>CAOLHI010000783.1:0-712980 GCA_948474755.1 Ctenosaura bakeri
ACATTTGTGCGACACTCCAGGGTAGGGCAGGTGCCGCTTGTGCATTTTTTCATTTTCAGCCTTCAGCCTAAAATAGTGCATGATCGTGCATTGCTCCAGAGCCCCATGTGCACTTGCCATGTGTGTGGAAGCTCTGGAGCTGTGGCGGTTGTGCTTCCTGCCCTAGCGCAGCCTGGGAAAATCCCAGGCTGCACTGCAGAAGGAAGAGGCGGGATGCTCAGGAGCAGGCAGCTTGTGCGGAGCTGAAGCAGCGGCGACATGAGAGCCTCTCGCTCGAGGCTGCTCACGCAATCCCTGCACCCCAGCGCCAAAAAAAGGTAAGCTGCAGAGAGGGCCTAAGCTACTGTAACATGCTTTGTGTAGGACTGCCCTTGAAGAAGACTTGGAAGCTACAGCTTGTTGCAAAATGGAATTTCTTGATTGCTGACTGGAATATTGTATAGATAGCATGTAATGCCTGTCTTGAAAGAATTTCATTGCCTACCAATACACTGCCAGTCTGAATTGATGGTGCTTGTAATGACATTAAAAGCCCTAAACAGTTTAGGAGCTCAGTATTTGAAGGCGTGCCTCTTCCCATAGGACTGCCCAAGTTGTGGCACCCCAACTGTGGCCCTTTCTGCACGCTGGAGAGTCGCGCGATTGTGAGGAGCAATCTGCGCAATGCACTCACAATCGTGCAATGTTCCAGGGGCTGGCAGGTGCCAATTGTGCACCTTTTCATTTTCGGCTAGAAGCCAAAAATGGTGTGTGATCGCACATTGCTCCTGGGCCCCACGTGCACTTACTTGGTGTGCAGAGTGTCGGGAGCCGCGCCGATCACACTTCCTGCCCCAGTGCACTATGGAAAGAAGAGTCGGGGCTCTAGCGTGAGCAGGCAGCTTGTGTGGAGCCAAAGGACCCTGGACACGAGAACCTCTTACCAGAGGCTGCTTGTGCAATCACTGCACCCCAGCGCTGGAAGAAGGTAAGATGTGGAAAGAGCCTGTGATGGGCTCTCTCATTGGAGACCTGACTGGTACTAACATCCTTATCATTTAGGCACCAAGTTAAAACTTGTATGTTCACCAAAGCCCTTGGGCCTCATTAATGCAAGCCAAAGACTGTTATTTATAGTTTTTAAAAGTTTTAAATGTTTTTAACTCATTATATTGTTTAATATGTTTTTAGATTATTTAAACTATCCTATGTTTTTAGCCTGTTTTAATGCTATTACAAGCTGCCCTGAGATCTCTTAGTACAGGGTGGGTATAAATATTTATGTAAACAAACAAATAAAATGTAGGCCTTTGACTCTAACATCGTCACTTTTCTTCTCTTGTATAATTTTTAACCTCTTTGCCTGATAAAGAAGCCAGTGAAGCTTTGAAAGCTTTGGAATCAGCATCATTGAAAAAATGTGTCTGTAAGGATAAAAGAGAACTATTATAAATTTGGAGTTTGGAGGTGGTACCTAACACCAGTAAGGTTAAACTATATAGATAAGAATTATTCAAGGTTGTGTTGGAGGGGTTGTCAAGAGATGGGTATATATATTCATATGTGGTGGAATTGTGAAGTTGTACAGAAATTTTGGCAAAGAGTGTTTAAAGAGATAAAAGAGATAACAGAAATTGATTTACAAATATGTCCAGGTATAGCATTATTATCTATATTTGATAAGGTTAATTTTACCCAGGCAATGAAGGATTTAGTTACAAACTTATTAACTGCAGCAAGGTTCATTATATCAAGAAAATGGAAAATTCAAGAGATTTTCAAATAGAGGATTGGTATAAAGAAGTGTGGAAAATTGCAATTAATGATAAATTAACATGTTGAATTAAGACCAAAAAGGGAATAATGAAGGGGAATGATTTCGAAGCAATATGGAAGATATTTGTGGAAAAGGTTTTAATAAAAGAGGAAGGTATCATACTTCCACAAGAATTACAATTCTGGAAGGTGGAGTAAGTTGAAACATAATTGGCTCCAGGAGGTGGGTTTACTTTTAGGAATAGTTTGATATGTTTAGTAATAAGATCATATTTAGTAAGAGTAATAGATTAAATGTAATGGAAAAGTATAGAGTTAAGAATGAAGTTATTGTAATAATAATGAATATAATGAGAATGAGATCTAGATATAGGTAACAAAAGTATATAAGCAGTATGATATAGAATATGCTGAATAAGTATATGATTGTAATGGAATTGGAGAGAAATAATAATGTAAGCTTGTTTTTGTTGAAATTTCCTCTTTTCACTGTTATGTGTATCACATGTTTTTTCTTTTTTGTTCTTTTTTTCTTTATAATCAATAAAAAATTAAAAAAAGAAGCTGTGAAAGCCTGCATTATGTATTTTGTACTTTTTAGTTAGTCAAATAAAAGTATCACTGTTTTATGGAAGAAGGATCATGCAAGAGTCACTTTCATAGACCAGCTGTTAAATTAGATGAAGACAAGATATTTAAGCTAAAGTTCAACCCTTCCCAGCTTGGAAAGGCCAAAATCTGATATAGTCAGTGCCTCATATATCTGCAACATTTCCTCCATCTGTGGCCAGCACAGACATGTATAGATCTCCCTTCTTCTGTGATTTCATGACTTCTCAAAGTTCAGTTTTAATGTTTTAACAAAATCTCTAAACTAGAGCTGAGGGTCTTCATCCTTCCAGATGCTGTTGAACGACAATGTTCCAGTCATAGCTCATCATTGACCAAGCAGGCTGAAGTTGATGGGAACTGGAGATAAAACAATCCAGCAAAACAGAACACATTAATTGTCAAGAAAGCTAGATGAGACTTCCAGACATACTTCAATTATGCTTTGGAGGAAATAATTTCCCAATTACATATGCTGGGAAAAATAGGCATTTGGATCAGTGGCATTCCTGCAAACAATTTTCACAAGCACATGCATACATATAAAAACCAGTTCTCACACATGCATGCACACACCTTCCAGGTGGATTACAGTAAGGAGCAGCCCCAAGCCATTTTTTAAAAGTTTGTTTCCCATTACAGAAGAAAGAACAGGAACTGGGAAAGAATTTCCCCTTCCTGCATGTGCACCCTGCAGTGGAATGGCAGGGGACTGGGAAATTTTCAGCACAGCTCTTGGAAGTGGAGGCAATTGCGCACAGTTTTATAGGAGAGATCAGCAGGCAAAACTTAAGAGTCTGTGCAGGTTGTGTTCTAAAATGCAGACACCAACTTGGCGCTGGCACCTATTTTCTGCTTCCAGAGCCAAGTCAACCTTGAGTACTACACAACTTTACACAATGGTGTTTGCTATTTGTTTATAGGCATAAAAATGTCTTTGGCTAATCCAGTTTATCTCATCAAGGCCAATGTTCATTTGTGCAATTTCCAGCTCAATATATACGTGCCAGTTTGAAAGCTTGTGATGCAAGCTGGCAGGATGTGGCATGCAGAAAATTAACACTTTTGTGAGTTCAGGAAAATGCTGTGTCCTTGTCTTTCATCTTAGATGCTGTGATTTGCATTTTCACCAGGTGTAATTCTAATGTGCAGCTGGACGCATCTTGAGGAACAGGAAAATAAAATGTACAGCAGGAGATAGATTTTTGTCCAGTTGGCAATATGGGCCTAAATCAAAAACAAGGTCGTTTCTTAAACAAGTAGATGAGATAAAAAACCTGGAAATTAGAATGAGTACTGTTACCTTTCAGTCTTCATAATTTTAAATTAATAACATATTTTTGGGACCAACCACGTGACTGCTCCACTTATAACCAATATGAACAGATGTCTATCTATGATGGACCAAACTGTGTTTCTCTGGACATTGTCAACTGCATCCAAACCTTGTTTTGTACAATGACTGCAGGGGCTGCTGGCACATAGAAAATCCTGCTTTTCATTACCATATTTCATAATAAGTCTCACTATTATATATTATAAGTTCTGGCTTGGCCTACAGTATCATCCTACCATTCCACCTAGGGACAGCAGCAATGTATCTTCAGTCAATGTCTCATTGAGTTTGTCTCTTATTAACCCTGTTGTTAACTGCCATCACATGGACTTTTACTTACGGTGACCCTATGAATTGAGAGACTTGAAAGTTATCATATCATCAACAGTCCTTCTCAGGTCTTGCAAACTCAGGGTCATGGTTTCTTTAATTGAATCTTTCCATCTGTAATCTGGTCTTCTTCATTTTCTACTGCCATCTACATTACCAAGCATTACTGTCTTTTCTAGTGAGTCAAGTCTTCTCATGATACGGCTAAAGTACAACAGCCTCAGTTTAGTCATCTTGGCTTCTAGGGCAGCGGTTCTCAACCTTCCTAATGCCGCGACCCTTTAATACAGTTCCTCATGTTGTGGTGACCCCCAACCATAAAATTATTTATTTATTATTTACAATGCCTCCCCCCCCCCGGCAAAGGCCGCCTCGCCAGCCAGGAATGGGGGAGGGGTGGACAGGGAGGGAAAGAGGAGCCGTGCATCTCCCCCAAGAAAAAACTCCAAGACCACCTCCCCGGGCTCTGCTTCTGCTTCACTCTTATTTCCGCTGGGGGGGATAGTGTGGGAAAAGTTTCCAGAGTGTCGACCCTGGCCAGGGGGGGAGGAATCCCAGCACTTTTGTCTTTTGCGCCGGGTGCAGCTCGCCCCCCCAGAAAAGCGCCGCCTTGCAGCCCCACGGCCCTTCCGCAGCACCCCCTCCATGGCGAGTGGGGCCTGCCCCTGTGCTGCCGCCGCCACCCCAAGCTGGCCCATCAGACGGAAGGTTATCCGGGTAGCGGAGAAGGGGAGCGATTTCAGTCCCTTCTGAACAGGGGGCAGGAGGACGCAAGCGCATGGCTCACACTTGCGCACGACCACCGAGGAGGGAATGGAGCCTAAGACCATTGGAAATACGTATTTTCCGATGGTCTTAGGCGACCCCTATGAAAGGGTAATTCGACCCCCAAAGGGGTCGCGACCCATAGGTTGAGAACCACTGTTCTAGGGAGAGTTCAGGCTTGATTTATTCTAGGACCCATTTATTTGTCTTTTTGGCAATCTAAGCTATCCACAGAATGCTCCTTCAACATCACATTTCAAATCACCTTTCTTCACTGTCCAGCTTTCACAACTCATTCAAAGAAATTGAAAATACAAAGCATGGACAATCCTGACTTTGGTATTCAGTCTTTACACTTCAGGATCTTGTCACTTTTCTTCACAACTGTTCTTCCAAGTTCCAGTTTTCTTCTGGTTTCTTGACTGCACTCCCAATTTTGATTTATGATTCAACCAAAGTATAGGAAATCTTTCAGTATCTCAGTGCCTTCATTGGTTATTTTAAAGTTACATAAATAATCTGCGGTCATTAATTTTCTTTTCTTAACATTCTCAAGCGGTTAGGGGATATAATGCAAAGTCTCACCCAATAATATCAATAAGACCTCAGGGAAAACCCATTATATAACCATAATAAAAGTTTATGCTCCAGCTGTAGAGGCAGAAGAGGAAGATATTGAAAGATTCTGCTCTGGAGTCTAGGACGAAACTGATCACACACCAAAAGAGGGTATGTTAATAATCAAGGGTGACTGGAATGCAAATGTAGAAAATGGAACAGAATCAACATTTATTGGAGAATTCAAGAAATGATGCAGGAGAGTAAACTGACTGAATTTTGTTAGGCCAACAATTTGTTCATCACAAACACTTTCTTCAGGTAACCAAAGAGATAACTATATACATGGACATCACCTGATCGCCAATATAGAAATCAGACTACATAATTGGAAGCAGAAGATGGAGAGGCATTATTCTCTCTCAAAAAACAAGACCAGGAGCAGATTGTGGCACAAATAATGAACTGCTAATATCAAAAATTAGAGTAAAGGTAAGGATGATCACTAAAACAATCATTGTGCCAAAATAAACCAGAGGAACATCCCTGCAGAATTTAAAGAACAATTAAAGAAAAATAGATTTGCACTATCAAGTCTAATTGACCAAGAGCCAGAAGAACTCTGAACCAAAGCCAGGGACAATGTCAGAGAAGAATACAAAAAGACACTGTTTGCAGCCCAAAAGTAAGAAAAGTCTAATTGGATGACAGATGAAACTCTTCAAGTAGTTAAGCACAGATAAGAAGCAAAAGTAAAACGGGGCAGAAATAGATTCATAATGCTGAATGCAACTGTTCAGCAATCTATGTGCAGGGACAAAGAGAACTATTATAAGAATCAATGCATAGGAACAGAAGACAATGACAACAACAACAAAAAAAGGCAGAACAAGACACCTCTTCTACAAGGTTTGAGAAATCCAAGGGAAATTTAAACCAAGAACTGAGATGCTATACAACGAGCAGGTGAATACTCTACATGATCAAGAAGAAATAAAAAGATGATGGAAACAACACAATGAAGAACTACAGAAAAGAAGGATGACAGATTCATTTAAATAATAATCATCTGAAGGTAAATCTACAATTTTAGAATGTGAAATCGAAGATACATTCAAAACTCTTAGAATAAATAAGTCACCAGGAACAGCTGGCATATCAATAAACGGGTTTCAGGTCACATAGACAGAATCCTCTCAAATTCTAATTAACCTGTCAACAAATACAGAAAACAAAATAATGGTCCACAGATTGGAAATGCTCAATATACATTGCAGTCACCAAGGAAGAGGACACCAGGGTTTGCAGTAACCACAAGATCATTGCATTAATCTCCCATGCAAACAAAGTGATGTTACTTCGGCCCAGGCCTACCTGGTGATAGCAGTAGATATCGCTTTTTGATATCAAAACCATTCGACCTTCCTCTGCCACCCTGCTCCATGTGTTTGCGAGGCCTTCGGACAAGCACATACACAGGTGCGGCCAGTAATAGTTGGACATTCCACTCTCTACCTAGGCAGGCAGAACAGAGCCACTCCGTTGCTTCAGGGACCTCTCCTGTAAACACCCTTTTGCTTAAGTGTGACACTAACAAAGGCACCCGGCTCTGAGTCGATAGTCTTACAAAGCCGGACTAAGTACTGTGCATTTGTATACTGGCTACACTATTGTTGATTCAGCACTAAGCCGATCATGTTAAACTTGACCTTTTCCAAAGCTTTGTCCCGCTCCAAACTTGCATTGTTCTCACCGAGTAAGGCATGGCCTGCAGTCACAATTCATCCTATATAAACCACCCGATTCCGAGACCACCTTGGATCGCTCCCGAGTTCCAGGCAGCCTTGCTGCTGTTTTGTCCGGCGAGCTCCCCTCAGCGAACCGCACTGAGCTTTCTTCCTGCACCCCAACAAATTCTATCTTCCAACTTCTTCAGGACTATGAGACAGGGGTCGTATCACCCATTTCCCCTGAAAATCCTTATTGCCCAATTCTTCCGTTAGCTGTGTGATTGTGGTGTCTTTACTGTTTGTTTGTCTTTCAATAAAACATCATTTTTGCTATTTTAAAACCGTCTGACTGCTTGACTGACCTGACCCTGTAGATGCTGGGTTGCAAGATCCTGCTACGTTACCCTGCCTCTCGCTAGCTTTAGTGAGTGCTCCAGCTAGTTTCCCCCAACTTTGTGTTTTGGTTATTTGGGCGCCCCTCCCAGGACCCCCAGAGAACAAGGTAACAGTGATGCTCACAGTTTTACAATAAAGACTTTTACTATATATGGAGTGAGAAATGTCATATGTCCAACCTGGGTTGGAGGAAGAGGAACAGGCACAATGGATCATACCAGAAAACATATATTGGATAATTGAGAGCACTAAAGAGTTTCAGAAGAAAATCAGTCTGTACTTTAAGCAAGGCCTCTGATTGTGTAGCTAATGAAAAATTATGAATCGCTCTTAAAGAAATGGGTATGCCACAACATTTGATTGTCCTGATGTGTAATTTGTACTCAGGAAAGAGGTCACTATTAGAATAGAATATGTAGAAACAGAGCCATTTCCAATTGACAAAGGAGTCAGGTAAGACTGCATTTTATCTCACAATCCGTTGAACTTGTATGCTGAACATACCATATGTAAAAGAGGATTAGATCTGATGAAGAAGGTGTGAAAATTGGAGGAAGGAACATCAACAATTGAAGATATGCAGAATGCACCATATTACTAGCAGAAAACAGCAAAGACTTGGAATGTTCACTAAAGAAAGTCAAGGAAGAAAGTGCAAAGGTAGGTTTACAGTTAAACATTAAATAAACAAAAGTAACTACCACACACAATTTACGTAACTTGAAAATAGACAATGAACACACTGAAATGTTCAAGATTTTCCACACCTTGCCTCACTCATTAATCGCAATGGAAACTGCAGGCAAGAGATCAGAAGACTAAGACTTGGAAAGGCAGCTTTGAAGGAACTATAATCCTCAAGTGTAAATCGTACTTCCAGTATCTATGTGTGGTAATGAAAGCTGAACAGTGAGGAAAGCCAATAGGAAAAGAATCAATTCATTGTGAGAAGACAAATAATTGGGTCCTTAGAGCAAATCAAGCCTGTATTCTCCTTAGAAGCCAAGATGACTAAGCTGAGGGTGTCATACTTTGGCCATAGCACGAGAAGACATGACTTTTGAGAAAAGACAATAATGCTTGGTAAGGTAAAAGGCAGTAGGAAAAGAAGACCACATTACAGATGGATAGACTCAATCAAGGAAATCCCAGCTCAGAGTTTGAAAAACTCAGTGGGGCTGTTGGTGATAGGGTGACTTGCAGGGCTCTCATCCATAGGGTCCCCATAAGTCAAAACAGACCTGATGACAGTTAACAAAAACAAGCCTACAAAAGGGACCATGTGACTCCTTTGCTGAAACAGCTTCACTGGCTACCAGCCCATTTCTGGGCACAATTCAAAGTGGTGGTCATGATTTACAAACCCCAGTACTGCTTGGGTCCAGGCTATCTGAAAGATTTTATCTCCTCATATGAGCTTGCCGTTGGGCAAGGGCTTTCTCTCTATCCCACCACCGTCATAGGTATGGTTGTTGAGGACATGAGAGAGAATAGTCTTAGTGGCTGCTCCTGCATTGCAGAATTCCCATTGAAACTTAGATTGTCACCCTTTCCAGTCAGGCAAAGACCCTTTTATTTAAGCAGAACTTCAGTTTTTAATGCAATTTTGCAGAAAAGACTTTTAGCATGATGTGCTGGATCTGTATCCTATGTATTATATGTATTATATGTATTTTAAACCGTTCAAAATATTTTAATATTTTATATTTTAATATTTTAATTTTTTAATTTTTATTTTCTTGTGCTATATATTGTTTTAACTGTACAGTTAACAAAGCCTCTGAGAAAAAGCTCCTTTTTACAAAGACTTTTTATACCCACACAGCCCCCAAGTTTCCTTCCTGTCCTTTATCTACCTGGAAGGTTTTACTAGCACTTGCATGAGGAAGATGGTGAAGGACAGCTGGAGAAACATAAGCCATTTCCGCACTAGACTGTTATAGCACTATGATTCCGCTTTCAACATCCTATGGAATCCTGGGGTTTGCAGTTTCGGGAGGGGCCGGCCCCTCCCGAAACTGCAAACCCCAGGATTCCATAGGATGTTGAAAGTGGAATCATAGCGCTATAACAGTCTAGTGCGGAAATGGTCATAGGCTTTCAGTGTTGAGCTGCAGCACTGTGTCTGCAGTGAACATGCACACTCTAGCCAAGCTTACTGTAGTCACATGTGACTGCCTACAACAAGCAAGATAAACAGCAGCTGCCTTGAGAATCCCTTATTGAGCATGCCTGAACAGTAAAACAGAGAGAAAAGGAGAAAGCAGACTAGCATACCTCACCAGCTACCTCCGACATGATAGAAAAAGCATAAATTAGGCCACCACAATAGAAATCATGAGAAAAGTGGAGGCTGGTAAACAGGGGGAAAAAAATCCCTGAATACATTTTGGAAGAAGGCTTCAAGTAACCTCTTAAAAGGTTCCAAATATCTTTGCTTACTTATGCAAAGCTTATTTGACCTGATTGTTTTATTTCACATGTGCATATTGTTATTTCTAGATAAAAAGTTTGCTGAAACATATATGTGTGTGTTTGTGTGTGTGTGTATTTGTATAGGGATCTATCCCTATTCTTTCCATGTTATTTTTACCTCCATTTTTTTGCTAAAGAAGAAATGCTCAGGAACACATCTACTTCATTAATTGAGGAGTTTATCTCTATTTTGTTTTAATTTTATACCGTAGGCTGCCTTGGATTCCAAATTGGGAGAAAGGTGACATATGAATCAAATAAATAAAGCAAGCAAACAAACTCAGATCCTAGTTATCTAAAGGGCTGTATTCTCCCATATAAACTTGCCTGTGTTTTGCGATTTTTCTACGGGGGTCTTTTCTGTCCCACTACCCTTACAGGTACATTTGTGGGAATGTTGAGGAGGGCCTTCTCTTTGGCTACTCCCAGACTTTGGAACTTCCTTTCCAGAGAGGCTAGATTGACATCCTCCTTACCTACTTTCTGCAGGCAGGTGAAGATATTTTCATTCTGGCTGACCTTTGTGAATGGATTTTTTACAGGAAACTAGCCTTGTATGATGTACTGGACTTTTGTTTTTTTAAAACAATGGTTTATGTTTTAACTGATTCTATTTTTTGATAGTTGAATTACTTTTAAACTTTTGTTAGAAGTCTCCTTTTTTTCTTTCTTTTCCAGTGTTCATTCTTCTTGAGGTGACTAACAAATTGTTAACACAGACTTTGAAATATTCAATTTGAAATGCATGCAAATGAATTCCAACTCCAAGGCCCTTTCTGCAGGATGTCGATGTATCACATTGGGGATGGGAGAAGGATGGGACCTGGACGATGCTTATGCATGATGTCATCCATGTCCTGTTGTTTTCTTGTCCCCAGGCGGCGCAATCGCACTGCAAATCATTGTTGGGTTTTACCCCTCAATGACCAGCAATCATGCAGCCCTCTCGCCACCCTCCCACACTTACCTGAGCTGTGGAGGGTCAGGAGATGTGATGGCCATGCTTCCTGCCCCAGCACAGCCCAGGACAGTGCCTGGTTGAGCTGCGCTGCAGAAGAGGCACAGCCATCATGCCTCTTCCATTCCTGCAGGCACCTGGTGCGGAGGGGAGTGCTCCTGTTGCGCTCCCCTCCTGGGATAAGCTCTACTGGGATCTTCATGGGAAGCCTCCGGGATCAGGTAGAGTGCAGAAAGGGTCACAGTCTGAGCTGTAAAGTCTGTGATGATCTTCCATGCTCTAGAGTCCTCTTCAGCAGACCTTTGGCAGAGCTTTAAGATGTAGTGATTAGATATACCAAGTATTAACCATTTTTTCAAATATGAAAATTTGGACAGTTCTTGGATAGCTTGGAAAGTATGCACACATACAACCATAGTTCATAGTGTTTGTGATTAATTCGGAGTAATGGTGAGTATGTGAAAGATAATCTTCCTGGAAATATTTTTTTCTCCCGCTCGTATTTTTCCCAGTCTTCTGTTTTGCCATAAAACTATCTAAGATAAAGAATTTCTCCCAGTAATTCGTTCATATTGAAGCTCACCCTTTTGCTGAGTTTTTCTCCAGAAACTCTTCTGTGTTGCTTCATCCTTTCAGCTATTTGGTAAATGCTTTGAAAGCATCTGTGACATACTTCATTTCACATTTTCCCATTTACATCATTGATTAATTCATTCACCATTTCCTTTCCCTCTGGGGCATTTCTCAGATTTCTTAGTTTATTCACATTGTCTGTAAACTATTGTGTAACAACATCTCTTTAGGCTTCTCTCCAGTCCTCAATGATCATGTACTCAGTACAGCTATTGCATATTTCAGAAATTCTAGGAAATCTCTACCACTTAGAAATTCTTTTCTCTGTATTGGTTCTTCTCCTCCCAATGTTACACATCTTACTCATGTACATGTACACATTGGTTCACTGCTGGATGTTCATTTGTTGCGTTTGTCTAGATTTAAGGTTTCACATTTGCTTGTAATACCTGCAGCTTTAGTGTTCATGACTGCTACAGTTTTAATTTTGTAGTTTTTACTAAGCAGAACATTAAAACACAGGAAAAACCCCTGAATGATTGGACCAAAGAGTAATCTAATCCAGTAGTTCTCAGACTTTGACCTTCCAGATATTTTCAACTCCCAGAATCCCTGACCATGAGCTGAGACTTATGGGAACTGGATGCAATCTATCATGTTGCTCTATGTCATACTGAATGAAGAGGTCCTTTATTTTCTTCTGGACTGACTCAGTCGATCCTGAGTTCTACTCCTATGGAGAGGGGTGTGTTTGTGAGAGGGAGATATCTGCTCAACTCCTTCCGGCTATGCATACTTTTACAAAATTCTTCCATATTCTCAAGCCACCTATATCCTGTCCTATATGCAAAAATCTGACAGTGACTAGCACAACTAGAAACAGAGTATCTCCAGCATCTGGAGCATGTTACATAGTAATTGCACAATAATTGCAGTGTGACTCTTTCCCTCTATATAGTTATAGCGCTATGGACCTTTCCGCAATACACTGTTATAATGGTATTATTCCACTTTCAACATCCTGTGGAATTCTGGGGTTTGTAGTTTACTGAGGCCAAAGAGCTCTCTGGCTGAGAATTCTAAAGGCCTCTCCCTAAACTGCAAACCCCAGGATTCCATAGGATGTTGAAAGTGGAATAATAGCACTATAACAGTGTAGTGCTGAAAGGCCTCATGATTCATCTTTAACTCCTAAAGCTTCATCTTATGGAATCCTGGTATTTAAAATTCTCAACTTCTGTTTTGTCTGGATTAAGCTTCAATTGGTTCATCCCCATCCAGTTTATTGATGCCTACATTAATTAATTAATGCCTACAACATTAGAACCATTCATGGAATGGAACATGCTCCAACCTCTTAGTTGGTTTTGGTTGCCTTTTTATTTCTGATCCTGCAACTCTATTTTCCTTCATCCTTTTTGATATACTGGGACAACCAGTATTCCAAATGCAACCACTGCACAGATTGATTTTGAATCTGGCAGTTTTATTTTAAAACTGTTGCCTAATAATCCATACTAGTGAATCCAACACCAACATTTCCATTGTTGCTGCTATGACCTCAAGATATGATTTCTAATTCAGTGACACCAGTTATATCCTGCTGGTTATTACATGAAGTTAGGAATTATTGTCTTACTCAACTTTAAAAAAACACACACTTGTGTTTTCTATATAGCCCTTCAGGGCATTGTCTCCAGTTTCTCAACATCCTTTTGAAAATGTGATCATCAGAACTGGATGGCGTTACCTCCATGGTAGCTCTGCATCTTTGCCTACCTTATGCCAAGAACTTCCTTGGGTTGGAAATCCCCCATTTTGTTTCGAAGACTGATGAGAGAGCATCTCAGTCTCTCAGAGAATGCATAATCTCTGTCATCATCAGCCTCAGCCTCTCGTGGAGGACCCTTCATAAAGTGCCCTGCCCTACCACACCCAGAAGTGTCCAATGAGTTCATTCTGCTTTCTTCAGAGCTACATTTCCCACATCCTGTCCATTCACAGAAGTATTATGTTGCCTTTCTTGGGAAGCCAGAGTGATGTCAGAGTAGGGGTGTGATCACAAGCACACAGGTGAGATATAAAGATCTTGGAAGACAGAAGGCAGAATACCATCTAATCTGGGGCAAGATGAAGCAGGGTAAGTAGAAACTATTGGAGGGCACTGCATTCTCTTGTGTGGATGTTTTCCTATAGAGATGAACTGACTGAGTAAAAAAAAAAGAAAAAAGAAAAAATCAAATCTGAATGGGGGAGGAAATGCATAGGTCAAAAAGTTCAGGGATAGGCAAAGTGTAGACACACACACCCTAGCTGATTTCGTAGCTCCCAGGCCCTCCAGCATCTTTGAGTCACTCTTTTTTAGCTTAAAAATTGTGAGTTGTCTCTCTTGCAAGTCTATGGGTGTGTGATCCACCTTTTTAAATAAATTGCAGCAACCGCATGCTCTGCTTAATATTAAATCTCCCTATTTTTCAAAACCAGAAGTGGACATTTGGCCATTTACAAGTTTGTTTGTTTTCCTCTTTTGGCATTTTTTTGCAGTCTGTTGGCTCCCAGGGTTCTAAGGACAGAAAATTGGTATATAGAACCATTAAAGTTGCATGCCTCCAAACTGGTTGAATGTTTTGCTGCTGTTGTTGTGGTAGTGACTTTCATTCTACAGAAGATCTGAGGGGAGTCCAATTTTGGGAAGTCTTCCTGGAGAAAAGTCTGCAAGGAAAAGTGAGTCTTTTGTATACTAAGTCATCAGCAGCACAAGCTAAGTTACCAAAACAAAAACAAAAAGCACCTGTCATACTGAACAGTACTGAAAAATCTGGATTCTTGTTTTGGTGTTTGAATGAAAGCTGAGCTGTGCATTTTTTAAAAGCAAAATGCTTAAAGTAAAATGCTTTTTGAAAAATGCAGTATTCATGGTGAGATGTCAATTTTGGATTCCTGGATTCTTCCGTTGCTGTACAAGATTCTCCTTTGAACCTTGGGACATACTTGATTCACCTATAACAAGGGGCAAATGCCTTTGTCATCTTTTGCCCTGTCCCGTGATGAGACACACACAAGGATGCCCAAGGGCTGCTGGGATGTCAATAAGACCATGTCTGCTTAGAGCAGCAGGTATGCACAGGTTTTTTTTTTGAGGGGGTTGGGGCAGCATAGGGCTGACCCTCCTGGGATTTGTTCTTTTTTGTTTGTTTGTTTGGTTTCTCCTTTTGGACCTTTAGCAACTCACCTGCCAGGTTAAAAAAAATGAAATGGGTGATGATCCCTGGTATGGAGCTAAGAATGTGCCCAGCAAAGGTGACCCCCTTGCACTATCGCAGGAGCTGTTGGTCTGAAGCACTAACTGGATGATCTATGGAAGGTGGGCATGGAAATTTGATTGGTAATTGACAATGCCATACCCCTTTCAACAGAGCTTGGAAAGTAAAATGTAAGTAAATTAAAAATAAAAGTAATAACGACTACAATAATATGTTGAAGCTATCTATTACTAAGTAGGGGTTGCATGATTTTCTGGGTCCCACTGCTTAATTACAGTTAGCTTCTAGATATCATCATACTCATTTTTCTTTCCCCTGTCCATGACATACATTGTATGTCATGCATTTCATGATTGCATTCCAAGTTGGTTACTTTTTGGGACTAAAACTGCCAGAATTCCAAGACCAGGATGACCATGCTGGCTGAGGGATTCCAGCAGTTGTAGTAGTAGTAGTAGTAGTAGTAGTAGTAGTAGTAGTAATAATAATAATAATAATAATAATAATAATAATAATAATAATAATAATGTAACTTTCCTAAACTCTGGTTCTATGAATGCTTATGTCAAGCTATGGGCACAAGTTGGTATGGGCCAGGAGTTGTCAACTGATGAAGAGTGCAGGGCATTCACCTTGCAAGCTGCATCAGTTACCTGCAGCATCACCTGACATGCAGCTTTGCCTTGAACCTGACATCTGACATGACCCTCTCCAGGTATTCTACCTTATCTGTTCTCAGTTCAAGTTGCTAGAATTCCACTTCCTTCTCACATGATGTTGTGGGAAAATCCCTGTAGGACTGTCTGTGCTCCAAGGCATTAATAAGCAAAGCAGCTATATATTTCTCTCTTGACAACTATTTTCAGAGGGTGAAGTGGTGTCTGCCTGGAAAATAAACTGCTGGGCTTACAGTCATACCACTTGGCTCAAATTCCTGAGGCAGGTATTTCTCTCTCTCTCTCTCTCGGTATTGGGGGGGCAACAGAGAGAGCAGATGAGAGACTCACTCTTTCTTGCTGCTTCATGAGTCCATCTCTTTGGTTACTTGTAGGGTGGATATTAAGGAGTGTCAGGTAGCTTAAGCGTGACTGTGGAAAAAAAATGCATTAATGGAAAAAAACCCATACCTACAGCCTGGCAATCTGTTTATCTCTCTCTGCTCTCATGACATAACTTTTTACTCACATTCAAAGCAACTTTTTTTTTAAAGAGATGTTTTTGACATTCCATGTCTGAAAAGGTCATTGGCTTCAGTCCAAATGCTAGTCTCAGTATGGGAAGACCCATTGAATCAATTAGATTTATCCAGGGAGTAAGCATTCAGTAATCATTTCAATGGGTCTACTCTAGTTGAGATGAAGGCCTTTTTTGCACCTTACTTTGTTCACAGTGCCATCGTGCGAGGATCACACAAAAAGCCTCTTGCGAGAGGGAATCGCATCCTCTGCGCTTCCCTCCACACCAGCTCTGTGCTGGATGGAAGGAAGTGTGATAGCTCTGCTCCTTCCTTCCACAGCACAGCTGAGTACTTTCCTAGGCTGTGCTGGGGGAGGAAGCACAGCTATCATGCTTCCTGAAGTTCCGCGTGCCGGGTAAGTATCAGAAGGACGTGGGAGGAATGCACAATCATGCATCATTTTCAGGAAAAACCCAAAAATGATATAATGTGCAATTGCTGCTGGATCACTATGGGAGCGCCACACAATCGCGAAGACATTGTGCGGAACTGTCCTCGTGATTCTGTGTCGCTCTGTGGCCATTTCGCGTTCAAAGTTGCATGCGAAAAGGGCTGAAAAGTTGGATACAGGGCCTTCTGATTATCAAAAATAGGGAAAGGAAAGCCAAAATCTCTCTGCACAGATGCTACCCAATATTTGGTCCTGAGAGAGGAAGTAAGAGATATGAAAAGATTTTTAATCCATTCTGTTTGCCACTTCCTTTGATAAGTGTTGAACTATATGCGTGTGTGAATGTGCATGCATATTCATGTGTTAATTAATACGAGCAGTCAAATTACCTTGGGTGTTGTGCCATAACGTGAAATGCATGTGCCTTGGTCCGGTTGGTTAAAATGACATTTCATCAAAACCAAAGGAATTCTGAACTAGCTCTGATAAGTGTTGTTGATTTAAAGGAATCCAAGCACAATCAGCTGATAAACACAATACTTGTGGTTGTATCACCATTGTGTTTTTTGGGGTCTTAGCAGAAGTGAAAGTAACTGGTTCACATTAGTAACACACACACACACACACACACACACACACAAGATCATGTTTTTTAAACAATGTCTTATTTCTAGCTCTTGGTTTTATTTAATCTGCTTTTATTGTGAACTACCCTGAGATTTTTGAAAATGAAAATTGATTTTAAAAAGTTCCTAAATAAATAAATACCCCTAGTTTTTAACAAATTGCTTAATGTGTTTCTTTTGTTTTTATATCTTATTTCTAGCTATTTCTTTCATTCTATCTGTTTTTATTTTAAAGTGCTTTTTAACTTTTTAAATGAAATGTTATAAAATATTCTCATTGGAGAAATAGTGCATTTTTTAAAAAATTGTTTAATGAAAGAAAAATTAGTGAATGCTATTTTTGCTGTTTTATTTTTTTATTATTATTATGTACATTTCTTGGTTGTATTGTATTTATTTGCTGATAATATTAGAAAGGAAGTTGGTCACTTTTCCTTTTTTTTTTTTAATTTTATTAAACTATAACACAAAAACAAACGAAAAATAAAACACCATGTGTTATACATAATAGTGAATTAAAAAACAAACAAACAAACAAAACAAAACAAAAAATTTTTTTCCTTCTTTTAAACAATGCAAACTTATATTATTGTTTTTCCCTTCCCCTAAAATCATAAACTTGTTCAGCTTGTTCCATTCATACAACTTACACATTTTTGTTACGTATCTTCAATTCTTATTTTCATTATATTCATTTTTATTATTATACTTTCACTCTTAATTCAATATTTTTCACTCCCATTTAATCTCTTACTATTAATAATTATAAACGTATTACTTAATATCTCTAATAATAACCTCTCTCTAAAACCAATTACCTTTTAACTTTTTTTCCCCCTTTTAAACATTGAGCATCACATATCAAATTACATCTATAAATCACAAGTTTAACACACACAGACAATAAACAATATAAAAATACAAAATAAAAGATAAAAGTAATAATAAAAAAAAAACCCACCCCCCAGAGCCAACTTTTTATTTAATCCACTTTCCAAAATTGCCATTCTTCTTTTAACAGGGTAGCATTACCATCTCTTTTCAGAACTTTTTCTAAAAATATTTTCCAAATTTCTTCAAAATCATTTGTTTTTACCAAACCTTTCATAAACCTAATTCTACATGTTAGTTTATCATTAATTGCAATTTTCCACACTTCTTTATACCATTCTTCTATTTGAAATTTTTCATTTGTCTTCCATTTTTTTGCTATTATTAATCTCGCTGCAGTTAACAAATTTGTTATTAATTCTTTCTTTGCCTGAGTACACTCTACCTTATTATATATGGACAACAACGCTATATTTGGACATACTGGTATTTCTAATCCTATAATCTCTTTTATCGCTTTAAAAACCTTTTGCCAAAATTCCTTTATCTTGTTGCAATTCCACCACATATGCATATATGTACCAATTTCTTGACATCCTCTCCAACACAATCTTGAATATTTCTCATCTATTTGATTTAATTTCACTGGAGTCAAGTACCATTTCCAAACTATTTTATAATAATTCTCTTTTATTCTTATTGATAATTTTTTTAAATGGCGTTGTTCCCAAATTTTTCTCTGCTAATATTTTATATATTTCACTTGTTGTACCTTTTAGTATTTCATTTTCTTGCATATTTTCTCTTTGAATAATAATTTGTTCAAATTTAGTATATTCTTTAAAATCCTTAACATATCTTTTCATACTCTTTGTCCATTGCTCTAGTTGTATATAATTTAACCAAGATATCTTAGTTTCCTGCAATCTCTCTTTCATTCTTTCTTTATTTATCATTATTTTCATCCAATCTTTTAATCTATATATTTTTTGTTTTTTTATTTCTTTCTCTATTATTTCTCTTAAATTTATTGGAAATTTTTCCATCATTACTATCGGAGTTAATATTGATATATTCGGTATCAATTTTCTTTTATTTTTCTTCCATATTTCTATTATATTTTTTATAAAAGGATTTTCTATTTTTTCCATTTCTTTCTTTGAAAATTTCCTAAAAAATATATTCTCTAATTTCATCTCAATATTCTTATCTTCTGTCTCTAACCAATCTAAATCGCCGTTTCCTGAAACTCCATCTATGATATATCTCAATTGATTTGCATAATAATACCATTTTAAATTTGGAAGTCCCAGGCCACCTTCTTTTTGACTTTTATACCAATATTTCTTGTTAATCCTCTATTTCTTATTTCCATTACAAAAATTATTTAATATCTTTTGCCACTCCTTTAACTCTTCCTCTGATACTTTTATTGGTAACATTCTAAACAAAAAATTAATTTTAGGTAAAATTTTCATTTTTACCACTGCTATTCTACCAAACCACGATAACTTTATATTTTTATAATCCTCTAATTTCCGTTTAATTTCTAATCTTAATTTCTTGAAATTTTTTTCTTGTAGTCCTTGTAAATTTTTTGTAATATCTATTCCTAAATATTTAATTGATTCTTTTACTTTAAGTAATCCTTTTACTACTTATAAATTTTTGTACTTCTTCTTTAGTATAATTAAATAACATTATTTCTGATTTGGCCCAATTTATTTTCAATCTTGTCTTCTCCCCAAACTCTTTTAAATGTTTATCTATTCTATCTATCTTTTCAACCAGATCTTTAATTGTCAACAATGTATCATCTGCAAATAAGCTTATTTTATTTTTCTCCTTAGCTCCAATTCCTTCCAAATTCTCATCATTTCTTATCACATTCGCTAATATTTCTATAACTATTGCAAATAAAACTGGAGATAATGGACATCCTTGTCTCGTTCCTCTTGTTATTTGAATCTGATCTGTAAATCCATCATTTACCATCACTACAGATGTATTATATGAATATAATTGATTTATTAACCCTTTAAATCTTTCTCCTAATCCTATTTTATTTAAAATTGTTTTTAACGCCGGCCATTCCACACAATCAAAGGCTTTAAATATATCTAACGCTAAAATTCCAGCTTTTTGTTTTTCTCTATCCATTATATTTATTTTATTTATCGTTTTCCCTATTAAATTTGCCATCTGTCTTCCTTGAATAAAACCACATTGATCTTTATGTATATATTTATAAATAAATTTATTTAACCTCTTCACCATTATTGCTGTCAAAATTTTTGCATCTTGGTTTATTAAAGATATTGGTCTATAAGAACCTGGATCCATAGGATCCTTATTTGGTTTTAAAATTAATATTATTAATGACTGCTTCCATGATAATGGAATTTTTCCACCCCTTAATATACTATTATATAACCCTTTTAGTTTAGGGATTAAACCTTTTTTAAATGTTTTATAGTATTCTGGACCTAATCCATCCAATCCTGGTGATTTTCCTCCTTTTAAGTTATTTATTACTTCTTCTATTTCTTCTTCTGATATCATTTCTTCCATCAATCCTTTATCTTGTTCTGTTAATCTTACTTTCCAATTTTTATTAATATAGTCCTCTATATTCTCTACAGATTTATCTTCTGCTAAATACAATTCTCGATAAAATTCCTCAAATATTTTTAATTTCTCTTTCATCAGCCTTTTTTCTTTACCAAATTTATCTTTTACTACGCCAATCATATTTCTAATTTTTTTTGATTGTACTGATTTAGCCAGCATTTTAGAATTTTTATTGCTATATTCAAAGTATTCCCTTTTCAAATATATTAAGTTTTTCTGAACTTCATCCATTTCTATCTTTTCTAATTCATCTCTTTTGGCTTGTAATATTATTAATTTCTGTTTAGTTCTATCTATTATATAATCATTCTCTAGTTCTTTTATTTCTTTTTCTAATTTCAATTTTTTTTCTCCTAATTGTCTCTTTAATTTGCTTGATTCTTTAATACATAATCCTCTTACCACTGCCTTCATTGTATCCCATAATACATCTTGTGTTACTTCCTTATTGTTTATATCCCAAATTTCTTGCCATTCCTTCTCTATTTTATTTACTATCTCCTTATAATTAAGTAACTTAATATCCAATCTCCATCTTTTTGCTTCTCTATAATTCCTTTTCATGGTTATATCCAAATTCATCAAAGCATGGTCTGTCACTTTTATTGTTTCTATTTCTGTATTTATTAATCTAGGTATCATATTCTTTGAGACAAAGATATAATCTATTCTTGAATAATTTTTATGAACTGATGAATAATACGTATATTTCTTTTCCTCACCCTTTATTAACCTCCAAACATCTATCAATTCATTTCTACTCACTAATTTATTCAAAATTGTTATATTATTATATCTGTCTCTAATTAATGGATCCGATTTATCTTTCCATCTATCCATCACCATATTAAAATCACCTGCCATTATTGTGTAATCTCCTTTCATATTTTTAATCTTATTAAATATTTCTTCATAAAACTCTTTTTGCTTCTCATTAGGTGCATAGATATTCACTATAACATATGTTTCTCCATCTATTTCACCTTGTATAATTACATATCTACCTTTTTCATCTAACTCCACACTTGTTACAATGAAATTACATCTTTTGGAAATTATTATTGCAACTCCTCTTGATTTGGATGTACCAAATGCTTCCTCATAAGTGGCTACCCAATTCAATCTAAGCTCATTTTTTTTATCTCTTTTTCCATGTGTTTCTTGTAAAAAAATTATATCAGCCTTATCTTTTTTTACTATCGATTCTATCCTTTTTCTCTTTATTATTGTCCCTAAGCCTTTCACATTCAATGTTGATATTCTCAGTCTATTCTCCATTTTTCATATTTCCCGTTTCCTAATCCCACTCCCCATTGGCTCTTTAGTGTGATGGTGCTCCCCCTCCCCCTCCCTTCCCCCCTCCCACTCCCCTCCCCCTTCCCTCCCTCCCCTCCCCTACCCACACAAACATTCGTCCCCCCCTTTCCCTCCAAAGCGCTTCTGCCTTGGCAACGACCTCCCATGGTCTTGGGGTGAAGGTATCCTACTCCCGGCATAGAGACCAATATCCTCTCCCGATTTGTTTTCTTTCCCATATTTTTTCCTCTCTTCCCCCTCCCTTCCCTCTCTCTACCCTTTTACTTTATATATATATATAGATCAAACTCTATACATTTACAATCTACAAGAATATATTCTAATCACTAATCATCTACCCTTCTCCTACTCTATGAAGTTCTCTTTCTTCTTCTTCTGTTATTTCGTGTTGTTTCTTCCAGTCCTCCTCAGCCTCTGTCCTTTCGTTTATCTCCCGAAGTCTTCTTCTCTCCTCCTCCTGTTGCTCCTCCCACTGCTCCTCCTTCCACTCCTCTAACCGCTTCCTCTTCCTTTTCCTCTTGCTGGATCAGTTTCAGTTCTCTCAGGAGTTGCAATCCTTGTTCAAGAGAATTTATTCTGTAATATTTGCCAGCCCATTGGAATTTCAAAAAAATGGGATATCCCCAGCTGTATCTTATTCCAGCTCTTTGTAGAACTATGATGCAAGGTTTCATTTCCCTTCTCCAATTTATTGTTTCGCGGCATAAATCATTATATATTTCCACTGTATTATCTCGATACTTCAATATTCCTGGATTCTTTCTAATAGCTCTCATCAAATCATCTTTCTTGTTGAAATTCGCAATTCTCATAATAATATCTCTGGAGTTATTCCTCTCTTCGCAGCTGACACACGATGAATTCTCTATGTCATTTTCCTCCCATAGAATCTCAGGAACAATGCTTTTTAGCCATTTTAAAACTTCCTCTTTCAAGGATTTTTGACTTTGTTGTGGCTGCTCTGCGAATCCACGAATCCTCACCTTGTTCCTTCTATTCTGGTCTTGGAGCTGGATAATTTGTCTCTCTAACAAAGAAATCTTGCCATCATGTTCTGCTAGTTTGGTCTGCTGATTCCCTTGGGTTTTTTTTATATCGTCCACTTTAAGGTCCAATGCTTTTAACTCCTGTGAGATTTTTTCCTGCAATTGCCCCATTTCTGCCCTTATATTAGATGTTATTGTAGTAACAAGAGCTTGATTAGACTCTGTAATAAGCTTGTGTATAAAAGTTTTTATCTCTTCATTAGCTCCGTTCGCGGTTTTCTTCGCCGCCATTTTAATGACTTTTTCGTCTCCGTTAGAGTTTAAGTTTATATCTTCAAAGTCTCTAACTAGACGATTATATGTTTTATCGTTGCCGTAAGTCGTCTCCACGTAGGTTGTTTATAAGCCTTCTTTTTTTGTTTAGACGACATATATCTCCAAAAACTGGAGGAAAAAAAAATGTTTTGCTTTCAGTCCGTTTCAGCAATCATTTGCAGTTTAAACAGAGTCCTTTATTTTTGTTCTAGTTGGAGAAGAATCAAAACTAATCCCCTATTTTATCTTACATTCTTTCCCACATTATTTAGTTAATTACTCACAGTCTATCTTTGTTTTGGAAGGGGCATCTGGGGTTATTTATAGTTGTCTGCTCGGAGAGAAGAATAATTAGCCTCCTTTTGCCATCGCAGGTAGCTCCTCCCCCTGGTCACTTTTCCTAATGATTTAAATGGGTGTGATGTAAACAGGACTAAGTTTGGATGCCATCCATTGTCTAAGGAGAGCATTTTGGATGTTTGAACTCATGGTTGCCATCAAAAATGTCCATCTTCTCATAAAACTGTTGCTGTTGCTGTCCTTTCTGAGTACTGATTGTCACTCAGAAGGTTTTGCTGTGTATGTTTTATGACGACAGTTTTCACAAAAAGTGTTTTGCAACAGGTCTGATGATGCAAAAGACCTACTTATATGCAGAATATCTGAAAGCAGTATTTTCAGCTCAAAAGCCTCTAGTATTATAGGCAAACCCAATGCAAAGAAAGCTGCATTGGTCTATGAGAAAAGAAAATCCCAAACCCACAGCTGGGCATCTTTATTAGGACTCAGAGGTATCTGGTGGTCGGGCCAGGGGTACCCCCATGGATGGTGAATCCGCTCTAGGGTTTTAGTCTGGACTGTAAAGCAGCTATACAAGGTGCTAAACTCTATCCCTTAAAGACGTTTAGCACCTTGAGTAGCTCCTTTAAAGTTCAGAATAAACCCTGGTGGATTCATTACCTCCATTGAAACAGAAGCCACCGCTATATTTTTTAGGACCAACCAAAATACCACAAAAATGTGCAGTGTTGAGTTCTCCAGAGCTGTTCTTTCAGACAAGATGATACCAAAAAGGAAGTACCATCCTGGGAGAAGAAACAGACAAGCACAGTCTCCATTTTGAAACTGAGTCTAATCTGGAGATCTCATGGGAACAATGTTTGGCATAACGTTTACATTTGTCTATATCTTCTCCTATCTCCTGGTTTTTTTCTATACAACAGCAGAAGATGGTATAGCACTGACATGGCTAAAATAAAATAAAATAAAATAAATTTGGTCAGGCAGCATATAGAAGTCCTCTGATGGAGGTCGCACTACAACGTTTTATTTCCCTGTGTGGAAAGGGCCTCAGTTTCTCCAAAGCATTGGAAAATGTTGCATACACACATTTGCCTTCTAAAAACATGATTATTAATATAGTTTGCTGAATACTGTATTAGTACAATGATTCCTTGTGATTTGTCACATTCCAAAATATGAGATTTCCTGGCTATTTCCATTTTCACTTTTCTTTTTTGTTGTGTATTTAACATCACAAAGGCTACAGCATGATACAATCCATAACTTGGACTGAATTCAATGGACTTTTTTTCCAGGAAGAAATGCCTGGTCTTGCCCTGCACAATTAATCTCAGCGGTAATGTGCCTTGGTGGTAATTATCTTCATTTTGTTACAGGACGGCATAGATTCATATCTCTGATGTCTGTAATGGCAGTGCTCTGGAGTTTGGTCCAGGGGTACCCCCATGGAGCTGGACCTACGTGCGCTGAGGAATTGCCCAATACTGTTGCTATTATTAGTCGGTTGAAAAAGAGCCTGAGGGATTTGTACAAGTCTTTTGTGGTATGTTAAAGAATGGGGGACCTCTCTCTTTCTTCTTCTGGGAACTGTATCTTGGAAAAGATGCTTCTTAGATTATATTTTGTAATCAGGAATTGTGCCTTCTGTGTGGCTAAAACAAAAGCTGAGCAGAACAATGCAAAGTGTCCATGCTTTGCTGCGTGATGTGTCAGCATATAAAAGCTTTGTTGAACTTTTTGCCTGCTCAGCGTCATAAACCGGGGGTGGGCATCATGCAGTCCACAAGCTACATCCAGTCACTTAGTGACCCCCTTTTGGTCATTGGGCCCTGCTGGAGATTTTGGGTAGACCTCTAAAGCAACTCCCCCTTATTCTAGGAAAAATGGATTCCCAGGGGCCTATTTTGTCCCCTAAAATAGGCTATTTCCAGAGGAGAAGGGCACCCTGAAAAAGAATGTGTATGCGTGTGCACACATGCATGTATGCATGTGCGCATGTGAATGAGGGAAAATGCTGCTATAGTGACTGGAAATGCCTTCCGGTTACCTGAAATGTCATGTCAGGTTGCTATCTGATGTGCCACTGCAGGCTGACAGGGAATCAGAGGAAATGAAATTAGGGCATTTTAAAATAATTGTTACTGGATGTCCATACTCCCCTCAAAAGATTCACGAGTAGAAGCTTCTCTACTACATACAATATTAACATTCAGATTGTATTGAAAGGGATTCTTTTTAAAGAGGGAAGTCAATACAGAGTTGAAAATACATTTATACACATCAGTATCCTAGCAATTTTGTTATACCGTCCACCACCAGAAAAAAAAGAATCTAAATTAAAAAGAAATGTCTCTGAAACTGTTATCAAAGCTTAGGAAAAATGGTTAAAAACACAACTGACCACTTGTATCTATATTTAAAGATAATTTTAACTTCTGGTTTGCCATAACTCGCATAAGGCCAGGGTGAGAATCATGCAGTTCATTGGGTGTCCAAAAGGCAGGACTATGTGTCTATTTGAACACACAACTATTACCTTAAAAAATGCCTTGGCTGAAAAATGCACTCCAAGCTCTGGACCATGCCTATCTATCCCTGTGCCACTGAAAAGACATCTCCCTGGTCAGTAGATGCTGCACCACAAATGTTGGGGGCAATAGACATTTATCATTGTTGTGTTCCTTCACGTTGTTTTTGACTTACAGTGTCCCTAAAGTAAACTTATCACAGGGTTTTCTTGACAAAATTTCTTCAGAGGGGTTTTGCCTTTGCCTTCCTCTGAGGGTGAGAGAGGCACATATCAAGATATTTTAGCTCAGTGGCTTTTTGAATTGCTATTTAAAATTGTGTTCAGTATTGACCAGGTTCAAGCTGGTCATCCTCATAGGTGTTATTGTGAGCCATGGAATCCCAACTGCAAGCCCAGTGGGGTGCATAGCTTCCACAACAGCATCAGCCATAGTCACTCCACTGTTCCTGCGAGTCTTTTCACATTATAAAATTAAAGTGCTATGATCCCAATTTAGTTGCCTGTGGAATTCTGGGATCTGCAGTTTATGGAGGGGCCTTTAGAATTCTCAGCCAGAGAGCTCTAGTGCCTCACCAAACTACAAACCCCAGGGTTGCACAGGCTGCAGCCGTGGCAGCTAGAATGGAATCACAGTGCTATACTTATGTAGTGTGAAAGGGCCCCTGGTTTCCAAGGTCTAAAGTTCCACTTATTCCAGATTTAAACTTTAGTTAAAGCAGGAGCAGCAGCAGCAGCAAGTGCAGAAAGAATCCTGAGTGTATTTTTTTTTTGGAAGGCCCATAAATAACAACAGGATTGACACTGACAGGTGCTTAGGACTGGACTGAAAATATTTTAGTCAGAGCATAAAATTTAGTATTTGACATATTGGTGTTTTTAATTACCATTTTGGCCTTCATCTCTCTTGACATGGATTTCTATGGTGTGTCAGTATTTTTCTGTGCACATCACTCATGGAGCTGTAAATAGCAGCAAAAAATAATGGATATAACCATTTGCCACACTCTCCTATCAGCTTCCTTCCTCCACAATTGTCCCACATCCACATAGTCCAGGATGGGGAACTGTGGCTCTCCAGGCATGGTCAGATTGCAGTTTCCACCATTCCTCACCATTAACGATGTTGGCAGAGTGGATAGCAGTTGTAATCTACCAACATCTGGAAGGGAAGAGTCCAAATTGTTGAACTCTGATTAAGACCAAGAATCTTGTAGAATAAAATTAACAGATTTGGAACAAACCCAAAAGGCAATTTAGCCCACAACTGCCATCACCCCTCCTCCCAGCCACTGCCTCACTGCCTATATAATGGAGATTACAAGTGGGTTGGGAGCCAAATTTAATGCCCTGGGAGGCTGTGGATGCTTGGACTGTGTACCCCACAGCTATTCTACTTTGAAAGGTACACTTCTGTTTAATCCTCTGTTGGCCCACTTTTTAACTGGTTTTTAAAAAGCCCCAGTTTCTCTCTCCTTTTCCTATTTCCCCCCTTCATCCTTAGCTTGCTTCTATTGCTACAGAATTCAAAGTGCCATAGTAGGTTACACTCAATTAATTTTGGTGGGGGAGAAAGGATGAGAGCAGAATCTTGTTCTTTCCAGTAGGTTCAGGCAAAAGCAAACTGCTGCAGCCTCTCCTAACTTGTGTGGTTTTCTTTATTAATATCTTTGGCCGTGTTGACCATAATCTCATGTTCCTTGACCACACATGTCCAAATTTTCACCAATGAAATGTTGGAGGTATGAGACTGCTAAAAATGCCACTGCCCCAACCCCAAATCCCATCAAAATAACCCAGAAGTGATCTAATGTTTGCTGCTGGTTTGAAAAGCAGGGTTTTTTTTTTTAAAGGTATGTTAAAATATGCAGGGAGGCTGCAACCTATTTCAAAGACGAATTATCATTCTTTGTGGGTTCCTGGAGAAGCAATTCACTCTGCCTTTTGGACAGAAAAAAGGATGTCCAGGGGATCTGGAGGGGTTGATGGCCACAAAAATAGTCCTAGAGGAATTGCACACTGCCTCATGACTACACTTTGCCCATCTCCGATCCAGACCAAGAAAGTTGTCACACTATACAATTATGGCACAATGGATTCCGCCGTAAATGCCATGGCTCCATTCTATGGAATCCTGGAGTTTGCAGTCTGGTGAGGTACCAGAGAAGCTCTCTGGCTGAGAATTGTAAATGCTCTCCCTAAACTGCAAATCCTAGGATTCCATAGCATGGAATCAGGGTAGTTAAACTGGAATCATAGCATTGCAATTGGGTAGTGTAACAGGAGCTTGGGCTGTTTCTAGAATGAATAGTATCAGAGGATTCGGGTGAATATCAAACATGGCCAGCTCCAAAGGATGATATTTCTGCTATATTCTAATGTTTCCACTCCTTCTGATGTGGGGGAGCATTCTTTCATTAGCCTATTGAAGATAATGATCAGATCCTCAATATAAGCAAAAACCACCTGCTATTATGACATTTGAAGCAGAGGGATACTTTAAGGTCCTTACTCAGTCCATATGTAAGTTGCATTTTGAACCTTGGTCTGAGGCTACTCTGCAAATCTCAACATTCTGTTAAAGTTTGTGGGGCTTTTCTGCTTTGTTTTTCAGATAGTGTGTACTGATGCTTTACCAATTTTAGTTTAGGTTCTAATAAGAGCTTCCAAACGGGTGTAGTGGTGGTGAAAATGCACATTCATAAAATGGGACATTTTTATTTTTCAAGGGCTTAATAAGAAAACTACAAATGGGTTCTGCAACAAAATGTTGCAATGAGGGGAGCTCCAGTTCAGGAGAAACTACTCTGTTTCTCATTCCATCTAGTCTTCTGTCCACATCCCTGGCAGATAGCAGATACTGAGTTTGTCTAAGTCATCATCGTCACTGCTGGCCTTTTTGACATCTCCTTCTTGTGTGTTGATGTGTCTTTTAGGCTCTGTAAAGATTTGCACTTGGAGAACTGAATGGTCATGATAGGCATATATCAAGGATGGAAATGTGTGGCCCTCCAAATGTTCTTGAACATTCACTGTTGGCTGTGTTGGCCGGGGCTGCTGGAAGCTGCATCTCAGTCACTTTTGTAGAACCATAGAAACCATCTCATTCTCTCCTTTTCCCTTCCAGTTTAAATCATACTATCATTTTTTGCAACATGGGCTTTCTAAGCATTTTGTTTTCTTTGAATTTTGCAGGATGAGGGTTATGGAGGCATGAGAGGACCTGTGTGTATCCTGAGCAACACTGGCATTAGGGATCAGTCCATGGATCTGGTAAGGAGACAGTTGGTGAGATGCAAGAAGTGGCTCAGCAGAATGGCAGCCATTGTCAGATGGAATAGCCACTAAATTGTGTCATTCATTCTTAGGAAGTTAATGACTCCCAGCACCCCTCACCATTCCCTATTCTGGCTAGGTTTTCTGAGAGTTGCAGTCAAACAACAACTGGAAGGCCACACTTTGCCAATCTCTGCTTTACGCTATACAAAATGTGCACATGTTCTCCACACTTTTAATATAAATGAGCATTAATTCCTTCATTTCTTACTTCCTCTTTTTGTACCAGCAGAGTCACACGTGAAGGGCTTTTAAAATGTGAAGCAAGGGTGCCTCCAGATGAGATTTTTTATCGTGCTGTTGCCCTCCCACAGTCACAGAATCCCCCCAGGGAGTAAGACTAACAACAGGATTTCGGGCTTAATTTGGGAAGCAGTCAAAACATAAGGCAGCTCCTTTCAGCATTTCAACTGTCCAGCACACACATTTGTTTAGTGACCATTCCCACACTAGACTTTTATAGTGCTATTATTCCACTTTCAACATCCTATGGAATCCTGGAGTTTGCAGTTTAGGAAGGGGCCTTGAGGCCTTTCCCTAAATTGCAAATCCCAGGATTCCATAGAATGTTGAAAGTGGAATAATAGCACTATAGCAGTTTAGTGTGGAAATAATGTCTTTTGACTGTGAGTCCTCCACCTGGAAGCAGCCCTAGGAATGGAGTTAACATTGAGCACTTTCAAATGGAGTAATAGAACCTCCCCTCTGCTAACTGTGTGTTTGTATGCTTGTGGCTTCTGGGCTATAAGGCTGTATTTGGATACAGCAGATCTGAACAGAAATTGACAACAGAACTAACTGTAGAAATACCAGTTGCAATAGAGGGCAGGACTCTGGGTTGACCTATATAATATCATCATAGGAAAGGATTTCACATGTATTTAGTAGAGTTATTTCTTGCTTTTGACTTGAAGTGTTTGGAGTAGCTCACAACATTTGTCAAATACGACAGATACACCAAGACTTGTAAACTGAATCCTCTTTCAGATCCTCCCTCCAAATAAAGCAATGAGCCCTACAGAAGCAGGAATTAGCTCCTGACATTCTGTCTCACAGAGCCTCCATGCTGAATACATCTTGTGGACCAGGTTCAGAACTCTGGACAGCTCTTTACAGTCTGGAATACAATCCTGAGTGGATCCACTGTAACCCAACATAAAAGTTACTGGCCACCACTACCACAATGCAGTTGTTACAACTAACAAATGATTGAACTCAGTGATATCTGTAATGTTTATTTAGAAGAGATGGCTCCCTCAAATAGTGAAAGATGCCCACTTGTGATTTCCTCAGATTATGCAGCCTCAAATTATATATCTTGCTTTTAAAGTACTTTGTTTTATGATTAAACATTGGAAGGTAAGCATGGGCTTAATTTGCATGTCTGATGCTGAAGAACATATTTCTAAAGAAACTCAATATGAGGAGGAAAAGGTGTTAAATGAAATAATGAATAAACATCCCCCTAGTTTGACCCTTTCAGCTAATGTGTGGAGAAGAGAAGACAGTCTAACTGTACCAGACCTTGATGCTGTCAAGATACACTTGCTCATACTCTCCCTTATAGTCTCTTTTAACATTGCAGTGGCTGTGTCCTATCAACAGTTTGATAGTTGTAACCAACCAATGAAATAACAAATAATTTCCAAAGTAGTAGCTGTTGTAAAATGCAAAGATGTGAGCTAACTAGCAGGCTGAAGAGGGCGGAGGGGGGATAACTAAGTGGTAAAGATGGCTGAGGACCAGCTGAGATGAAGCTTGGCCAGCTGAAGTTGTGCTGAATCTAAACCTGTTTCAGCCTAAAGGGGCTGGGAATTACCCTGGAGTCACCCTCACTTTGATCTGTGCTGGAGAAGTTTTCAGACTAGCATAACTGGGCTCCTCTCTCACTCTACCCCTTCTCTGCCCTGATTTTTGTCTCTTCTGCCAGCAGAGCAGTTCTACCAACAAGTTGCTCTGTCCACAGATATCTGAGATCATTCAAGGGTTCTGCCAGCAGAAGAAACTTGTACCTAATCATGCGTTTTTAATAATGTGCTCTATTGTCTCTATTTCTTGTTTTTTTAATAGATGTGTTTCTAAAATCATTTTATTGATAACTTTCTAATACTAATGTCAAAATATTGGTTTTTGCCTCTATGTTTTTTTTAAATTTTCATAAGTGGGTTTGAATGCCAGGAATAGAAAAAAGCTGGGATATAAATAAATAATAGCTACTCCTCACATTCAGACTGTGTGTTTTATGGGGCTTCAAAATGATTCCTATTTTAATCCTATCCCAGGAGTCAGGACTGCATTGCTACTGTGTTGTACTTTTAAAGATTTTACCTGTAAGTGTTGAAATACAGCATTTCAACTGCCCAGCACACACATTTGTTTAGTGCCTTCTCTTGTTTGTGTTACACAGGACACCATTGACACGAGACTGTGCCAGTACGCCGAATGCTTTCAGTTTTTGTCAGAAACCATCAAGAAGTACAGTATATTCCAAACTAGCTTTCACTATTGCCAGAAGTATCTTAACCAGCTGGAAAATGCCATCAAGAAAATGAAGGTAAAAGAATTATACATTCGTGTAAAAAAAGTAATAGCTGGAGCATTTTTGCAGTTTCCTCACTGATGTATTATTGTGGTGGTTCTAGCAGTTGTGGCCTCAAAGTAACTTCTTCAGAGTCTACTCATGGCAGGTTATTTCCCCCTGCTCAGCCTCCAAACTATTAAAAGTTGGACATTTTTTTGCCCTCAGTGGTATCATTCAAAACATAGAACAATTGGCTGGGATCTGCTATACCAGTTATGAATGCATAACATAAAGAGTTACACACTTGTGACTGTTTCATATTCATGATCATTACAAGGATGTAGGGACTGTGAAAGTCCACCCTTTTCTGGAAAGCACCTGCTGTCATTGACAGGGATCTGTTGCCATTGATCAGGAAGCAGCTGGCTGACAGTCCCACCATACCCCACTCTACCTCTTGTGCAAGCGATCTCTGACACAAGGTGAAATCGTGACATAGACCCTGATTCAGGCTGTTGTACCAGAGATCACTCATGGGAAGGATGGTCAGTTGCTTCTCAAATGACAGGGGAACAGACTTCCATTGATTGTGTGGGCTGCTTCCTCATAAATAGGGTTGGAGGGATCAGGCTGGGATTTGCTGCATCGCACCCTAACTACATTACCTATGCACACATAAATCCCATGCAGGATTCTGGTGATTGATTCTAATTTTTTCCCCCAAAATGTGTACATGTTAACCAGAAATTTTTAGTTGTTCTAGGATTTATCACTGTAGAAATGTGGGTGGGTGAACACTTGCTTACAGCAAAGGGGAGGAGAAGGATCAACACAGGGCACTCTTTGGCTGACCCTTTCTCCATCCTTCTTTCCTTGTCACTTTCCCTTGTTCAGTCTCTTTTTTTCTTTCCTGTCTGCCTTTCCTTAACTGATGGAGACTGCGATCAATTCCCTATTCTCTTCTTCCCTAACCTTACCTGACAGTGGCTTGCTGCTGCCAGAGAGGATGGATAGGAATGAATCAAAGTGTGCATCAGTCAGAGGATGAGGGCACAGTGAAACTTTTCATTTTCTGTCCACAAAACAAATGGTTTGGCAAACCTGACAAATTTTTAAAAAACAGTTCAAGCAAGCCAGTGCAAACTGGCTAAATTACTTCACTCTGTGTCCATCCCATGAAAAGCTTCAATGTGCTTTTTGCTATCATCAACCTCACCCTAGGTTCTGCAGACTAATTTTTCAATAACAACAATAACCCTGACAAGGGAGGGAAAATACCTTCTGGTTTCTTAGTTTTTGGACTACGGTTCTCAGAATCCATAGTTTTTGCTTTTTTTGGACTATTGCTCTCAGAGTTTTTGGACTACTGCTCTCATAATCCATAGTGGCCATACTTTCTGGAGGATTCTGGGTATTATAGTTTCCCCACAAGTAATTTTTATAAGCCCTGTCCTTATATTGGGAAGTCCTGCTCATGTATACAATGGCATTTTCTAACATTCAGATTATGTGTTTTATGTGGCTTCAAGTTTATTACGAATTATTGTGACCCTATCCTTGGGTTTTCTTGGCAAGATTTGTTCACAGGCAGTTTGCCATTGCCTTTCTCTGAGGCTGAGAGAGTGTGACTTGCCCAAGGTCACCCTGTGGGTTTCCATGACTGAGCAGGAATTTGAACTCTGGCTTTCCACAATCCCAACTAGACTCCCAAACAACTATATCATGGTTAGAATGTAATAATACACATGTGAAGAAACAAAAAGCAACTTCCTCTCTCCTTCATTTACTTGAGACATTACCTACTGAAATCTTGAATTTGGGTGGTTGTATTTGCATTTTATACTCTTTCTTCATGTCTTTGCTTTCTTTTCCAGCAAGAGCCTCCAGTCTTATGTACAGCTCACTTCACAACCTCCTGGTCTTTCAATGATTCAGAATGGGAAGAGATCACCAAAGGAGCCCGCCTCGCCCAGGAGCTGCTGACGTACCTGGAGCAGCTTGAAGTTTCTTGCAGTTGAGGAGGCTGCAGAGCGCACATTAGATGTATACATGCAGGCCTCTCACTGTAGAGGGCACTATGGCTTCTGAGTGTGTATGTAAAGGTTGCTTCTGTATGTATGATTGGTTTTTGTTTGAAAGGTGAAATGTATGTATAGGAAAGGATTGTTGCAATGCAGGGACAGAGTCTGTGTTTCTATATAGGAGGTGTTCTCAGCCCACGTACCTCAGTCTGCAAAATTAGGCTTCTCACAGCACAATCCTATAAGTGTCTACTCAGAAGCACTCCTAAGTAAGTGGACACAGGATTGAACCTTAGAGCATGAATCCTATGAGCAGTCCCAACAAGGGCAGGCCTATTGAATCAGTGGGGTTCACCTAAGGGTTTTCTCAAAATTCAACACTGGATTCAGCAGATCCGTTCAATAGGACTTAAGGGTTTAGAGTGCATCTCTCTGTGTGAGAGACAAAGAAATGCACAAGGTACACTATGCACTCCCAAAAAGGGTGTGTGTATATGTGCATACATATATAAGTATGACTGGCTGAATACAGAATGGAGCCAAAGATTCAGTGCAAGGTATTCATACCAAGTGTACCTTTAAGACAGTGCCTAACACTAAAGAGGATAAGGGCCATAAGATTTCTATTATCTGGTCAACCTATTTATATTTGAATGTTAATATATTATTGTTAATAATATCTATGTTGTTTATTCCTTATGATCACCAGCAGCTGCGCTTTTAAAAGCTAGAGAGTGAAAATATTTTAAATAAAAGCAAGCTCTTTTCTATGTCTCTTGTTCTACCATATTTTCAAAAAGTGTTGATATTTCTCTGTGTGCTTATGTTGACTACAGGCATAATCAGTATGCCCAGAGTTGCTCTCAGATCATCCCAAGAGTTACCAATGGGTGACTTCACCATGAAGCTCCACCACATAGTTAAACAGGCACATGATTGACTTTTTAGTCAAGGCAAGTTGCAAACAAAGCCCCAACAACCTGTCCTTGAAGTTCAAATTCTATTGTTTATAAAAATGACATCCATTGAGCTAATGATTTACAACTTAGCCTTCATGATCTACATGAAGAGACCTACAATTGCACAAACATTGATGTAGGCAAAGTGCCCCCCCCTTTTTTGTCAGAAGGACCACTGTGTGAACCCTGATTTCCAAAACAAAGCAGTACATTTAAGATTGCCATTTTTGGACTATCCTGGGCCCTGAGATTTTAGGGCCAAAACCTGCTACCTAAGGATGATCACTTGTGATGTCATAGGGTCAAATCTTAGTGGTGTTACAAGGATGATGTTACAAGGGGCAGCCTGTTGTGATGTCATAGGTTGGATACTTTAAGCATCAGTCAAAGTTATACAGAATGTGTCATTCAAAAAGAAAATACCAAGTCTAACAAATGAGGAAAACATATATACACACACAGTTTCCAAGACAGTGTTCTTGCCCTGAGATTCTTCCTCCTATTCCGGAAGACTAGGGGAAAAGTCCAGGTCCTGAGGCCTGGAAACTCTAAGTATGTCCCAGACATAGTTTTTAAGAAGCAAAACATTCTGTGGGGGACCAAATCAAAGACCTATCTATTCTGTTCACAAATTGGCGAACCCAATGCCTATGGGAAGTGCACAAGCAAGATTTAGCAAAAGTAGCAATATCCCCTCACTGCAAACCAGTATTTCCAGAGGATTTGGGTACTGGAGGTAATAGGTAGCCATGGATAGTTTTTCTCTCCATCCTGCCCATTGCTTGGGACATGTGGGTCTATGTTTCTGATTAGCAGTAGTAAAGACTCTGTGTGTGTGTGTGCGTGTGTGTGTGTGTAAACTTTCTTTTGTCTCATCTGCTCAAGCAAACCTCACACAATACAATGACTGTCCAGGGAGCCAATATAATCATACTTTATTGCTCTTGAAGGCAGAGGGAAATGGAAAAGGCTGAACTTGCAAAGGTTGTTATAGCAGTTACTTAACAAAAGGATAAGGAGCCCTTGACAAATGAGGTCACTTTTTTCTTTCTTTTTTCTTTTTTTTTTTTTTTTTACATCAGCCTATTTTATACATTATATATATAGCATCACTGAGAAGATGTGAGTGTCTTCTATGGCTGCAGTTGGAAATGATCAAATAAGTCATGGAAAAAAGTGGCAATGAGAGGGGAACCCAACTCAAAGGAAAAAAAACAGGAAAGAAAGGATATGAGAGAGAGAAAGAGAAAGAAGCAAGTGGGTAAAAGAATAATGTAAAGAGATAAAAAGAAAGAAGACACTGATAGCATAAAGCTTCATGCATACAAAGTGCAGGCTGAATCCAGAGGGTGTCTTCACACCAGTATTGGAAGGCAGCACAGGGGCAAGCAGGAGAAAGTTATGGTGACAGTGGATCAGTGATGCGTCCTAGGAAGATTGGGGCCTTGTGATCCCTTGTCAATGCAAACAAGAAGGGCTGCTGGACTTCAAAGAAATTGGCAGAGCGTGCCAAGGAGACACCTGAGGCAGCAGCAGCCTCCACCCCTTCCTCATTGATTTCCACCACAGCCTTGTGTTGGGCACCCGAGACTGCCAGCTCTTCATCTTGAGAGATCCCACACAGATTGGCATCAAAGAAAAGGCCATAATCTGAAAAAGAAGGTTGGGTTGAATGCAAAAAATGTTAGCTTGGTTGCAGTTTGAACTCTCTCTTCTTTTTGGAAATCATTACAATGTGGAAGCTGGGCTGAAGGGGAATCAGAACTATGTGGGATGAGCTTCTAGCATTAACCTGCAAAAGATGTGCCCAGGTGGCTTGAATACTACAGCTATGCAGTGTCAGCAAAGCACTGCTTTTGCTTGAGTGGCTGACAGTAGAAATAACATGGAAGTCTCACAAAAATATTGAAAATAGTATTCTATTAATTGTCAATGCCCTTCCTCATGGTAAAGACCTTCTGTGCTTTTTATTAACAAAGCCTATCCTGCAAAGAACCAAAATTAAGAGCTCTCTCTTTGTGTTTCATTGCTTCCTGCTTAGTACAACTGAGTGAGTAGTTGTACTTATTAGTCACACTAAGTGACCAGCAATTAGTTACCCCCAAATTTAGCAAGTTTTGCCTCCCATTCTGCAATATGTGAAATGAGTGGCTTCCTTGCGTTATTTCCCCATTATTACAGTTCTCCCCCAACATTTGTGGGTTTAACTTTCATGGGTTTGATTATTCGCAGTACTCACTGGTCTCTCTCCTCCTGCCTGCAGCTGCCAGCATGATTGCGCTGACAGTGGGCAAGAGAGCAAAGGGGAGGGAAGACCTCCCTCCATGCTCTCCTGTTGCTGCTGCCTGCCTGATCGTGCAGGTGGGGACAGAGAAAGAGCCAAGTGGGGAAGATCTTTCCCTGCCGGTTCTCTCCACCCCCCCCAACCATGTGATTGTGATCCCATGGGTGGGGGTGGTGAGAAAGCCAAACAGGAAAGATCTTCCTCCACTGACTCTCTCCCGTGCCCCCCCACGCCATCGTGATGATGTAGGTGGGAGCCTGCAGTTATTCATATTTTTTTCACTTTCGCAGGTGTTCTGTTTCCCTATCCCTCACAAATGTGGACAGCCTATAGTACTTCTCTTCTATTTCTGTTAGAATGACATGACTCTCTTTCTCAAACATCCACCAGTCCAAGTAGAAGAGAAGCTGGCTTGCCTTTAAACTGATACAGGAGCACATTCTCACTCACCTTAATAGTGCATTTTCTTTCTCTACACTGAATAGGGTTTGGAAAAATCACCTTTTTGGTCTCCAGCTCTTAAAATTCTATGGATTCTGAAAGTTATAGTCCAAAATGTAACTTTCCCACTGCTGGTTGTGGGATTCTGGGAGTTGTTGCAACTTCTCCAAGCTATAGAAAGGAATGAACTAAATATACATAGAATAGTGTAGGGAAGGTTCTTTCTGCATCATTCACTGATGTTTTATTCTTTCAAACTGAACAGGGAAACATGTGTCCATCACACCCACTAAGTTTATTCCTCTTACCCATTCTCCCAATTATTTCTGTGAGGTCCTGGGAAGAATCCACCTTGAACTTGGGTAGAGACACAATAGTGGGTTTGAAATGGGTACTCTCCAGCTTGGTCATCACTGATTTGAAGACGTTTGCACTGAGACGCTGCTCCACCTCAGAGAGGTTCTGAGACAGGGAGCGAGGCACAATGATCACCAGGCTCATGTTGTTGGACAGTTGAAACCGGCCAACCTGACAAAGCAAAACAACCCATCAGCCTCTTGTCTCTCTTCTATGTTCCCAAGCACCCTACTTCAGATGAGCATTGCTCTCTCTCTTTTCAGTGGATACATATCTCCTGCTCCACCTTCCTTGACTTGTCTATTTCATTATTCTTCTTATCCCAATATCACAGGGAGAGGGAGCAAAACAGAGCTACATGGGTTCAACAGGGTGCAATGGGAATACCATAAAATATATATAGATAGAGGACACTGTTGGCTTCTAGATGTTTTGGCCTTCTTCTCTCTAACCATTGGCTATGCTAGAAGAGAACTGAAAGCCCAAAACATCTGGAGAACCAAAGGTTGAGAACCACCTCTAGAAATGTTGCACATTTCATTAGTAGGTGCTTCTTCTGTAAAACAAGATGATCACGACATAATGTATCTATAATGGAGGAAACACTAAAGAATAGGGATATCGTAAAATATCAGCAGCTAGGAACACACCCATCCTGAGTGTCTAATTTAACATGAAAACAGTTAAATTTTGATGCATAGAAACCTGGAAATGGTAGGTTCATAAGTGTAACACAATGATTTTTATGCCTTTCATAAAAAGCTATCTTTTCCAAGGGTGAATGGAAGCCTTGCTATTAAATCACATTGATGCAAGTGAGACATATTTTTTGTGTTCTCATACACTGGCTGGAATCCTGTTGGATAATCCCAATTAAAGTAGTTCCATGGAATCAGTTGTGGAATGCTGAGTCAACATGTTTATAAATCCAACTGATTCTACTCAACTCTACTCCAGTCAACTGGCTCTACTCTAGTCAGGACAAAGAACATGCTTTGGGCCACAGCTAGTTACTGTAATCTACCTCTACCAATTTTCTGATGCTGCCTTCTAAAATGTATGGAACAGCGATAAGGGATGGAAAAGACAGCCCTCCCTACCCCATGGGCATTACCTTAGCTTGCAGATTGTGGTCAAAGTAGGAAGCCACCGGATATTTTTTGCTCATCAACATGTGCACCCTGATAGTAGGGAGGCCTGGACGGTAGAATTCTTCCATCTTTGTATCTTTCTTTTTAAATACCGTCTTCCATTTGGCTGGAAAAACGAGGAATTTAAATAGGGGCTATTTATTTAAATCAGGAATTGTATGCATGTAGTGTATCAGCTCCAAGCAGCCCCGAGGAAGTACCTCATGAGGCCATTGGGCCCCTCTGGACTCCAACCAACTCTCTCACACTCCCCCATATATATTTAAAAACACTGAAAAACACTGTGGAATACCCCCCCCCAATATTAGAAAATATATTTTGGGGACATTTTTCAGATTTTGTAGCAGGATGGGGCAGGTTCCACAGTCTCAGGGGGACCAAAATGACCCTCTAAGTCACAGAGCATGTCCACCCAATGTAAATATACCACCCATAAAAATCAGAGCACACCCCAAAAACTCAGTCATAAAAACCCTTCTGAATCAGACCAAGACTCACTGAGTCCAGCATTTTATTTACTCAGTGGCTAACTAGATGCCTCTAGGAAGATGTGAAAATAGTAACTCTAGTGGCCATGACCACCATCTTCTGACAGCATAATTTGTCCATTGTTTCTGTGCTGCACAAAGACATACTTCCTTTTGTTTGCTGTGAATCTCTTGCCAATGAGTTTAACTAAGACCATTTCCACATGAGAGGGGAGGAGTGGTTCACTGCATGTTGAAAGTGGTGTTTTTATACTCCAATCAGAGAAATTCAGAAACTGTGCTGTCTGCACTCCCCCATTTACATCGTACCACTGTGGAGAAAAACATTTGCTGCATCCACAACAGCAAGTTCCTGGCCACTCTCATTCTCCTCCCTCACTCTACCCCACCATCACTGATTGGTCTGTTTTTAAAAAAACACACACACACATTTTTAACACATTTCTGCATTGCTATCTTTGTGTCTAAGTATGTATGTTTGCTGATAAGTGGAAAAAAACACGTCTTAACAGTCCATTACCAGATCCACTCTTTTCCTGCTGTCTGTTTAACACATGAAGACAATAATGACGGCAGCCTGTCCTTTGATGGGTGGAGAGAGATAGGGACAGAAATGATGGAAGGGACAGCCTGGGAACTCCCCTAGCCAGCCACTTCTGCCATGTGAATTGATGCTACGTTTCTGCATGCATGTGAAAAGCAAAGCAGAACCAGTTTGGGAGATTTACATCAGAGTTTTTCCATTTTTCACATATCGTGGTTTCTCATCACAGTGAACTGCAGTGGACCGTTCTAGAAGCTGAAAACGTGCAGAACCACAAGGAAAACTACAAAGCTAAAACGGTTCAGCATGCAGATGGGAGGGTAAGAATTCGAGGTGACTACGATGTATTGACCTCATGCAGAAATGGTCTATGTACTGTGGTGGTATGAAGTGAGTAGTAGTATAAGATACCACCCAACACCCAGTCATAAGGATGCAGAGTAAGTTGCACACCTTTGCAAACTAAAATTAAAACAAGCCAAACCCCATGCTGGAAGAACTTATACCATATGTTTTTGATCTTTCCTCTCTGTTGCAACTCTTTATTTTTCATGAACTGTCTTTGGACAAAAATATTCTAATTCCTCTGGCCTTCTCCAACCTGTTGCCTTCCAGATGGGTTGGACCACAACTTTCATTGTCAACAGCGAAAGTGGCAAATGTAGTTCAGCCCTTCTTGAAGGTGCCAGGTTAGGGAAGGCAACGCACTTACAAAATGCTGCTTCTGACTCCATCTAGTGCATCTGCATCTGAATGTATGCAGTGAGGATTATGGTTGCAGTAGTATCAATGACCCCTGACCTCCTAGCTCTTCTGCAGAAGGCTAATAATTGTATGAGGCTATTTTATTATGCAGTTGTCAGTTAATAAAAGGCCATATCGCAGGTAAATCACACTTACAGTAGGATAATAGCATCTTTGGCTGGGATATATTACATTGACTCTTTTTGTTTTTCTCCTAGTGGGAGGTTGTTTGGGAAGCATTTCTTTTATACCTGTTAATGACAACCTTTGTAAAAGAAATGCTCTCCAAATATTCTTCCACCAGGAAAAACAACAGAAAGGGAACAAAGTCAGGTGATCATTCCCAACCAAAGATGATGTTATCTAGCTGTCAGTGTGCTTTACTGGCCTCAAATGATAAAGCCCAAAGGAAAGCATTCAAACAGTGCTAGCAAGCCATGATTTTGTTGTTATAGTTCCCACTGGCATGTGAAAATGATAACCAGAATTCAGCTTTCAGCTCCTAACATTAAGAAAGAGAGTTAGGTCTCCTGTTCAAACACCCCAGATCACCCTTGGAAATGTCACTTGTTCTTTGATATTTTTCTCCACTTGTTGGGAAAGGGAGGCAATATCTGAAGTTTCGTATCTTGATGAACAGACATGTTAACTTTTCTTCCTCTTCCATGACAACAGTTGCTGTTCTCGCAATGTTTATTTGAGACTATGACTTTCAAGAAGGGGAAGAACATGATGAAGTTCTGAGAGTCATCTCTAAAGGTGCATTCTAGATAGCTGCCCTCAGCACTTTGTGCTGGGAGGAAAGTTGGACAGCCAAATAGTTGTCCAACAGTCTACTTTAATGAGTGTGTTTCTGGTTTAAACCGGATGTCACTGTTCTTTGTTAATCTGTTCAGATATAATGTTTATCAGGAAACACTACTCAAAGGACATCTTTGGCATAACGTAAGAGTTTCAGAGAGGACAGGAAGCCTCCAAAATGAATCATGTACCAGAAAATGAATTATATGGGATGACAGTTGCAAAACTGAGGAAAAAGGTGGTATCTGGAATTTATTTGGGAACACTTGTTTTATTGCCTGAGTGCCCAAAGGTAGGGAAGCCACAGGTCAGAGGATGGTGCAGGTGCTTGAGTGCTTATCCATTCTCTGGATGAGCATTCTTTCCAGTCTGGAAAGCAATCTGTGCAAGGTCATATGCTGGACAGAGGAACCACTAAGACGTTGCTACTTACCTTGGAAGTACATGGCATTGAGAAGCACCATTTGGGCATCTGGCTCCAAGTCATCCAAGAGCTTCTTGATCTTGTTGCCGGTATGTTTGCTCACCCAGGCATTGATGTCAAGCACAGCCTGATTGCTGTTGTTAGTAAGCGGTGACAGCTTGGTTTGATAGAACTCCCATGTCAGATTGCGGAATTCACTGTCCAATTTGAGTTCTGTGTTTCAAAAATCCAAGAACAGAAGAAGCTAAAATACTCATGCAAGCCATACACCTAGTTTTCAGTGGTTACCTTAGCACAGTGGTTCTCAACCTTCCTAATGCCGTGATCCTTTAATACAGTTCCTCATGTTGCGGTGACCCCCAACCATAAAATTATTTATTTATTATTTACAATGTCTCCTGCCTGGCAAAGGCTGCCTCGCTGGCCAGGAACAAGGGGGCAGGCAGGGAGGGAAACAGGAGCTGTGCATCTCCCCCGGGGAAAAACTCCGAGAACCCCCCCGGGCTCTGCTTCTGCTTCGCTCTCGTTTCTGCTGGGGGGGCAGTGTGGGAAAAGTTTCCAGAGTGTCGACCCTGGTCGGGGGGGAGGAATCCCAGCGCCTTTGTCTTTTGCGCCACGCGCAGCTCGCCCCCCTGGAAAAGCACTGCCTTGCGGCCCCCCAGCCCTCCCGCAGCGCCCCCCCTGTGGTGAGTGGGGCAGGGGCCGTGGCGAGGAGGGAGCCTGCCCCCCGTGCTGCCGCCGTCCCCCCAAGCTGGCCCATCAGATGGGAGGTTCTCCCGGTAGCGGAGAAGGGGAGCGATTTCAGTCTCTTCTGAACAGGGGGCAGGAGGACGCGAGCACGCAGCTCATGCTTGCGCACCACCACTCCTGCTGTGGCGATGCTGTGGCCGCACACACTCCCACCAAAGGGGGCAGGAGGACATGAGCGTGTGGCTCACGCTTGCGCACCACCACTCCTGGGCCTTTTCTGCACGCTACCTTATCATGGAAGTGGGGGGTGCCATTCGCACAAGCAGATTCTTGCGCAAGGTGCCCTCTTCGCTGCTCTCTTTGCCTAGGCTGCACTGAGGAAGGAAGGGGCGGTCGCGTAACCAGGAAGCCAGCTGCGGGAAGAAGGAGCAGCTAAGAGAGCACCTCGCTCAGGAGGCCCAGGAGTGGTGGTGCCGCACACGCTCCCGCCAAAGGGGGCAGGAGGATGCGAGCACGTGGCTTGCGCTTGCGCACCACCACTGAGGAGGGAATGGAGCCTAAGACCATCAGAAATACGTATTTTCCGATGGTCTTAGGCGACCCCTGTGAATGGGTTGTTCGACCCCCAAAGGGGTCGTGACCCACAGGTTGAGAACTGCTGCCTTAGCAGATACCGCTACCCTAAATAAAGGACCAGTAGTTGTGGAGGTAGCTGTCACTGAAAAGGTGCATAGGAATGCCTTTTCCCACAATTTTTTCCAAAGTTCATACATTTATAATATATAATTGACTGTTGACAACCATCACTTATTCAAACATGAAGAACTGAATCCAGATTATGCTTAAAGTAAAACTAAATTGTTTACACTTCAGTAAGGCATCATTTCTTTGTCCCTTTGGATTTCAATGACCTGCTCTAAGCTTGATGAAGTCTGAATCCAATCTGAATGCTGTGCTCATAAAGTCAAGGATCTCATGAGGATCTCTAACTGTATACAGAACTGCTCTGCAGGAAGTTGTTATTCACTGGCATTTAGGATAGTCCTCATGTATCCACCTATGCCAAGTTCCAGATTTCACAAAGCATTTTCATATATTGGTGCTTACAAAAAACAAAACTCTTAATATATATGTAAAAAAGAATAAGTCCTGACATGTCATGTGACTGTGGCCATTTCCACATGAGGCAAGGGAATCGCTCCCTGCCGTTGCTCACTGGATCTTCTGGATCCTCGGTCCAGTCCAGGGTGAATTGGAGCAGTGCGTGGTCTTATATCCGCACTGCTCTGGCTTCCAAAATTTCAGCTTCCAGTTGGTTGTGGGTCCCAACCAACCGCGAAGCTCGCTACGCCTAAAGCCCGCCCTCTGCAGATTGCAGGCTCGCATTGGTGCGAGCCTGCGAATCTGCACAAGGGAGCAGGAACGCAATGGCACGTTCTAGGAAAATAAAGACTTGTTTTTTGCAGTCTTTAAAAAAACACGCTGGAGGACCACTTGGGGTCATTTTGGAGTGGACGAGGTGCAGATCTCCGGTAAGTAGTCCGCTCCTAATCCGCTCCAAGGTGCAGACGTCCTCCGTGGAGGACACGCTGCACCGTTTTAATTCCCCCATGCGGAAAAGACCAAAGAGGAGAAACAAACAGCATGATTTTAATTAATATATGCTTGTGAATGGTTCTCCATTCCTGCCCTACCCCTGCCCTTCAGTCAACATCAAAACCAATTTATAGAACTATAGCAAAGAAATCATAGAATCATAGAATCATAGAAATGTAGAGTTGGAAGACACCACAGGGGCCATCCAGTTCAACCCCCTGCCATGCAGGAACACCCTCAAAGCACTCCCAACAGATGGCCATCAAGCCTCTGCTTAAAAACCTCCAAGGAAGGAACCTCCACTACACTCCGAGGCAGCAGATTCCACTGCTGGACAGCCCTGACTGTCAGGAAGTTCTTCCTGAGGTTCAGGTGGAATCTCCTTTCCTTCAGCTTGAATCCATTGCTCCTTGTCCTGGTCTCTGGAGCAGCAGAAAACAAGCCCTCTGCTTCCTCTAAATGTCAATAAAACAAAATAATCATCAGAAAAAACCATCAGTTGACATCTGTTTGGAACAGCTGTGTTTTTAAGGACTTTTAAAATGTTGCCCCTGGGAGTGTCAACTATATATCACCTTGGGAGAACTCCATATGTAAGAGGTCACTGCTAGGAAGCCTTGTGCTCACAAGCTAATTGATCTCAAAGGTAACCCAATAAGAAGAGTCCTCACCTTGAAAGTTTTGAATGTTCCTCAAAGCAGACAGGAATGACATTTGTTTGACTTCAGTACAGGGACATTTGGTCTGATGGCAACAGCAGGTGATTGAATGTCTGACAAAGCACCTTACCCTACTTTTAATCATAGAATTATAGAGTTGGAAGAGACCACAAGGTCTACCCAGGCCAGTCCCCTGCCATTCCGTAATATACAAGTAAAGCACTCCCGACAGATGGCCACCCAGCCTCTAATTAAAAACTTCCAAAGAAGGAGACTCCATCATACTCCAAGGCAGTGTATTCCACTGTCAGACAGCTCTTACTGTCAGGAGGTTTTTCCTAATGTTTAGATAGAATTTTTGTTCCTGTACTTTCAAGCCCTTGCTCTGTGTTCTAGTCTCTGGAGCAGTAAAAAGAAATAAGAAAAAAAAGCTTGTTCCACCTTCAATAAGACACCTTTGAAATATTTAAACATGGCTGTCATATAATCTCTTAAGGTTTTCTTTTCCAGGCTAAACATACCCAGCTTCCTAAGTCAGTCCTCATAGAGCATGGTTTTCAGATATGCTACCATTTTGGTCACCCTCCTCTGGACATCTTCTAGCTTGTCAATATATTTCTTGAATTGTGATGCCCAAAACTAGACACAGTATTGCAGGTGTGGTCTGACCAAAGCAGAATAGAGTGGTACTATCACTTTCCTGGATCTAGACACTATACTCCTATTGATGTACCCTAGAATTGCTTTGACTTTTTAGCTGCCACAACACACTGTTGACTTTTGGTCTATGAAGACTCCAGATTCATTTCACAAGTACAGTTGTTCGAACTGTTTTGGGAGTTCAGATATCACCCACAGATAGAGGATGCAGAGAATGTTTCAAGTACAAACCACAACTACAAACCAAATTTCAGCTCTAATCCATAACTGAGTAAGTCTGTTTTGAAACACACATACATTTTATGAATCAGATCTTACCTGAGAGAAATTGATGTGGAGGAATCTTGAGATTGGCAATTTACTCACCTGGTTGGTAGAAAATTGCATTGGCTGAGATCAAGGCCTCTGATTTGCTGAAGTCTTTCAGTGTTTTATGGATACATGTGAAATCTTTAGGATAGAAGAGCAGCTTTTCAAGGCGGCTAGTGGTTTCATCGCAGGTTCCTGTATAGCAAAGACATGGGTTCATAGAATGTAATTGGGCAGGCCAGTGGTTCTTTACCTCTGGCCCGTGCACACCTGGGGGTTGCAATGTCCTCACAGAAGATCTACGAAGGCAGTCATCCATTGATCTAAAAGAGCAGGAGTCTTTTTCTGGTGATAGGGGTCATTTGTATAAAGTTTCATTACAATACCTCAAACTTTTCACAAGTCATGAAAATAACTAATAACAGAAAAGGTACTCAGCACTTGCTGCTTCTGCACACAGTAAGAACATGCAAATGAAAGATGCTGAGTGGCTGAGAGAAAGCGTGTGACATTTCCTGCTACTGCACATACAACCAGTTAGGGTTTTAAATCTTGAAATAAATCTTGATGGTCTGTAGGAACAAAAAATTATTTTAAGGGGCTCCATGGTAAAGAAAAGGTTAAGAACTACTGAGGCATGCCAAAGTTTTATGGAGAAAAGGCAGTCTGTTTGTTTAAATCAAGAATGTTCACATTTCATAATGGCAATCCTCACTATGCTTATTTCCCAAGCTTTCTCAAGTGCCACACAGATACTTGTTCCAAATGCTGCCTTTCTAGAATACTGGCTTTACCCTATAGAAGATGTTCATATTGCAAAGATAACTTCTGAAGGTCCACATCATAGGGATAACCAGTATCAATATTTTCATTTGCTGAGAGGGCTAATGTTGTGAGAAGTGTTACCTTTTCTGGTGGCTTCCATGTCAGTGGGGCAATGAATCCATTCCAGGTTTTAGACCAAATGTTAAAGGACCTGTTCATAGAGCTTAAATTAGAAATGACTAACTAGATAAGTGTCTTCTAGGTATGATCAGCTCTGGGTTCAACTCATGATGTTTTCCTCAATTCTCAACAATAACAAGCAGCATAAATCAGCTGGTACACATAGCATATTGGCACACTACGAACACATCTTGGAAAGAAGCAGAAGAAACTTAAGCCTTGTCTTCTGAGCCCTCCTCAAGCCTTGTGTTGTTCAGATGTATCAGACTACAGCTCCTGCAATTTTTGGTAGTTTTATAAGGCTGGTTGGGGGAGTTTGGGTGCTATAGTGCAATATATTTTGAGGACATCAGGTTGGGGAAGGCTGATATAGACCCACACATATTCTGCTGAGAGATACAGTAATTAATTAATTGCATTTCTGTATAATCTCCTAGACCCCAAGGGCTCCCAAAGTGATTAAAAAAACCAATAGGAAGATTAAAACATTTTAAAAACATATCAAAATACTCTTTAAAAAGTCCTAAAAGCATCTAGAAACAAGCTTAGAATTCAGTTTTAGCATAGTTAAAACAGCCATTTCAAACACTGAATGCCACGTGGAACAGCACTGTTTTGGCAGCCTGCTGGAAACTTAAAAGAGATGGGATTAGCCTAACTTTCTTGGGCAGGGAGTTCCACAGTTGAGGTGCTGCTACAGAGGAAGCCCTGTTACATGTCCCCACCAACCTAAATTCGTGAAGTCCTGGAACATGCATCAGAGGCTCCTCAAATTTCTGGCAGGCTCATATGGTAGGAGACAGTCTTTCAGATATCCTGGCCCCAAGTTGCTTACGGTTTTATAGATCAACACCAGCTGAGCTGGTGAATTGAGCTCAGAAGCCAGTAAAGTTCTTTTAAGACTGGTGTGATATCATCTCTAAAAGGCACACCTGATACCAGACTGGCTGCTGAATTTTGCACTAGCTGCAGCTTCAACACTCTTCAAGGGCAGCCCCACGTAGAGTACATTACAGTAGTCTAATCAGGAGGTAATTAAGGCATGAACCACTGTGGCCAGATCTATAGGAGAAAATAATAATAACTACAGATGCAATGGCTCAAAATCTGAAGGAAATATATACATACTTGATTGCATAGCCTTACCTAGCAAGAGATTGGAGAGCATCATCGAAACGCTGAGGGGTGAGAAGACCAGGTTGGAAGCGTGCTTCTTATTTTGGATGGCAGCTTTGTAGAACTCCACTGCAAACTCAGTGAGAGCCTCTGTCAACGTTGCGTCATCTTCTGGAGTGGGGTTAGTACATGTGACCCATAGGTTACTACGTGGTGGTGGGCACTTGTGAGGTGGGCAGGTGGTAGTTGCTGGTGTTGTAGGAATCGTGGTAGGATATGCTGTAGTTGATGCTATCGGAGGCATTTCTTTGACATTCAGATGTATTTCTAAGGGGTCCCCAAAGTCAAGAGTCTTTTTAGAAGCAGCTGTGGCACTCTCACCTCCTTCTTCCTTGTGTATTTCATTAGATGTGTCATTCACACTTGCCATTTCCTCATTCTCACCCTTCCCCCCCCCTTGTATTTCACTGGAACTTACACATCCCATTTGCTCTTTCTCATGATTCCATTCTTTTTCTCCTCCTTTTGTCAATGCTGTGACACTCTCTTCATCATCATTCTTCTTATCTGAAGTCTCCTGTCAAGCATGCAGTAGTATACTGTAGTAATTAAGACATATTACAGTCATATACCATTATTCAGTGGCAGCTGGTGGCTTCTATATCTGCAGTGCAATGAACTCACTTTAAAAGCACTATCCAAGATGCTGAGCATGTTTGGGGAATAGAGCTCAGCATGGAAGACAGACACTTTAAAGTTTGAACTAAGGCTCAGAGCATACTCACAGCACCTCTGACACTGAAGTCACCAGCCACCACCACTGCAATTATTAAGCTTCTGCTTTTCCTTGCTAGCAGTGGCAAGAGTGTTGTCCATTCCTGTGAGACAACATGTGCTGACATGCCTGTACATGTGCAAGTTGGATAAAACATGACACAATGAAAACCCTCACATTAAAAGTGCTCTAAAGCCCATGCTATAGTTTACATTAACTTTGTTGTTGCTTTCAATATAGGGCTGTCCCAAGACATTTTGCTGCCTGAGGTGAATGAGCAAATAGTTTCCTCAAGGATCATAGCACAGTTGGCCCTTCACATTCACTACATTTCTGCACTACAGTTTTAAAGTGCTGCTATTCCACTATCAACCTCCTATGGCATTCTGGGGTTTGTAGTTTAGGGAAGGGCACTTCCAATTCTCAGCCAAAGAGCTCTTTGGTCTCAGTAAACTACAAAGCCCAGATTTCCACAGGGCATTGAAAGTGGAATAGCAGCAGTTTAACACTGTAGTGAGGAAAGGATTAGGGGTGCACCATCCCTGCAAAAGTGGAAAAAAACACAAATAACAAAATGTGTATGTGTATCTGTGGAAAGTATGGTGGAGAGAATGAAAACCCAGGCTCCAAACTAGGAACATTTCTGCACGACACTCTTATAGCATGATGATTCCACTTTCAACCTCCTATGGAATCCTGGGGTTTGCAGTTCTGGGAGGGGCCGGCCAGCCCCTCCCAAAACTGCAAACTCCAGGATTCCATAGGAGGTTGAAAGTGGAATCATCACGGTATAAGACTGTCATGTGGAAATGGCCTAGGTCAGGAAAAGGAGAGGCAAAGGGGATGGATTGGTATGGTGGTCCTATACTTCCTCTCTCTTGCCCATCTCCTTCCTTGGGTATGTGTGTGGGGACATGAAGAGAAAGTGGGGTACAAGCTGTCCTCAGCTGGCCAGGCAGTGGCTGGTAGAGGAAGATGAGGACCAGAGGTGGGTTTTTAAAGAGCTACATGACCTGATTGGAGCTACCAAGGGGGAATATTCCTTCAGGAAAGAAGGGCTTGAGGTGGTGGGTGGCCAGGGGTTGAAGAAACTTACAAATAATTAAATCTGTCAAAGTCAGACCCATGAATGTGGAGGGCCAACTGTAGTAGCAATCAAGCCCAACTGAATTATCTTTATCTTTAGGGTTTTTATAAAGTTTTCTAAAAAAGTCTTTACTAACTGAAACAGAGAGCCACAACACAATCCACAGATACAAACAAACAAACAAACAAACAAAAAAGAGAAAAAGAAAGAAAAAAAAGAAAAAGAAAATACATCCATATAAAATTTTTAAAAATCTAAGCAGTTTCTGTCAGTCTTTAAGGCAGCGGTGGGCAACAATGGGAGGTGCATGGGCTAATTTTCTACCCCAGGGACTGTCAGGGGGCTGCACAACCTGCCCAACAATGAAGGAGAGAAACAAAACAAAACAATAACAGAAGTAACTAGAAGTCTTCCTGGGCTGGAAAAAGTGGATTAACACTAAAGAATGTGGGTATGTGGATTTTTTGTTGTTGTGTACCTTCACATAATTTCTGATTCATGGTGACCCCAAGGCGACCCTATCACGTGGTTTCCATGGCAAAGTTTGTTGAGAGGAGGTTTGCCACTGCCTTTCTCTGAGGCTGAGAGAATGTGACTTGCCCAAGGTCACCCAGTGGGATTCCATGGCTGAATGGGATTTGAACCCTCAGTGTCTCTCTGTGTCCTAGTCCAACATTTAAACCGTTAAACTATGTGGCCTCTCAGGTAGGTGGATGGCTACAACTTATTTAAGTGGTTGATTGCCACTCCTGAAGATTTCCTAGAAAGACTATTCATCTCTTTTTGACCAGAAAAAGGACATCCCAGGGTCAGGGCTGCCTTATCCATTAGGCACTTTAAGCATAGCACCTAGGGCCTATGAAAATTTTAGGGCTTATGAAAACAGGATTTTAGGGCCTACAAAAACACTCCTAGCGGTATGTTGAGGTGAGGTGGGGAGTCAAATACAAGAGTGCCTAGGGTGTCCAGAATGCTACGGAGATGCAAAACCAGCTGTGAGGGTGGTATCATATGCAGCCACAAGGCTTGCTTTGCCCAGCCCACTTTAAGTGCCACAAAACAAGTGAACAGCAACATGAGTGTGCATACACTCACCTGTTTGCACCAGCTATGTAAATTACTGAAAAGATAGCCAAATGAGTAACAACATGGAGAGACTAGAAAACTGAATTGAAATCCATGCATTATTGTATAAATTCCAGAATCACACTAAAGACTCCCTGTTGGCATTTGCAAAGTCCTGTTGCTGAAAAAGGATTAACTAATTTGAGCTAAGGGTGAAGCTACAATTTAAACATGATAGATTAAACCTGATTTTTGGACTGTAAATAAAGGTGAAATAATTCATTCTCATTTTAATCTAAATTACAGATTGTACCACAAAGGATGGGAATTTTTTTCCAAATAAATGCCAGTCTGAGGACTCCTCAGCGTTCTTGCTGTTTCTCTCTGTGTCCAAATACAGGGCAGGTTCTTTGGACCTCCAAGGATCCTCAGAGGGAAGAGGAGTTGCATCTTCTCTTATTCTTTCATCTGTCACATCCTTGATGCAAATACCATGCAGAAATAAGTCCCCATTAGTGAATCTATGCACTTTTTCTTATCATAAATCCAAAGGTACGCTTATGAAACTGGCCAAGATTCTACTTTGAGAAGTGTAGCATTACCTACATGGAGTTACATGGCTGTTGTGCACTACCTTCTCATTATTGAATTGTGAAGTTGTATAACTAAAAGCCTTAAAGCCCTAAAAGGCAGGATGATGTTCTTGTGTCTTGTTCTGCCACAATCCTGTGTGTGCCCCTGCCAGGATGGGAGCATGTCCCCAGTGCTCCCCTCCACATCCAACCTGCTGCCTGTGGAAGGGAGCACGAGGGACATGCCTCTTCCTTCTGCACTGCAGCTGGCCTTGGTCCCATGCTGCAGTGGGGAAGGAAGGAAGTGATTGTGCTTCTGGCCTTTCTGCATGGCTGGTGGCAACCAAAGGCTTGTGCGATTAGGGATCATTGGCAGAGTTTTTCCATCAATTATATATCCCATAATCGTGCCAGCTGGTGACACAAGAAAGGTGGGACTGCAACAACATCATGCAAAAGTGTGGTCACGGCCCCGCTCCTCTCGCATCCCCATGCTGGGACCCTGCCGTCCTGCAAAAAGGTCCTTAATCAGAAACTCAGTAAGCATGTGTTTGATATGCACAATGCACACGACATACCAGGGCATGAAATGCACAACCCACATCTGTTGAACAAAAATGGCCAGCTACATCCAAGGTATTTTTAAAGAAATTGTCATTGGAAGTCCACTCTCCCATTCAAGAGGTTCATGAGTAGGAGATTTTCCATTTTATACTACCCAGATATTCTGACTGTGTTGAAAGTGCTTGTTTTTAAAGGAGGAGGTCAACATAGAGCTGCAAATAGATCTATACATGACAATATTTAGCAAATATCTGAATTAAAAAAGAAGAAAAATCAGTAGAATTCTAGAATTCTTATCAAAGCTTAGAAAAATTGGTTAAAAACACAACTGACACAAATACAAAGATATAATATTATGTATGGTAACAGCAGCGAGAATTATATTTGCTAAACATTGGAAGAGAGATAAAATACCGGATTTGGAAGAATGGTTAAATAAAATTAGAGAACTGATAAACTGTGACGTTTTAACTAGAATAATGAGAAGAAAAAAGAATAATAAGAAAAATGGAGAAATGGAAACAGTGAAAAAATTTATAGATAACAACTGGTCAAACCTATGTAAAGGAAAGGAATAAGGCTGTAAAGATAAGTAAAGACGGAAGTTTAGCAATAGGTAGATTTTAGACACTACATAATAAGATAAGAATAAGATTACTGAAATATTAATAAAAATGTGACAATAATAATATTAAGAAAAAAAATTTGAAAAAGGAAAGTAAGAAATTAGGTCTGTATGGACTTAATGATATATATAGAGCTATGTTAATTTAATTTACATCATACAAAAGAGTATATAATATGTTATGTTATTATATATTATATATTATTAGTATATAATTATATTATTAATAGGTATTAATTATTATATTATATTATATGTTGTATATTGTAGTATATTATATATTGTAAATAATAACATGTCTTATGAACAGGTAAAAAAAACACACAACTGATTTGGGATTGCAAGCCTGTCTGTCTACCTATTTTATCTGTCTGTCTGTCTGTCTGTCTGTCTGTCTGTCTGCCTATCTATCTATCTATCTATCTATCTATCTATCTATCTAGTTGTCTATGCCTACAAATCATTTCCAACCTATGGAGACCCTAAGGCAAACCTATCATTGGGTTTTCTTGGAGAGATTTGTTCAGAGAGAGGTTGCCTTTGCATCCCTCTGAGGCTGAGATAGTGTGACTTGTACAAATCCACCCAGTGGGTTTTCATGGCTGACTGGGGATTCTAATCTTTGTGTCCAGAATCAAAGTCCAGTGCTCAAATCACTACACCACACTGGCTCTCCAAGTATATATGTATGTATGTGTGTGTGTGCATGCGCACACACGCATGTGTACACACACAGTCCTCCCCCCACATTTGTGGGTTTGAGCTTCACTATTTGTGAGGTGCCCGCTTGCCTTCCCCTATTCTTCCCCTTCCCCTCCCTGGCCTTTTGCCCAGGTGTACTACCATGGCAGAACGGGAGGGGGAAAGGTTCATGGGCATGCAAGACTTTCCCCCTTAACTTTCCATCTGTTGCCTTGCAGGTACACAGAAAGAAGGCAATGTGCGCGGGCGAAATGCAGGAGAATGCAGGGGGAATAATCTTCCCTCCCTCCAATCTTGTGTCCATTGCCCATGCAGGTGCACAGAAGGAAAGCGGGGCATACAGGCAGCATGCAAGAGTGCAGGGGAAAAAATCTTCCCTCCCCTCCACTCTCCTGCTCCTTGCCCACATGGCCATGCAGAAAGAAGGAAGGCCACACTGGTGGCAGCCGCCAGGAGGGTGTAGGGGGGAAGACTTTCCCTCCTCTCAACTCTCCATCCTGTCACCTCACAGGTGCGCAGAAAGGCTGAGGTGGTGGTGGCAGCCAGGAGAGTGCAGGGGGAAAGATCTCCCCTCCCCTCCACAATCTTGCCCCTTGCTCGTGTGGGTGTGCAGAAATAAGGAAGCCTGTGCTGGCGTTGGCAGGCAGGATAGTGCAGGGGGAAGGACCTTCTCTCCTGCCCCTGGTCCATGTGGACACACAGGAAGAAGGAAGGTCGTGCTGTCAGCAGGTACCAGAAGGGAAGGGGCAAAGGTTTTCTCTCAGCACACTCCTGCCTTTCTGCAGGGCCTGCTGCAAAAGGAGGCAGGAAGAGGGCAGGGGAGTGCTCACTGGGGGGGGAGAGTTATTTGTGGGTTTTTGACTTTTACGAGGGTTCTGTGCCCCAAACCATCGTGAAAGTCAAGGAACCACTGTTTATACATGTATACACAGAGACACAGAGAGATTGTGTGGATTTTTAATTTTTTTACTTTGCAGTCATTGAGATGGTGTGGGAACCATGCAATTCACTAGGTATCTAAAAATCAGCGTTCTGCATCCATCTGGACACACAACTACTACTCTAAAAATTCCTTGACCACTTCTGCAGAACTTCCATATATGTAAGATACCAACAGAACTCTGTCTACTGTGTTAAGACCTGGGTTGGTTCTCTAAAGTACATTGAAAAAATATTGCTGTATCCACAAAGATGTGTTTCTATACTGACATGTTTTTAGACTAGTTTTCATACATGTAGGCAATACAGTCACTGATCATTAGTATTGGTTTTCTTTTCCTGAACTGAGATACCTTCTATCTTTTATTGGTGTATTTATTGTATAATGCTATTCTTGTAAGCCTACTTGTTTTAATCTATTGTGAAAATCAGTCTATTTGTAATAATAATTTCAGACAGGGTAGCAGCTAAAATTTAAGCATGATGAATTAATTATGATTTGTGGATGAAAAATAAAGGAAAGTAATTCTTGTTCAAATCTGGATTTTCTTCACACCTTAGAGGATGTCCCCTTGCTCCAAAAGCGATTCCACCAGCTACTTAAGCTCCAGCTCTTGGTGCTGGTGTCTGAATGCAGATCATATTCTTCAGTCTTTTCAGTTCCTGCTGCCTCCTTAATGCAAAACATTGTGGAGACATAAGTCCCTGTTAGTAAATCAACATACTTTGTGCAACCAACCCGTATGTTTCAGAAACTGTGTTAAGATCTGAGTGGGTTCTCTAAAATAAAAATATAACTCAAAAGATGTTGGTGGCTAATATTAAAGATGTGTTTTTGAACTAGGAATAGAATGAAGAAATGCCTTCTTGCCACTTCAGTTCTTCATTTCCATAATTGTGAAAGAGAAAGGGGATCTCCAGATGCCTCTATGCTGCCATTCACTGCCATCTTGATGCAAGAGACTGAATAAATAAACCTCCCAGAATGTGAATGAACAGCTCCTTATTTAATAGAAACTGCATCAAATAGAAACTGTGTTCCAAGTGGTATAGTTCTAAACCTTCAGTGTCAATTAGCCATTTTATTGGGTTGCATATCTGGAACACAGGACAGAAGCACACCAGGATTCCATTCTTGGTCGTAGGTGCTCAGACATTGAGCACTCTTTGCAGTTCCTGTCCCTTGCTTTCATCATCATGAAGGGAGGGGAAGGTGGAGGTTCCAGCTTCTCTTATTTGCATGTCTAAAGTCTCTTTGGTGCAAGAGGTATAAAGAATTACACACCAGATCAGTCTATGAAGGCTCCTATGTCACCTTATTGTACACATGAACTTTTGTGCACTATAGCCCACTGCCCCAGATGCATTCAGTTTGTGAACACTATTTTTGAGTCATTAGTCTTTAAGGTGACATAAGATACCCTGTTGTTTTTGCTGCAACATAGTAACATGGCTACTCCTTAGAAAATTGTCAGGCAAACCTAGGGTCTCTTGTTTAGTGAGATCAATAAATAAACATAAACAGGAACTTTGTTTAATTTGTACTCCGGTACCGCAAGAAATACACAATTAAATAGACATGGCTAACAGCTATAATATAGTGATGTGTTCTAGACTGAGACACAGAAAAGACCTAATCATCCAGATTATAAATCTCACCTTCTTGAAGAAGCCCTGCTCTCCTGTCATCTGCCACTGGCTCAGTGCCAGGGAATGTAGTGAACAATCTGACTTAGCCAAGTTGTATTTGGTTCCAGCTTTCTTACAAGAAAGCCTGTGCAGAAGAGTTTCCTTGTCGGCATGATATGTATACGCTCACTTGTGTTGCCAGATATTCAAAAGAGCAACAAGGAAGAGTCAAACGTGATGACATTCAGGGTTGATAACCAGGAAGTAGCTAATAAGTCTGTTTTCTATCTAAATACTAAATGAAAGTATAAAGTAATGTATTGTCCACGTTCATAAGTTACATGCCTTTATGAAGGTCCACATCCCAAAATATAGGATTTTTTTTTTGGCATTTTGTTTAGTTTGTATAAAAGAAAAGCTTTCCAACCCTCAAATAAGGGGCATCGCTTATAATAAGGAACACATGGCAACCCTATCACTAGTATATGGTAGTTCCACTCTGGAATTCACTTCTCACAAGCAGCGCATGGTACTTTCCCAAATTGGAAGCAAATTGGAAATCCCAAATTGGAATCCAGCTACTTTGCCAAGTCAATCCTACTCACAGCTTGTGAAAGTTAGTTTGTTGGACTCTCAGAATCCCCCAGACTTAGAATGCTGAAGTTATATAGCAAAACATAAAGTTTACCAACTATAGGATTCCTACCCACAGATCTCAGTGGAAGATTATATACAGCTTGGCAGAAAAGGCCAGGCACTGGAACCCAGTAGGTGAGAAGGTAAGTGAAGAGGTTGAACCCACAGAAAGCATTTTCTTCACATATGTGCATGTGCTATAAATTATCTAGAGCAGTTGTTCTCAGATTTTGATCCCCTAGAAGTTGTGAACTTCAACTCTCAGAAGTCCTTGTCAGTGTAGCCAATGGTAAGGAATTACGGCAGCTGAAATTCCTAACATTTGGAGAGCCACTGTTTAAGAATCACTACTCTAGAGTACAAACAATACCAACCTCATAAGATATCAAATCATACATAGGCAAAAGGGTATTCCCTGTGCAGTCCATGTATGCAAGCTCACTAGACTGCGAAATTAATCTTTCTTTGATACTGAAAATGGGAGACATCCTCCATCACACTTCAAGGAACAAATCTTTGCTCGTTTCATTCTCCTATGCAAGAACAAGACTTCCAAAAGGTTGGTCCTTGCTGGGAGAGATAATAGGACTTGTGCATAGATTTTTTTGCATGTTGAGACTTTTGGTGAATATTTCATTTATGCTCAAACCATTGTGCAGAAAAAAATATGAAGCAATCCTTTGGCACCTTTGAGACTGCGAAAAAGAAATTTCTAGCAGAAGCTTTTGTGGACTCTGGTTCATTTCATCAGATGCAGTGCACTGGTGTGTGCGACACTTATGCTAGAATTTTCTTTTTTTCAGTCTCAAGGGTACTACAGTAGAGTCTCGATTATCCGTCCTGCGGTAATCCGACATTCCGGATTATCCGACATCATGGCTGCTTGGGGGAGCTGTTTTCCAGGAGCACTAGTCCCCCCATAGATATGCCTCCCAACCCTCCATTCTGCCACTCACTCGTTGCTTCTTGGGCTGCTAAGTCTGCCTCTTTCTGCTAACTCCGTCCATCACAAGGCTGTCCAGCAGCCGCCGCTGAGAAATGCCTGCCTTCTCCAAAAAAAAAAGCCTCCCCCTACCTCTCTGCCTCCCTCCCTCACTCCTTCTGACCCCCACCCCCGTCGATCCTTCAGAGGAAATCCAGGAGGGGAGGCTGGGATGGCCTCGGGAAGGGGGGAACCCCAGCTCTGAGCTGCTGAGCCTTCCTCCTTGGCTTCTAGGTCCCTGATTCTGAAGCAGGGGCTCTCAGAAAGGGAAAGTTGCTGGGTGCTGGCTGAAGAGATCCAGACTCCGAGGATGCCGTGTCAGGAAGCTGATGCCTCGCTCTGTACCTTCTCCCAGGCTTGCTCGCTCGCTCTCCCCCCTCTCTTTTGCTCTGCCTCTTTTTTTTTTCCTTCCTCCCTCCCTGTTTTTCCACAGTCCAGAGAGGAAAATCGGCAACTCTCTGGATTATCCGACATTTTCGGCTATCTGACTATCAGCCTGCCCGTTTATGTCGGATAATCGAGACTCTACTGTATAAGATTTCTTCCTATCTTTTTATGCTGAAACAGACTAACATGGGTATGTTTTTGAATACTACTGTGCAGAAAACAGTGGGGCTTTTTTGTGTGTGCAGAAAATTAACTTGTTTCTGAGCAAAAAATGTTTTTCTACAAATGAAATGTTCACAATCATCTCTCAAGTATGAAAAATCTGTCAGCAATTAACCACTTTTTAATGGGGTGCCTCAGTGCACTGAGACATCCTTTCCTGCTATGGACAAGGTGCCCAGGACAGGTAGTGTACCATACATAGTTCTATCCTCCAAAAACAGGTATGAGAGAATAGAGAAAGTTCCAGAGGTACAGTTGTGAGGCTGCCACCACTGTCCCACAGCATCTGTTGCCTGATACACGCACTTCACTCTACCTGTCAAATCAGCTACAGTAGTTATATAAAGAGAAAATAGTATACAACCTACATAAGGTGCAGATACAACAGATGATGAGACAAACTACTGATTACAAGTCACATTAGGCATAATAAGCTTTATGTGTGGTTGGAAGGAAACCTGTAAAAGGTTTCCTAAAAAACAGTATCTCAGTAAAAAACAACATGCACAGATGAAATCTGGGGCATGTGTGGCCAAACAACATCAGAGTATGGTTAAGATGGATAAAGTCTGAGTTGACTTCAGGCAGAGCAATGAGCAGCAACTCCAGCAGCTGCTCAACAGTCAGGAAAGCATTCAAAGTAAAGTGCCAGCCAGAGGAATCTCTGATTGGAGTTTTTATCCTCTCTGGATAAAAGGGAAGAAACAGAGGATTACCCATTTCCTCTGGAATTCCCATTATATGCATTTACTATTTAGTAAATGTGCTATCAATGGGAAGGACTGATGGAGTAACACCTTGTCCTTGCCATGAAATGCAGCTATTTAGATGGGAAGATCTGACAGCCCTGTATGGGCAACATGCTTTTTCAAAAGAAGAAATTTTAATTAACTTTTGACATCACAGAAGTAAAGCAGTCTTCTGATTAAGACAGAACAGAGGACAGCCTTTGTAGATACTTTCTTTCTGCAAGAGCTGAGAAAGTCTCTTTGCCTCATAAAACTTGCACAGTTGAATTTAAAATTTGGAAGTTGACATTTTAAAAAAAACTAAGAATTTAAGTGCATATGTTTTATGAACAGACTGAACTGTATTTTACTTGCAAGAAGTCAGTCTCTAACAAGGAAATCATAGCATGAGAAAATACTGTCATTATCAGCTGGATGTTGTTTTCTTTACCATCTCTAGCTAGCTTCTACAGGGGTGAATTGCTGGATTAAGTGAAAAATAGAAGGTTCCCTGAAACAACCAGAAGATGTTCTTCAATGGACTATGGAAGGAATATACAGAGAATTCAAGAGCCTAATTGACATCATTAGGCAAGAGTTCATGGAACTGGCATGAAAGATAAGAGTGAGAGATATAAAATTGGACATGGAAACAAAACAAGATGAAAAACAGATGACAAGACAAGTTTATATAGAGTTTATGGAGAGAGATTCCACCTCAGAGGTATTTATAATAGGAGGATTTGGTTTGTGAAAGGGAGTTTATATCCCAAGGAGAGGAGAAGGGGGGATGTATTTAATTGTGACCTGTAAGCAAACTAAATGAAACCTGTTGGAAAATTCTGGCATTCTATCTCCCCACTCTTGTTCTGGGGCATATGTGATAACTGAAGCCCCTGTCAGAGCTGCTGATGACATGCTCAGGGTGGAGATGACCACCAGCAGCAGGAGCTGTGGGTCCCTGTTGCTCTGGCTGGAGATGAGTCCTGCAGCTCAAGAGCTCCCCCTGCTGCCATGGACCAAGCAGACACGGACATTCCTCTGCCTGCTCCTTTAGAGCAACAGGGATCCGATTTGGTGCCTGCTCCTTTGGAGCAACAGGGATCTGATTCTGAAGAGGTTCTGGATCCTGGTTCAACAAGCCTCCAATCAAGGCGGAGACTCGAGAGGGCTGTGCAAAGGGGAGGCTTCCTTGGCTAAGTTTAAGAAGTGGTGACTGGATACACCTGTGTCTGGGGTGATCCCTTTGCTTGTGGCAAACTTCTTACAAGCCCTTCTCTTGCCTGTACCTTGCTCCCAGCACCCGGTTCCTGATACCTTGAATTGATCTCTGGACTCTTGACTTTGGAACTCTGACTACGGCTTTGCTTGGTGTTCTGGTAATTGAACTTCCTTGAGTAAAAGTGTTTGCTTGTCTCCTCCCGGCTGGCCTTTGCTGGCTCTCCCACTCTCTTCTCTGGGCTGGCTTGCCACCCAGGTCTCTGACCTTGACAGCATATGGGGCTTAGCTAGCTTAGTTTCTTTTCCTTTTGTATGTCAATGCCTTTTGCCTTCTCAGCTAAAGCTTCAGTGTTGCTCTTTGCGTTATTTAAATGCATGGCTATGATACCTGGGTGACCAGACCATGTGACCCAGGATAGACCCTGAGGTCATTGGCCTTACATAAAAGACCATGCTTCGCCTCCCAATCAATAAGATGGGAGTTAAGAATGAAGCTACTATCTTACTTAGTCTTTTTGTTAAGTAGTTAGGATCTAGTCTCTCCAATGCGAATATAATTATAAAATGTATTAGTAAACTTTTCTAAGTTTGTAACCTAAAACTGCTGGCCTTGTTTTGCTTGCTAAGTCAGTCTCAGTTCAAGGAAGCCACACCGACATTGGGACATGCTTTTCTCTGCAACTCTGCTAAAAGAAGGCTGATTCCTAATAGTTTTACTTTTCATAGAATTCCTCTAAAGAGCTAACACCCTGGGAAACTGTAACTCCCCAAAAAACCAAGTTGAAACTCTTTGTATGACCGATGGAGGAATGAGAATGAGTTTAAAATCAAGGAAGTTGTCCCAAATTTTATGATGTTATAAAGTTATGTGTGCTGTTCTATTCTTTTGAGGCTGAAGGAGGTGGAAAAATGTTTAAAATAAGGATGCTGTCTCAGGTTAGTTTTTAAAAAATTGTATATGAGGAGCAATCAGGAAAAAGATACTTCTATGGGAAGTGGGTAATTAAGTTCAAGATGAGGATTTGGTCAAATTAGGTTAATATGGTTACAGATTTATGATGACAAGTGGATTGGGTCTATGAATTCTGCAACGGCTTTTGCTTGAGGCTAGTGGGAAGGACAAGATTTCTCCCCTTCTTTTCTTCTCCTTTCTGCTGAGTTAAGCAAGTACAAATGACTTTTGCTCTTTGAGCTCAGTTTGCAGCCATTAAAATAAGCTGAGGACAAAGTGGGGAAGTGGTAGGAAGTGAGAGAAACTGGGTCATTTTAAAAGCAGCTGAAAAAATGGGACAGTGGAGGAAGAATCAGAACTGTCCTACCAAATTGGGACAGTTGGAGTATATGAAAAACATGTACCCATGTTCTGGGTCCTGTCAGATGACAAAATGTATAGCCTTCTTTCTTTCTCATATGTGCAGGCAGGGTTGGTATGCAATCACATACATAGCTTTTCTTGTTGAATCCCAAATCTTGAGGGCAAAAAATAGTGCGGATGTTCTGCCTGTGTTTCTTGCTGTTTCCCAGAGGCGTTTGCTTCTAGACAGAGAAAACTGCGTTGCCCAAGGCCACAAAACCTGAATTCTATATACCAAGCCACATATTTGATGAAACATTTGATGCAGAAACAAAGCATCCATTCCACAGAATGCAAACTGGTGAGGCTGAGATACAATTAACTTGCCAAGAAACTTGAACCCAATGGACAGGTGCATCTAAGGTCTCCTTTAAATTGCTGGAGACATCTGCAGTAAGCCCATTGAATTACAGGGGCTTTCCACATTCGTTAGGGTTAGGGGCAAAGGGCCTCCACGAAAGTGGAAAAATCACAAATATCAATGTATGTGTGTCTGTGGGAAGGGGGCCAAGGGATGGTGGGGCATCCAGGGTCCAGACCAGGTCAGGCAAAGGAGAGGGAAAGGGGGTGGGTCGACAAGGTGGCCTTATACTTCCTCTCCCTTACCCACCTCCTTCCTTTGGTCAGGGAAGCATCAGGAGAGGGTTTGTGGTGCTGAGAAATTGGGTTGCCAGCTGTCTTTAGCTGGCCAGGCAGGAGGAGGAGGAGGACCAGAGGCAGTTTTTTACAGGGCTGCACAGCCTGATCAGAGCTGCTGAGAGGGAAGGTTCCCCAGAAAAGAAGCACCTGAGCCTAGGGGAGGCAGAGGTTGGAGAAACTTGCAAATATTTAAATTCATGAAAGCGAAGCCCACAAATGTGGAAGGCTGACTGTAATGGGATTTATATACATGTCCATTTGCCAATTAGCATTGATTTGGTTAGTCTACATAGACTAACAATTACATTTAGGCCTAAAACATCAAATCATTGCTTTTGATCCCACATTTCTTCTGTTGCAACAGAAGATTCTTTCATAGAAAGCAAGCTGATTAATTGGAAAGGATCATTTGGATTATAAAATTAATCTGCTTCCCATTCATTTCCCACCCAGATTATAACAAATAAATTATTCATGTAATTTATACTTTACCTCAAATATAACAGAGAGATCATTTCAGTTCAGCTGAATAAACCAATTACTTTTTCCACCCAGATCCCCATCCAAATAATCTCTTTCCATTGCTTCTATTTGTTACCCATATATCATCTCTAAATAAAATTTGCAAATAATTTATTCCCTCCAATTAACATACCCTCCAACATTTCCCAGAGGAAAACTGGGACACATGAGGGCAAGCAATGTGAAAGTGTGCTCACGTTAGTAAAAGTTACTAGTGAAGAAGAACAAACAAGCTAGGAGTGGCTGCAGTAATTGGCTTTGCCTGAGCCAGCTGGGAAGAGCAAGTTTTCTCCACTTCTGTTCTCCATGCCACTCAGTTAATTGAATGCAAACTACTTTTGTTCTTTGAAGTCAGTTTGCTACAACTGAAGTAAGCTGAGGGCAAAGGGGGAAAGTGGGAGGAGGAGAAAGAAACTGAGACAAATAGCTGAAAAAGTAGGATGACAGCTGATTAATTGGGACTGTCCCTGCCAGACTGGGACAGTTGGAGGATATGAAGCAACAGTCGAGGCTTCCAAAAAATAAAGATGTTACAGAATCCACCTGCTTTGCCAAGTCACTCCTTTCCAGAGCTTCTAAAAGTTACTTTGTTGGACTTCCAAAATCTTCTACCTTGAGGATAATGGAAGTAGCAGGACCCCCCCCCCAATAAAAAAAAATTACAAATTCTGAGACACCTACCAGCAGTTGAGCATTGGGAGGGTATAAGTTAATATCCCACTTAATTTCACACTCAAATGAATTTCTCCCAAACTGATGGCAGTTTCTTTTCAGTTACAATCATTCCTCCAAATTCTTTGGGGCTAGGGGAGCAGGACCCCCATGAAAGTGGGAAAACCACAAATAACTCTAGTCTCCCCAAGTATATTTAACACACAAAAGAGTATGATCCACGTATTCAACCCATCCTGGATGCTTTTAAGGCATCAGGGCTCCTTTACAAGGCAGAAGTGGGGAGGTGGTGGGGCTCGCTGCTGCCCTACGCCATTTTAAATAGGGACTTACAAACTTCGTTCACAGTCTCTCAGTATCATGAGCCTTGCAGTCTTTGTTAAAAATAGCATAGGGCAGCAGCAGAGGCAGCAGCAATATAATCCATGAATAATCAAATCTGCCAAAGTGAAACCTTCAAATGTGGAGGGTAGACTGTCATCCTAAATCTACACATTTCTCTTCTGCCCACAGTTTCAACAGGAAAAAAAAAATCCAGTAGTTGTTGTTGTTGTTGTTATTATTACTATTACTATTATTATTACTATTATTATTATTTTGGTGGTGGTGGTGGGGATAGCCAATATAGGTTTATCCTGCTAAAAGAATTACCAAGAAAAGGCTGTCAAACATGCATTAAAAGTATAGTGTGGATTGGTTGTTGGATGGCACAAAAGAGATGACTTGACAAGACTGTTACTGTCTCCTCACCGTCTCCAATCAAGTAGCCAAAGACTGCCTTAACATTCCCCTCTTCCTCCTATCTTAGGCCATTTTCGCACTACACTGTTATAGCACTATTTTCTACTTTCAATGTTCTGTGGAATTCTAGGATGTGTAGTTTACTGAGGGCAAAGAGCTATCTGGCTGAGAATTCTAAATGCCCTTCCCTAAATTGCAAGCCCAGGATTCTATAGGATGTTGAGAGTGGAATAATAGCACTACAAAAGGCTAGTGAGGAAATGGCCATAGTAAAGATGTTTGTTGGTAAATCTATATTCCTCTATAGGAGGAGGCAGAGAAAAGCCTAATTTATATTATGTGCTGATGTACAAGTGCTATATGGTGGATGATTGGCAGATGGCTGTCTTTTTTCATCCTCTGTTTCATTTGTATCTGAAATGTCATTTCCCTTCATCATGTATTCTGATGCTTCTAGTGGCTTGAGACTGCTGAAGAAACTTTCAGTTAAGCATTCTTAGGACTGATGAGAATAAAGAGAAGCGCCCTGAGCTTGTGAAAAAGAAATCACAGATTGGAACCCAGTTGGGTATGTTTGCCCCCTCTCCATCCCTGGCACCACCTGTATTTCATGGAGACAACAGAGATAGGTGTCTATAAATGACAGACAGTATATGAGGCCTTGGAATGACCCGGCATGGTACCAATTCTAGCCTAGCACGATCTTCTCCTATCCTCCTTAGCTGCAGGTTCCCTGGGTTGGGGAACACCCAGTTTTGGTTCAAATATGTTTGCTGGCCTTTTGATGTGACTTGCACACTGTCTGTGTGTCATAGCCACAAAATTGGTTGCAATAATTCACAAGAAGATGTTACCATACACAGAGATCTGATCCCAATCCTCTTTGTGTTTTGGCAAGAGGATCTGGGCTTGGGGGTGTAAAATCAAGGGGGTGTAAACAACAACTACTACTCACCTCTGGAAAACTTACTGCCACCGTAGCAGCCAAGTATAGGAGGATCATCCAAGTCTTCATGGTAGCAAAGTGTCTGCCAAACAAATTGATGTGTGTTCAGTTCTGTCAAAAGATTAAAGCTCTTAACCTATCTTGCAACTTTTGTTCCCTGTGAGGCTTTTAAGCAGCTCCTCACTTGGAGGGATTCTGAAGAATAATCCACTCCAGTAGATTGTTTTCTCCCCCTCTCAGGCAACTGCTTTCCTTCTGTCTCTCACTGTTTGCAGGCTCAGCTCTCCCATTTTTCGCAATCTCTGATCACATGTCTAAAGAAAACATTAGTTTCACTCTCTTCGGGGAATTCCATTTCCCTAGCTCCTTTTGCTGAAAGGAAATCATTAGGAGATGTGATAAAATAACCAAACCCGTCAAATGTGGCAAAGGAAAAGAAGGAACCTAAGAAACCCCTCAGTAATAGTATGAGATCTAAGCCATTACCTGGTTAATTACTATCTGTGTGTGAAGTCCTTCAAACGACAAGAACAAACTGTTGTGACATGCTTTATCTAGAATTGCCTTCAAAGATGTAAGCATGGAGAAGGGAAATGGGGGTAGATTTGGCTGGCTGAAACCGGCAGTCAGTTAAAAATTAAGAATGATTGATTCCTCATTCACTGAGAATTCCCGTAAATCATGAGGTGGAAATGGTCATAGGCTAGCTTGGGGAAATGCTCTAAACCTGGTAAGAAAGCTAATATTGATAAAGAAAGTTTTTATTTGACACTTTCTGATAGAATGCTATCAATTTAAAAGCCATATATTACAGGTTTTTGATGCTGACATGGTTGGAAATAATACTATCAAAACCAGGCATGTGTATATTTTTATTGTGTCTATACACAGTCTACACTTTCAACACCGTTTACATTTAGTCAATAAAGCAACATGAGATCTGACAAAAACTTAAAAAGTTAAAACTTTAAAAAGTTAAAATACTAAAACATAAGATCACATAGAAAAATCAAGAAACACAGAATTTCTCAAATAATTCAAAAATTGACTGGAATAAAAAGGCTTTCAGAGACTGGCTAAAGGCCAACCGGGGGAAGAAGAAAGTATGCAGCAGGGAGGAATGTTCCTGAGATGTGGGGCTGTCACAGAGAAGGCCCTATTTCTGGTGCTTGAAGGCTGCAGAATATTAGGAATCCCAGGTTATGCATGAATGTCACAAACAAGATTGGACGACTATGAACCTCTTTAGTGTGTCTGAATTCTCTGAGCTTGACTGCCTTATTCATTATGCCCTTGCTCTCATCAGAGCCTTTTGTGGCATAGGCGCTTTCTTGTAAGAGGCAAAATTGAAAAGGCCTCACTGGTAGCAGGACTTGTGATAGGAACAAGTATGTTTTCCATTAGAACAGGGGCAATTGGTGTGTGTGTGTGTATTGCTTTATTTAATACTGGCATAGTGGCCTTTATTTAATACTGGCCCTGTTCATAGCTGTGCATTCCAGTAAATTTTAATAAATCATGCTAGTTGGAGAGATCTGTATGCAGTGCTGTTTTCCATTAATAAAATTTTGCTAAAATAAATATGTTTTGATAATATTCAACATATAAGCTATGTAGTGTAGTGGTTTGAGCATGGGACTATAACCTGGAGACCAGGGTTCCATTCCCTGCTCATCCATGGAAACCCACTGGGCGACCTTGGATGCATCACAAACTCTCAGTCCCAGAAAACCCCATGATAGGTTTGCCTTAGGATCTCCATAAGTCAGAAATTACTTGAAGGCACACAATAACATATATTCATCATAAGCATTTATTTTTGTTGACCTCTGTTCTAAGTGTTTCCTCAGATTACCTTGAGTTCTTGCTCAGAGCATCTCCTTCACTCCCTGGTTGGCTTTATTCTGCCCCATGCCACTTCCTGGATTGGGGCTATCCTACTATTGTTCTACATTAGTATGACATTTCCCCCCCAATCTAACAATGCTTCTTAAAGTAATATGATCACAACTCCCTCTTTAAAAAAAACAAACAAATTCATGATACACTGTGTACATCACTAGATGTTAATAGATTATTGCTGAGACATCATCTGTTGGAGCCAAGCATTTTGCCTCAGTGGGGTCCTGGCATCCAACCTCTTCAGACACTGACTCTTCCTGGAGCTTGGGGGCATCTCTGCTTTGGAGTCAGCTTTGGCTTTAATACCAATCACAGTCTATGGTAAATATGACATCTGTCACTAAAGGGAATATTACACAGCAATATGGGCACAGGTGTACAAACTTGGGTGAAAGGCAGATCTTGGGGCCTCATCTGTTATCCCAAAACATGGGCAACTCAGGGGTCAACCAATGATGTCAGTACCTCCCTGTGACAATGGGGAATTAATTAGCTCAAATTAGGAGGCCTGCAAAGGGGGGGGGTAACGTAATGAGATCTTCCACCAGTGTTTACAGAATCTTGCAGAAAGAACCAACCAGAGATTTAAAATTAAATTAAAAATGTATTTTATTGAGAGTTCATCTCTCTCACACACAAAAGATCCAAATACTCACATACTTGCACAAGAACTAACTGAAAGATAAAGGGAGAAAAGTTGTTGATAGAAGAGTTTTTAGGGAATGGGCAATAATTACTGATCCAGAGAGCAGCAGAGAAAGCAGCAATGTGGCTTAGATTTGTGCCTAAGGACAGTACTCAGGAATTGGCACAGCAAGCGAGATTACTGCATCAAACTGCTCAAAGCAGTGTTTTTTTATACCCAAAATCTATGTTGAGGGCATGGGCATGAATGGTTCTCTGGCCAAGCAAACAACAGAGGTTACTACATGGACAATGGGGTCCGAACAGAGTTGATGGTCTTAGTGTTAGGTGACAAAGAGTTAATGGTTGTCGTAATAGCTCTGTAATTGTAGACAGGTAGGGGAACAATGCAGGGAAACGTCCAGGTGCAAGGAAGCAGAGCTAAAGTAATCAATGTTTTGGTGGGAACTTTCCTTTGCTATTGTATGCTGTCAGAGGTGTTACAGTTTCAGCTTAAGCCTCTTACCTCTGGATATGCTTGGTGATCTGCCTGACAATGACCTTGGCTATGGCTAGAGGGAATCTCCTGACCAACTTGTTATCACATGGGTTCAGTCAGTAATTTTCCTCTGTCCAGTTTGACCTTCTAGTCACCTCAAGTTCCATTTTATATCAACCCCAATTAATGAATTCTGCCAATTAAATCATATTTGGTTAATTAAACCATTATCAGGGGTGCTCATAAACCAGGGGGTGCGCAGACCTGTAACACATTCCAGGAGAAGGAAAGGGTGTGTGCTGGTTTAGGTGAACTGGGCCATAGGATATGTACGGGTAGGGTTTGCCTGGGGATCTCAGCCCTTCAGTAGCTTTGAGGGGATACTGTCTCCCTGACAGGTTCCCTCCCTCTGTGGTAAATACCTGCTGTATTCACTACTCATAAATAAAATTATCTTTTGCACTAGTGGCTTGTCCCAATCTCGTTATAATCCAAAGGAGGGGCCTGGAGTGGTTTCCAGTTTTAGCTCAGAACACAGTGTTACAAACTTTGATTTATTTGTAGGCAGAGAATTGTCAAAGAAGTCCAACATGCTGATGTTTGACCCCAAAACAGGAACCTTTTTTAAAAAAATTATTTGAGGAGACTGGTAAAAAGGATGTCAAAAGGGGAAATGAAAGAGTCAAATCTTTCCAAAAGACTTGCTCAAAACCTCAATAACAGAAGCTCAGCTAAAATGTATATTGTGAGTCAAGAAAGCTATTACTAGGTCTAAGAGTTCTCCAACATGGCTAGCAAGCAGTGTCAAGGAATAATGAGCCCCTGCAGATGTTATACTAGACTTTCAATCCAACCTCAGCAGCCTTAGCTTGTGTAACTCATGGGAGTCACAACTAAACATCTGGAGAGAGGCCTGATTCTCGGTCCTGTTAGAGAAAACAAGGCTTCCTGTAGAATTTGGAAGTGTTGTCCAGAGAAAGAAAAAAGGGAATACAAGGCTTGCAGAAAACAAATGCAAGCAGACATTAATGCAAAATACAATTAATAAGTAAAGTTTTTAAGGAGTATCTGGTTGATAAAATCAGGACCAACAATAAAACTTTATTTACACGTTTTAAAATGCTATTATTTAAATGTGATGTATTACTTAAAAGTAAGGAACGAGCCAGCTTTGTGTGGTGGGTTGAGCATTGGACTAACACATTGGAGACCAGGGTTCAGTTCTCTGCTTGGACATGGAAACCTGCTGGGTGACCTTGGACATGTCGCATACTCTCAGCCCCAGAAAACTCCATAATAAGTTTGCCTAGGGTCGCCATAAGTTGGAAATGGCTTGAAGACACACAATAACAACAAATGTAACAAAATTTGAACTGCAGAAGGAGACTGACAAGATTGTTTGTTAGCACCCCTTCTGTTTAATCTTTTTATTAATAATACTGTAGTTGTATTAAACAATATTAAATTGCCCAGATCACTTCCCTCCTTCAATAGGAAACTGCAAAGCAAAAACCCTATTATGCTGACGATACTGTACTGTTATCTGAAGAAAGCCTAAATCCTCTAAAGGCACCAGATCCCGTCTGATCTTGGAAGCTAAGCAGGGTCAGCCCTGATTAGGATTTGAATGGGAGACCACTGATAAATACCAAGTGCTTAGGCTAGATTTCAGAGGCAGGAACTGGCAGAACCACCTCTGAGTATTCCTTGCCTAAGAAAACCCTATGAAATTCATGGGGTCACCATAAGTCGACAGATTACCTGAAGGCACACACACATACATACATGCCCATAGATAAAATCTGCCTGAAGAGAAGTCTGTATAAAATTTATGAGTTCAATTAAACAGAATATCTTAAGTTTTGGTAAATCTAAGGTGATAGTTTTTGGCAAAGTATCATCCAAGCGTAACTGGAATTTGGGCAGAAATAAAATAGAACAGTTCTCTTCTTTTAAATATCTGGCAACATATTTTGATGAAAAAAAAAATTCTTGGAAGACTCAGCTACAAAACATCAATACAACAGCATAGAAGATAGCTCATACTATTCTGAATTTTTTTTTCTATTGTGGGTTGGCAGGCTGGTCATTCCTATGTTGAAAGTGTTTCTAAGGAAAGTAGTTGCCCAAATGGAGGTGGTATACATTTCTGAGTTAAAGAACTCCTTTCTTTTGTGTAATGGCTACTCTTCTAGCAGACAGATATTGCAGCCAGATCACCTACACATCTTCTAGCAAAAATAAGCAATATGTTCTTAAGATTGGCTTCTGTACCTGAAAATAGTGTACGTAATGCCAATTTCTTGAAAGAGTTCCAACTGTGTATCTAGGAAATTAAAAGACAGTTAGCTTAATGTCTGTTCCTGTTAGATTGGTAGAAAGAGCTATTAAAAATAAAACCATCAAGCATTTAGGACAAGTCTTGCTGAAGAGAGTCAACATGGCTTATGCAAATACAAATACCAGAAAGTAGCAGGTAGGAATAAATAGGTAATTCTTCCAATGGGGAGGTGGAAACATTGAGAATTTCTACTGAAACTGGAGTTCTTTAACTTGTTCATAAACAATCTGGTATTATGTTTGAGCTGTGAAGAAATGGCCAAGTTTGCTTTTGACAGCAACTTACTTAAGGCAGTTAAAATGAAAGATACCTAAGTTCTCTGAAAAAAATCTCCAAATTGGAGGAAAGGACTTCCCTATAGTATACTGCAATGACATACTGGTGTGGAGCAAAAAAGTTGAAAAACATATATGTTACATCCAAAAGCTCTTTCAAGTCCTTCAAATACGAAAACTGAACCAGATATGTGCATTGTTACTAAACATGTCTACAACACTTGTCTATAAAGTGGGGCATGTGGATTTGGAATTTGCTATCAAATAAAACATGCGGGGACCTCATTCACTTCCCCATGGTCCTGACATCAGAAATGAGACTGTTCAGTGAAACATTTTTGGTGATTGACGGTCTTTTAATGTGTATGTGTGAGTTATTTTTGTTTTGTTTGAGAATTGTTTTATACCATCATAAATTAGTGGTGTCCTAATATGTTTGGTTTTTTTAAACTTTTGCATCATCAGGTTCCTCCATCAGGTACCTTGTTTTAATCTTGTTGTAAGTGGCCTAGGATTCCAGGTCAGGAGAAAAGTGTGATAAAAATAAAATGAAATAAAATAAAATAGTAGTGGAGTTCAGAGATGTAACCTGGAGGAGGGTATAGCTGTCAGGTTTCACTGTGGTTCCTCCTGTGTGTTCCATTTAGAAATTAAAAATTACTTCCTCATTCCAAAAGGGAATGAGAGAACGTTTAGCAAATAAGCACTTGTTCAGCCTTATATGCCCTTCAGCTGAAGCTCTCTGTGAAATACTCCACACACAACCAGGGTATACCAGCAAATGCAAGTCTCTTAAAGCAATGTCTTCTAAAAAGTTAATGGAGAGTTCAGAATTTTCCATCACAAGGGCACCTGTCTGAATTCTAAAGATACAACTAGACTGAAGAAACAAATATTTGACAGCTGCTATGTGCCCGGTAATCCACCGCCAGCAGAATCTAGACAGATCCTTTCTCTGCATTATTAATAGTGAATACACTCCAAGAGTTGGCTCTTCTACTTTTTGAACAACCCCTGACTTTTCATCCAGTGCTTCCCCTGACTCTTTTCTTAAAGCTAGTAGAACATACTTTTGAGCATGAATAGTGGGGGTATTGGGTTGAAGCAGCTCACTTTTGTGTTTACTGACATCGGAAAGAGCGTGTCCATAGCCCATTTTTCCATCATATCCACTTTTAATCAAAATTAAATGTTTCCATGTGCTTAAGTCTATGGTGAGTATTAGTGCACCCACATTTGTTGCTTTTACATCTGAAGTGCTAAGTCACATATTTCAGCAGTTGAAATTAAGACCATATTATACACCAGGGATGCAGAACTCCTTTGACATTTTGGACTTCAATTCTCAGAAATTCCACCTAGCACAGCCAGTGGTAAGGGATTACAGGACCTGTAGCCCAAATCAGCTGGTGGTTCATAATGCTAATATAGGACTCCAACTTTCCCTCTACCTGTCCTTCACACTAGAAAGGAAGTAGTTACATTTTAATCTTTTTGAATGACACTGAAAATCCACCTCTCAAAGTAGTTGGGCCTATATTCATGAGCCATTAACCTGACCTTATTTTAATTTAAATATGAATGCTAATAAAACGGTCTCTGTCTTTGGATATTGGAAAGTATTATCTCTGAAAGGAACCAGATTTCTCTGCTCAATAAAATAATTTCCCTCCCTTCTTTTTCTAATTTTCTCTCTCATCCCTAAAGATTCAGCACCTAAGACACAAGACAAACAAAAAATTTATGATTTTGAATTGATGGAGATGGATTTTGAGAAACAAATCTGTGAAAGTTAACAATATTTAACTGGAAAAATGTATAAACCTTTCTTAAAACTGGAGATGGAAGAGGAAGTGATGCAAGAAATGTACGGTAAAATAGGCTCAAAATGTGGGACATAACATAATGTTGAAACAATGTGTGAAAATGTGATCATAAGGGATTAAATTCACATTGTGTTATCATCTTAAAGAGAATTTTTGATGATGTATAGATGGTATTTGATACCAGAAAAATTGGCGAAGATACAAAAAGGAATTTGGTATAAATTCTGAAAGTGTGAACAACATGTGGGAAAGTGTGAGCAACGTGTGGTGGACGTGTGATAAGGCCAAATTCTTTTGCAACCAAATAACTCCAATGGTGGAAAAGATTTTAAAATTAAATCTCCAGAATTGTATCTGTCAGGCTTCAAGGAGGACTCATTAGACAAGCAACATGGCAAAAGTTTACAATACATGACAACTGCAGCAAGATCACTATATTTGCAGAAATGAAAGAGCAACGAAATTCCAAATATAGAAGACTGGTCAGTTAAACTGATGGATTTAGTGGAGCTGGACAAATTAACATCTTTGATAAGAGAAAAACATTAGCAAAAGATTGGGATCCCTTAACACATTTTTGCAAGACAAAAAGTACGATGTAATAACTATTGATTTTAATAATTAGTATATTATAAAAATAGAAATAGAGGGTTTTTTTTAAAAAAATACGATAGCCAATTAACAGAAGTTTTTATATTAATCATAAGATAGTCTGCATTGCAGGAGTTGAAAACCAGTGTTTTTATTAAGTGTTTTTGTAGTAATAGTATTTCTTGTTTAGGTTGTTTTGGTTTGATATATTGTAGTGGATTTTGGATATTTTTTTTTCCTTTTTCATTGAGATGTGTGGTTGTAGTTGTGTAGTTGTAGATATCTAGTGTTGTGTTATGTATATAGGCATCAAAATAAATTAAAAATTTATAAAAAAGGTTTTTAAAAGAATGGGTTAGACAGCACTTGTTAATCAAATGTAAAAGTAAATGGCTGGTAACATGTTACTAACACATTACCTGCAGAGTAATAGGTAGCAACTAACACACCATGAAAAGTGAATAGAACTGTCTAACACATTTCTTTTTAAAAACCCAAGTTATATTGCCATTTTTTTTTTAAAATGCACTTCAAAATTTTAAAATGGCCCCAGTCACCCCTATGATGTTTTTCAAAAAATGAGTAGATGTTACTAGTTACATTTAAAAAGTAATGACATTACCATTTTGCAAAGTAATGAACTACAGGCCACCTCATATGCTTTGAAGCTGTGCGCACAAGACAATGTAACAGTACCCTTAAGCAGAGGCAACACTTTTCACTACATGCCATTTTATTTTCTGATCCATAAGCCAGTGAGCTTTCTCTCCATTTTGTGATTTGGTGTTTCTGTTCCCAACATTTTCCACCTTTTATTTAATTCTTAGGCTGTTTGTGCCTAAGTTTCTTCCAGGTTCTCTGGAATGCAAATATTCCATCAAAAGCTCCCTGGCGTTTTAAAAAACTTACCTCTTGCCTCCTTTCTACCATGTCCCATATCCATCCCTCCAAGTAAATTATTTCTCTTTAAATTTGCAAGATTTTGCAATTCATATCACTCCAGAGTTAGTCATCACTCTGAAAACTCTTTTTCCCTACATTGTTAACTATCCATGTATTTTTCTAAATGGTATTTTAGGCTGGCATTTTTCCTCCCTTCCAAGAGTTAGTTAGAATGAGCGAAGCACAGAACTGTTGAGATGGAAGGGATTCCAAGAGTCATTTGATCCAACTCTCAGCCAACATAGGAATCTGTTTAGAGCATCCCTTATGGATAGCTAACCAACCATCAGTGAAGGAAAGGCCAGCACCTTCTGAGGAGTTCCATTGCACTGTTGAACAGCAATTTCCTTTCTTATAATTTGAATCCATTGGTTTTTAGTCCTATCCTCTGGAACAGCAGAAAACAAGTTTGCTCTGTCTTGCATGTGACACTTCTCTGTGACAGATACTTGAAGACTGCTCTCATATCAGCCCTCAGTCTTCTCCTCTCCAGGTTAAACTGTTCCACATCAGATTGTAACCCTCATCCCTTACCTTCTTGGTTGCCCTCCTCTGCATGTGTTTCACTTACTTGATACTGACAAGAGTTAGATATACAATTTTGGGGTAAGTAAATTGTGTAAACAGTTCACATCAACTGTTTTCTGTGCATTTCTCTATGATAGGTATACCACTAATTTTAAAATGCTTGTTACCTTTTTACTTTCTTGGTGTTAATGTGTTAGTTATTTATTTAAATACTTACATCCTGCCCTCTAGCCAGAGATCACAAGGCTGCATAGCACAGAACTAATCTGATATACTTAAAACACTGTAAAACACACACACACACACACATATGCTATATGTGTGATACTGTAAATCACACATATATAAATACTATGTGTATCACCTCCCAGCCCACAAGGGCTCCTGGGCTGATGAACAAAGAAAACCAATTAAAACAATCCAAAAATAAAACCTTTTAAAAGCACATTAAAATATTATTTAAAAACTTCTAAAAGCGATCTAAAAACAATCCTAGAATCAAGTTTTGAAACAGTTAAAACAGCAATTTCAAACTTTGAATACCATGCAGAAAAATAAAAGCTAAAAGCATACTAAACAATTAACAAGTTACAGACATATTAAAATGAGTTAAAATAATTTAAAAATGATCTATTGAACATATGATTCCTGTTATCTTTGTGTGTGTTTGGAAGCTTCAGTCTGACATCTCAAATGTATGCTTTAACTATTCTCAGTAAATTATTCTTTTATAAAATTACTCTGCCTTTAGTCTTCAAACCCCTTTAACTCTTATGGTATCAAGGTTTGGATACTGAGGTCTCAATATTTGGCACAATCCTCCAAGTTTTATGGTTGTACATCTGGAAACTGTACATTCTCTAGTACAGCGGTTCTCAACTTGTGGGTCGCGACCCCTTTGGGGGTCACAGGGGTCGCCTAAGACCATCGGAAAATACGTATTTCCGATGGTCTTAGGCTCCATTCCCTCCTTGGTGGTGGTGCGCAAGCACGAGCCACGCGCTTGCGTCCTCCTGCCCCCTGTTCAGAAGGGACTGAAATCACTCCCCTTCTCCACTACCGGGAGAACCTCCTGTCTGACGGGCCAGCTTGGGGGGGGGCAGTAGCAGCACAGGGGGCAGGCCCCCTCCTCGCCATGGCCCCTGCCCCACTCGCCACAGAGGGGGGCGCTGCGGAAGGGCTGAGGGGCCGCAAGACGGTGCTTTTCCGGGGGGGGCGAGCTGTGCCCGGCACAAAAGACAAAGGCGCTGGGATTCCTCCCTCTCCCGGCCAGGTTGACACTCTGGAAAATTTTCCCACACTGCCCCCCCCCAGTGGAAACGAGAGCGAAGCAGAAGCAGACCCTGGGGAGGTTCTTGGAGTTTTTTCCCGGGGGAGATGCACGGCTCCTCTTTCCCTTCCTGCTCGCCCCCCCCGTTCCTGGCTGGTGAGGTGGCCTTTGCTGAGGGGGAGGCATTGTAAATAATAAATAAATAATTGTATGGTTGGGGGTCACCACAACATGAGGAACTGTATTAAAGGGTCGCGGCATTAGGAAGGCTCAGAACCACTGCTCTAGTAAATCCTTTTTTAAAAAATGGCTCTTCTTAATAGCATGAAGGTGTGTAAATAAGGCAGCCTCTGCCAGAATGACACATTGGATCACACTGGATCACACAAGCAGCACCACTGTGCATTACATCCATAAAGTGAGCTAGGTACTTTGGTCATGCAGATGGGAAAGAGACTGGGAAGACAGAATACCCAGATTATCTGGGGACGGGATAAGTTTAGAAATTCTGAAAAGAGGGCTCAGTACCATTACTTCACTGACAATGCCCTGCACCTTTAAAAGATGAATAATGGACAGAAATTTAACAGGCAAATCTTCCCATTTTGTGTATCTTAGTAGCTAGGTGTATGTGCATGTGTGTGGAGAAACAAAACAAACATGAGAGTCAGAATCTTCTGCAACCACAGTATCTTTGACTCACCTTCTGTACTGTGCAAAAGCATCTCAGAAATGTAAACCTTTAACATTCTTTGTCTTTTGGCTTTAGAGAAGCAAGTACATGATGGATACAAACTGTAGCATTAATAGATTTTGTTATTAAAACTCGGCAACATTTTTTCGGGCTCACTTGAATGATGGATGCCTCAAAGCACAAACAAATGGCATTTTCGGCCCCACATTTTAGGATTATGGTTGAAGCATTTGCTAGCCTGGGGTGGGCAAAGTGTGGTCCTCTAGACTGTGAACTGGTGTTCTTCACCACTGGCTGTGCTAGCTAGGGGTGTTGGGAGTTGCCATGCATGTGCACATATTTGTATGTGTTTTGTAGTCTGGGGCAGCTAGGGTGTGACTGTGAGAGTGGATGACATATTGCAGCTATTTGATTTCTATGGAAAGTCTAGACCTACCTGTAGGGCAAACAGCAATTGGAATGATAAGACACCTTCCATGTGATGCTCCATAACAAAGAGGGAACAGCACTTGTACAATTAACAGTAGAGAAGTCCCATGACTAAGGTCATGACTGAAGACAGACTGAGACACCTCTGTCGCAAAAGGCATTGCAGCTGATGGGAGACAGCTTGTACTGTAAGAAGACAGAATGTAAAGATACACTGACCAGAAAAGAAATGGAAGCTGAATCAAGGGACATGTCTTGACAAGAGGTCACTGATCACGTCATTTATAGAACTGCTGTGAAACCATTCTCTTGGGTTACCAGCTCCCCGCCCAGGAACAAAATGCCCTCTCATTGAATAGTATTGGACATGTACGAGATTACTATCGGTTGCTGTAATGCTTTGTGAGCATATTTTATGGTTTTAACCCTGAGGTTTAAAATAATCATATGACTACATGGAGTTACTTATTTATTACAGAGGTATTTGTTTGATAAATCACTTTTCTGGGCATTATAATGTTCACAAGATGGTGTTCAATCATGAAATAAAACACATGCACACATCTCTTTAAAATAAACAAAAAAATTAACCAAAAGCGCAGTAATTACTAAAATACAGTTGAAATAAAAATGTCTTAACACTTTAAAAACCTCAGGAATTACAATGAAGCCACATGGATTTCTAGTGTTAAAAGCACCCACAAGTGTGAAGCCACTACCAAAAGAAGTCCTGCTACTGATACTTCTCAGTCTAGTATATTTTAATAATGGGCCAGAGAACTGGAACATGAAGAGTGCTCCTAACGTATGGGCAAGCTCATGTTAAGTGCAGGTAGTCCTTCAGGCAGCTGGGTTCTAGACCATTTTACTCTTTAAAAGTTAGAACCAGTAGCTTAATTGTTTCTAGAAACCAAAGGGCTGGTAATGTAATGAGAACAGAATAGTTCTAGAATGACCCTTTCACTTAGTTCCCATAAGCTTCTCTATTGCTATATTCTGCTTGTATCAGTGGAAGCTTCTGAACTGTCTTTGCCACAAAGAACACATTAGAATAGACACACCTACAGACACCACTAGTGAGCCAAGGTCAACTTTCTTCCACTAGATCTGTATCTGGCAAAGAGCCAAAATTTAAGTCAGCCCAAATCATTAGCAATGTGTGTTACGCAGTTGTAGCAAGGAAAACTACGCCACCATCTTAGTAATATAAAGCCAATTATCACAATATCTTAATGTAGCTTATCAAAATATTGTCAGAGAATATATGATAATTCCCCTTTGATTCAACATAAATAATGAATTACATCTGCAGTAAAATTATATTCCAAACCACATTTTTTTTTGCATTGCCAATGGAATATATTATTATCTCAAGATACGTGGATGACATTTTTAAGAGCTAAGTTCCATAACTTTCAGAAAAGCAGTCAATATCTGAAAGGAAAGTGCCCTGGTATACCCTTTTTTAACCTTAGTGTTCTACCATAAGAAACATATATCATTAATGACCATACCTAAAAAGTAATGGCTTTACAAATATTTCACAGTATGCCCAGACATAGCAATTTTTTTTTTTTGTCTTCCCTGAGCAGTCAGTATAGTGAGAGCCAGCATGGTACAGCAGTTTGATCACTGGACTATAACCCTGAAGACTAGGACCATTTCCGCACTAAACTGTTATAGCGCTATCATTCCACTTTCAACATCCTATGGAATCCTGGGGTTTGCAGTTTAGGGAGGGAATGATAGCGCTATAACAGTCTAGTGCAGAAATGGCCTAGGGTTTGAATCTCCTTTAGGCCATGGAAACCACTGAATGATGTTGGGCAAATCACACTCCTTCAGCCTCAGAGAAAGTCAAGGCAAACTCCCTCTGAACAAATCTTGCCAAGAAAATCCTGTTATAAGGTTGCCATAAGTCAGAAATTACTTGAAGGCACACAACAATTCAATATGACTGAGATAGAAGCGAGAACAATTTGATATGTGTCACTGGTTGCTAAACCACTTTCCTCTATTACTTTTGTTGTGTGGAGCGTCAAAAGTGTGTTATAGATCATAGCCAAAGAATCACTGCGTTATGATATATGTATTGACATCTACTGGGAATATGATATGCAGATGGATATGGATGACATATGTAATTTCTTGCAAATAATATGAGAATTATGCACAAATATTGGAAAACAAGTTGGCTGTGATTGTGGAGCCTGTCAAAATCAACAAGTCTGACTAGCTATAGTGCTTCTTGTTTTGGGAGCAGAGTTGCCACTTGGTCTGCTTAAACCTGCCTAGCTGGGTTCTTTGCCAGCTACTGCCAGACAAGTTGTTTCCTTAAACTTAGCATCAATATTAAGCAACAAACATTTTGGACTTTTCTGCATATGTCAGATAGGGTTCCATGTGCAAAAGTGCATACCTGTTTTTTCCATTCTATGAGAGAGGTGGCATCCTCTTCTTGGAAATTGCCATTGCCCCATCATTCACCACCTATTCTGTGGCTGTAAAAGTGGCAGACAGTGAGTCAGGCAGCTGTAATGGGAAAAATAGGTTAAAGACAGAAAAAGCTGGTCCACAGTGTTCTGAAAAGTGCCTGCCTGGGCTATGACTAGCACATTACAACTCCTGTATGACTCTTTCCCACCTGTACCCTCCTTCTTAGATAACTGCTAATTTGCAGTAGGTTGCTGTGATTGAGCGCAGTCTAGTCCTATGTGTAGAGCAGCCTTCCCTAACGAAGTGCACTCAGATGTGTCAGACTACAACTCCCATCATCTCCATACTGAATGGATGTGCTGGGAATTGCAGATAAATATGGTCTGGAAGGTACCTGTCTGGGGAAGGGTGACTTAAGGACTCTTGGCCTGATTGATAAGAAGCGAGAGCTCAGTTTGCTTTGAGGATGCTGGTTGCTATTGGGTCACTTTCAGATGAGGCTTTTATTGTGCAAAGGTCTTACCTCATTTGTGGAATTTTACAGTGGGGTCCATATGACAGCATCACCCACTTGAAACCCTGCTGTGTTTTCACTGTGCTTCTTCTATTTTTCATTCTCTCCCTGCAATAACAGAAAACAGCTAAAGGGGAAAAAAGATGAAATAACGGTTCAGTGTCTTTTGACTGGTAATAATAGGAGCCATCTGGAAGTCACCCAGATCTTCAGGGACACAGCAAGTGCTATTTGTACAGTCAAACACTCCCAGCTGATTTTACTAAACACATTTCAAGTGGGTGGGAATCTTGTTTTAATTATATGGGAATCCTCGCACGCATGTAAACTAAGTATTGAATTCTCTATCAAGTTTGTATCTGCAGTCATAAGGACTAGATGCATACTTTTTATATCAGGAAGAACAGACAATCTGTGTTGGTACTGATGGTGTTTTAAAGCCCAACCCATTAGACTGTGGATAAAACCCCAAGATGTGGCAAGCTAGAATTACAGATAATCATACATCCATTACATGCACAGTGCACGATGCACAGGAGAGAGAAGGAAAGGAAAAGGAAGAAGGGAAAGAACCTGAGTGGAACAAAGCAATGATGTTATTGTGATTTCAGATTATTGGCTCCAGGAGTATCTCTAAGCTCACTGCTTGGACTAATGAATGATCTTCCCGCGAGTGTGTGCGTGTATGTGTGTGTATCTGATGGTAATGTTCCTGCACAATTGAGGAATGTGGGCCATTTCCACATGGCATTGCAGTCCTGCTATGGGGATGGGATGGCAGTGGTCTGTGGGTTGTGCTTTCACAAGACATTGTCATGGTCCCACTGCCATCTTACCCACACCTGTTGTGATCACAGGATATTTGCTTAACAGAATCAGTTCATTAAGTTCCTGTGATTGCATGATGCTCCCTTCTTTCTTGGCCATGCAGAAGGGCAGGAAGCACGATGGAGGTGCTTCCTTTGCCAGTGAGCATGGGAAAGAGCCCACAGCAATCAAGTGTGGGGGGCAGCATTTTTGTCATGCTTCCTTCCCAGCAAAGGCACCACCAGGATAGTGAGGGGAAGACTACGGGATCAGACAAGGTGTGGAAATGGCTGTAGACTCCTCTGTTTCTAAACATAAAATGTTCTATACAGCTTTTCTCTTTATCAAGCCTCATTCTTGATTTCTTTTACAGAACTTGATCCCCCCCCCATATTCATCAAATAAATATTTTTCTGTGCCTCAGAGGTGTACGGCAAAGAATATAGTAGCAACAGTTCTGGGGGAATAACAACAACTTGGGGGAATATGTGGTGGGGGGGCAGAACCCAAAACAGGTCAGTGACGACTGAAAATGTAGAGTAGCAACAGAATGGTGGCAAAGAAAGGTGAGGGGAATAGAGTGGTATATTTTGGCAGGGGGTAAGTCTATCTACTTGGCTGGCCTCCTGAAGAGGAGTACCCCACACTGAAACATTATTTGCTGGTTCCACCGAGGCCATCTACAATGTATTTAAGGACAGAGTGTTGAAATCCTCATCTTTCTTCTTGAAAGCTGAATTTCCATACTTTCTTCCAGAAGTTACCATGCCCTTGGTCTGATAATAATATACAAAATAGTTTAAAAAAACCAAACCCTAATTAAGCCACAGATACTGTTTTTGCAACCAGTGCATGTATACTGTATACACAAAGAATGTTTAAGCTCACTGATTATGGTGTTTTTCTTAACCAACATATTTTGGTTTCAGATACAGTGGCCATGCTGACTGAGGATTCTGGAGTCTGTAGTCCAAAAGTAACTTTTTAATACTCTGGTGACTTAATCATCCTTTTCTTCTAGACAGCCTCCTTATGCAGCTGGTCCATGTTACTATATTGTCTGGTATACAGTCACCCATCTTGAAAAGTGTTGGGAAGAAACAGGATGGCACAAAATATTTTAAGAAGCTAGGTAACTGGTTAGTGTAGCCCAGCTTTCCACAGTGCCTAAATATAAAAGTAAATTCTGTGGAAACCTCTCAAGGAAAGAAAAGTGAAGACTGCTTTGTTTGAAAGTACTCCATTATTCCATCTGTGAGTATGAGGGGGAAATTAGCACACCAACAGGACAATCCTATGCATGTTTTTACTTGGAAGTAAGGCCATTTCTGCACTAGACTGTTATAGCGCTATTATTCCACTTGCATCATCCTATGGAATCCTGGGGTTTGCAGTTTAGGGAGGGGCTCACTAGCCCCTCCCGAAACTGCAAGCCCCAGGAATCCATAGTGGAATAATAGCGCTATAACAGTCTAGTGAGGAAATGGCCTAAGTCCTACCACGTTCACTAGAGCTTACTCCCAGAGAAGCATGTTTGGAGTTGCAGCCTGAGGTAAATACACAATATAAAAACCTATGTGGTTTGATTTTTGTTTCCTGCCAATACTGATGATGATTATGGTGACCATGACAATCAGGGTGTTTGAATAAAATCCAAATGAAACTAATACAATTAAAACATAACAACAGATTAAAAGCACAATTAAAAGAGAATCAGTGAAAAAGAAATGAGAGCTTCCTACTGTCTAAAACCTCTTTGATCCGCAGCCTAGCTTAAGTGTCAAAGAGCTCTGTGAATAAAAAGATATTTGCCTGCCAGTGGAAGCATATCAGGAAGAGGGCTGGTCTAGCCTCCCTTAGGAGGGAGTTCCAGACCCTGGGGCCAGCCAAAGAAAAAGACCTTTCTTGATAGAGTTTCCACACTAACAACTGGAGAGTGCTTCTTTACCTCATGCATCCAGGTAAAAAGCAACACCTGCTAAAATTTCCATTACCACGCAACCATAAAAATATAGGAATTCTGTCCAGTTTTCACTCTGGCAACCTTATCTGTCTCTACCAACTAAATCTTTAGTGGCAGAGAGAATAAAAGAGAGACTCACCAGGCTTGTATGGCAATGTAGGATACTGCCTGGATCAAACCACTCATCCATCACACTGGGGTAAGAATTGTGCAGCTTTACAGATGCTGTTAACTGCAATTCCTTTTGCATTCCTCAATACTGGCTATTCTAGATAGGGCTGCTGGGAGTTGCAGTTCAACAGCACCTAGAGGGGCACATGATGTTCATCCTGATTTAGTCCAGTACAGACAATTCTCACTGGCAGTGGCTCTCTGGGGCTTTTGGCATGATTCTTTTCTAGCCCGCTCTAAGACCCCTTCACACTATACAATCAGAGTGTTATATTTCCACTTTAATTGCCATGGCAACTTCTTAAAGAATCATGGGACTGGAAGTTTAGGAAGCAGTGTTTAGGATTCTCAGTCAGTGCTCCTCTACCATCTGTCCAGATTTCAAACCTCAGGATTACACTGGATGCTCCCATGGCAATTAAAATGGAATCAGAGTACTAGAATGGCAAATTGTGCCAAGGCCCTTGCAGATCCCTGGTATTTCCTAGTAGTCTTCCATCCAATTACTAACCAGACCTGACCCTGCATAGCTTCTGAAATCAGATGAGATCAGGCATGTTCAAAGTGGGATGCCTTTTAGACAACCTGGTTTCAAACTGTAATGTCCAACAATTTTAATTATGCCCAGAAACAGTGAACCATGGCAGACCCAATCAGTCATCTGAAGGCAGCAATCTGGATCAGAAAAAGTTTCTAAAACTTTTCAAAGTTTGTGCCACATAGAGACCATTACATTGGTCAAACTATCTACACATCCTATGGAGCTCAGTGCAAGGATGGCTGGTGGCTTCCCTGTCAGTGGGGTGGTGAATCTGCTCTAGGTTTTGGTCTTAACTTATAAGGAACTATTCAGGGTGAACTTTTTTTTTAAAAAAAATAGCATCTAGCACCCTGGATAGCTCTTCTAAAGTTTGCATTAAAACCCAGAAAAGATTCATTGCCACATTGGTATGGGAGCCACCAGCTCAATGAAGTTTCATCCAGATAAGTGGTAAGTATTACAATGAGACTAACTCCAAAGGGGAGGATGAACTTCTGCTAGGATTTACAAAGTCATTTATTGGCTCTGTTCCTATGGCTTTCGTAGCACTTTGTCATGGAGAAATGTGGCAAGTGATATTTCCCTGGCACAAACAAAATCCCCAATTACTTTTTTGGTCTGAAGGCTGTTGTTAAGAGATAAAGACAAAGAAAGTTGACAACCCTTACTGCTAGTTCTTTGCATTTCCCTAAACTGGATTTAACCAGGGAGTTATTTACTCTGACAAATGTAATAGCTATTCAGCATTTACCAGCCAATTTCAGTTTTGGTATCTAAAATTAGCTTATGACAGGAAGCTTCTGCTTTTGTTTTTCATGTTGGCTTTGTTGCCTAATAGAACTGGAATACATTTGAGAAAGAGTGAGGCATATTCCTTGCAACAGCAAAGTTAAAATATTTTCCCCATATTTGTTTATTGCAACAGTAGATAGAGTTATCCTTCTGCCATATCAGTGGTGCCAGAAAACTCATTCTTTATAGCTGAGTCATTATTTTGTTTCTCTAGTTTATTCAGTTTTCCACATAGTCCTTGCCCGCTCCCCTGCTTCTAATAAAAACAAAAAAAACAGGGGCACAATTTAGCCCTCAGCTCAATACGTTTACTGGAGTGGTAGCTGCTAGGTAGAATACAATGGCATGGGAGGTACAGGGCATGCATGTTTGCATGACACTGGTAATTTAATTATCTTTTCAAGGAGTCCAGGGGAACCTGTGAGTCTCCATGGGCAGAAGGCTAGATGAAGGAGTAGGTTTCACTGAATTAATGAATGCTTAATAAACATGTTTAGGATCAGACTACAAGTATCTCTAAAACAATATTCTCAACAACATCACAAAGCCACCCATTTTGTTGGAGAAAGTCACACTTCTTAAAGCTTCAGATATGCATATGCTATCCTAGAGACAAATCCCACTGAACTCTGTGAGATTACTCCAGGCTGGCCAGGGGCATACTAAGGCTCATCAGAGCCTAGGGCAGGGGGCAGGGTGAGCCGTGGGCAAGAGCAAGCAGGGGCAAGGTGACCTGTGGCAGCAGGGGTGGGATGAGCAGCAGTGGGGCGGGGCAAGAAGTGGTGGGCAGGGACAGGGTAAGTGGCGGTAGACAGGAGTGGGGTGAGCAGCTGCATGGGCATGGGTGGGCCAAGCGGCAGCATGGGCAGGGCAAGCTGTAGGGGTGGAGCGAGCGGTGGCGGGTGGCAGTAGAAGGAGAGCCAGGCAAGGGGATTTCTTTTTTTTTTTTGCACCCCTCTGACACTGGCACCCGGGGCACGTGCCTCAGTTGCCCTACCCTAGATATGCCTCTGAGGCTGGCTTTACCATTAGGCAGAGTGAGGCAACTGCCTCAGGTAAGCAGGTATTGAGGACAGAAATGGCAGTTTCTTGGTTGTTCCGCCCGAGCCCTGTGACCCTTCTTCTCTGCTGGAGCACACTTGTGGTACAACATGGTCTGCCCAGTACTCCTAATTGCTGTTCTCTGATATTGTAGAAAATGCTATACCATTGCCAATATTTGATTGTCAGACCAGTCAGGTTTTGGAAGAATGGAGAAAGGGCATTTTATGTTTTTTCCTCAGGCAGCAAAATATCCTGAGCTGCCCCTGGACTTACTTCCTCACAAACATGCATAGCTGCACATGTCTTGAAAACCAAAAAAAAAAAAAAAATAAAGTTTGCAATTTACATAGAAAGCTTAAAGGCAGCTGGTGTTCTCCATTCCTCCACCCAGCTCCAATAGCAGAAAGCAAAAAGAGGTAAGAACCAGAATTAGAGTGGAGAGCGGCAAAAATTATAATCAACTTAGGGTCCCTTCACATTGCATAATTATAACAATATAATTCCACCTTAAGTGCCACTGCAACATTCCATGGAACCCTGGGAATTTGCAATTTACAGAGTAGTACTAAGAAATCTCAGCCAGAGGAGACTAGTGCTTCATCACACCACTAATCCCAGGATTCCAAAGGATGTAACCACAGCAGTTAAAGTGGAATCATAGTGCTATACTGTAATTATGTAGTGTGAATGGGGCCATGGTATCCCACAGAGTGCTTGCATACAGATGTAGAGGCATCTTAAGAAATAAAGTACAGACTCTTCCAGTAGACTGTAGCCTAGGTAGATGTTACGAAAGCTTATCCTCCAGAGATGGAAGAGTGCAGCCCTCTAGATGTTGCATCATTAACTCCCAGCTACACTAACTAGCATAGCAAATAGTGCTGGGAGTTGCAGTTCAACAACATCCGGAAGGCCAGAGTTGTCCCCCCCCAGTTCTCCTCAGTTTAGCATAATTAGCAGAAATAGTTTTAGAAAGCCTGGATGCCTTGTGGGTGTATAGTCTCAGGTCCAGAGGAACCCAAGCCACAAGCTAAGGGTTTGCCCTAGGGTCTTATCTGGGTAGATCAGCACAGTCCTCTGAGCTACTTTTGTCTAGGAATCTGCAGCTACTGAGCATGTTCACGTTCTAACAAATGTCAAAATCATCAGACATAGGGTCGCTGAAGCTGTTCATGCTTTATTTTCTGACACAGGTTCTGATGAAAGGAGACCCAGACCTGGATGAGAGAAACGTAAAAGCACCTTTCAGAACAGAGAAGCTGATAAAGAAGCCCATTCATCACCTTTTCCACATGAGCTAATTATGATCTTGAATGGCATAGCATCCCAAAACTTAGAATGGGGTATAAAGACCTACACGTGTTTGTTGTTGTTGTTATTGTTGTTGTGTGCCTCCAAGTCTTTTTTGAGTTATGGCGGCCCTAAGGCGACCCTATCACGCAGATTTCTGGAGCTGAGAGTGTGTGTGATGCGCCCAAGGTCACCCAGTGGGTTTCCATGGCCACGCGCCAATCGAACCCTGGTTCCCACGGTCATAGTCCCACGCTCAAACCACTAAACCACGCTGGCTCTCACTAAGGCCTACACACATTAGGTCTCTCTCTGGTTTACTGTCTAAGAACGGTGTGTTTTCAAGCATAAGGAACGAGGCAAGTGGGAGCAACAAAAGAGTCTGCCGCAGGAATTCAACTTTCCGGTGGTTTGGCAAAATTACTTTTTGGACTACACTTCCCAGATTCCCCCAGCAAGTACGGGGATTTCAGAATCTGTAGTCCACGGCCATTTCCGCACTACACTCTTATAGTGCGATTATTCCACTTTCAACATCCTATGGAATCCTGGGGTTTGCAGTTTCGGGAAGGCCCAGGATTCCATAGGGTGTTGAAAGTGGAATAATCGCACTATAAGAGCGTAGTGCGGAAATGGTCCACGTCTTCTCTCATTCCAGCACGGAATACGAAACAGTGTACGTTATAACCGTGGATGGTTATAATCCAGGGCCGTTTCTGCACTACCATGTTATAGCACTGTTACTCCACTTTCAACATCCTATGGAATCCTGGGGTTTTCAGTTTAGGGAGGGGCCTTTGAGGCCGCTCCTTAAACTGCAACACCGAGGATTCCATACACTGTTGAAAGTTGCATAATAGCGCTATAACTGTCTAGCGCAGAAATGGCCCAGGTACAGTTGCTTCGGAATGAAAACGAATACCATCTTGTCACCAAGGGCTGGGAAACCGAAAGAGTCGGGCTGGGTTTTTGGGGAAAAGGAAACTCAGAGCCACCCCTCTCCGCGTCCCACGCAGTTCTCCCGCTCCGCGAAAGAGGGCCCCTCGCGCCGCCTCCCGCCTTTCTCCCAAGGTCGGTGGCCCGTGGCTAGCGGTACCCGGGGGAGTGGCTTCGGTAGCCACGGCACTTTAAGACGCGCCGCTGCTGCGGGAGGCGAGGAAAGGAAGATGGCGGCGGCACCTCGGCGAGTGGCGAAGGTAGGCGGGCGGAGTGGGTGGTGCGGGGATTTGGAGACCTTTTTGGTTCTGCGCGGTGGCTTTTTGCAACTCTTGGATCCGGAGGATCCTTAGGAAGGCAGACGAAGGGGGCGTGTTCAAGGAGAGGGGGTGGGAGGCGTGGGGGGTGTGGGGCGGGATGAGAAGGACGCAAGCAAGCGAGGTAGGGGCTGAAGGTACTTGGGAAGAGCCGTAATTGCCTTACGTGGTCCCTTGTTGTAGAGGATACCTTGGCCATTTCCACACTAGACTGTTATAGTGCTATTATCCCACTTTCAACATCCAATGGAATCCTGGGGTTTGAGGCCCCTCTCTAAACTGCAAACCCCAGGATTCCATAGGATGCTGAAAGTGGAGTAATAGCACTATAACAGTCTAGTGCGGAAATGGCCCTTGAGTTTGATGGCTGACCCACAGTGCCTTTAGTCCTCGGTATGTTTCTGTAACAGACTCCGGGGTTACCTCCTGTCTGGATCTCCTGTCCCTTGACAAATCATTGATGATAAGACAGGCAGGTGTCACTGCAGCGCCTCTTACGTTTAATGCATCCCTGGTTGACTATCTGCCTGTAATACAGTCTTTTTAGGGCACTGAAGTCTTAGACGTGGGGAGGTGGAAGTCCTTCGCATATATGTGCGTAATATATGTTCCTTTAGCCAGATACCTCCTCCCTGTTCCTCACTAGTAAATAACCCAACCATTTTAAAAAGAGATTTATTTATTTAATGGAGGTGCGGACAACAGCCAGTGAATTCCTAGGTACAGCTTCAGTTGGGACATGCCCAGTTCATGAATGTACTTATATAGTTATTGTGGAACTGGCAAGCTCTTAATCTTTAACTAGCTGATGACCAAAGGTGTGAGACAGCGGCAGATATGCTCTGATGGGGAAATGTCTGGACAAGTTCAGCCTCAAGCCCTCTGGTGACTTTCAGTTTCTGTTACTGTGAGAGTGAAGGTTTTTGAGGAAGGAAATTACTCTCAAATACCCAGCTCTTTGCAGAATGACAGGTAGCTTGTGAGCAGGAAGGCAGTAAAAGGGTGAGAAAACAGTTCTGTGTCCAAGTTGGTTGTATCAGTGTCTGATGCAGTGCAACCTTGTATATATCTACAATTGGTCCTCCACATTCACTAGGGGTAGGGGGCACAGGATCCCTGCAAACGGGCAAGAATGGCAAATAGCAAAATGTGTGTGCATGCTTGTGGGAAGGGGGCCAAGGCATGATATGGAGAGCAGGCACCCAGGGTTCAAACCAGGTGAGGGGAAGGAGAGGGAAAGGGGGTGGGTGGCATAGTGGCCCTGTACTTCCTCCCCCCCCCATCTCTTTCTTTGGGTGCGTGAGGAGTCTTGGGAGAGTGTTTGTGGTGCTGAGAGATCAGGCTGTGATCTGTCCTTAGTTGGCCAGGAAGGAAGCAGCTGCTGGAGGAAGAGGAGGACTAGAGACAGGTTTCTAAAGGGTTGTGCAGCCTGATTGGAGCCACTGAGGGGGAAGGATGCCCCCCTAAAAAGAAGGTGGGGGACAGGAGTTGGAGAAACTTGCAAAAAATCAAATCCGTGAAAGTGAAACCCACAAGTATGAAGGGCTGACTGTATTTAAAACTAAGCCCCATTGGACTCCATGGGACTTACTCCCAAGTGTGTGTGTGTGTGTAGAAGTGTTGCTTTGGTGACATCAAAATGGCAAAGAAAGCAAGGACAAAGAAGTGGCTATTAGGTGGACTCAAATTAAGAAAGATCTGTCTCCTTTCTGGAATAGTCCTGATATTTAAACTTAATTTTTGGTCATGTTTTTCTTAAACCAGGTTGGTGGCTGGCTTTAGTGGGGGAATGCCACAGAAATCAAGGAACCTGTAGAAAGCAAGTTGTGCAAATCATTGTCTACTGGCCAAGGGTTGTGGGAGATATAGGCCCTTTCCACACGGGGGTAATAAAACGGTGTAGAGCGACCTCTGACGGCGGTCGTCTATACCATGGAGTGGATTGGGGCAGATTACTTTAGCGTAGTTCTGCACCCCAATCCACGCAGGAGCGACCAGAAGTAGTGGCGCCGCCGCATGTTTTTTAAAAACCACTTTTGAGGAGGTTTTTAAAAAGCACGGAGCGTGCAGCCCCGTCGCAGCGCCCGGTATAGATTTGCACGCATGCGCAAGTGCATGCCTGCAGATCTGCCGGGGGTGGACTTCCGGCTGGCGAGCTTCTCCGGTTGGTGGAGAGCCTCCGCCAGCTGTAAGCCGCCATTTTGGACGCTGCAGGACGCCGAGGAGTGTGGAGCAGCGAACTCGCGCTGCTCTGCGTGGCGACGGACTTACCCGGTTTTTGGTAAGCTCCGTTTCCACGCGTTTTACCCCGTTTCTCCCTCCACGTATGAAAAGGGCCATTGTCTAAAAGTCTCTCCCGTTCTGTGCAATATAGCCTTGTTTATTGTGATAGGAACAGCACTAGATTAATGTTGGGTTCTCATATTTTCCCTCTCTGCAGTTATATGGAAGTTTCCACTTTTGTTTTGTACAAACCTAACAAACTTTGGCTATCATAATTTTATCATGAGTTATGAAGCTGGCTTGTTTCAATCAATCAATCAATTGTTAAAATTAGCCACAGTTTAAGGTTTGGGTACAATGCTAAACTGTAGTAAACTGGAAGTTTCCAGTGTTCTCCTGGTTATGATGCTGGAGGAAGAGAAGGAAAGAGGAAGAGTAAGCCTGTCAGTGCAACACTTGCCTAAGTGTACGTCATCAGAATTTTTCCATGATGACCAAACATAGCAGTTAATACCTTCCTACTGAGAGAGGGAAGCCTCAAGTCTTCTCTACTCCTAGAAGTTCTTATGAGTAGGAGCATTGTTTAATCTAGTTCAGTCTTCCCCATCTTGGTGGCTTATAGATATCTTGGAGTACACATGCCATAATTTCTCCTCAACATGCTGTGCCAGCTGGGGATAATGGAAGTTGTAGGCCAGCACTTCTTCAGAGCCCCAGGTTGGGGAATGTTCCTCCAACGGGACAACCAGGCACTGACTGAGATTGGTTGGGCAGTTGTCATCACAGGGCCTGAAGCTGTCTTATGTGTTTTGTCCTTTCAGGAGCTGGATCAGATCAAGAAGTTGGGGTTACGCTGCTTCCAGAATATTGAGGCGGATGCAGCTAATGTCCTGCTGTGGAAGGGGCTTCTCGTGCCGGTGAGTTTAGAAAAGTTAAGAAAATGGCAGGGCCTGAATAGGCTCAAAGGCTTCAGAGGGGATCTTAGCGTGTCAGCTAGGATAACTATTTTTATTAGGAATGAATCTGTTCCCTCAGGAAGTGGATTTGAGGCCTTGTTAAAAAGACAGCAATGTCTCTATTTATTTCACTGAGAGAGGATTTTAAATTTCCATTTGAGGCACTAAACTGGTTCAGGACAGAAAGGGATTCCGTGGGCCTGGGCTCTTTAATTTTGTAGGTGGTCCCTTAGGATAAGTCCCACTCCTTAGCATCTTGTTGTGATTCATGCCCCATTTCTGTCCTTGTGCACAGGACAACCCTCCATACAATCAAGGGGCATTCTGGATTGAGATCAGCTTTCCACATGAGTATCCTTTCAAGCCCCCCAAGGTAACTTTCAAGACTAAGATCTACCATCCTAATGTGGACGAGATGGGCCAGGTGTGTCTGCCAATCATCAGTGCTGTGAACTGGAAACCATCAACCAAAACAGACCAAGGTATGACAAAGAGGAACACATTCCTTGGTTGTAGAGACAGAACCTTCTTGAGCTGTCAAGTTCATTTGGTTTTATTCTCTGCTGGAAGGTTTTTGCTCAGACCTGTTTCTGACCCTCCTTGCTTTCCCATAGTGATCCAGGCACTCATAGCGTTGGTGAATAACCCTGAACTGGACCATCCATTGCGTGCTGACTTGGCCAAGGAGTTCACCAAGGACCGTAAGCAATTCCTGGCCATTGCAGAAGAACACACCCGCGAATTCAGCGAGAAGCGGCCAAGCGAGTGATATCCTTACCCTTATGAATGCCCACCCAGACTTCTCTCTGCCTGTTGAAACAGCTATCTGGGGAGCTACCAATATGTGTTTACAGTAGGCGAGTGGGATGAAGCAGATTGCTCCTAAAATTGCCTAGCAACAGAGTAAAGTACCTGATGGAATCCTAGGTTGCTCCTATTCTTTACAAGACTCTGCATATGATGGGGAGAAGGCTCCTAGAAGTTGTACTGTTGGCTAGGTACAATTTTGTGCTTCAGTGTAATGAAATACAGGCTAACTCCTTGAATTGTGTGGGGTCTGATTACCTTTCTCCTTCCTATCATATGCAGTCTTGTGTTTTTGAGTTGTGCACTTTAAACCTGTTTGCTGTAAACGTCGCTGGGAAAAGGCAGCAGATGATGTGAAAATATAATTGACTGATTTGACTGACAAGTATTCTCAATGGTGGGGCTTCTCAAACAGGAAATGATGTGGTGAATCATCAGGAAGGCTTTGTGCATGGAACAGGGAAATGTGGTGGAACCACAAAGCAAATTTGCTAGTAATAAATGGAGTTCAGTGAGAAACATGATTAGTCCTAAGTGGAGGAACACAGGAAGCTGCCACATACAAAGTGGAATTTTCAGCTTGTCTGTCCTGGTATTGTCAACAGATTAGGTGAGGCTGCCTAGGTTTTGAGATGAGTGTTTTTCCTGCCTGACCTGAAGGCGGTGGAGGTTGAATTTGGAATCTTCAGCATACAAAGCCTGTTTAGTGGGATTTACTTCCCAGTAAATGTGCTGCAACCCGATGTGCATAGGATTGCAGCCTTTTGTTGGAAGTATGCCCTGTTAAAAAGTGGGACTTCTGAATAAATGTATACACAGTAACCCCTCCACATTCACGAGAGTTTGGGGGCACAGAACCCGCGTGAGAATGGAAAAACTGCAAAAAAAAACCCTTCCTCTGTGATTCCCCTCCAGAGCTCCCTCCTCACATTCCTTTGCCTCTGGCCCTGGTGTTATGTGTTGGGGGCGAGGGACAAGGTAAAGGGCTTACTGGTTCTTCCTTTTCAAACAAAGAAGAGCAGAGTCCTGGCAGCCATCTTGAGAAAGGAAGGGGTAGGAACAAAGAGACTACCTGATCAATCAGCAGCCATTACATGGCAGAATGTGCAGCCATGCGGCAAAGAACACACCTCCAGCGGTGAGAGGCTTTGGTCACCCAAAAAGAAAAAAGTCCATTTTAAACAAGCCTCACAAGCCTGGGGTGAGGAATGCAAATAAATGAGAGGAGGAAGATGGATGTGGAGGAGGCAAGCACATACTTTGTGAATAATCAGATTTGTGAAGGTTGAACCCGCAAATGTGGAGGGAGGACTGTACATTGGACTGTGGATATATATTGTATATGAAAGCTGTTTTTATATATATATGAGCTATTTAATTTTTTAAAAATAAAAATAGTTTTTGTTCTGCTGCTGCTAAATGTTTGCATGTTTTTGATAGCTGGCATTGTATAGCTCTTACTGTTAAGGTTGCCTGATACAGTTTGTCCTCATCTTCTAAATAACTGGATGAGTCGTTGTGTAGCTTCAAGTCATTTCTGACTTATGGCAACCCTACCATGGGGTTTTCTTTGAAGAATTTGTTCAGAGTGGATACATATTTATGATACAGTTGCCCAGAACCATGCATGCGATATATGGCAAAGTCAAGAACTGTTCCCAAGCTTTGTTAAAATACACCAGGGCCATCCATGCAAGCTAGGAATCACCATAGCTTAGCCCGAGGATCTGTCTTGAGTGCAAGGACTCTCTGGGATAGGGGTGGGTAGCTATGACCCTCCAGGTATTAATTGCAACTACTATAGTCCCTAAACATTGGCTGCACTGGCTAGACCTGATGGGAATTGTAGCCCAAACACAACCAGCCTCTTTTACATCACACAATTGTAGCACTATAATTCCACTTTCACTGGCGTGACTGAATCATGAGGCATCTTGGGATTTGTAGTATGTTGTGCTACTAGAGTTCTCTGGAAGTGAATTCTAAATTCCTCACAAAACTACAAATCCTTGGATTCCACAGGAAAGGACCATGTCAGTTAAACAGGTTATCAAAGTGCTACAGTTGTATAGTGTGAAAGACACTGGAGGGCTACACTCATCAATGCTTTATTCAGGATGCTGGAAGCAACACTGGAATGTTTTCCATTACTAATGAGTAAGTACATACCTACATACATATCTGTGCTTAGATGGAGGCCATAATTCCCATGTAGGTGGGAATTCTGGGTCTTATTTTAAAATTCAAAGGAGAACATCCTCTTCAGCAGCTGTTGGTTGCCAGTTTTCCTGGGATTTCTCTTTGTTTCACCCTGGTCCCCTTTCCCTTTGAAAAGATAATTGCTTCTTATAAACTGTCTATGTGCACCAATTGCTGAGAATAAGGCCTATGGGATAAAAATGCCTAATACTGTCAGCTATGTCAGTGACTGGGGGCCTTCTAGTTAGGAGAAAGGGGACAGTTTTCACTCCTCATCAGTACAAGTTTACAATTTTGAGGCTGTTTCTCCTAAAAATGTGGGCAGTGTGTGTGGAGGGGAGAGGAAGGTAAGCAAGAGTATTTAGTCTCATCCAAAATATTTATGTGATGCAGTATTATAAATGTTTTTATCATCCCCCCCCCTTGTGTCCTATAGGATCTTGGAGTCTATAGAAGACAGAATGAGTTGTTAAGTCAACTGCCTAGATGGGGAATGATAGCCTAAAGCATCACATGCAGAAGTTTGCTTTTTCTTGTAAAGTTTAAGCTGACAAAAATAGGGGAATCTCACACCTCCCTTGGTGTCTTGTTTATTCCTAGTCTCATGTATATTCCAAGGAGCTTGATGCTAGCCATGTTTCCTGAAAGTTCCATGATATTTCTGCATGTAGAGCTGCAGCTTCTAGCATGGACATAATTCACTGGACTGGATTGCTGCTGATGGTGGGTAGCATCACATGAAACGCATCTATTCCTTTTCTAGACATTCCAAAAGCCAGGTGTCTGTGAGTAGCAGACTTTTAGTGCTAGGGAAGATAAGCCATCATGGTTTAATTTTGAGCTATATTGAGGAAACTACAGAATAGAGACCCTCTACATGAGGTACATCCCTCTTGCTTCTTCCTGAAAAGCAAACAGAGATGAATCCTGAATTTGAATCCTTTTTATCCTTACAGTGTATACAGAAGCATAAAAAGATGGTTCCAGGGACATCTTTCCAGGTGTGATTTTTTTTTTTTACCAATATTTGTTACCAATACTGTTCCCATTTGACAGTTTCCTGCCTTTTCAGTATGAGCAACAACTTCAGCTCACAACCCACCATTTACGCCTTCTTCTCTCGTGCCACGGCAAGAGCTCCAAAACTCTCTTTCATACCAAAACAGCTATCTCCTGGCCCTGCAACCTCATATAACTATCTCCCAAACATTAATGTCCTTAAGATCACTGGTGTTCAGATCAATTTTCCACTGACAAAAGGTTAAATATATAGCACTCTTTCCCTTTGACTGCAGGTGCCATACTCCTTCGTACGTGTGCTGCTCATCTAAAATGAAGTGGAGATAAGGATATGCCTATTTGAGATATGCCCATTTGCTCTAGCAGAAGTGCAAGCCACTCTGCTGTATGTTGTGAACTTTTTAGTCACAATGGCTAAACCACTTTTAGTTTTTGAAGTTGAAACTGAAAGCGTTTCAACAAAGCAATGTTGTTTACTTAAGATTGTTCAATACACAGGAGTTCTATCCCCTTCTGATTCTTATCAGCTATATTACGTATTTTTAGTGGTTCAAACTTGATATGTTCAGCCATGCTTCCCCAAGTGGTAATAGATATCTTTGGGCATAGCGTATGATCATCCTCACCTACATATTTGCATTTAGCATGCGTGTCTAGTGAATGGTTTTGAAAGACAAATGTGGGCTTCATTTGCAAATCTGACTGCTGGGGTACATACATCTCAGGCAATCCCACTGTAGGAGGGAAAATGGGTTCATTGTTAAGGAATACCCCTAGCTCTTAAAGTCCAGTTTGACTCAGAATTTCTAGATGATAACTCTCCCTAAGTGAAGAAGAAATCCCCCTCACCTGTCCCATCCAACTTCCCTCAAGTTTCCAGTCAGCCTCAAGCTTAAGTCTGTCCTCCATCCTCATTTCTTCTTGGTCTTGACCAGCCCTTTCTCCACCAGGCTGCGGTAAAGTTCCTGGATGTAGGTGTAGATGCATTTATTATCAGGAACACTCATGCGCACCATATCATCCACATCCAGAAGTTGGGCACAGTCAGCAAGTTTCCTGAGGAAAAGTTTGGAAGAGATAGTTAATAAGCAAGGTATCTTGATGCCTCTTCCAGTCTCACTGAGTCTGCAAGGCACTCCTTCAGCAGACAGGCCTACACACACAAAAAAAAATGTACCAAGACTCCACTCTGGAAAACTGACTTGGGATTAGCAACATAAACTATGGTCCATCTAACAAATTATATTCAAGAAAGTGCTAATAAGATTAGTCTTTGGGGGCTGGCCTGTTTTCTGTCATGTACCTCAAGAAGAAGAAAAATGTGTAAGGAAAACTATTCTGTATTTCATAAGTTACTTAGGCTGGTTCTACTGGACTTCTCAGCAATATGATCAACTGAGACATGCCATCTCGATTTAATTTGATTATCTGGTTGTGGTGCCTTTTCTTTTTCTAATGGCCTGTTAATAACCACTACATGTCTGCCACATAACCACTGTGTTGCCCACTGCATAAATGTTCCTTATGTTCACTATTCCAAGGCCATGCTTTTTTTTTCATGTACCTTTGTAACAATCCTTCAGAGAAGTATGTAGAACCTTAAGTATGAAACTAAGAATGGATTGATACTTTATGCAATACTGCTTGTAGATATATGATTAACCCAGTGCTAAGAAATCTTTTTGTATAAATCTCAGAATCTGATAGCCAGTATGGTCAGTGACTGGGAGAGTCCCAAAAGTAACTTTCCCAACCCCTGAATTCAGGAAACACTCACAGTAGCAGGCCCAGATCTGTAGGACATGCAGTGAATTTGTGTCAGGCCTCAACCATTGACCATGGTTTCACCATTGGCTACAGCCCCACTGTGTTCTGAAATCATGCCACTTTCCTCAATGTATGCCAATTTCTATGGCTAGAGGACTATCTGGTCCTTCTTGCACTGAATGAATCTCAGTTATTGACTTTGGCTTCGGTAACTGCTATCTGTTGCCAGTTTGCTTAAACTTTGCCTCTTCTGGCTTACAACAGCTAATAGAAGAGGGTAAACTGTTTAGGTATGTGTGTGTATGTGCCTTCAAGTCTCCTGTCCACTTATGGCTTATGGGACTGCCATAGAAGATTGCAGAAAAACTTCAAAGTTTGGTCCAAAATACTTAGGCTAGATTGTTGACTGGGAGGGGCTGCGTAGAACAGTCTTTGCTAGTGTTTAAACAACTTCAGTTTCTAAGCATAATATGAAATTCCACTACTTGCCTTTAAAACTCTACAAGGCTTGTGGGCACAGCTGTCTGAGGCCTGCCTATTTCAACTTGCCTATATGCTGTGATCATCCTATGAGGCCCACCTCCATGATTCCCCATTTTCAGAGTTGATGGCAACAGAAAGGGCCTTCTTGGGGGTGGCACTCCACCTGTATAATACTCTCCTATGGTGGAGGTTGACCTAAGAAAGTTTTGATGTCCCTTTCAAACTCCAAATACTCTTTCACAGCTATCTCCCCTGTAGTCATGGCCCCTTGTAATGGATTGGATGCTCACTCAGCAGTGGAGAAAGCCAGGGCAAAATTCTCTCTACGATTTGCTGGGTCAAGAGCAGAGTAGTCAAAGGCATCTGGGAAGAACTTGTGGATGAGGGCACAAAAGGCCATGCCACTGCTCCAGCTGGAAGAGAAGTTCTGGATGTCCACATGCTGGGATGAGAAAGAAAAACATTAATTGGGATGGGCTCATCTGTCTCCCTGTGTTTTCTCTTACATACAGAGATACCTGTGCACAAACAAAGAGTGGTTACAATGCTGATTTTTAGAAACATGCTTGCGTTATTATTAATAAATAATTAAACCTGCTTTATACAGGTTAGAAACTCCTCACTCACTGAGAGCTTTCTCTAAGTCCTCACCCACTTGGTTGCCCTTTGTGCTCTTTGAGTGCCCTCATTCAGCACCATCCCAGGTACTTTCTTTCCCTTACACACTCATATACTCAGGTGGTCTCTCTTTTCCCCCCAACCCATGTACTTTCTCTTAAACTCTTTTTTATTCATTTCATTTCTTTATCACTGGTCTTGTGCTTCTCCTCCCTCAGCGGCTGCTTAGCGTTTCTGTCTGTTCACCTTCTCCTTGTACTTTTACTGAGCACCCAGACCCTTTCTTTCTGTCTGTCTGTCTCTGAATCTTAAGTTTTAAAGGAATTTGGGTGCCCTGCTGAGAGAAGCAAAAGTCATATCTGGCATGCTGTTTTCCCATTCCTCTGGCCCAATTAGAGCTGTCTAGAGACTATAACCCTTGAGACCAGGGTTGGATTCGCCACTTGGCCATGAAAACCCACTGGGTGACTTGGGGGCATCATACGGTCTCAGCCTCAGAACACCTTGTGATAGGTTCATCTTAGCGTCACCATGTCAGAAATGACTGAAGGCACACAACAAAAATGACACTCTTTGGAGAAATGGCGTAGCTTCAGCATTCTTTTGTACTAGGTGGTGAAACTTCCTACCTGGTGACTAAAGATGGTATTGCAGCCTATAGCCTTATGTAAATTAATTGAAATTAATTAACCGTTAAAAAAAGAAATAACCCCAAGATGCATACCTCTAGGGTCCCCTCAATATATTTTCCAAGTTTCAGGTGTCTAGGTTTAACGATCTTGGAGCTATTGCAAATGCAGTCATACATTCACATTCATTTATTAGTAAACATCACATTTTGTTTTTCTCCAAGCATTTTGTTTATATGCATGGGCTCATCTCATTGAACTCTTTGCAACAATTCTGTGAAATAAGTTGAACTAAGGGAAAATGATTTGCTCTGAGCATCAGAGTTGAGTGGGAATTTAAACTATTAATCAAGTCAGAAAAAGATTATAGAAGTTGTAATCCAAAATATCTGGAGGGCACAAGGTTAAGCAAGGCTTATCTAAATCAACATTTTGGCATTAAACCATCTGTATGTCTCTTTTTGGCAGTCAGAGAGGTGTACTGGTATCAACATTGGCCCACAACCCTGGAGATCAGGGTTCTATTCCCCACTTGGCTGTAGAAACCCGCTGGGTAAATTTAGGTGCATCACATACTCTCAGCCCCAAAAGACCCTGTGATAGGTTCACCTTAGGATTGGCATTAAGTTAGATACGACTTGAAGACACACAACAATAACAACAATGTCTGTTTTTAGAAAGATGAGAATATGTATCTGTCTGTCCACACTGAAAGTATATAGAATTGCCTTGGATATGGTAGTACTGTGTGTAAAACCACTGGCTGGGAAAGGTAGTTTTTTCCTCCCTTTTTCAAAGGCTGCAGTACACATGCGCCAATGACATAATTCCTGCTTCTGTGGTATATAAAATAATCTGGCTGGGAGCAAAATATGTAAAATCTAGGAATATGGTCATTATGAGCAGCTCCAAGATTGTGAAACTTAGACCCTTAAATTTTATGAATGAATTATCATCAGGTAACTATGAAATAAATCTTAAGCCAAGTAATATTTCAAACATACTTTCTCCCTTCCTAATCAGCTGTAGGACTATTTTTAGTGAATGCTTTGAAACAGAAGCACAGCATTGAATAATCTAATAGAACATGAAGTGTTTGTGTTTATCACTTTTGGGAAGAATATATCATACAAGCTATGTAGATTTAAAAATAAGTGTAGAAGGAAATCCCAGGAATTGGGCATCCTGCCTGTCACCTCCCAGTGAAGAAGCTCACCTTTTTTTTTTAATGTTTCCTTCCACCTAGTGTGATGTTTGCAAATGGCAAGACTTTATTGTGTTCAGATACTGTGCGTGTAATAGCACTACCATTTTGAGGACTTTGCAAAATATATCCAAGGGCAATAGACAAGAAGGTAATGTCACTTTAATTTGGCGAGCAGTCTATTTACACCCTAGTGTGTAGGTAGATGCATAGAAATGATACCACTTGGCATTTATGAAGAGCTTTTAGTGTGTTCAAAGTGTCTCATGCACAGACACCGAGGGCCTAACTGCATGTGACATTGAATGCATTTTCTGTAACACTGTGTGAGATCTGTTTTAAAAATTAATAGCAAGCAAGAGGCAAAAAGGTCCATTTTGAATTGGAATTGCAGTATGCGGGGGGGGGTTAACCTATCGTTCCCCTGCTGTAATCCTTATGCCCTCTTATACTGCAGATAGCATTGCTAATTCCCACATAGGGGGTGGAAGGGAGGGATCTTCTTGTTAGGTTCATGCAGGGGTGGCGGGGGGGGGACATTAAACCTCCTTGTGCGTTGAAGTCCCTGTTCAAGGAATGTTTTTAAATCCTCACACAATACTGCAGGTAGCACATTGAATCTCATGTGAACTCAACTCTTCAGTAAGCCTTCCAGTGTGTGGTAGATCAGTGTATTAAGTGCCTAAACATTCTGAAAGAGGGTTAGAGCTGGTTTTAAGGATGCCTTCATCTACTCTGCTCTACTGACTGGTTCTGCATTTTATTTGTTCTATATTTTATCACTTCTGTTTTACATTAACTGTCCTGTCAGTTTTACTGAAGGGGGCTTAGAAATCTCTTAAATACATAAATAAAATATTATTTATTCCAACAAGGCAGATGAGAGAGGAGAAACTGAAAGTAGCATAGTGGGGAACTTTGAATTGTAGATCTTTTCTTAATTTTCTTGCTATATTCTCAGGTTGAATTTCAACATTAAATATGAGAGAAGAAGGAGGAACCCTTGGTATGCAATTAACACTAGGGTGGCTGGAACTTTCATTTTGGTTTTCATAATAATATGTCGAATTCTTCAAACAAGGGGTGGGAAGAAAAAAAAAGACAAATTGAAGTCAACAGGTTTATCCATCCCTAGTCAATGCACTGTAAGCAGTACAGATAAAAATAGTAAAAAAATTCCCCACACCTCAGAATATGCCTTGCTTAAGTGTTAAAGATACCAGCCAAGACCCTGGAATCTGTTATTTTGCTACAGCATTCATCTGCGTCTTTGCTATTTTTAACAACCCAACTGTGTGTATGGAATTATCCACTTTGGGGCCAGAAACGTGGTAGAATCTGCTCATGGAAGGCAGCAGAACCTAAAACTGTACTTGGGGATGACACTGAGATTCTATAAAGCTGAACCAAATATGATAAAAGCCAATCCAGTCAAGGTTGGTAGCACCACCTGAAGAATAAGAAGTCTTTTTGTGGGTTGATAGTAGAGGAGACAACTCATCTCCATGACTTTCAGCTGTGAATGAAGCAACTTCTCCAGTTAAATCCTCTAAACCCCTACTCCTGTATACACTCATTTAGGAGTACATCCCACTGAGTTCAATCAGATTGACTCCCTCATAAGCATGAATAACAGTGCCATCTTAATATTTCATAAAAAGCTATTCAGGCATACTTTCAGGCATGCAGGCAATGCTGTTCCTTCCCACCACAACTAAGAGAGAACAAATACGCCTAATGTATTCCAGGGGAATAGTAAGATCATGAACAGAAAAGCATTTGAGGGATGTGTCTTGAGAAAAACAGGTTTTTCTTGCCTCATAGCCACGAGTCTTGGCCCGGCACCATTCCAGCAGCATGGTCTTTACAGTATTTGCCCCTCCTGTCCTCTTGATGTTAGGGGCAGGCCCAGTTGCAGCCCTTTGAAAAGAGAAGGATTGTGGTTCAGGAGTAATCAAGACAGAAAATAAGGGGTATGTTGAATGAGAACAAATAAAATGTGCTTCATAAATATGCATAGATCATACAGGATTTAAATGATTCAATTCCTTTATCCTCTTTTTTTTTCTACTGGATGGAGGGAGATTCCAGTTGGTTCGGATCAATGCCCAATACCTAGACTGTTTGTATAGACGTTTACTTATTTGTTATTCTCAGACAAGCTGAAGGAGCAATCCACAGACAATTGGGTTGATTCCTTGCACCAACCTGGCCAGGCAGGAGTCCAAAGTTCAAAATCTTTTGTGACAATTGACTCTCCTCTCAGTCTTGTTTTACATAGCCTTGTACACCAAAGAGACTGATAAAAAGACAGATAGAAAATAGCTGTTAAAAAGTCCCCAGGTGGGGGTGGATTTTTCCTTCAGCCTCTTTAGAATGATAGTTCATGTCTTCCCCAAGAAGAATCTCTTAGGCCCTTTCCACACGTGGGCGGAGAAACGGGGTAAGCCATGCTAAAATGGAGCTTACCTCAGTTTGTCGCCGCGTGGAGCAGCACGTTTCGCTGCTCCACACGCGTCGGCGTCCCGCGACGTCCGGCAGTGCCCAAAATGGCAGCTGATGACTGGCGGAGGCTCTCCACCAACCAGAGAACCTCGCCAGCCGGAAATCCCACCCCCGGCAGATCTGCAGGCACGCCCTTGCGCGCGCCTGCAAATCCACACTGGGTGCTGCGACGGGGCTGCACGCCCCGTGCCTTTTAAAAACCACATAAAAAGTGGTCTTTAAAAAGCACGCGACACCGCCACTTCCAGGCGCCCTAGCGCGGATTGGGGTGTGGAATTACTCTAAAGTAATCCACCCCAATCCACTTTACCGTGTAGACGACCTCTCACGGAGGTTGTGCTACCACATGTTATTTCCCCGTGTGGAAAGGGCCTTAATCAAAGATAATTCAAGGTCTGAGGGGGGCCCAGACAAACATCTTCTGTTGCTACCCCCCATCACTGACCACTGGTGGGCTAACCTGTCTTCAGTGGCATCACTCCATGCCCTGTGCTAGCCACTCTTTACATTTCCCATAATGCTCCACAGCAAGGATAGGCCCAGGCACTGTGGGAAATTAAAGGGTGGCTTGGAGCAGAACTTAGAAGCATTACTGATTTAGACTCCAGCTCTAGTATCTGTGCTAGCTGAGCATTGTAGTCCATAAAAATAACTTCTAAGCTATTGGTTGGAGTACCAAGTCAGAAAAAGATGTCTAAGGAAGGTCCATGACAGGTGTTAGCCATGAGCCCTGCCTGGGTACTAGCAGCTACCAAGGCTGCCAAGTGTTATCACCAGTCCTGCAGTTTATTTATTTAGTTTCTGTCATGCCCTCCTCCCAGCACAGAACCTGAGGCAACTTAAAATACACAGAGAGAAAAAAAATAGCTAAAACTATTTATACCACAAAAATATTTTAAAATGAGCACCCTTGTAAGAAAACACAAATTTAAAACAGTTCAAAAACTTTTAATACATTTAATAATATGTTATAGTGGTTTGGGTATTTGACTATGACCCTGGAGATCAGGGTTTGATTGCCTGCTTGGCCATGAAAATCCAATGAATGACCCTGGGTGCATCACATACTCTCAGTCCCAGAAAATCTTGTGATAAGTTTGCCTTATGGTCGCCCTAAGTTGGAAAAATTTGAAGGCACACAGCAACCATGAAGATAAAGGCATAGCACCTCCATTAAAAGATCCTTATGCCATTTTTCTTTTTTATTTTGCAATTAAATTTTAACAAAAATATTAAAAAAATGGAAACAAGATAAAAATGCTTTTTCTTTTGTCAATGGAAATGTAATCGCTCTTCTTTTGTGTGAACAGAAACTAAGTAGTTTCAACTGGAGAATATAAGTGGAGGTGGGTGAGTAGGTGGAATACATTTGAAAATGATGTAACCCACTCGTTTTTCTGTTTTATTTTTATTTTTTTATTTATTTTTATTTTTTTATTTTTTATTTTTTTTTATTTTTTTATTTTATTTTTATTTTATTTTTCTGTTTTAATAGAAATATTTTTTTAAAAAATCCTTATGCAACAGCCCATTAACAGCCAAAGGTCTGCCAAAATAAAAAGCTTGTTGCCTGTTGGCAGGAAGAGAGTACAGAGGAGGCCAATCTAATCTCCTATGGGAGGGAATTCCATAACTTTGGAGCAGCTACCAAGGAGGCCCTCTCTCATGTGCCCAGCAAACCTCCCTGAAGATCTGAAATCTTGGCTGGGCTTGTACGGGGAAATACTGTCTTTTGGATAGGCTGCGCTTAAGCCATATGGGACTTTATGGGTCCTAACCAGCACTTTGAAGTGTTACCTTTCTTTTAACGTGTTTGATATATAACAATTCATGTCACTGTCTTTTGTGAAGGCATCTTTTAAGCTCTGTCTTTTAAACTTCACCTTTATAGTAATAAAAGTAGCAGACACTAGGAGTTAGCTCTGTACAAATACAAGAAAAGCTTAAAATACCAAAAACTAATCTCCCATTTGCCTGACTTGAACCTAGTAAAAACCTGTGGGCGTGGGATCTAAACCTGCTCTTAAAATGCCTATTGTGGTGGTCTAGTCATTGTGACTGAAGGAAAGAACCTTGTATCCTTCATACGGAGAGTAAAATTTGAATTAAGGCCAAAACGAGGAGTTTAATAGAAGGATTGGGGCACAGGCTTACCCTCCAAACTTTTCCACAATGGCCTTGCGGGACTGAGCTCTAGGAGGCATACGAGGCCTTGTTATTTCCCTCCTGTCGAATGCAGGTCTCTTCTTTTTCTCCTTGGATTCAGTTGTTCCCGCAGGTGCAGGATGCTGCTGTTCTTGATCCCCTTTGGGAGCTGCTTCAGGGCTAAGAACCAAAAGCAAGTCACAAATAGTTGGGAGGCACCAGGTGAAGTGGTGACAATAAATGGAGTGTTTCTAAAAATGGGAGGAGGAGGAGAGGTCAGGATAGTGGCCAAAAGAAGGGCAACCTGATCACTCTCAGAAGTATCTTAGCAGTTTTATTGGCTGCTAGTTCTAAGGAGATGGGAGTTGCTGCCATTGTGTTAATTCTCTATTGATGCAGTTATTGCAGCCTTATGATCTCAAGCCTGTGCCCTTTGCATCCGTTTCCATTCTTTTCCCTTCAGAGGGTCAGTTGCCTGGACCCAAGACAAAAAGGAATGCTGTTATTTATCAGCTACATTTATATCCCACCTTTTTTCCAATAAGCTCAAGGAGTCAGATATTGACCTCCTTCTCTCCACTCTGTTTTCACAACAACGTTTTGAAGTGGCTCTGCCTCAGGGCCTCACAGTCTTGTGGAACTGAACCTGGATTCCCCAAATCCCAGCATTTTAATAGTGCCTTGCCTGTTTTCTCATCAGTTACACTGAAATGTTCTTGCCTCCAGTTTAAAGAAGCTCATAATAACAGGTTGAGAAGCTGGATTTCACCATTTTACCAAAGGCTATTTGATGACTAGTAACCATTATACATTTCCATTCCAACATCAGGTAAAACATAGATCTCATCTTGCTTTCTATATGTTTTTCCCATATTGGTAAAGAGAGTGGTGGGGAACGTTTGCCCCCATGATACTGGTGAACTACTCTTGCCATCATGCCTTACTTACTGACAAGAGGGCTACTGAGCACTGGAATTTTAAAAATCAGGTTCCCCAGCCCTGAGAGGTGATGGGTAATCTGGGTAAGAGATTGTCTTGCCTGGCAGTGTCTCCTGTGGCAGCTTCTGGAGCGCTTGGGCCTGAGACGGTACCGCCTAGACAGAATTAGAGAAAACTGTACTGTTAAAAATCTCACCCACTTTGGAATTGATGATATATGGAGAGGCTGGACAACTGTGACCAACATATCTGCTGAACAGTGAACTCTTATTTACGTATTCATGTAATACTTTTAAAGAATGTTTCACAAGATGTTTTCTTGTACTTCACTTTGGGAGTCCTAGTGGCAGGAAAAGTAATTAATAAAACTTTGAAAAGACAAATAATAATTATCCTAAGCTTTTCCATGGAATGTTTCATAATATATTTTCTTTGGGAGCCCTAGTGGTAATAGTAAACACTTTGAATAAACAATAATTTTCCCAGGCTTCTTCATCACTCTTCTCAGAATTGTCAGAGACAGTTGTAGTAGTGGTGCTATAGATAAACAACAACAGCAATACACTAATAGTAGTGACAGTAAGTGACTCGGGACCATGATGGTTGCTGCCACAGAGGGCCACACACAGTCTTGCAGGAAGGTCAAGTCGTCCATTTTCTGAATGGTTTCAGCTGTCTCTTCATAATCAGGAGGGCTAGAAAATTTTGTCTCCACATGTTTAACAAGAAAGGTAAATCATTCAGGATTCTCAGGTGTGATTCCAACCAATAAATCAGGAACATCACCTTCAAATGATAATCTTTTAATCAGATCTCTTCTTCTACTCTTAATTGTCTCTATGTGCTTAAGGAGTTTTCCTCACCTGTTTCCATGCTCTTGAGCTCCGTGGGACTTTGTGGACTCTCATCAGGAGAACTGGGAGAGAATTCTGGCCAGTATTCTTCCTCTTCCTCATCTGGTCCCGGTGAGAGAGGTTCATCGGAAGTGCTGCCAGTTCGGCCCTGGGGATTGGGAGTGGGGAGACCAAAAACAATTCATTTTAAATTTAGTACTGTATGGCCCTTTTCTCACGGGGTAATTAAATCTTCCCAGGTTGACCTCGATCGGGTGCCATTTTCACCTTAGAGAGCACCTGATCGCATTAAATTTTTTGGATTCTCACCCCAATCCGCGCGGGGGAGCCACCATTCAGCATTTCCGCGCACCTTTTAAAAACCAGAAGAAATGTGGTTTTTTCCTCCAATCCGCGCTCGTCGTTTCGTGAAAAAGCGACAGTGCGTCCTGATTCGTGCGGGCGATCAAGAGAGGGAGGGATCAAGGCGTGGCCAGCAGAAGCCACAAGACCGCCCCCAATACGAATGGCTGAAAGGACCATTATTAGCGGGGCTAGCACCCCAGCAATGATCGTCAGTAGCTCGTTCTCCATACACAAAACAGCAAAAAGCAAGCAGAAAGAAAGAGGGGGAAACTGTTTCCACGGTGGTTCAAAAGAAAGGCGCGGGACAGGGTGAGGGGGCGGAGGATGTGAGGGGGCGTGCGTGCGTACTGACATCAGTGATGACGCTCAGGATGTTTCTTTTAAAAATAGGGCACAGCCAATCAAATGCTAGGCAGGGCGGAGAAAGGACACCTTCGGGAGTGGCCATGGTAATATTGTGTGAATGCATTAATGCTGCCTAAGCCTCTTCCCTATGGAGCCATGAGAACGCTACTAAAAGTTCAGTCGTGTTAGTGGGGATTAAGGAAAACCCCACCTGGATCGTGGCGGCACGATTTCTGCACCCCGTGAGAAAAGGGCCTATGATGCCTTGAATCCATAAAGTTTCCAAGAAACTTTTGGAATCTTAATACTTGATTTCTATCTAAATAATTTCCTTCAAAAAACCCCCTGGGGTTTGGGGGCTTTAGGGTGTCCAGGGGAACTTATGAAACTGAAAAAAGGGTTAGGGGCTTTGTGAGGCCTGTGACCTGCACTTTCCATACCTCTGTTCTATTAGGACATATGTGGAATGCCCTGGTATTTACAAAGAACCACATAGACATAAAGGTGACAGAAATGGGTGGCATATAAAACTATACCTGAAAGGATTCCCTCTCTCTCAAAGCAGTGCTGCTTGTCTTCCCTTTGGCCAGTTTCTAGCTCAGAGCATTATGCCTAAGATTGCTAGACTGAAACTTAGAGATGGGTTCTGCACCTTTTATGGTTGTGCAGAAGAGAGAATTTTAGCAACCAGGTAACAAGCAGTACCTGCTGGAATTCTCTTTTCTGTACAACCATCAAAGATACAGAAACCCTCTCCAGTTTTCATTCCAGCACCCTATGCCTTTTCTTACATATGCAGCCAGGATTGAATGTATATATGGGTCTGAATAATGTATCAGCTACTTAGTTAAGTATAACTAAGTAGCTTCTTCTGGTCCAACCCCTGCTCCTGACCTGATGGAAATATCATTCACCTGTGCTCTGATCATCAGTAGAATGGACCTCTTCCTCCCCATGCACCTGGTGCCTAATGAAGTAGATAGAGGCAGGGCAGGCGGCGGGGGGATTTAGGATTGTGGCTATAATACCAAAATCATTACTAAATCATGATTGTGGATATGGAACAGTTACCTAGATTTACTCATCCATAACCATCACAGTTGCTACTTAGTCATGATTGTGACATTATTGCCATGATCGTAATTCTCCCCAGCCTATTGTACTGGGCATCAGTTGTATGAGGAGAAGGAGGTCCATTCTGCTGGTGATTGGAGCATGGGTGAATGACATTTCTGTCAGGTTTGGAGGTGGGGACTGGGCCAGAAGTTACTTAGATATACTCATTGTGATACAGAATCCTGGTCATGGTCTAAAAGACAAATATAATGTAGATACACCAAGAAACACACCAACCACTCTCTGGGTCTTAATGTTAATGTGTGCGTTAGCACATGTATACAGCAAAGAAACTGTCTCATTAGCTAACCATGCACTGTGTAATACTGTGGGGGGGATAAGCTGCACTTGAATGGGATGTAGGTGGGAGTATTTTGCATATTTGGCCATAGATCCAGAAAGAATTACAGATACTGGAGGAGTTTAAAGTATATGTGAGTGGGAATGTGAAATTCTACTCTGTATATGACTGAAAGGAAGCATTAAGAGAACGCTCCAATAAAGAAGTGGAGAGCCACAACTTGAAACACACCTCTCTGCTGGAAACGCTGGCATTTTTCTCTGCAGCATCAGCTTTTCCTTCTTTCCCTTCCTGGGGTTCTTCTGCTGTGCCAGAAACATCAGCTTCCTTCTTGGGTTCTGTCCCAGATTCACCCAGAGCCACTCTGTCCTCAGCCTGTGCTTGGTCATCTTCCTTGACTTCCTTCATTTTTTCTCTGGCTTCAGATCCCTGCACCTCCTCACTCTCTGAAGCTGTTTTTGTGATCTCATTATCCTTCTTTTCCTCTTTCCTAGAATCCTCTCCTTTCCCTGCCTGATTCTCTGCAGCACCCTTTTCCCCAGAATCCTCTGTTTTCTCTGCCTCACTCTTCCCAGTAGATTCTCCTTTCCCTGTCTCATTCTCCTGAGCAGCTTCCTTCACAGAGGCCTGTGCTTTCCCTGCCTCATTCTCCCCAGAATCTTCATTCACAGCACCCTCTGGTTTTCCTGATTCACCTTCTCCCTTAGATACAATCTGAGCATCTCCTGACTCTGCCTTCTGCTTCAGCTCATTGATCTGCTGGGTCTCCTGCTGGGCCTTGGTGTCTTCAGCCTCCATCATGCCACGCTCCTGAGTTCAGTTAGTGGAATATAAAGAAGGTCGCTTCTTACAATTGTAGTTCTGAAAAACACAGTGCAAGGAGTAAAGTGTGAAAACTTTGAGTACTGAGCTTCTGTTTGTTTCTACCAGTTGAGGTAAACTGTAGTCTTCTTGTAGAAAGACGGACAGACAAGCAGACACACAGATAAACTCTGTATACGGAAACTGGCTGGACTACCAATTAAATGCTGGCAATTGAATGACATCCTTCAAAGTTGAGGATTATTTGCCAGTTCAGGGGAGTACAACACCTCAGGTGGTCACCCAGCAACAGTGTTGAAATATAAGTGCAGAATGGCCAAGGGCTGAGGAGGAAAAGCCAAGGGACTGCTGTCGCTGCCCCACAGCATCTGTTATCTAAGGCCATTTCCGCACTAGACTGCTATTGTGCTATTATTCCACTTTCAACATTCTATGGAATCCTGGGGTTTGCTGGCCAGACCCTCCCTAAACTGCAAAGCCCAGAGTTCCATAGGATGTTGAAAGTGGAATAATAGTGCGATAACAGTTGTTACTATGGTCCAGACATACCCGGTGATAGAACTAGATATCTCTTGATATCAAACTTATTTGGCCTTCACATGATCTTTCTCTGCCACCCTGCTCCATGTGTTTGCGAGGCCACTGGACAAGCACGTAAACAGGCGCGGCCGGTTAATGGTTGGGCATTCCAATCCCCACTTAGGCAGGCAGATTAACGCCACTCCGTTGCTTCAGGGACCTCTTTGCAGACACATCTTGCTTTGAGCATGACTTTAAACAAAGATGCTCGGCCCCGAGCCGACGCCCTTACAATGCTAAGCTATTTGCATACTGGCTACACTATTGTTAAATCTGCGCTAAGCCCATCATGTAAAACTTGACCTTTGCCAAAGCTTTGTCCCGCTCCAAACTCACATTGTTCTCACGGAGTATGGCATGGCCTGTAGGCACAATCCACCCTATAAAAAGTCCCCGATTCCGAGTCCTCCTCGGATCACTCTGGACTTCCATGCCGCCTTGCTGTCGTCCGGTCTGACGAGCTCCCCTCAGCAAACCACACTGAGCTTTCTTCCCCGCAATCCTCCACTTTTCTCCAGGACTACGAGATAAAGTGTCATATCACCCACTTCCCCCGAAAAATCCTATTTCTAATTTCCTAGTTAGCTGTGTGCTTGTGGTGTCTTTTCTGTTGTTTGTCCTTTAATAAAGCTATTATTTTTACTATTTTAAAACTGTCTGACCGCTCTTCTGACCTGACGCTGTGTACATAGGGTTGCAAGATCCCTGCTAAGTTACCCTGCCTCTCGTTAGCTTAAGAGAGTGCTCGAGTTAATTTCCCCATCTTGTGTTTTTATTTGGTTATTTGGGTGCCCCTCCCGGGACCCCCACAATACAGGGTAACACAGTCTAGTGCGGAAATGACCTAAGGTATTTGACTCACTCAATTTAAAAGTAAGGCCAGCCTGGGTGAACCAGCCGATAGACCTTTGGAAAATAAATATGTGTCCTGTGCGATTCACAGCTCTATTCACAGGTAAGAAAGATGACATAGATACATTCTACCAACTATGTGCTATGAATATTTGTTATATAAAAGTTAAGCTTCATAGTAAAATTCCAGGCAAAATGAGGAACAGAAGTGGAAAGAATTATCTGAGAAGGTAATCAAAGCTAATGTGCGAGGGTAAGTGGGTGATGGTTTGCTGCTGTTCTCTTCACCTCATTGCTTCGAGTTTTTCTGCCACTCATCAATGGTGTGACCATATGTTCACCTTGCGATGGGAGAACAATATGCAGATTTTTAAACGGGAAGAAATTTTAATAGATGGGATCTCCAGAAAGGCATATGGGTGGTCTCTTTTTAGGAAGCAAGGGAAACAGCTAGTTCAGTGCAGAGCTTGTTCAATATGCACTTGAATCCAGTCTTTTCTTTTTAGTTACATCTGGGAAAGTTTCCATTGGCCATGCTAGTTGATAGATTCTGGGAGCTACAGTCCAGAAACAGAAACATTTCCAAATCCTTCTTTGAACTCAAGGCAGAGCCAGCTGGCTGGAAGACTGTTCAAGAGTACCAGTATTAGCCCTGCATCAGGACTAATACATTTTGCTTTTTGAGACATGGGGCAACAAATCCCAACCCCCTACATCAATGCCAGTCAAGTTCTTTTGGCACCTGAGGCATCAAATCCCACAAATATCTTCTTTTCCCCTTATTATTATCTCAACAACAATAACAATAATAATATTAAATAATCAACAAAGTTGCTGTTCTTTCAAGACATCCCAAATTGGCAACGTGAACCTGCTGGCCTTGCTCTGCCTAATGATAGGGCAGGCCCTGTCTCAAAACCTTTTAAAGCAGCAACTTATTTGGACCAAATCAGAGATCCTTTAAGACAGGTGTGTAAGCATGAATGTGTGCCAGTGTAAGTTCTCTCCCCCCGCCCTGCCATTTTCTTGTCACTAAGTAAATCATCTTTAAATAAAATCTGGAGACAAATGTCCAGAACAGTCAGTGACTCAGGCATGAAACGTGCAATTGGCAGTTACAGGGAGCAGAGACAGGTGAACCACCATGTCACCTGCTAAAAATACCCCCCCTTGACATTTGCAAATACACTTTGAGAGGCCAGGATGCCCGGGACGTTTGACCAAAGTATGGCTCTATTAGGCTGGTCCCCAGCTCTTGCCATTTTTGCTAAGACTGAAATCCTATACCTGCTTACTTGTCATTAAGTCTCATTGAGCTCAATGGAGCTCAGCTCTGAGATGACACTATAGGACTGTGCTGCCACTGACCCTGCTCTTTCAGTGAGGAATGCTATGCAGCCCTATCAGTCTTTCAGGGCTTTGTCGTTCCTTCCTCTGGTGACATGGAGCATTCTGTCACTTTCACAGAAGGCAGTTCTTCTATAGAAAATGAACAGTAGAATTAAAAAAAGAAATTGACAGTTGCAAGCTACAAGAGATGACTAAATATGGTTTGTCAAATAAGCCTACATCAGAAATCTGCCTAAAGTTAAAACACACAGAGACATATCAGAAAAGCTATTTACAAGGAAGAGCATGCTTCCCTTGTTCTCCTCCAACCATCAACACTTCTCCTTCTCAGTCACACCCTGCTAAGTGGTCTCTTCCTTCTGCTGGCTCTCCTCTGCCCCCTCTGTCTCAGCCTCACACCCTGCTTGCTGCTTCTGCCTTGGGGTTCTTACAGGTGGGGCAGGGAAGCTGTGCCCCTCCTCCAGCTGTTGTGCAACTACAAATACTGTTATCTTAACAATAGGCCAGTGTGGCTAAGGCTGATGGAAATTACAGTCCAATAACCTCTAGAAAGCCACAGGTTTCTCCTCCTTGCCTTATGGGCATGCACCACATTCAGTAGAGTGTGTCCTGAAGTTTATTGTGGTGTAGCATCCTCCTGAAACTGCTTGGCATACTTCAGCTACAGGAATCCACTCAGGCAAGAAAAGTTTCTAGCATCTTTGCACAGTGACCTCCAGCCCTTGTAAATGGCAGACTATGATTTGCTATGGTTACTGTACAAATACTGCCTTCTTCTGTAGCCCCAGAATCTATTAAGGGATGGGAGCAAATGGGACAAATAAATAATAAACAATAAATAATAAATAAATCACCAATTCCTTGAACAAAAAAAGTGTCAAGTCTGAATGGCAGACTGCCTACTTAGAACAAGAACATTTTATTAGAAGTTAAAAACAGGGCAGTTAGCCTTTGTGTGAACTGGCTGCTAGCTATTATGTTAAGCTTTGATATCATTGAGTGCTAAAGCCTGCATTCATTTCCCCTTTGCTTCTGCTGGCTCTGGCCCTCTTGTTCTATAAAATCTGCAGACAAACAAATCTCTTCACAGAGACTACATAAAAGCTAAGTGTTGTTTCCTTTGAGTTAAAACTTGTCATTTGTAGGCTGCTGTGAATTTCCCACTGCTCAGACAGTGGTGGAGCAAATGGGCTTTTGACCATCAGGCATCTTTAAAAAGAAAGAAACTTATGGGTTTTGGCATTTAGCCAGTGGCTGGGGAGGTTCAGTTTCTCTGCTTATCTTGCCCTGGTCTGCACAGAGCAGGGGCAGGGGACATGTGACCTTCCAGATGTGGTTGGAGTGCAGTTTCCATCAGTTCTGTCCAGCACAACCAACATAATAGTGAGGAATCATGGGTACTGACAGAGCACCTCTTACACAAGGAGCAATGCAGTGATGGAGGATGCAAGTGTGTCTGTTTGCCAAGGTTTTGAAAGGGGTTCTTGAAATATGTTGCTCTATAGATCAAGAGAGAGTGGCACAGGATAACCATTCTGCCCCCTGAATTGAATGTCATTTAATTTTAATTGAACAAGTATGTAGACAATTGTATTTTCTCCACATATCTTACTTTTCCATATATACAAACAGGATAATAAGATTTCCTTGGCATCTTAGGAGGTGTGTGTGCATATTTTAAATCTAATAACAGTTTGAGGCTCTGAGTAGCCAATATGTTAAAGTTAAACCAGAATCAGCCATCAAAATTCCAATTTTAAGAGACCCAGTACCAAAGCCTTGCTGCTTCTCTTACCTAAAATAGCACCCCAAGAACTGCCATCATTTTCTAAAGGGCACTGACCCTCCTCTACTTTTAACCCACAGCCTTTCCCCAGTCCTGTCCCTGTCATATGTGTTGGACTGCCAATGGACATGCTGGCTGGGAAGGATGGGAGTTGTCATCCAAAACATCTGGAAGGCATCAAGTTGGGAAGACTGCTTTAGCCTTGGCACAACCATCAGGGGTTAAATCAGATACAAGGTTTGACATTCCTACATCACTTGCTGAACTTCTGTCTGTTATAGTCAACTAGATAGTTAAAGACACCAAAATGTATGCAACTGTAATATTTTAATTCAGTTATTTCAGGGATGTATTCTGCCTTTCAATAAATTTCTAGATTGGTTTATGGGGGGCAGGGAGAATAAAAATCAGTGATGCAGTAAAACCAGTTTAAAGCAAAAGACCAAAAACACTGTAATTTATATCATAAAAATGATCAGCAGACATAAAAGCAAATTAGCATTAAGAGACCAGCAGAGTGAAAACAAGTTTTGTTAAAAAGTATGACAAGTTCTTCACATGATGCTGAGTACAGCACATGCCAGCCAAGGAGCATCCACTAAGAAGCCCCTTCCCTTGATAGACACATGTTGCCTCTCAGACAGTGGAAGCTCCCCGAGAAGGGCAGCGGTTGAAGAGACTCTATGCAGGTGCACAAAGCCTCACAACTGTCCTTTTCCACAAGGCACACACAGTTCTAGTGATTCTATTCTGACTCCTAGATTCTCTGGGGGGCACTTTGCATACACTGATAGAGAGAAAATTCCTCTCATCTCTTCTCTGCTCTGTCTCCAGGGGTCAGATCTGAACTGTCTGGAATTTGAATGTGGCTCAGGACAGAGTCACTGTCTTCCTGTACCTCATTGTCTGTATAATAAGCACTTTTCTAGACATATATATGGAAACCATTTTTTTTAAGCCCAGCCCCTTACCCTAGCTACAGAGGAAAAGAGGGACACAGGAAATGAGGTGCCACCTACCAAATTTCTGGTCTGTCCCTGAGACCAGCTCACCCTCTCCTTCCTGGGCGTCCTTCTCCTGGACTCTTCTGAGCCTCTCTTTCTCCCTTCCACTGGGCTTTGAGCACTTCTTTCATTGTTTACTACTCTGTTGATACACCCACCCTCCCTACTGTGACGAGTAACTAGATGCTCCTATTTTTACCAGGAGGTTAGCAGGTGCCTCTTTCAATCACAGCTCCAACTCCTCTGAAGGAGCAGATGGAGCCTGGGCAAAGTGGAGGGAGAAAGAGGGACAGCGAAAGGAAGGCGGAGGAAGAATTGGAGAGAGAGGGAGAGAGAGATCACATTCAAGCAGAATGTCAGACTCACTCTGGTCTACATTGAAGGGATTCAATAGGAAGTTATACATTTCCTAGATAGTGAGTATGATGGCTAATGAGCTGTCCACAAGACACATACTATCCCATGGGTTGCTTTCTTCTGTCAGTTGTGTGGGAGAATTTTGCAAGATGAATTCACTCTATAAACTGTGAATGTCCTGTGGCCCTTTTGCATACTACACAATTATACCACTATAATTCCACTTTAACTGCCATTGTTTCTTCCTATGGAATCCTGGGACTGGCAGTTGAGTGAGGGGCATTTAGAATCCTCATTCAGACAGCTTCAGACAGCTTCTCCCCAAACTGGAAAAAAACAGGATTCCCAGGACGGGGCCATGGCAGTTAAACTGGAATCACAACACTGTAACTGTATAGTATGAAAGTGCTCCAGGGGAGTTATGAGCAACAAGGATGGTGAGATGTATGGGAGAAATTGGGGAAAACTGACCACAGGAATTTGGGAAGTGTTTAAACAAAAAGCTGAAGCTTGACAGAATAGCCTCAGGGAGAAACAGCAACCTCAAATGAGGTGGGGAATGTTTGCTCCTCCAGATATTTTGGCCTTCACCTTGGACAAATCCCAGCTGGCATTACTAATTGCAAGGGACTGTGGGAGTGATGTCAAAATCCTTATATCTGCACTAAGACTGTAGGGAGCAACACAAGAACATGTGAGTTTGCATCTTTCTTGTTACTTAATGTAAGCTGTTGTAAAAAAGGGGAGGGGGGAATAGGATATATCTAAATGAATAAATGCAAGTCTTTGAGCTCTAGACTTCTATTTCTACATCTGGGAGTAGGAGTAGTTTGGAACATTGTTAGTAGTGTGTGTGTGTGTGTGTGGGGTGAGGGCAAAGCCTGGAAGCCAATCTTCTCTATTTTCTAGACAGGTGTACAGGTTAATGAGAAACAGCATGATGTAGTGATTTGAATGTTGGACTAGGTGGTGGGGTACAGCAAAGCAGGAGTGGAGGCTGAAGTAATAACAACTTAATTAAGCTGTATTTGTTCCATTGCCTCACTAGGATCTAGGCAATAGGTTCAACTAAGTGGGAGGTGGTTGTGCTTTATACATCTTTGGAGTACAGTCTATATAAATGCTGAACCTAGCAGTAGTTAGGTATGTCTTAAGAAGAAAAGAGCCTTCCATTTGAATGACTGGGACATGTGAGGTACCAGAAGCAACCACTGGAAGAAAAAGGAAGCCCAGTAGTCAAAGCTTAAAGACCTCTCCTTCTAAATTTCCACAAGTTGATTCAGTGTCCTGCTGAATTGGGTAGGTCTTCATGTCTACCAAGCATGCTTAGAATTTCAGCCTTTTGTCTCCAAATTTTAAGTTTACATAGGACTGAGATCCAAACAGAAATCTCTAACAATAAAGGGGGAAAATGTATCCTCATCCAGGTAAGAATTAATAATCCTAGTATTGCTCTGTCCATCAAGATTCTTTGGGGAAAGGCCTTCTGCTCTGTCACAGAGATCCAAAGACTATTTAATTGGCAACACAAGTTGACAACACAAATATTGTTCACCTCCCACATTTTTTGTCATCTTTCACAGCCTGGCAGAATATGTTGCCTGTAAACATTGCTATGGGAACTAAACTGAAATAGATCTCTGTTGGAAGAAAGCCATGCCTTGACTGGATTGTTTGCCAAAGCCTCTGCTCCTTGTAGGCCTATTTTAAAATGTCTTCCTGGAGTGAGAGTGAAAACCCTGTGAAAACAATGGGATTAACCTCTTCAGGATGACACCCACTCAATTCATTGGAGCCAGTGCTCCCCTGCATTTAATTTCTGAAACAGTTCTGACACCTTGTGGTCAAATTGGGAATTGCCTGCCTTGGAACTGAGGCCTTGCTAGGAAGAGGGGCAAGTAGACAACAGGAAGACCGGAGCGATCTCCGCATCACACTCTGATAGCGCTATGATTCCACTTTCAACATCCTATGGAATCCTGGAGTTTGCAGTTTCGGGAAGGGCCAGCCCCTCCCAAAACTGCAAACCCCAGGATTCCATAGGATGTTGAAAGTGGAATCATAGCGCTATCACACTCTAATGCGGAAACAGCTATGGATTGTGGCTCAATCAGAGGACAGTCCAGTCTTTACATTGCAGGATCTGTCCTGACTTGCTGTAGGATTGGAATATCTGGTGGTTCTTGTTGTGTGCCTAAATCTTTTCATTGTTCTTATTGTGTGCCTTCAAGTCATTTTGATCTTATAGTGGCCCTAAGGTAAACCTTAGCGTTTGTTCAGAGCAGAACCTGTCTCCTCTGAGGCTGAGTATGACTTGCGTGAGTATGACTTGCCCAAGGTCACGCAGTGAGTTTCCATGGCTGAGTGGGGATTCAGACCCTGGTCTCCAGAGTCATAGTCCAACACTCAAATCACTACATCATGCTGGCTGTCAGTCCAAATTAAATCAGATCCACCAAATCAATGGGACTTAGTTGTGTGTTGACTCACCTTTCAGGAACTGATTCAGTGTGTTTACTGTAGTTGGGACTGATCAGTAAGATTCAGCCCAGTATTAAGCTTTGCATTTTCTTCTGTTTGTATAAACCATTTCAATATCTATATGGTAATCTCTCCAGGCAGGGAAAGTGAGATGGCTGATGTTCTGTGTTTAAAAGTTGGTATAAACAAAGGAGAATCATATGTGACAGAAGGTGAAAATGTATGTAGTTCTAACTCCCTTCCCTGCCCCCCAGCCAATGTTCTCCTGTCCTCCTTCCTGGCCTTTTTGATGCTTTGTGGCTCTCCTCATTTCTCAACTGCTCTGATTTCTCTAAATTGTCACCATACTCCTCACTGTGGTGTGGAGGTAACCCTGGGCTCTTTTAGGCAATGCCAGTAGAGCACAAATCTGTTAAGTTTTACCAAGCTGGTATAGTTTGAAGGTGGACTCTGGTGGCAAACTCCATGTCTATCATCCAAGGAAAGGCTTCTCACCAGGAGACCAGCCACTGGTTATGAACTGGGCACAACAACTATGACTATATGTTGGCATGGAATCATTGCCATGTCCTTCAGTAGAAAGATTACTCACACTAATCATACCATAGATCACAGAGTTAAAAATTTGCCCCACTGGGAAAATATTGCAGGAAATAAGGAAAACAACCTGTCTGGCTTGTTGCATGGTTGAGGGAAGGCTCTTTCATTTCACCATGGTGTCCAAAAGAAAATGGAGAGTAGCCAGACTGATCCTGGGTAAGCTTTCTACAAAGACAGATCAGCAGACATTTGTTGGCTCATAAGAAGTAGAGAGAAATGTCAGACGTTGCTTCATTTGCTCTTTTATGTAAAAAAAATATCTTGGGCTCAAATTACCAAATATAAAAGTACAGAAGGCCACTAAAAGCCATTGCATGACAATAACATTTTTTCAGCTTCTAAATATAAACGTGCAGTGAAGAGCCAGCTCCACTCAGCTTCAGATCTCTGACTGATCCACAAGCAGGCTGATTCCAAGAAACTGAAAAAAAACCCCTTGGCTAACACGTCACTTGGAGATCAATAAACTCATGAAAATAGCTTCAATGACATGGTTTGCAGAATCTTTTTTAGCTGCCATATTCCAGCCTCATTGCACACCGCTTGGCTTCATGAACTAGTATAATCTATATTGCATCTTTTCAATATTTGCTTCCCTACCTCAATAGATCAGGCTTCTAGTTTATAGCTGTGCAGGATCAAAATGGTGCTTTCAAGCTGACTCTGAGTTTGGTGACCCAAATTTTTGTGGCAAAATTTCTTCAGAGGAGGTTTGCTAGTGGTTTCCTATATACAGCTGAGACAGTCTGACTTGCCCAAGGCCACCCAGTTGGTTTCCATGCCTGAAGAGGAATCTGAACCTTAGTTTCTCAAAGTCTTAGTTCAAGACTTAAACCACTACACCCTGCTAGCTTTCAATTGTACATGCTATTCCCCCGGAGTATCCTAGGAAATGTAGCTTAATGAGTGCTTTAGGAATTCCAGGTCAAAGAACCTAGCATCCTCTCCCCCACCACCTCAGAGAGGTACAGTTGTCACAGTTTTCTGTGGAGATGGAATGACTGTTAAACCAATTTAAGGCTCCAGTGTAAATACATTCTCAGGAGAACAACCAAATAGATACCTTCTGCTGACTGCTCAGCATTCAGATCTTTGGCAGCATCTAATGGATAACAAGGTGAAATAAATATGAACACTGAAAGGACAGCTTTGCTTGTTTTCACTTAACAACCGTCCTAGAGAAAGGAACATATTCTGGTGAACATTAAAAGAAAATAAATTACTAAGAAGTACAATGTGCTGCAACTCTGTTGCATGCTGTGTTGCACAGCACTGTTTAAGCAATTGCTTCCTGTATTCTGTGCCAAAAGGGCTGACCAACTGCATCATCCACATGGCTTATTTTCTTCAGCCTGTCAATAATGTTTTCACCAAACTTGTATGCTCATGGAGATCCTGTGTAAAAATGTGTTCAAAATAAAGAGCAAGAGACCTGAGAAGTATAACAGATTTATTACTGCGTAAGTTTTATGGAATATAGCAGGAGCCAGCTACAGGGAGCATGTAACTCCCTTGCCGAAACAGCTTCAATGACTACTGGTTTGTTTCTGGGCACAGTTCAAAGTGCTGGTCATGACGTATAGAGCCCTATTTGGATTAGGTCCAGACTATCTGAAAGACTGCATCTCTCCAAACAAACCTGCCACTTTTAAGATCTACAGCAGAGGCTTTCTCTTGGTCCCACCACATCACAAGCTCACTTGGTGAGGACATAAGAGAGAGAGAGCCTTCTCATTGGCTTCTCCCACCCCTTGGAACTCCCATTTGTGGGAGGTTAGGCTGCCCCCTTTTCTGCTTTACTTTCAGCAGCAGGCTGAAAAAAATCATTTTGTTTAAGCAGGCTTTTAATGTCTAAGCAAGGAAGCTTCTTATTGGGATGTATGTTTTTTTTTTTTTTAAATTTTGTGTGTCTTGTAAATATTTTATACTGTTTGATGTGGGTTTTGAAAATTATTTAAAATTTGTTTAAGGTTTTTTAATTGACTCTCTTTGGGCTCCACTCTGGAAGAAAAGTGGCATACAAATTAAAGAAATGAAACGAAATAACAGCCCACTTAACCAGATACACGAAGCTTTTGTCCTCTGATAGTGTGCATGTATAATACCCAGCTGTGAGAGCAGATGAAAAGAACTGAAGCAGTGAATAGTGAATGATCAAAAATGCAAACAAGTATATTGCATTTCCAAAAAGAACTGACCCTGGGGATACTGATGGCCACAAAACTAGTTCTGGGGGGCCATGTACAGTCCCCAGCTGGCACTTTGCCTGTTTGAAACAACTCAACTGAAGTTTAAAGGGACATAAATGACCAAAGTGGCTACAACAACAGTATTTTTGTAGTAGCAATGCAGAGTTAATTAACATGTATAGTGGGACAGGAAACCATTGTCCTCAATGGCACTTTCCCAACATACTGATGTAGCACAAATTTATATGTGAGTTTATTCAATTGTGCTTGACACAACCAATCTAGTTATACAACTCACAAAGAACTGGAAGCTTCTCTCTAGTCAGGCTATTTGTGTATCCAGCCCAGTATTATCTGCTCCGGCAACACTTCTGCCAGAGTTATTGTTCCCATCTCCTGCTACTAGAGATCTTTTTCAACCTGGACATGCTAAGTACTCAACTAGAAATCTTTTTGTGTATGAAATATGTGCTTTACCAACAGCTCCATCTCAAATTGCTTTGCCTGATATAACATATCAGTCAACCAGAATGCACAAAAGCAGTCAGACACAAGAGTAGAGCAGCTCAGTCTGCACAGAAAACCTTGAAAGCTAAACATATTGATAATCCACAAATTCTATATTCAAGTGTCATGTACCATGTTATGTATTAAGGGCACTAGTGGTTGTCCATTTCCGAAAGCTTGGAAATGTTTCTTTTGTGGACTGCCAGAATCGATTACCCAGTGGCCAGGCTGGCTAGTAGACTCCCGTAATCTACCACTCAGCATAGCCAGTGGCCATGCTGGGCTGGGGAATTTTGGAATCTGCAGTCTAGAGGAATAACTTTCCCCAGCAATGTCCTTTTTTAGGGTCATGTACAGAGCTTTTGTCTGCAGCCACATCATTTCTCACTACAAAAGCTAAACAGCCACATTAAAGCAAATCAAATGTCATTAGGTCTGACCTACAGTAAACTCAGAATGTGGAGAAACATCTTGTCTCAAAAAGTTATCATGCAGACAATCTGTACTCTCTAGTCTGCCTTCTTGCAGTTTCAGAAAAAGCACTGTTCACTTAAGCAGCAGGGCATAAGCTACAGAGATAACAGCCCCAGACTCAGTTTTAAAGTCCCCAAGTTAATGGAACCCCACTCCAGGCATTATGGGTAAATTTTAAAACCCTGGGTTCCTTTTTCACCCAGTCATGCCATTTATGCAAGGCCTCAGAGCTGAAACAAAGCTTTGGACCAGAATAGCAGGTGCAGATGGTGCATCAAAGAAGTAGAAACACTCATTCATCTTTTTTAAAAGCAGGAAGTGGGTGGATCATACAGCCCTCCACATGTTGTCGGGCTGCAATCCTCCATCAATATTAGCTAGCATAACCAATAGGGACTTGTAATCTAACAACATCTGGAGAATCCCACATGATTCCCACCTCTGCTTTAAAGCCAGCATCAGTACATATAGCATGGCCAGGTATAGAAACCTTTCTGGCTCCATTGGATCTTAATCTCTCCCTCTCTTGGCCCCGTGTCACCAAGTATTCAGGCATCTTCCATTTGTACATTCAGTGACTAACTCATGCCATTCTGTCTCTTTCATTCTTTACTCTGGGGACCATCACATATATGAGTCATAGGGCTCTGTGAGGCAAGCATGAATACTAGGCATGCTGCCCAGTTTGCAGAAGAGCATGGCCCCCAAATTGACAGATCAAAAGTTTTAGATGTTTTGCAGTTTCCATAGCTTTCACATTATGAATTTGTACCTTTTCACAAACCTCTACATAAAAGTCTCTTCTTGGGTCTCTTCTAATTCTATGAATCTATGAAAGTGATATAATGATGAGACTCTGATTAGTGTACTATTATATGTTTGAGGTAATCAGACTGAATTCTTTAGAAGTATCTTAGTAGTCCAATGCTGTGTTTCTAATGCAGCCATACAATTTGAGGTGGGTCTAATTTCTATTGAGACTTAGGCCTAGATCTTTATGTGCAATTGTTGGCTGAAACTCAAGTTTATTTCATATGAGTTGGCCCCATTCACAATAGTAGATATCACTCTTCTTGGAAAGAGATGATAAATTAAAAACTGTGGTTTTTCCCAGAATGTTTTATTGGAAATGGGATACATGAGGGCCAAATCAGCCTTTTTGCGATATCAAATTACATAAACACCAGAGTTTAACTGGAAACATCTCTATTCTGGGTAGTATGGAAGTATCATTGGATTACCACACTTACCTCACTAAATTAATAGTTTCCGCATTTAAATCTTTTACTGTGGCACATTTTAACATGCTTCCAACAGTTGTTTTGGAAGGCAAATACAAAAAGATTCCCTATGAGAAATGCACTTGCCCATGCTGAAATGTAACAATAGAATCTCTTGATCATGTTTTATTGTATTGTTCATTTTATCATGGTGTTCATTCCATATTAACAGCTCCAATTTTACAAAATAATCCAGGGACATCAGAAAGATTTTACCTTTCTCTCCTGCTTGCGGATTCAGATATACAAATTACAGAGAAGGTGGCTAGGTTTTGTGCCTCTATTACTACATGTAGACAAATATTACAGGGGCATATATAGTTTAGGAATTTTAGATGCTCAAGACATATTTAAACCAAAAGTACTACATTCAAAGTCTTACCAATCTTAAATTTTATACTTGGACTTTTGTTGCAAATGCGATGTACTCAGTGTTTTTATGCGTAATGTATATATGATGTATGACTTTTAGCTGTAAATGTAATTGTGTACTATTATGATTTTATACCTTTTTTACATACTTTTACTTCATCTATGACTGTAAGTAAACAAACTGAATTGAACTGAGACTCTGGTTATGTGTAAATATGCCCTTATCTGTGGATGAAAAAGTTACCTCAGGAACTCAAAACAGAGGAAACAAAAGCACATACAACTATATAAAAGAGAAGATGCTTGTTTCTCAAAGAGCCCCACTGTTTATAGTGATGAATACAGCACAGTCCAGGGAGCCCTGGTGGCGCAGTGGTTAAATGCCAGTACTGCAACCACAAGGTTGTGAGTTCGATCCTGCTGGGCTCCAGGTTGACTCAGCCTTCCATCCTTCAGCAGGTGGTAAAATGAGTACCCAGCTTCTTGGGGGCACGTATAGAAATACATGCTATTTGTAAGTTGTTCGCTGCCTTGATCCATATGGAGAGGCGGGATACAAATGAATAATAATAATAATAATAATAATAATAAAAAGTCCGGTAAGTTGTTCGCTGCCTTGATCCATATGGAGAGGCGGGATACAAATGAATAATAATAATAATAATAATAATAATAATAATAAAAAGTCCGGTATGTGTGTAATCAGAAATTGCTTCCTCACTAAGTTGAATGGGATATATTTTCAACTATGGATTCCCACTGCATCCTTGACAATTTCAGGCCTTTAGAATATGAAAACCTCATTGCATTCCTGTATTTTGAAGAGAGCAATCTCTCTTTAGAAAGCAATTACTCTGGAGAATTCATTTGCACTCACAACAAGCATTCAAGACTGCTACGATTCCAAGTGACAGGAAATCCTCCATTGTGCCTGCATTTGATTCCTAGGTTCAAATACTACAGAGCCAAACAATCAGTCCTTAAATGCAATCATCACTCCTGTAATTCTGGAGCCATGTACTTGGGAGGAAGCCCCACTGAACACAGGGTACTTCAGCATTCATGCATAATTCTGCTTTGCATCCTGATTAGAAGAAGCAGCCGGAAGGAGAAGGAAAAAAACCTTCTGTGGGATGTTGCTCTTTGCAATAGCCAGTGTATTATCGAGACTTGTAGTCCACCCCCAAGGGGGAGGAATAATCTAAACAACAGCACATGGAGTCAACAGCAGACAGGGTGGAGGAGCCACTGCAGGGCAGCGGCAACATAGCCATCCATAAACAGCACCCTGTACTTCGCTTCCCTGCTTCCCAGGCTGGTTCAGGTCATTGAGAAACCCGCAACGACCCCTTCTAACGCTCTCCTTCCCTCTCTCCAAATTAAGCATCCTCTCAGCTCCAAGCTACCACGTTTCCTCTATGATCACATCCTCCTAAAATGGAAGACGACAATGGGAACATGGGCTCATGGTGTGGTCCTCTCTATGATTTAAGTCCTCCCAGGCAAATGAATGCTAGGTCCTTCTAGCCTCCAGCTCTGCAGATTCCTCCTAAGCTTTGCCGGGGGTGGGGTTGGCAGCCCGACCAAGCATGGGGGCTCCTTTCTCTCCAGGGAGCAAGCGCTGATGAAAAGGGGCTGTTTCCGGTACGACTCTATGGCACCGAGGAAGGGACTGAAGCGAAAGAGAGAATGGCGGAAGTGCTCTTCCTCGTGCTTCCGGTTTGCTTCTGGGCTGAAGGTGAGTGTGTTAGCAGCGATAAGGGAAAGTGTTGCCCTTGTGAAGCGGAGCCGAGGAGGGGTAGAAAGGACCCGTCCTCTTTCTTTGGGGATCTAGCGCGGGCGATGGGGGCGGCGAGGGAATAGTTGCGCAGTTTGGAAAATGCTGAATGGGGTGGTCTACGGGGTTGCCAGTTTTAGGCCGACATCCTGTTGGTTGGTGCCACTCGGGCCATTTCCGCACTAGCCAGTTATAGCGCGATGATTCCACTTTCAACCTCCTCTGGAATCCTGGGGTTTGCAGTTTCGGGAGGGGCCGTCCGGCCCCTCCCGAAACTGCAAACCCCAGGATTCCAGAGGAGGTTGAAAGTGGAATCATCGCGCTATAACTGGCTAGTGCGGAAATGGCCTCAGTCCGTTGTTGAAGAGTGCGTCCGCGCACAGATAAAAATCCATGGATTCCGTAGTTTTGCTTTAGCCAGGACTGACAATAGGATGTAGGGCTTAGTTTGGGAAGCAGGCAAAACTCAAGGCAGCTCCTTCCTCGACTATGGCCATTTCCACACTAGACTGTTATAGCGCTATTATTCCACTTTCAACCTCCTATGGAATCCTGGGGTTTGCAAAGGCCCTTCCCTAAACTGCAAACCCCAGGATTCCATAGGATGTTGAAAGTGGAATAATAGCGCTATAACAGTCTAGTGCGGAAATGGCCTACTTGTCCATGCTCCTCCTGCTCGTAAAAGCAGCAGTACCGACAACGGAAAACAGCATGGCGCTAGTGATTTTGGGGGAGATCTTTTGCATTCCAGGATTCTTTCATACTATGGAAGTATAGCACTATTATTCCACTTTAACCGCCATGACTCCTGCCTAGGAAATACCGGATTTTGCAGTTTGATATGTGTATGTAGAAGAGCTCTCTGCCTGATAAATTCTAAGTACCATTCCTTAAACTGCAGGTTCCAGGATTCCATGGGATGTTGCCAAAGCTGTTAAAGTGTGGCACTGAATTGTGTAGTGCGGATGAGACCCTGCTTAGTTGTCTCCCTCAGATCATCCTTTGTCAGTTTCTCTTGTAGCCCTCCTATTAGAGAAGAGGGGAAGTTGGAGGTACACACGGTCACATTTACGTGCCTCTTGCAGCCTGCACTCCAAAGAGTCTTGAGCACTGAAAAACCTAAGCAAGCTTCGAAGATACTGACCAAGTAGCAATCCTACTACAAGCATTTGTGTGCGTGTGTGCGTGTGTTTATGTAGGCAGGGAATCTGTGTTGTGATGTTTTGTGTTCTCTGGCAGCATCAAGAATAGATCTCTGAAAGTGTGATGGATCCTCTGCGGGCACAGCAGTTGGCAGCTGAGCTGGAAGTGGAGATGATGGCTGATATGTACAACAGGTATTTGCTAAGAACAAGGTGTTCTTTAATGGCATTCTTAGTTGCAATTCCCAATATGAAAGATGTGTTTTATGAAATTGTCACTTTTGTACGTGTTTAGAGCCAATGTGGTGTAATGGTTTGAATGATGGACTATAGCCTGGGAAACCAGGGTTGGATTCCCCTGCTTAATTGCAGAAACTCACTGGATGATTTTGGGTGCATCACATACTCTCAGCCCCCACAAAACCCTGTTATAGGTTCATCTTAGGGATGCCATAAGTCAGAAATTACTTGAAGGTGCACAACAACAACATTGCACATTGTATGCCATGGGCAGTGTTTTTCCTTGCTATAAGTTTCCTAAACTTTTTCCTAGAATGGCTCTTATTTCTTCCAAACAATATGCCCCTTTAACACTAGTATATATTACTACAAGACATAAAATTATTTAAACTGCCTTTTAAAAAAAATGAGAGCAGGGTTCCACTGAGTCCAGCTGATATTAGCATGGTGTGACATTACAGGAGCTCTATTATAGTTTGTGTTTCTGTATTATAATTAAATGATAGGTGTGGTCAATGGTATGTCTGAAGACTGAATGAGAGTTGGAGTTTGTTGTTATGTGCCATCAAGTCAACTCCGAATTATGGTAACCTTATCATAGGGTTTTCTTTAAAAAAAAAAAAAATTAAAAAAAGAAAATCAACATAATCCAAACATACAAAACACAACAAAAGATACATCATAGAAACATTAAAAACTTCATGATCTACACATAATCTAAAACAAATACTAAAAAAACAGAACTAGTTCATGCCCTTGTTGCGAATAATTCATATTGTTTAAACATTTACACCTAGTCATTAAGTCATACATTTTATCTCATAATGATTAATTGTTGCTTCTCACTTATCATGTTAATTATTTACTTATTTAATTGTTCAAGTTCATAATTAATTGTTAACTTATTCTAGACTACTTTATACTAACGATCAATTATCTAAAAATAATCACCATCTATATAAAAACATTTTAAAACAACAGAGTACATCTTCTAAACCTACTTTTACATTTCTCATTTAGTAATATTAATTTTAAAGATCAAAACTTATTGTTGTCAGATCTCCTTCATTGTTTTTTAAGAAATCAATCAACCACTTTCATTCAGAAAAAAAATCATATTGTGTTCTGCCTTTTAGCTTATCCATTTTGACAATTCGCACCAGTCTGTGTAACCATTTATCCATTGTTGTTAACTCCAGTTTTTTCCAGTACTTTGCATACACTAATCTTGCTGCTAAAATATGTTGTACCAGTTTATGTTGCTTCTTATACTATTGTATCTTCTTCCCATAGTCCTGACAGATATACATTCAAGCTTTTTAGGTAATTGAAACTTCAAAATCTTTTGCATCAGTTTTTGTATTTTCATCCAGAACTGTTTAGCTTTATTGTATGTCCACTTTATCATAGGGTTTCCTTGACCAGAATGATTTAGAGAGGGGCTGTGATTGCCTTCCTCTGAGGCAGAGAGTGTGGCTTGCCCAAAGCTACCCAGTAGTTTTCCGTGGTTTAAAGGGGATTCAAGTCCTGACAGTGAAGGTACAGTTATACCTCAGCTGTTGATACAGCACATACATCTCTCTTTAGATATGTATCCTATAACACACTTCTTTCAGGTGTAGTCATTTTTTAAAATTTAATATAAGGGAAGTATATGCTTTTCTCTTTACACATTTACAAATATTCCAATAAAATAATTTCCATGTAAAGATTTGGATGTTTTTAAAATATAGTGTTTAAGTCAGATGTGCTAAATCTAGTAATACTAATTGAGAACACACTCAATAATTGGATAATCAGATAATTCGATAAAATTGCAGAAAATGTTTCCAGTTCTATCTTTTCTGGAAAATTCATGTCACTGCTGGGAGCTATCATTCAGCAACATCAGGATCACTGCTCAATTTCCATGCCAAGCCTAAAAAAAACAACTTCATATCCAGACAGTAGTGGAAATAATCCTGTATAGGTTGTGGTGATAGCAATGGTATGGCTTCTTCCAAACAATGTGCCCCTTTAAGACTAGTATATATTACTACAAGACATAAAATTATTTAAGAACGAGTGTGAGAATGGAGCACCAAGGGGGGACTTTGAACTGGAATCACCACAAATGAAGGTTAGCACTGGAGTCCTGATGGGGGGATTGCGACCCAGGCGATAGTCCTCCCCTGTTGTTAGCAGTGGCAGAGAGAGATATTTGCCTCTGTATTTGCAGGTTCCTTCTAATGGTATTGCCTGCTACATTTTCAATGCCTATCTGTCAAGGATTTGTGTGGTCTAGGGATAAGGAATCTTTGTTTTGACTTATAGCTGCTGTCAGCCTCACCTATTATTGCTAATGGTGAGGAATTGTACCTAAAACATCAAGGGGGAAGTCTTCCCCAGTCTAATTCTATATAAAAGTTATCTGCTTATTGGTCATCCCATCTTCTGTCAGACGGTTCAGTGAATTCCTTATGTATTGTGTAAAGTACATGCTTTTGTGCATTCTGGACCTACTGTTACTAGATAGTTGTCCAGGTATCTGGAACAAATTGTAAAGCATTTCAGGCTTTTTAATTTAACAAGATGCTCCAGTGTGATTGACTGTTCATTGGAAAGGAAATAAATGAATGCCAGATAGAATAGAAATGTGCTGGTTCTTCTGTGAATGTCTGTTTTTATGTGCTTGTGTTTCTAAGAGAGCAATTGTTTGACACCTGTTCATCCAGGTGCCTGTGGATAGTCCGTGCCAATGTTTTTGTTACTGCGCTTTTTAATTTATTTTTAAAAAATAATTCCTTAATCATAAGGAATTATAACTCTTATAAGAATATATAATTATAATAAATATTATATCCTGCATTTCTCTCTTCCCACTTCACACACCCTAGACTTGGGATCTTATCACACTACACTGTCAAAGCGCTATTATTCTACTTTAACTGCCATGGCAATATTACATGGACTCATGGGATTTGCTGTTTAGAGAGAAGCATTTAGAATTCTTAGCCAGAGCCTCACCAGACTTCAAACCGCAGAATTCCACAGGGTACAGCTAAAGTTAAAGCGGTTAAAGTGGAATAATAGCACTGTAACAGTGTAGTGTAATAGGGACCTTAGTTAATAAGTCAAATATATATTATTGTCCATCACTGCACATCAAACACATGTTCGTAGTGTTAACAATATTATTCTTTCAAAATGCATTTTTCCAATAGAAGAGTTAGTCTGATAGTGGGATTAAACCCAGAGTTTTCACAAATTTCTAAATTTCTTCAAATATATCTTCTTTAATTTCTCCTCTTTCTAATCTCATTTTATAAGTTAGCTTTTCTGATAGTGCTATTGACCACATTCTAGTTTCCACTTTTGAAAAATCCTCTGATGTTTTCCATGACTTCACTATTTCTAATTTGCAGTGCTTAACAACGGTGCTACAAGATCTTTATTTGATAATCTTTCATTTTTATCTTCAAATATGGAAATTAACAGTAGTACTTCTCTATAATGTATTCTTTGACCTAGTGTTTTACTTGTACAGCTTAATATTTTTCCCCCAGAGATGTACTATTTTGGGACAGGCTAGTTACATAGGTTGTTAGCTGCTTATTTTACCACATCCTCTTCAGCATAGCCTTGACAATTTTTTAATTTTGTAGAGTTTGAGTGAATAAAAGCACCATTTATGAATTATGAAAATTATGAAAATAAATACATTTTCTTTAGTCTTGGCAGATACTGATTTATAGGGTGGAATTGTCCAAACTGTATCTTTTTTAAATTATTTTTATTGATTATAAAGAAAAGAACAGAAAAAAAAAGAAAAACACCACGTGATACACATAACAGTGAAAAAAAAGGAATTTCAACAAAAACAAACTTACATTGTTATTTCTCTCTAATTCCGTTACAATCATATACTTTTTCAACATATTCTATATCACACTGCTTATATACTTTGGTTACCTATATCTAGATCTCGTTCTCATTATACTCATTATCATCATAATAATTTTATTCTTAACTCTATACTTTTCCATTACATTCAATCTATTACTATTACTAAATATGATCTCTTATTACTAAACATATCAAACTATTCCTAAAAATAAACCCACTCCCCAGAGCCAATTATGTTTCAACTTACTGCACCTTCCAGAATTGTAATTCTTCTTGTGAAGGTATGACACCTTCCTCTTTTATTAAAACCTTTTCCACAAATATCTTCCATGTTGCTTCAAAATCATTCCCCTTCATTATTCCTTTTTTGGCCTTAATTCGACATGTTAACTTGTCGTTAATCATAATTTTCCACATTTTTTATACCAATCCTCTATTTTAAAATCTCCATGAATTTTCCATTTTCTTGATATAATTAACCTTGCTGCAGTTCATAAATTTGTAATTAAATCCTTCATTGCTTGGATACAATTAACCTTATCAAATGTAGATAATAATGCTATACCTGGACATATTTGTAAATCAATTTTTGTTATCTCTTTTATCTCTTTAAACACCCTTTGCCAGAATTGTCCAAACTGTGTCTTATTGTTTCTCGGATAGTCCTATTCCCAAATTGGATTCCCATGCAATGTTTAGTTCATTAAATTTTCCATACTTTCTCTCTTCTTGACACTGTACTATTTTAAGATGAGCTACACTTAGATTCACAGTCTACAGAACAAAGAATTCATTATCACCTTAGAACACCCACAACATAACCAAGGCACTGTTTAATCTGATTGTTTGGTTTGTGATGGTAACTGTTTTCCTTATCTATTTCCCCAAAACTATGTACATTTAGACACTGAAACCATAGACATAGTTGAAAATTCAGAGCCCTACAACTCCTCCATTGAAATGGGATAATTATGGTTTAATTTCCTGGAGATATGATGCTTTCTATATGTCCATTTTATCTGTTAAGACTCAGTCTTAATTGTAAGATAAGGAGGCCCAAATCTTGTTCTATAAATTTTCAGGAACTGGTGTTTTAAGATCACTCTCCTATGCTAGTGTAGAACTATTAAGAGAGCCAAATTGTACATCTGTGAGCCATTTGTACAATATGAAAACTTGTCCCCAACTTGATTTTTGTCTGCCACACAGAATTCTTTGAATACATTTAGTGCTCTGGCTGGTCCAATTAATTGCATTATTGAATATACCAGGGGTAAGATTTATTTCTCTTGAAACTACCCAGGTTTTAAATCCTGGATTCTCTGTTTCAAGGTGTCTGCAGATATTGGTTCTTCCTAACAAGTAAGTCTGTAATCCTCCATTCATGTCTCTCTTCCTGGAGTGGATCCAGTCTTTGCCTGCTGAAAGTCTACCTTTGAAAGACCTGTTCTTTCTGTTGGAAGAGATGTCTTTCAACCACAGAGTAAGACAAAAGAGCTGGGCAGGCAAACTGGTAGTTGGAGTTTGTAACAGGAGGAAGAAGTATGTATTTTCATATCTGTCTATCTTTGAATCCAGTGCCCACTTATTCAAAAGGTATTATCACTGAGTTCAATGGGGGTATACCCCAGCAAACATATAGCCAAATTCTGTGTGTGTCTATTTGAACCTGACAACTTTGATGTTAGTGGAACCAGTTTGAAAGTAGGAAATCCTATTCAAAAGCACTTCCTGTCTGTCATAATAAACGTCTTACTTAATTGTGAACTAGATGGTATGTGTATTTTAAGAATGTGTGGTGAGCTGATACATTGTTATTTGTGAAATAACTTAGAACATCACACTTTACTTTAAGGAGAATAACCATACTGAGCAGATGAAACTCTGGGTTGAATCCAGTTCATTCTTCTAGTGGTGCTTTTTATGTCACTGGAACCATGAATGGGAAATCCCCATCTACCCCTGCATCCTCCAGATCTATTCTAGAAGACTGGGAAGCCCTCTGGAGCAGATATGCAGGTGGTGCAGAGAGCTATGGGCGGGAGTGAGGGGCAAAGTCCTCTTGTGCTAGCACACATCTGGCTGTCAGTGTTGGATTAATCTGTTTCTTGGAAGAGAAAATAAGTATTGGTAGTCAGGACAGACAGGTGGGAAGTAACACTTGATGAGGGTTATGTGTGAAGGTTGAGTTCAAGGAAGAACTTGTGTCCTTCCAGATGTTGGACAGAAAGTCTTGCCATCCCTGGCCACAGGCTGTGCTGGCTGAGGCTAAGAGAAATCCAAGTCTTAAGAATATCTGGAGGGCTATAAGTGCCATCACCCACTCGCTGGTATACAAACAAAGATGGTGACAGGCATTAGTTGGAGAAGGGCATTTACATTAAAAGAAGTGGTCATAGTTAAAGTGGATACAGTTAGGATTACAGAGAAAGTAAAAATTTGAGCCTGCTACAGTTATTCAGAATACTTGCATCATTTGGGATAGAGAAGAAGCTGTGCTTTAATTACCTGCTTTCCTCTCAAAGCACATGTTCCTGAGAGGACTGTGTTAACAGCACAGTCCTAGGCCTGTCTTCTTCTTGGTATGTGCTGTCAAGTTGACTTCCACTTGTGTCAACCCTATGAATTAGAGACCTTTATCCCCAGTCATCATCTGCCCCACTCAGTTCTTGAAGACTCAGAGCCATGACTTTCTTGATTGAATCAATCTACCTGTAGCATGATCAATCTAGGCATGTCTAAATCCTTTTGGGTTCACTCCTAGGTAAGTATGTACAGCATACAGGTTTAGTGGTGTTTGGGATTTGGGTGTTATGTATCTTGAGAATATATGGTAGTTTAGAAACAAAACAGAAGCAAAACTTTTTTTTTTGCCTATTATGTTAATCTATCGTGCCTAATAACTATCTATCCAAGAGGTGACTTGCAGTGGAGGTTCTCCAGCACAGGACTTTACAAGAAGACATAGTGAGTTTGAGGCTGTGTACTAAGACAGCAGTAAAAAGCCCCCTTGATTGGTAGCAGTGATAAATTTGAAGGATTGGTTGATGTGGCAGGGGTCAGTGATGCCTGGGTCAACAACAAAGGCAAAATGAGCAATAGATGAGTTGGCAATGCTGGCTGGGGCTGCTGGGAGTAGCAACAGCATTTGGAGGGCTACAGGATTCTCATACCTGGTTTAGGACTGGTATGTTGGAGATTCTCAAAATCATAGAGAGAGTTTCATGGAATTATAGTAGTTGTGCTGAAGCTTGGATCTCCAGATGATGCTTGATTGCAGTTCCCATCGTCTTTGGTGTTGCTCATGCTGGCTGGGGTTGATGAAAGTTGGATTCCAACATTTGGAAAATCACAGATTGTCCATCTCTGCTTTTGGAGCATTGATAGACTTAAAGGTACGATGGCTTTAGGTAAGTGCTATCTGGTGTTATGTTCTAGGTGAACTTAGAATGGAGTTGGAATGGTGAAAAGATTGCTGTTTTCTCATATGCTTCTCCTCTCTTTTTCCTTTGCACTAGAATGACCAATGCCTGCCACCGGAAATGTGTCCCTCCACACTACAAAGAGGCTGAGCTGTCGAAGGGGGAGTCTGTGTGCTTGGATCGTTGTGTCTCCAAGTACTTGGACATCCATGAACGTATGGGCAAGAAACTGACTGAGCTGTCAATGCAGGATGAGGAACTGATGAAGAGGATGCAACAAGGGGCTGGGCCAGCCTAAGACACCACTTTTGGATAATGGACATTATGCCCTCCTCCCCCACCAGTACACACACAGTGCGTGGCTGTGATGTGGAATCTTCCTTTTTGTCAATAAAACATTGATGTTATATTATTTTTGCTGACTGCTGAGTATGTTGACGCTTTGATGTCCCTTTTTAACCCCAGTGGAAGACCGACTGTGGTTTCCTTATAAGGCAGGGGTGGGGAGAGTGAAGCATGTGGAACGCATGCAGCCCCAATAGAGGTGAAAAAGATCGTTTTTATGTTTTTTTAACAAATGTGCTCTAGGATACGTGGGGCATTGTCACCACATTTTCTCCTCTCTCCTGCCAATTTAGGGTCAGGAAAGACCTTTCTAAAAAACCAAAAACAGGCAATGAACTAGAAGTGACTTCCACTCATTTTCTTTTCTAAAAACACCTTTCCTGGACTTAAAATGGCCTGGAAGGGTGTTTCAAAACATGGCGAAAATGCACCTGCTTCCTCTAGAGGGCAGAAATGTTTTTGATTTTTGTGTGTGCGTGGTGCACTGGGAGATGTGACCCTCCGTTGTCCCTAGGATGGAGAAAATAATGTGTGCCACAATAACCATCCCCAAATGTGTCCATGCTTGTTGTAAGGGGGACAGACATAGCTATGGGGACTTCTTGTATTCTGATGGAACTTTGTGTCTTTCAACTATTGAGTCTCAATTTTGGAAGAAAGTCAGGATACAAATAAATATAGTAATAATAACAAAAGGGGAAAGGGGAAGTGGGGATCATGTATACTCAACTATAAGTTGGTCTTGTGGATAAGTTGAGGGCAGGTTTTTTGCCCAAAATTATGGAATTTGCTATGACCTGTGGATAAGTCAAGGGTTTTTCAGGGACTTCTGGGGACCCTCATGTTGCTGGGAGGAGGTTTGAGGAAGTGGACAATCAAAAAGCAATTTGGCAAACTCCTCCTGGCTTGTGGTATGTGGAGGTGGGCTCTCAAGCCTTTCAGCAGCCTCTGTTTCCTCTTTTCTTCTCCAAGCTGAGTGGGTTGGCCTCTGTGCACCTCAAGATGGGTTGCCTTGCATAATCCACTCCCTCTGCCTCCCTCCCCCAGCAGCCTAATCTGGGCTAGTCATTCTGGCAGGTTTTTCAGGGACCTCTGAGGAACCTGTGCTGTGGGGCGGGGGTCTAGGGAGCAGATCATTGAAAAGAAACCCAGCAAGCTCCTACTGGCTTGTGCGCAGAGGTGCGCTATAGGGTCTTTTTGGCAGCCTTGGCTTCCTTCTTCCTTCTCCAAGATGGATGGGCTGGCCTTGACCCCTGTGGAAACTCGCATTGACCGAAATTGATAAATTGACTCAGGTTTCCAAGGTAAATTTTCAGACTGAAATTTCTCAACTTATAGTTGAGTACTTATGGTATATTCAGTTCTTTTATGTGGCTATGTTTTTTTTTTATCAATGATTGGCAAAGTTCCATTTTTGGGCTACCAGTCCCAAAATTTTGCTGCCACTATGGCTAATGACCATGTTGGCCAGAGGATTCTAGGAAATGTAGTCCATTTCCCTCACAAGTTTCTTTCTTTCTTTCTTTCTTTCTTTCTTTCTTTCTTTCTTTCTTTCTTTCTTTCTTTTTCCTGTTTGTTTATGTTTAAAGTCAAAAATCAAGTTCAGCAGTCTGCTGTAATGACTTCTAGAAAATGAAGTGGCTGGGCAGCACAGACTTATTTTCTTGTGCGCTAGCAGAGCAGTAGCAGAAACAGAGTTTATAATCTTTCATACATGACTTACAAAAATGCTGTTTAGAACATAGGGACTGAAATGTGGCAGAGGTAATCTAGCCCATCTGCTTCTGTGCAGAACCATTACTCACTAGAGTGGGCAAGTAGGTACATTGCTTGATGCCGCAAATAACTCTTGATAAGCAAGCAAACCAAGCTACAAAGTCCCAAAGTCAATATTTTTCTAGCCCATACTCTGAATATGAGAAGAGTTCAGTGAAACCAATCTTTGTGAAAAGAGAGCACAGTATTTACTTTTCCCTAAGGGCTTGCTTGTTGAGGTACATTGAAAAAAATCTTGAATGGTTCATGAGTGGAGCTGGCTGAAGCTGCAGCACATAACCAGTAGGGGGAGCTAAAGCCTGTAACTTTTTTTTTGAGTCCCAAGTATATGGTCACAAGGTTTCAAGAATGAATGGGGATGTGATGCTGATGAAAGAGAAAAAACAGACATATCTTGGACAACAGCTAGCTGTATGTAAATTTTAATACGGATGCACAGAAATGAAAACTCTTCCAGAATTTGGAAACACTGCAATATTTGGCATAAGACTACTGATAAAATAAACCTGTATAAATTAAATTCAGTTTTTGTTTATGTGCAAGAAAACTGGATGGATTTTCACCAGATTTGGAAGGAATATTTGCAATGGTTTGAGGTATCATATAGGTTATGCAAAATACAAGAAATTCAGTTGGGGCAACCCAGTTATTTTATTCACTCAGAACAGTGTGTTTGGTGGACAAAAATGACACATCTCCTCTCTCAAGGGCAACTGAGGCTAACCATAGAATCATAGAAATGTAGAGTTGGAAGAGACCACACAGGCCATCCAGTCCAACCCCCTGCCATGCAGGAACACCCTCAAATCAATCCCGACAGATGGCCATCAAGCCTCTGCTTAAAAACCTCCAAGGAAGGAGACTCCACTACACTCCGAGGCAGCAGATTCCATTGCCAGACAGCCCTGACTGTCAGGAAGTTCTTCCTGAGGTTCAGGTGGAATCTCCTTTCCTGCAGCTTGAATCCATTGCTCCTTGTCCTGGTCTCTGGAGCAGCAGAAAACAAGGCCCCTCCTTCCTCTACGTGGCATCCCTTCAAATATTTAAACATGGCTATCATGTCCCCTCTTAACCTCCTCTTCTGCAGACTAAACATACCCAGCTCTCTAAGTCTATCCTCATAGGGCATGGCTTCCAGGCCTCTCACCATTTTGGTCGCCCTCCTCTGGACTTGCTCCAGCTTGTCAATATCCTTCTTGAATTGGGGTGCCCAGAACTGGACACAGTATTCAAGATGGGGTCTAATAGACAACATGAGGAATAACTGAGAGCCGAAGAAATCTCTTCTAGAGATGCTGATACTAAATGAGGGTAAATGATTCTACTGAGCAACCTTGGGTAGTACAGCTAGTACATAGATAAATATGCTGACTAGTTTAGCTGCATCCATTTTATCTGCTAAAATATAGCTGCTATTTTGATGTGCCTGTTAAACTAGCTTTTACCACATTCTGGTATTTTTAGGTGAACATTTTCAAGGCCTGTCTCCGTACAATTCGACCTAGAGATCAATTGTTATATCTCATTCTTCTGCAAGGGAGATGTGGGACATTGCTGTTTTTCATTAAAATCCTTTCCCTGTTGCTCTTAACTTCTAGCTTGGTTGCAATTTCGTGGCTCCTATAGGAAATGTGTATTTAAAACAATTGCAATATATAGTTGTGACCAGCAGAGGGCAGAGAGAAGCTGGTGTTTTTTTTCCTAGCCATAAGGCGTGAATATCAACTTTGAAGCACCATTATTATTATCATTATTATTTTTATGAGTATGGTCCGTAATTGGGCCCCTTTGATTTCTTTTAACCTCATTCTGTATTTTCTAATTAAATAGCAGCTGTGTTTAGCCAAAGGGTGACTTATTCAATTAGAGATGCTTAAAGCAATTAGAAGTTATTTAAAACCACATGCTAGAAGTTATTTGGCAACCTTCCTTGTGGTTTTATTCCTGCTCAGGGCAGGATGTTGCACTGCAGTTTTTCTGCAGAGCTCTGAATGCACCCTGTTGTGGCTGGAAAGGGCAACAGGAGTTTCAGGCACTGTAACAATAGCAATTAAGGGGCCTTGTAAAATCCAAAAACGATCATATCCTGCTTGGAAAAATTGCCAGCTTCCTAAGGGTCAGCCGCATTTATATGTCAAGATTTTATGTGAGGCTCACAGTTTATGCCTTCTGGGTACATTTTGTGCATGGATGTGAATAAGGATAAATTTCTGACCATTTCCTCCAAGCTACCAATGTCTGGATTAGATGAAATGTACTTCCATTGTCCCTAAAATGCCAAATGGAAGCAGGTGAAATGTAACAGTTAAAAGACTGCCATCCTGTACACGCTTGCTTGAGAATCCATTGAAACTTGATGCAACTTCCTTTCAGAGAATGGAAGTGATACTTTTTTGACTCCAACTCCCAGAATCTCCAGCCAATCAGGGAAGTTACAATAAGAAAAGGAAGACCTATACTTTGAAATAAGGAACAGCATGAATATTGTAGTAAGCTGTGGTTTTCAGAAATCATGGCTTAACACAGAGAGGCCAGTGTATTGGCCCTCACTTTGCAATTACACCCACTCACAGTGAAGAAAACTACAAATCACAGACTGGTGGTTTGTTTGCTTGTGATGATTGAATATAGCAGTAGTTGGTGCTCTGGTTTGTTTCTTCCCTGGCAAGCCCTGAATACTTTCTGTGGCTTGTGGGGAGAGAAACAAGAGAGTGTTGACAACTGCTGTTTTTGGACATAGCAAGCAGGTACATCAAAGAACAGGAGCCAGCATACTGGCTCATATGTAACAAGCTGGGATTCTGTTGAATTGGGGTTTGCCGTGATGTGCAAAACTGGCCTTTCAGTCTGAACGTATGTTCAGGAGCCTGATTTTGCTAACGGAACTGAGTTCATGGTGGGAAACGGAATGCTGCCTACACAGCAATGAAATTAACATTATTGTTAGAATGGATTCTTTCTCTATATCTCCCTTACTTAAAATCCCTAGTTTGCTCCAATTGATTGGTGGGCTTTCTGGAGCAGATTTTGGTGGAGAGCAGGAAGAAGGGGAAAACCTTTTGCATGAGCCGAACTCCATCTGTGGAATGTGATGGGGAAGAAGTTCTTTTGAAAACATCTACACTTAAGTTTCCGTCAAGCTTTCTTCATTCAAAGCGGTCTAGTCTGGGGGTTGGGGAGAAACTTTTTTATTGTGCCTGTTGTTAAGTACAGTTGGCCTCCACATTTCAGATTTGACTTTCACAGATTTGATTATTTGCAAATTTCTCAAACCCCTCCCCCCATCTTAGGTGCTTCTTTGCCAGGGGAACCTTCCCTCTCAATAGCTCCAATTAGGCTGCACAGCCCTTTAAAACCCAGCTGTGGTCTTCCTCTTCCTCCTCCACCACCACTATCAGAATCTGCCTGGCCAGATTTCTCAGCAGCACAAACCCTCTCCCAGTGCCTCCCACACAGCCAAGGAAAGAGCTGTGGAGGAAGTATAAGGTTGCTCTGCCAAGGAAGAAAGAGGAAGTATAAGGTTGCTCTGCCAACCTCCCTCTTCCCACTCCATTCCCTGACCTGGTTTGGACTTCGGGTGCTTGCTCTCCCCATCATGACTCGGCCCCCTTCCGAGACACACACACACACACACACACATTGATATTTGCAACCTTTCCACTTTTGTGGGGGTCCTGCATCCCTAACCCTACCCAATGTGGAGGGCCAGCTGTAGTTAACCCCCAGGATAGCTTGTCAACCTATTACAGTTGATGCAGTAAATTAGGAGTGTGTCTTGATATATTTGTTTATAGTTGTCGTAAGAGTTCAATGTCACCCTTTGGTTGATAAACAAAACAATTTCAGGATATCTTAAAGGATAAAACAGAAAAAACCCCTACTATTCTACCTTCTCCCTACTAGGTTTTAGGGCAGACATTCTGTTCATGCAGGCATTGGCTAGACCTCTGAGGCTTTGTGCTCGATGAGACTAGGAATGCACTCTAAACAAATGGAACCTCCATCTAATATGTTTAAGTTAAAGGAGAATATTCATCAGTTGTGAGCAAAATTGCCATTTGTATAGTTCAGCTGCCATTATTTGCAGCTCTGAACAATACTTTTTCTCTTTTCCGTGGATTATAGCTGTATGGATTGCAGCATAACTGTGCTGGTTGCAGCATTCTGGAAGTTGTAGTAACTGCTGCACTACCAGATGGAAGCCTTCAAAGCTGCTCTTCAGGCTGTGCCACTGCTCATCCATTCTTTGAAGAATTCTCAGAATTATGTAAGGAATACTGTCCTAAGGGTTCTTTCTGGAATTTGTAATTGCATACATTTCCCCAGAAGGTGAAATAGGAAAAGAGTATACAAAGTTCCTCCAGCAGATCCTAGAAACCACTGCCTAGAATTGGTTGTAATTTTGCCTCATTTGTGCTTGGATTCCTTAATTATTTTCTTCCTTCCTCCAGCTGTAGAGGCTTTGTGTGACTTCAGTAGGATGCTGGTACTTAGCTCTGCAAGTCCTGGTTTTGATTTCCAGCAGTAGACAAAGTAGGCACTTACCCTTTACTAGTTCCGGACCTGCTGTAGTTGCCATTAGGATGCGTGATTCTTATAGTTACCAGAACTATGTCTGCCTTCCCTTATTAGTGCAAATCTGGACTCCCATTGCATGGGGTTTGGCAGCTAATAGGGCAGACCTGCTGATGTTTGCAGCTGTTTTAGCAGTAGGGAAGCAAATCGGAGTTTCTTTCACTTACGCAAAAGCTGCCCCTTAAGCTTTAGGCAGGCTTGCCTGATGCTTAGACATCCAATTAGGCCTGGAGCCACTTCCCTCAGGCACCTTCCCATCGCTTGGCATCCATTTATACTGTAGATAATCTGTGCTGTGTTGATTATAGCTGCAGATCTACCAGGGGCATATAGTTCCTACTCTAGCTCACCACATTTGTTAACCATCTCCTTTTTTACCTCTCCGGACTTGGTCTATTCAAAAATCAAGCAGTTTAGTTATATTTTAGTTCCACTCAGACTTTCCACTTAAATGAGCCTGGCCAAACTCATTGTCGTAATCGTTGTTCCTTGACATCACTGCATCCAACAGCATTTTCTTCTATGGGTTGAAGATATTTAACATCATGTACTTCTAGGAATCTCTGGGGAAGGTGAGTCAGAGGAAGTTGTAACAGGATGTTAATGATGAAATGGCCTGAAATAGGCTTTACTTCCTAATTGCCTGTAATCTTCAGTGGAGATCTGGCTGCCATCAGAGTGTGTATCCACACTACACAGTTACAGTGCTTTGATGCCACTTTGATTGCAGTGGCTTCAGCCTATGGAATCATGGGATATGAGAGGTCTATTGAATTTGCTGTGAGACAACTCTAGTGCTGTAGAATTCAAGGACCTCATCAAACTGCAGATCCCAGGATTCTATAAGAGTGGATCATGGCAGATAAAGCAGTTTCAAACTGCTATCATTGTGCAGTGTGGATACACCCAGAAGCATGTGTGGAGACATATCTGTGTTGTTTTTTTTCATGGTCACTTTCCTTCCAGTCTGTGGAAGTCCTTACTGAGGCAGGATGCCTGTTGAATTCACAGTGCACTTTGGATTGGCAAGCGTGTGTGTGTGTGTGTGTGTGTGTACATACACAGAGAACATAAGGGCTTTTGTATTCCATAATAAGAGTTTACACTTGCAGCTACTCCAAATGATGCATCCATCCATTCAGTTAGGAGACTGTACCATGCATGACATGCTAGTATTGTATCAGGCCGATGCTCTGTTTTTGAAGAAGCGTAGTCTACCTATGCTGACTAATGAGGAAAAATGGAACAAGCCACTGCAGAGCTTGGAATATTTGGGGGCATTCCTAAATGATATACCCACATCATCAGGAAAGAGCCCCCAGTGACATCTGTGGCCAAACATATTACAGGCTTCCCCACTTATCTGAGGTTAAGGACTGAAGCACTGTCAGAAAATAGAATTGGTTGAAAGCTGAACCCATGTATTGTACTGTAGAGAGCATGAAGGACTTACGGCTGTTCACTTGGGACTGATGCACTGCTTGCAAAGTCTCTCAGCTGGCTTGGTGCCTCTCCTCCCCTTCACATGCTCGCTCACTTTGCAAGCAGCATATGTGTGTGAGTGGTCCAAAGTGAGCCTCCATAGGCAAGCAGAACTGTTCAAAGAGTGGAACTCCTATTGAATTAATGGAACTTGTTCTTAATTTGGAAGAGTCAAAAGAGCGAGTCATCAGATAGATCACCAGATAGGGTGTAGAAAGGAGGAGTCTTCCTGTACGGTGGTGTAGAACACTAAGAATATTGGACTCAGTGCAGAAGACCACTGAAACAGACACAATGATGGGACCCCTTCAATCATGATTGTGCCTTTTGGGTTGTCTTAAAGCTTCCCTGAATGTGCTGCATCATCATCATCATCATCATCATCATCATCTTTATTTATACCCTGCTTTTCTCATCGAAAGGACTCAAAGCGGTTTACAATAGTTTAAGAACATAGAACATGGTTAAAACTATAACATACAAAAGTTAAAACACACATTAAACAAATGATAGTAATTAAAACAATACTAAAATACATATTAAAAACAACAAATTAATAACAATTAAAAAACCAGCACCTTTCTTCATATTAGTCACATATTAATTGCCTGCCGCAATAAGAATGTCTTTAGTTGTCTCTGGAAGGTAGGCAGGGAGGGTGCCAGTCTGAGCTCTCTGGGAAGAGAGTTCCAGAGCCTTGGGACAGCCACTGAAAAAGCCCTCTCCCATGTTCCTACCAAACGCACCTGTGATGGTGGTGGGACAGAGAGAAGGGCCTCTCCAGCAGATCTCAGTTCAGGCTAGTTCATAGGGGAGTATACAGTCCTTCAAATAATCTGGACCTGAGCCATGTAGGGCTTTAAAGGTCATCACCAGCACTTTGAATTGTGCCCAGAAACAGGCCGGCAGCCAGTGGAGCTGTGTGATCCCTATAGCCAGCTCCAGTTAACCACCTGGCTGCAGCTCTTTGGACCAACACCCATCAAAGCATTCCCAACAGATGGCCATCCAGCCTCTCCTTAAAAACCTCCAAAGAAGGAAACTCTACCACACTCCAAGGCAGCATCTTCCACTGCCGGATGGCTCTGACCGTCAGGAAGTTCTTTGGACTCGATGGCCCCTGGGGTCTCTTCCAACTCTTTGATTCTATGTCTCAAGGAACAGGTTTAGCTGGCACACAAGCCTTAACTGTGCAAATATACTCCTGGCTACTGCTGAGACCTGGGCTTCCAGGCTCAGAGTTGAATCCAGGAGCACTCTCAGGCTGCAGAGCTGTGTCTTCAGGGGGAGTGTAACCCCATCTAACACAGACTGAATCCCTATTCCCTGATCTGCATTTCTACTGACTGGGGGCACCTCTGTCTTGTCTGGATTAAGTTTCAATTTGTTTGCCCTCATCCAGTCCGTTACTGATGTCAGCAAGACCAAAACAGCTTCCTTGGCTTGTGGTGGAAAGGAGTTAAAATGATGAGTGTCATCCGCATGCTGATGGCACCGAACCCAAAACTCTGGACAACTTTTCCCAGTAGTTTCATGTAGATGTTAAATAGCATGAGGGACAAAACTGAACCCTGAGGGACCCACAGGCCAAAGGGCAAGGGGTTGAACAGGAGTCCCTCAGCATCATCTTCTGGGTTCAGCCCTCCAGGAAGGAATCGAGTCACTGTAAAACGGTGCCCCCAAGTCCCATTTTTGCAAGGCAATCCAGAAGGTAGCATGGTTGATGGTATCAAAAGCTGCTGAGAGGTCCAGCAGAACCCAACAGGAACACGCTCCCTCTATCTAGTTCCCAGCATAAGTCATCCACCAAGGCAACCAAAGCCGTCCCAATCCCATAGCCAGGCCTGAAACCAGATTGAAATGGATCTAGATAATCCGTTTCATCCAGAAACCCCTGGAGCTGAGAGTGGAAGATGCTGTTTTTGTACTTGTTCTGCATGTTCTTGCTGTTTTCAGAGCAAACACAAAACTTAGCATCAAACTACTTTGCAACATTCCATTCCATGCACTGATCCCTGCTGTCTGGCACACCGAAGAAGCTGAGGTTCTAAGTGGTATTTGCTCTGGAAAAAAATTCTTGTTTTCCTTACTTTTTGTAGTGTTTTATAGGCCAGTCAAATGCTGGGAAGGAGTGAGGTGCACAACGTACCATATCTATAGTAATGGACCAGATTTCCCTTATAATGACAGCCCAAGGAAGTAGGTACAGTAGTTTTATTTTACCTTAGAGAGGTGGGTCATTTCATGCTAATACAATTCTAAGCCTTTCCGCACTACAGTTATAGTGCTATTATTCCGCTTTCAACCTCCTGTGGAATCCTGGGGCTTGTAGTTTCCTGAGGCCAAAGAGCTCTCTGGCTGAGAATTCTAAAGGCCCCTCCCTAAACTGCAAGGCCCAGGATTCCATAGGATGTTGAAAGTGGAATAATAGCACTATAACAGTGTAGTGCGGAAAGGCTCAAGGCCCTATAAATTTACTTTAACTACCATGGTTTCCTCCTAAGGAATGCCAGGATTGCCGTTTAGGGAGGTGTGTTTAGAATCCTCAGCCAGAGAACTCCTCTGCACTTTTGAACTACAGTTCCCAGGACGATTCTGTAGAATGCAGCTATAGCAGTTAAAGTGGAATCGTAGCGCTGTAACTGTGTAACGTGTAAAAAGATCTCCGAGGCCGATTCGTGTTGCGTTTAAAAGATAAAGGCAGAACTTGAACTCGAGACACCCAGCCAAACTCAGCTGCTGCTACTATACCACATTCACTGCCCTTAGAAACCTGGGCCTCCAGAAGCGGGGACCATCCTGCCTGGGAGGAGAGTTCTTCTACTCCCGGTTTGAGGGAATTAAAGGAGCTCCTAAGTCGGAGGTGGAAAGTTGTTGCCATTCCCTTCGTGGCCATTTCCGCACTAGCCTGTTATAGCGAGATGATTCCACTTTCAACATCCTCTGGAATCCTGGAGTTTGCAGTTTCGGGAGGGGCCGTCCCGAAACTGCAAACCCCAGGATTCCAGAGGATGTTGAAAGTGAAATCATCGCACTGTAACAGGCTAGTGCGGGAAGTGAACTTTTCGCTGAGTTCCTTCAAAGGAAGACCATTTCCGCACTAGCCTGTTGTAGCGCGATGATTCCACTTTCAACCTCCTCTGGAATCCTGGGGTTTGCAGTTTCGGGAGGGGCCGGCCGGCCCCTCCCGAAACTGCAAACCCCAGGATTCCAGAGGAGGTTGAAAGTGGAATCATCGCGCTACAACAGGCTAGTGCGGAAAGGGCCGAACTTTCGCTTTACCCACAAACTCGCTCACACGGATGCGCTTAGAAAGCCAGAGGTCTCTCTCTTCCCTCGGAGCACCAGGCATGGCAAAATCTTTCTGCCGGGAGCGGGGCGCGCAAACCCACAGACACCCGCCAGGAACACTCGGCGGCGCTGAAGGGACAGCATCAGCAATAGACGCCCGCCTCTCCTCAGCCGAGCCTCTTTCGCGCCTTTCCTCGTCCTGGCCCCGCCGCAAGCAGAGGCGGGCCATTCCTCCCCACCGCCCCGGGCCGGTCCGGGCGCTTGACAAGTAAGCAAAGTCGCCGGGAGACCGGGAGAGGCTGAGGCGGCCGGCGGGGCTCCATTCCGGCCCACCAAAGACTTGGAGAGGACCCGCGTGAGTTTGGGCGGCTCGAGGGGAAACGCTTGGAGCAGGACAACGCGGCCGGGAGTGGAAAGAAAGGAGCGGCGGTGGAGGAGGAGGAGGGGGATTGGGGCCGGAGTGGGGCTGGCTGGGCCACCTCTGAAAGCCCTCTTTGTATCCCTTGGGGGTCCCTTCCCACTCTTGGGTCCTGCGCCTTATTAGCCTAGAGCCCTCGTGCGCTGTGGCTTTCCACGTGGCACCCGCAGTTCTTCTAGCGAGGAGGGGGTTAAAACTTCGGCCGCGTGTTGAGAGCTATTTTAGGTGCGCTCTGGAGAAAGTTAGGAAGGCCTGCTGTGGCCTTCCTGAAAGTGGGAAGAAAAGGGGAGGGGGGCAGAATCTGTCTCTTGTGGGGGGACCGGGGCCGGCCCGGGGGCAGCTTCCTGGAAGTAGACGAGAGGGGAGGTGTTTTGAAGAGAAGAGCAGTCCTCACCCCCGCCTCCTCGCATGTGGGGTTGGAACACGCGGATTGTTGCTGGACGGCCGAATAGGCAAATAAGGGGGGTTTCTGAACCTTCCCGCCTCCCAACTAAAGGGGCGCCTTGGAAGGGAATCGGGTCTTCCTGAGGGCTAAGTGAAGCCGCTGCTTCCAAGGTACAGATCCTAAGGGTTCAGAAATATGGGGGAGGATTTGTGACGGAAGAAATGGGGTCGCTGGGTTAGGAGGGACCCTCTCCTTGTGCTGCTTGAATTACAAGGGAGGGGGGCGTTGAGGGTTCGGGCTCCCTCCAACTTCCGCGATGTCCCCCTTTGCTGCTGCTGTTTTGAGGAGGCTACCGGGGCGGGAGTCCTGATTTGCCTAATAGATGGGCCAGGGCATTGTGGACCTCCATCAGGGCACCCTTGCTACTTCCCCCTCTCCATAAGTGGAGCCTGTTTTTTTGGCAACAGCTGGATTCCTTTGACTTAAAAGCTGAACAGATGTTCACTTCCCTGGGGCACTTTTTCTTGTTGTCTCACCCTTCTTGGCACCAGCATGCCTTGTTTGGTATTATGTGATCAAAACCTTACCTAATATGAACTTGTTTCTTTTAAGATTCTTTTATCCCAAACTTCAGTCTGTCACATACTGGAAGTGTTTGGTTGCTTGCCTGTTGCTTCATCCCCATCCCCTGATTCAGATAGGATACGGATGACAGCTGTTTGTGCCCCAGCAGGATGCTTTCCTGAGGGACTGGCCAAAATGTTTTGATGTTTGAGGTAGAAAACCCGATTATGTCCCCCCCCACACACAAAAAACAAACAAACAGCAGCAACATAGTAATAATATATTGACCTCACAGTCCTAGGCATAGCTGCTCAAAAGTTAGGTGGGAGTTAATTGCAGGTAAGTATCTGTATGTATATGTATGGAACTAGATACAGAGTATGGGACTGCAGCCTAATTTGTAAATGGAGAGATCTGCAGAACTGCTCTAATCTGGCTACTGCTCCATTCAACCTATTAGTCTTTCTCTTCTCAGGCTGTTAAGTTGTTATGATGTCTCAGGGAGATAATTTCCCCTCCACAGCGGTGGCTGAGATGACAATGCCCAGCTGGAGTTTCCCCTGTCAGAAAAAGCAAGTGTTACTCAGATGATTCCCAGCCATGCCTGTGATGCTGGTAGTGGGTTTTAGTGGTCTGGTTTCTTTAGGTGCATTTTCATCACCATTTATTCATTTCATGGAAGTGTTTTCTCAAGGCCTGCTCAACTGACAACTTTCCATCCTGGCAGTGTGGTTTTTCCTAGTTTATTCTCCTGTTGCACCAGTTGCAGTGAAAGGTTGTTTAAATCCATACTTGGAAGGTTCCCCCAGCCACCAAAGGGCTAACACTTTTGCTCACAGCAATCCAATTCAGTTGCTGCCATGCTGTCAGCCAGCTGGTACAAAGGGTGGGGTGGATAGGTGCAGGGAACACACAATTATAAGCACAGAGGTTGCATTCATATATTCTCAGTTTCAATACATCTGGATGCTGGGCCAGTTGGCTTTTTTTTAGCTACAGTACTTACAGAAGTAGGAAGGAAGGAGAGACGCTGTAATGGCTCCCCTCCTTTCCCTTCCCTTCCCTTTCCATTGGCAAAGTTTAGATTCTAAGTTCATTGTTAAGGAGAGTCATGCTTTTCTTCTTGCTTACATTAAAACTGTCATGTACATAAATGGCAATCAGAGCTCAGAAGAAGTAACCCTGCGGGATTACAAATCCTGGATTCCCCAACCAGCGTAACCAGTGACTGCGCTGGTTGAGGAATTCTAGGAATGGTAATTCCAAAGGGTATCTTTTCCCCTAACCTCTGGACTGTTATTTACACAAACAATAAAACTGTTATCAAGTCATCTTTCTTTTACATGAAGACATATGGATCTATATAGACCACATGTGTCAAATACAAGGCCCGCGGGCCAAATCTGGCCTGCTAGGCCATTTCATGTGGCCCTTGCATCTCTCTTGCAGCTGCAGCACTCCCCTCTTGCAATCCCTTGTGGGGATTGGTGAGCCCAGTCCCCACATTGCAGGCCCCTGGCTGCCAGTATTCTGAAGAGGGCCCCAGCAGCCAGCACTTGTGATCTATTTGTGACTGCTCCTCTGTTCAGGTCTTGCGGTTAGAGCATTACCATGGCAATGCTCTGCACAGCTCGCAAAAGTTGGATAGAGGAGCAGTCAGAAGTAGAATTAAATAGCAAGTGCTGGTTGTTGGGCCCCTCTTCAGAATACTGGTAACTGAGTGGTCTGCAATGTGGGATGGGGCTCACCACGTACAGAGAGAGGCAGGGGGTCAGAAAGAGCCACAGAGGAGGGAGAAGAAGAAAGAGGCATAGAGAGGGTCTGGGGGCAGAAAGAGGCACAGACAGTTGAATGCATTAAATCGAATGCAGAGGCAATTATTTAATATGATAAAAAAGTAGGTACATCTATATAGTCTTACAGATACAACTGGCCTTTTGAGGGCAATCATAATGCTGATCCAGCCCAGGATAAAATTGAGTTTGACACCCCGATATAGACTCTTCAGGAGAATGTCATTGCCAAGGTTCAGAATACATTGTCCAGCTTTGCTTTAATAATTTTCACAGTGCAAATTTATGGTTTTCACCAATTTGAGGGCCTTTCACTGTCCTTTCCACACCTTTGCCGTATCTTCCTTTCTTGGCTATGAGCAAAGGGGGAGAAGTACTAGATCTTTGTGAACTGTAACTGCTCTTATAGATGTTTATCTCAGCTCCCTTTTTAGTTGTTAACACATTCTGCCCAGATGCTTTATAGGTTTTTTATTGCTTGCATGAGAAACAGAAACTTTCTTTTCTCTAAAATAAAATGTCAAAACCTCTAGTTTTCAGGCCTACATGTCATGATAGCATATGAAGGTACTTCTGCAATGGAGTCACTTAATCTCACTGGGTGAGAGATGGGCAAAATATTGTAGTATGCATTATTTGTTTTTGTAACTCACATTCCCTCTTCCCATATAAAATATACTCAGGGCAGCTGTGAAATAAGTGAATAAAGATACAGGCATGTTCTTTACTGAGCCAGTTCTTCCATCTCACCTATTTTTAGACAGTTGATGCAATATGAGAACATTCTAGCCTTGACATCTATTTCATATAGTCAAAACTTTGAGAAATTTACTTTTTGGGTGTGTGTATGGGAGAGAAGTCACAGAATCCTTCAGAAAGCATGGCTGTGGTGGGTCAGTGGGAGGGAGAATTTCTGGCAGTTAAAGTCTGAAAAATTAACTTTTTGATACTCTGTTCATGACATCCTGGGAAACTCATATTAGCTCAAAGAAGCTGACCATCCTCACCTCCTGATCAACCCTCATCTCTATCGAATGCGGCAGCTCTTTTCTTTCCGCTTCTACAATGTTCCCTTGTGTTGGACAGCATGATCCTGTAGTGCAGTTTCCTTCATGAGTGTTTCAAGCTACAGCTGTTTTTTGGCACTGGATCTCACAAGCAACATCTGTATTTAAGGCCTCTTCTTTTCATTCTTTCTTAAAAAAAAAAAAGCAAGCTTCCATGCTACATCATGCGGCATAGTTTTCTGGCACTTCTTCTTCCTACTGAAAGAGCTATTGACTTTCTGTTCTCTCCCTTCCCTGATTGTGCTTGTTTGTGAATGCCTTTAGATCTAGTGTCATCTCTGAATTTCATTATCAAACTGTTGACTTCCTCATCGTGCTTCATTTCCAGAAACTATTTGATCAGACAAGATCTGCCCTGTAATATCCGTGGGACGCCATCAGATGTGCTGACCCCAAATGTTCAAAATCAAAAGACTGCCTTCAGGACTCAGGAAGTTGGCATAACAGTTGGAGCCCTTACAAGTAAGGATAAGGTTGCGTGGTTGAGCAATTTGGCTTCTGCATGGCTAGAAGGCACATGATAGAGTTATGTTTTTGAGCTTTTCTTTGCATCTCATAATACCTCACCTTTCATAATGTAGCAGCAACTTACAGCTTGTTTGGGATACTTGATGGAAATGATCTGTTAACACTTAACAACAGCCCTGTAAGGCAGACCGATATTTTGTCGTTATCTTTGTGCTATGAGCTAGGAATGAGACTGAAACAGAATGATTTGCCTTAATTGAGTTCACACTTCCTGATTCTCAGTTAAAGCAGATGTTCAAACTGCACACAGTTTGGTAGACAACCACAAACCCTGTCCCTGGACTAGCTGCATTTGGTTGAATGTCTGCCTGGAATTTATGCAGAACAAGTTGCACAAACACAGACTCCATGCAGATATTTGATCAAATGAATGTGGAAAAACTCACACTTTCCACAGATGTTCACTGTACAGAGTTTGAAGGCTGCATAGGGCTTAGGTCTCCTGAATGCTATGCTTACAATGCATTCTTTATTATTTAATTTTTTTTTTACTCTCTGATATCTGCTCTTCCTCCAAAGGCTATTTATGTGGTCCCCTATCACCTCACTTTTTCCTCACAGGTTAAGTTGAAAGAGAATGATTGGCCCAGAGCCACACATGAGGGTCAAGACTGAGTAAGGATTTGAACCCAAATTTCCTCAGTCCTAGGCTGATACACTAACCACTACACTGCCACTGGCTCCCAACAGCAGGTATCTGAGCTGAAAGCTTTTAAGTGACTTAGACAAAGATCCCTGCTTTAGGTCCCATTGATTTCTGAGCATAAATTAAGTATTGTGTGGAACCTAGATGCCTTCCTCCACAGAAGATGCTGCTGTGTAACATTTCTCCTGGTTTCCAAAATGCAGTTTTTGAAAGATGGTTGTTGTAATTTAATTTATAATCTACACCAGTGGTTTTTAACCTGGGGTCTGAGAACCCCTGAGGATCCATGGAATCGTCATGGTGGGGGGGGGGTCTATGAAGCCCTGCTGTTGGACACCATAATCACCATCAGCAATAGGAACATGGCAGCAGGGGGTGTTTGCAAGTGCTGAAACTGCTTCCTCATTTGCCAATGATTGAGCAGTTTGGGTGTGTGCACACATACGAAAGGGATGTGGTGGTAGCGGTATGCGTGTGCCCAAACTGTGACTCTGGAGACCAGGGTTTGAATCCTCATTCAGCCATGGAGATCCAATGGGTGACTTCAGGCAAGTCACATTCTCTCAGCCTCAGAGAAAACAAAGGCAACAAATCTTTTGAAGAAAACCCCCATGATAGGGTGACCTTAGGCTTGCCAGTTTTCAAAGAAGAGAGACATGATGACTAGAAAGAACCTCCTCCCTGTCAGTAGCACTTTGCTATCGTGTTCGTTTAAGTCACTTCTGATTTTTGGCAACCCTAAGGTGAACCTATCACAGAGGTGGGTGTTTTTTTGGCAGACTTGTTCAGAGGGGGTTTGCCTCTGAGGCTGAGAGAATGTGACTTGCCCAGGGCCACCCCGTGTCTGAGTAGGGATTTGAATCCTAGTATCCAGAAGCCTTTACTTTTTTAAAAAACTGAAAATTTAAATAAATATTTTAATATTTAAGAAGTTAAATATTTAAATCTTGAGTTAAGTCTTGGGGGTGCTAGCAACAAATTATATTTGCAGAAGGTCCCTGGTAAAGAAAAGGTTAAGAACCACTGATCTAGACCACAATTTTGAATGGTGTTACATTTAAAAAGGGGCAAATTTCACATTTCTTTAAAGGAAAAACCCTAGGAGAGGGGAACAAAATGTGCGGTGACTCAGAGAGCAGGTGGCAGATCTGATGTATGTTTTTTTCTAAGAAGTGGTGGGGAGAGGAGGGGAGAGTTGCAGCTTCCCTCCCTCTCTTGGCCCTCTTCCTGCAGTCAGGCTGTCCTTCCCTCACTTCAGTAGCCACAATGCAAATGACAGTTTGGCTGAGGGGACAGCAGAGTGTGAAATTCTAGCAGCTGTTTGTCCCCTGGCCACTGTGTGTGTGTGTGTGTGTGTTTGGCTTTGAGTGTTGTGTTCTCCCCATCTGCAAATACTTGCCCCTTTCTTCTTTCCTCTGTGCTGGTAGCTATTTTCCAATTTATTTTTTTAAACATCAGCAGAAGGGCTACTCTTACTCCAGTGTGTTATGTTATGAAGACAGGGTGCTGCATTAAAACTAGTTCTGGTTTACTATGATGGGAGAATACTTTGTTTTCCCCATTTCTGCTTTTTCAGTCATAGCTTCCTGACTCTAAAGTGGCAGCTGGTGCTTTGCTTCACATCCAGTCTGTTTCCTGTTGTTTTCTGTGATTCCCTGGTCACTCCATTGTCTTGCTTTTGCTTCACAGTAATTTGCAGTGTGCATGTATTGGTTGGCCTTGTTGGTCTTTGCGGTTTGAGTACTTGGGTATCAGCAGAATGGAGGGCAGGAAGGGTGACAGTTGACCTTTCTGTCTTTTCAGCCTGGTGTCCATAGCTGAGGGAAGATGGCACCAACCCTGCAGCAGGCCTACCGGCGACGCTGGTGGATGGCCTGCACAGCAGTGGTGGAAAATCTCTTCTTCTCAGCAGTGCTGCTGGGCTGGGGCTCCTTGCTCATCATGCTCAAACATGAAGGCTTCTACTCCCATGTGTGCATAGGTGAGTGGCAGGAGGGGGAGGGAAAAGGAAAGGGCCCTGCTGGCAAAGTTGAGAAGGAGGAGAAGCAAAAAGAGAATGAGAGGGGATGGGCAAAGGATGAGGTGGGCTTCAGATGAGCAGAATCCACCATTACCTGTTCCCAGAAAGCTCTACAGAGCCACTTCTGCACTTTTTTGAAGTGCACATCCTAGGACTCTACAGTTAGTCTGGCCAGTGGTCTGGCCAGCCCCAAAAAGGAGTTTTTCCAAGCTTTAGTTGAGGTACACTATCATCCTGGGGTTTTTGAAACCAGTCAAACTGATACTGGCAATGGGCTTGGTGGGCTTGGGGAGTAGACTTGAAGAATGAGTCTGTTGTAGATAGTTATATTGGCATGATGAGCATTACATTGTAGAAACACCTCTGATAGGAGAGTAAATGAGAGAATTATTAGAAATGGGCATGTTGGCTTTCACCTTGGTGAGACTGGCAATCCAACTCTACAATAGCATATGACATTGTTGGGAGATGTGTGACTGACAGAATGTGGTGGAATATGTACACCAGTGTAAGGCTAGACTAATCCCATGCAGACTCCTTGCTTGAAACAGCTTTCCTACAATGGCTTCCCACTTATGCCACCATAAAGTCCATCTCTTTAACCAGGCATTCATGAGCAGTTAGCTGCTGTTACAATCACGCTTGTTGCTGATCATTTATTGGTTTCACTGCATGTTATTAACTGTGTTTTATTGCTGGTTATTTTAACCTTGTTAGCCATCTGGGGATTTTTGTGAAGTGCAGGATATAAATAAACAAAAAATAGATAAAAATGTTGGACATAAAACATGGTAGCCAATGCTGCCATTACCCCTTGGCAGTAGTGCTGAGTCATCACATGCTAGACATAATGTACAGATTAGCCCTTAGTATGAACGCTCTGGTCTCCCATCATCTTCCTCATAGACAACTGCTCCAGATAAAACCCTCTCTTTCCTGCAGAACAGTCCTTTCTGCCAAAGTTTGCTTCTGGACAGATAAGCCCCTTTTACTCCCTGCCCGCTCCACCCTCAGGTCATTCACAAATTACAGAGGACTATCTCATTTTACTCCTGCTGTGGGACAAAACCCCTGGGTCCCATTGTAAGTACTGGTCAAAGCAATTATGCCCTATACACACACATTCCAGAAGGTCTTTCCCCGGGGACGTACCTTTCGCTCCCTGACAACACCTGAGGAGACCAGGCTGGATCTAGCCTTGCTTTCCTTTCATTGGCAGGTGAGGAGCTTTCTATTCCAACAGGCATTGAGGAACAGATTGTTTTACATGTGAAGGGTTCTTTGTTTAATGTACTTTCATTCTGTGCTTTTAAATTATTCTTCTAAACTGTTTTAAGTCTATAGACAGTCAAATACAGGTGCAGACAAAGTGCAGCCTGTGGATCACTCTCAAGTGCAGCTCCAGAAGCGCCCCAGAGCATCCAGACCACCATTTTTTTTTAAAGGGCCAATGTTTGAGCAGGGCTTTCCCCCCCTTCCTCAAAACTGTTCTAAACCGTAGTGATTCGTCTAACCCTCCAAAGCCTCTCAAAAGCACAGAAAAAATATGCTGAAAATCAGCCATAATGGCAACTGGAAGTGATGCCATGTCAGTTTGGGTGCACCAAAACACACTACAGCGTGGAAAAGTGGCCCAGTTGCACACTGGTCTAATAGTATCTTTATTTGTGTGTGTGTGGGGGGGGGGTATGTTGTTAGCTACAAGTGATGTTATTTGTGTTTTGTTTGTGTTATAAGCTGCCTTAAGACCCAGTCTTGGGAAGAAGGCAGGGTAGATATGAACTGACTGATTGGTTGACTTCCTCCTGTGATTCCTCATTTCAGGCAGGTTTCCCTGTCTTAAAATGTCTGTGGGCTTTCAACATCACAAAGAAACTAGCTTATCCCTTTTGCTGCAGTGAGCCAGAGTACTGAGTCAATCACCATGCTGGCTGGATGATTCTATTTTGTGTTTTCGTGTTTTGGACTTTAGTCCAAAACACTAAATTTTCCAAATCCTGGTTCTTTCGCAGGTCCTGTTACTCACTCACCCCTTTTGCCTGTTGTGCAGGACTGTTAGCTTTGCATTTTGTTTAGCACAGCAGGGTGGAAGGGGACCCTGTTGAGCTTCCTCATGACCAGAAAGGGGTTCTTTTGCACTAGGGTAAAGAGAGAGTGAGACAGATTTGTGTTGGAAGCGGTGATCCAGTTTTTCTTTTTGCTTTAAGGTGAGAACTTCACCAATAGCTCTGATGCAGCCAATACATCTCACCCTTGGCCCAGCTGTGTGGAACAGGAAGAAATGCTCAACCTGGGATTCACCATTGGCTCCTTCTTACTGAGTGCTGCCACCTTGCCTCTTGGGATATTCATGGACCGGGTTGGCCCAAGGCCGCTCCGCTTGCTTGGAAGGTAAGGACTGGAAGGGTGTGGGTGTTCAAATGGCAGAATACTTGGAAAATACCTCAGATAATGAAATAGATGTGTTCCTGGGCACTACTTTAACAGAAAAATTGGTCCCAGAGGTAAAAAACATGGAAAGACTAGGGATAGATTTCTACACTGCACACATGTGCATGCATGTGCGCACACACCCACGTGTGCACACACACACACACAGAGCAGTTTAATATGTTTCACCAAAGTTTTTGTTCAATGCTAACAGTATACACATGGGAAACAAAACAACCAGGTCAGGTAAACATTGGACAAGCAGATAGAAACATTTTGAGCCTTCTGCAGACCACTTGAAAGTTTCTTCCAAAATGCATCCTGAGATTGTTTTTTGCTTTCACCAGCAAATGATTTTTGTTATGATTTGATCTTGGTGTCCAGACTTACAGCTCTATCCTTTTTTAACTTGCTGGGGAGGGGGGCTAGAACTTAAAACTTAAAAAACTTCCAGCTAGAAGGAGAACAAGGAAGAAAAAAGGAGGTGCTGAGTGGGCAGAAAAAGACTTTGTAAAAAAGAACTTCTTCATCAAAGGCTTTGTCAACTGAGGTATGACTGTTCTTGGGAATGGGTAAGTGTCCAGGGGATACTGGGAAGCAAATACTTGTTTTGAAGGAAATTGAAGGGGTTTAGAGAGTCAGGACTAGCTCAAGACATCTTGCTGCCCAAGACAAAGAGCAAGAGGATGCCCACTTTACATTCCACACCCACAGGCATGACAGTTCAGCCTTCCTTCAATGCTGGTAGTGGGATTGTCTGGTCTATGCTACACCTTGAGCCAGCATGCTAATGTTGTGTAGTGTGTGCAGCATTTTTTTACAAAAGAGGAAGACAGCCAAGAGCCTTCACAGGGTGAGAGCCGGGAGGTTGTCTGTGCTGTATCATCCTGAAGCTGCTGCCTAACTCTGTCTAATGGTTGGGCCGGACCTGTTGAGCATGAATTACCGGGAGATGAGTAATTGTGTTGGGGGTGAGGAGTGGGGGGTGAGAATGGATTGCAGATTGGTATGTGGGTAAATATGTATGTGTGGGGAATGATTTCACACAATGATGGTGGAACATCTCTTTGAGGACATTATTTAGCTCTATATTATTCTGAAGTATGCAAAAGGATCTTGCAGCCCCTTTGAGACTTACTGGGAGAAAGAGAGAAAGTTTTCATAGACTTAATTTACTTCAACAAATCTCCATGCATCTGATGAAGCAGACTTAATTCTACAAAAGCTTATGCTACCAAATTATTTCTTTCAGTGAGTCTCTAAGGTGCTACAAGATCCCTTTGCATATTGCTCTAGACCAGCATGACTGTGTCTTGGAATTGTTTTGAGGTGTCTACTGTTTTCTTTACAGCTCAAGCTTTGCCATCTCCTGTGCTTTCATGGCCCTGGCTGCATACAACCCACCAGGTGAGATCCATGCCCTTGGCTGAATGGGCAACTTGGGTCACTCAGACTGGTTTATAATGATGATTGCCAGGTTGAAACTCAGACAAGCATCTACCCAAATCCCTGTTGACAGTCCTGCAGCTATTAAGGTGGATATCTTTGCGGCTTTGATCATCCTGATTCTCCTGCCTCCATTGGCCTCTTCCTTTTCCACTAGCTGGAGCAAGAGGAACCCTTGCTTTGCCCTGTGGCAGGCAGAATGGTGAGACTTGAGGGAATGGCTTCAGAAAACAAAGAAATATAGAATTGGGAGGGACTGCTACTCCTCCCTCCTGCCAATGCAGGAATCCACAGCTAAAGCCCCCTTGTGAGATGAACATCTCACCTCTTTTGCTTTTTTCTTAAACATCCACGAAGGAGAGTCCTCCATCTTCTGAAGCAGCCCACTTCAATGCCAAGCAGCTCTTGCATGTTAGAAAGGTGGGCTTGTTCCTTAGGTTGCAGAATTGCAGTTTTTCATTTATTCTATCCATTCACATGGATAACTCATGTTAGGTTTTCAGGCTTTGCTGATGTTCATCTCAGGTCTCCATGTCATTCTTTTCTGTTTTATTTTTCTTTTTTTGTCACAAGCACACACACACACACACACACAGACACACACATTTTTTTCATGGCCACCACCAATCTGCTCACCCCATGTTTCTGTTCTGTCTCCCTAGTCCTTTCCCCACTGATTTTTCTCGGTCTTTCCCTGAATGGCTTTGGTGGGATCTGCCTGACCTTCACTTCCCTAACCGTGAGTAGGAGATGATACTTCATAATTGGGGCCTTTCATCACATAAAGAGTCTTGGGGTGTTGATCTTCAGAAGGTCATATGGCAAAAAACAGGAGGCACTGTAGCATACTTCTCCTGATGAGTTTTCATACAGCTCTAGTTCAGACTTGAGCCAACAAGTTCTGCCTTGTTCTGTGGTTACCTCCCCTTTTCTTGTCAACTGTAAAGGTATCAAAGGAGTTGACTATTGGCTCTATCAGAGTCAGGAAACACCATTCTGAGGAAAACCATTCTGAGCTCTTTTTTTGTTTCCCCTCTGATGAAACCCCTTTTCTGGGATTTGTGAGAGCTGGCAAGATGAATGTCTACCTGCAAATCAGGTGTGTGTGGCCATCTTGACAGATGTTACTGCTCCTGTTATAACCTCTTTCACTTAGGGCTTGGAAAAGTGAGGTTTTTGGACTGCAACTCCAAGAATTCCCCAGCCGGCATAGTCAGTGGCTGTCTTGCTTTGGGGAATTCTTGGAATACTAATCCAAAAAAATCACTTTACCAAAAAGTCCATATTCCACAAAACCTCCAGCTAAACATAAATTGTAAAAAATAAGATAAATTGCTGTGAATTCTAATAATATAATTTGAATAATTCAGTTGATATTTTGAAAAGATGGATTTGCCTGAAACTGGGAACTGAGTTTCCCAAGGTTAGGAAGAACACTGATGCCCTCAAGATATTTTGGGCTCATCTTCCACAAGTTCCAGCCAGTATGGCCAAAGATCATGCACTGTAGTCCAGGGAGCTGTAGTCAAAAACACTGGAGATGGGGGCACTATCGTTATGGATGACTGTGGTGGCTAATGCTCATGGGACCTTCAGTCCAGCAATATCTGGAGAGCCACAGGTTGCCCACCATTGCTTCGACAGTTTTGTAGAAGAAAAATTTTTGGCAGCTGCAGCTTTTAATAGAGAACTTGAACTAGCTGAAATTATCACTGCAGTGCATCTCTTAAGCATGCAGAACCCCTTGTTGTTTTGTTTACTTCTGAGCTGCCTGAGCAAGAGAGATTACATGCTATTTGCTTCCCAAGGGAGAAGTTAACCAGTAGGGAGTAATGGAGAAAGCCCTTCACCATTGGCTAACGGGCAGGGGAGTGTTAGAGGCAGGGCACAGCATAGATTGGGCAGAGTGCTTATCTTTTTGGAGCAGGAAGAATTGTTACAGCGCATTGTAAAGAATGAGTATGGCTGCATGTGTTCTTAAGGGTAACAGTGCCTGCATTATGGGAGCTGCTTCCTTGTTTGACTTTCCTGTCAGCTTCACTGTGTAGCTCAGTAGTACCAGGTGCCATATTTCTGATTACTTCTAGCGATGCCAGTGGATTTGGGTAATGATAGCACTGGATGCTCCTTTTATATTAGACGCATTGACTGTATTGACTTGTTCCTCTTACGCTTAAGATATACTCTTTTATATTTTAGTTATTCTAAGGTATTTATATCTTAGGTGTATTCTGTGCCAGAAATCTTCACTCTTTCCCTGAAACCAAGACTGCCAGGAATCAATAAAGCACAGTTTTTACACTGAGAGATCCTAAATCCACTGTCAAACATCAGCCCCTGTCTGCATTCATACATTGCCCTGTAATAACCTTAGATATAGCACCTCATGGCACTGGCATAACACAAAAGCCTGTATCAGAAGCATAAATCTTCACTTACCTAGAAACGCATCAAATCTGAAGACTGCACACACCTGTTCACCAGTTGTGTCTTACAGCACAGATCTGGCATGGCACAAAAACTTGGATCATAAGTATGGATCTCTCTTGCTTTAATACAGATGCTCCCAAATTATCCTCTGGCCACAGATCACATACATTGATATATTTAATTGCACTTTTAGACATAACTATCTGCATCATACACATAATACACATCATACACATCTGCCTCAGTTTTTTCCCAGAAGGATAAAAGCACTTAACCTGGCGGTTGGGGAGCAGGTGAGGAAGCAGGGGAAATGAGGCACATAATAGGCAGAGAGGTAGTACAGGAATACCTGGCCACACTGGATGAATTCAAGTCTCCAGGGCCAGATGAATTGCATCCTAGGATATTAAAAGAACTGGCAGAGGTCATTTTGGAACCGCTTGCTATAATCTTTGAGAAATCTTGGAGGACAGGAGAAGTTCCCGCAGACTGGAAGAGGGCAAATGTTGTCCCCATCTTCAAAAAGGGAAAAAAGAGGACCCGAATAATTATCGCCCAGTCAGCCTGATATCAGTACCCGGAAAGATCCTGGAGCAGATCATTAAGCAGTCAGTTTCTAATCACTTAGAAAGCAACGCGGTAATCACGAGAAGTCAACACGGATTTCTTAAAAATAAGTCACGCCAGACTAATCTTATCTCTTTTTATGATAGAGTTACTAGCTTGATAGATGAAGGGAATGCTGTGGATGTAGCATATCTCGATTTCAGTAAGGCTTTCGACAAAGTTCCCCATGACATTCTTGCAAAGAAGCTAGCAAAATGCGGGCTGGACAGGACTACTGTTAGTTGGATTTGTAATTGGTTGACTGACCAAACCTGAAGGGTGATCACAAATGGCTGCTTTTCATCCTGGAGAGAAGTGACTAGTGGGGTGCCACAGGGTTCTGTCCTGGGCCCAGTGCTGTTCAATATCTTCATCAACGACTTGGATGAAGGAATAGAGGGCGTGCTGATCAAATTTGCAGATGACACCAAATTGGGAGGGGTTGCTAATACATCAGAGGACAGGATTAAAATTCAAAATGACCTGGACAGATTGGAGAGCTGGGCCAAGGCTAACAAAATGAAATTCAACAGAGAGAAGTGTAAGGTCCTACACTTAGGTAGAAAAAATGGAATACAGAAATATAGGATGGGGGACACGTGGCTGGATAGCAGTACGTGTGAAAGGGATCTAGGAGTCTTAATAGACCACAAGCTGAACATGAGTCAGTAGTGTGATGCGGCAGCCAAGAAAGCCAATGCAATTCTCAGCTGCATCAATAGGAGTATGGTGTCTAGATTCAGGGAGGCACTGGTACCACTCTACTCTGCTTTGGTTATACCTCATCTTGAATACTGTGTCCAGTTCTGGGCACCTCAATTCAAGAAGGATATTGACAAGCTGGAGCAAGTCCAGAGGAGGGCGACCAAAATGGTGAGGGGCCTGGAAGCCATGCCCTGTGAGGATAGACTTAAAGAGCAGGGCTATCTAGCAGTGGAATATGCTGCCTCAGAGTGTAGTGGAGTCTCCTTCTTTGGAGGTTTTTAAGCAGAGGCTGGATGGCCATCTGTCAGGAGTGCTTTGCGGGTATTCCTGCATGGCAGGGGGTTGAACTGGGTCGCCTGTGTGGTCTCTTCCAACTCTACTTTTCTATGATTCTATGATTCTAAGTAGATCCAACATTTTATAGATGTATTCTTGACATAATGGTGCATTCCTGATGCCTCCCTCTGAAAACTATAAGGATATGGAAGAATCTGTGCCTCTTATCTATGTTTCAATGCCACCACTATGCCATGAACTGCTTCATTTGTGAGATTTATGGTGGATTTATGGATTGGGCAGTATATTTCTGTAGCTTGTCTTTAAAAATCATGAGTACTCTTCCGCAAATCTACATGTTTGTACAATAGCAGCTGCATGAAATACCAAGTAAATAACTTACAGTGTAGCCTGGTACTCAATATAGCAATACAGTCAAGCCTTCCACACTCACTAGAATTAGAGGCACAGGACCCTTGCAAAAGTAACAAAAAAGGAAATATCAAAATGTGTGTGTCTGTGGGAAGGGACCCGAGTTATGGTGAAAAGAGTGGGCACTGAGGGTCCAAACAAGGTCAGGGAAAGGAGAGGGGAAAGGGATGGTCGGCAAGGTGGCCCTGTACTTCCTCTTGCTTGCCCATCTTCTTCCTTGGGATTGGGGGAGCAATAGGAGAGTGTTCATGATACTGAAAAATCAGGGTGCAATCTGCCGTTAGCTGGCCAGGCAGCGGCCGGTGGAGGAGGAGGAGGAGGAGGAGGAGGACGACCAGAGACAGGTATTTAAAGGGGAACGTGTCCTGACTGGAGCCACTGAGAGGGAAGGGTCCCCTGGAAGAGACGCACTTGATGTGAGGGGCAGGTGTTGGGGAAACTTGCAAATCTGTGAAAGTGAAGCCTACAAATGTGGAGGGCTGATTGTATATGCTGTTTAAGTATGAAATGAAGACAATACACATGCTTGTGAGTAGAGCCTGGAAAAATATGTTGTGAGTAACAGTGTTGCTTATAATGTGTTACAGTTTTTTTGTACTGAGGAGGTAACAATGTTGCTTTTGCCAAGCTATAATGCTAACCCATGAATGCTATAACCTTAGCATAAGAAATAGTGTTTCTGTTTTTAACCCTCCCACCTTCTTCCTTTGTCCTCAGCTTACTTCAGTTGCTGCAAACTTGAGTTCAAAGTGCAAAAGTAGTTTCCACTCAGGGGACTCAGCACTGGGGAAGGGAGAGAGTGGAAGCTTGCCCTTTCCAGTAGGCTCAGGCAAAAACAAACTGCTACAGACTCTCCTAGCTTGTGTGTTCTTCCTCATCAATAACTTTTGCCATCTTGACCACACTCTGATTTTGCTTGGCCACTCATGTGCCAGTTTTCATCTGTGAAGTGTTCGAGGGTATATCACCATGCCCCAAACATTAATTTGGGAACCTACAGTTGACTTTCTCATGTATGTCTTTGCTGCAAACCAAACTTTAAAAAAAAATTTCTCCTGTCTTCCTTCAAATAAAATGCAAATCACGTGAATTACATGCTTTCCCTACTAGACTAATGCTGCTCTAGGAAGTTTTGTGGAGGCATTAATAGCCTTGTAATTAATGGAACACTTGGGGGCACTATAAAGCAATGGCACTAGAGTGCAAAAAAAAATTAGAGCACTCTAATACAGTTGGTCTGTAGCTCCCAGAAATTCCACCAGAACAAGGACAGAACTTCATAGAGTGCTAGTATAATCCCTCAAGAAGCTTGAAGGATTTAAGAAGAAAAAGAGAAAAGGACTGTCCTTTTTTTTTTTTAAAGTTAGTTTTTGGTACAGGTGTGTGTGTGTGTGGGGTGACTTTTTAATGCATACATGCTACAGAAAAAAACAATGGTAAGAGGCAAAAAAAGAAAAAAAGAAAAAGAAAGAAAAAAGGCCAAGACAGTGAAGCACATTACATGTCTCATGCAGATGATGGTAACAATAACAAATTATCTCAAGCAATTAGTAATGAGTAATAGAGTACATTTTCCCCCTCTTGGTAATGTTTCAAGCTGTGGATGAGATTTGCAATTATATACAGGACTTCTTGTGCTCTCCTTGGGAAAATCATGAGAACTTACACCTAGAATTAAGATTTTTGTGCCCACCAAGTTCCTACCAAGTTCTGGAGCTACAGTTGGCCCTCCACATTCATTAGGGTTAGGAGTGCAGAATTCTTGAAAAAGAGGGGAAGTTGTAAATATCAAAATGTGTCTGTGAGAAGGGGGCTGATACATGGTAGGGAGAATGGATACCCAGGGTCCAAACGAAGTCAGGGAGAGGAGAGGGAAAGGAGGTGGGTTGGCATAATGGCCCTATACTTCCTCTTTCACCTATCTCCTTCCTTGGGTGTATGGGAGGCATCAGGAGAGGGCTTGTGGTGCTGAGAAATTTGGCTGTGAGTTATTCTCAGTTAGGCAGGCAGCAACTGCTGGTGGTGGTGATGATGGAGGAGGAGGAGGAGGAGGAGGAGGAGGAGGAGGAGGAGGACGAGGACCGGAGGATGGTTTTTAAAGGGCTGCACAGCCTGATTGGAGCTGCCAAACTTCCCCTGGAAAATAAGTGGGGAGTGGGGTTGAAGAAACTTCCAAATAATCAAATCCATGAAAGTTAAACCCACAAATGTAGAGGCCCAACTATATAATTTTTACAGAGTAGTCTCTGGCAATGAATGAGAGCTGTAACTACTTTGTGGGTTTTTTGTGCTCTGCATGTAAACACTATAGTGATCCACTGTTTAGGACTAAGGGAAGAATGTGCTCAATATTCAGTCATGTAAATCCAGCTCCTTAACTTTGTAGAAACACCCATTTGCCAGAGACAAAAGATGAAAGCTCTTTTTTGGCACAGCTTTGAAAAAGTCTCCTCCCATTGTTGTACCTGACTCAGACAATTTAAAAGAAAAAAGAAGGATTTCCATTATGTTCCATTGCTTCATATTTGTTTTGCACCATGAAATGCTCTAATAGTATATATTCTTACAATGCAGTCTGTGTACGTGGATCATAAGTGTGATTGCATAAAATATAGGATCCAACACAGCTGTTTGCTTTGCAAATTGAGTTTTGATGCAATGGATACCTTTGCTAACAGAAGTGGAAAGGAGGTCCTTTTCAGTAATTTGCTGCCCCCTTCTCTACAGCCCCCGTTTGCCCTTGAAAATCTGCTTCCAACGCAGGGAATATGATGTTGGAGGGGGAGGGAGAGTGCTTTAGAAAGAAGGAAGAATTGGCAAAAATCCTGTCTCACATTAATCACCTCCTGGATTCAAAACCATTCTGTGGTAAAAGAGAGCAGCACTGAATTCTACCCAATGGATTTCTCTAGATTTATGGTAGATTCGTGAGGATCCATTGGGCTCATGCCTCAGATTAATGTTTTTACACAGTGATAGCACACAGAACCCTGTATCTCTCAATTTTATGAAGGAGTCAGACAGCCACTATAGAGACAGGTGTGGTATAAAAACTAAATGATTGAAGATAAGGATGAATATGGGTATACTTTTTTTTGTAATCTACCTGTGAAAGTGGTTCTAGATTTTTGTGCCACAGTGTTTCTATAATCTCTCATTTTAAAAGGTAGATCATAGACAAAAGTATGAATTTTGTTTCTTGATAAGACTGGAGTATCTCCTTATAAAAATCATGATGATACATTTCTGGACAAGAGATTTTGCAACCTCTTGGCACTGTAAAATGTGGTATCCATGACTTTTATGGTTCAGTCTATGGGCACAGATGCCACCTGTGATTTGATAATGGATTTGGCTGCAAAAATAATATACATTCTGAGGATCTGTTTAAAACTGGGGCAGGTAATTTCAGTGGGCGTAAGGGACAATTGAGAGCCAGCATGCTATAGTGGTTTGAGCATTGTACTACGACCCTGGAAACCAGGGTTCCATTCCCCACTCAGCCATGGAAACCCACTGGCTGACTTTGGGTGATCACACACTCTCAACCTCAGAATCCTGTGACAGATTTACGTTAGGGTCACCATAAGTCAGCAATGACTTGGAAGGCACACAACAACAACGGGACAATTCCCCAGGACATCTACCTCAGGTTACCCATCTGCCCCCAACTCCAAATTTTGCTGGCATCACACCAGATTTTATCAGTGAAATGGCCATAAAATAAGCAGGAAGCATTTGTTTTAATATTTTTTCCCCAGTTTGCTGCCATATTTTGATAGTTAAAAAAAAAAACCCTACATTTTTAGCACTATTCTCTGCTTGCTAAAATGACTTTCAGTTTTACTGTGGAGTTTCAGTGGCATGGTTTCAGAGGTGCTTTGGAGGGGAGCACATGTTGCCCTCTGTGCTATAAAAGAAGAAGTTAGGGCCACATTTTAGTTGCAATTTTCAGATAATCCAATGCATTATGCATGGCTAGTGTGATGAAAGCAGCAGAAGTAGCAATAATGACAGCAGCATTACCACCATCACCAATAATATCCTTCCCTGTAGTATAAGATCTGTGGGCAGTTTACAGTAAAATTCGTTTAAACAGTCTAAAAATTTTAAACAATAAAAGTAATTCAACATCCTAAAAACATATTATACAATTGAATAATTTTAATAGGCTAAAACCATGGATATATACAGATTTGGATAAAATCATTATGCCTCAGAGGCTTTAATGAAAAGGGAACTTTAACTTAGTGCTGGACTGGAACCAATATTGGTGCCATGAGACCTAAGCTGGTTTAGATCTAACCTACTGCAACTGGCATGTGTCAGAAGAATTATTGCATCTGTTGCTGCATCCATATTTCTGTATCTTTCAGTGTGCTACAGCCATGTTGACTGGGGGATTTGGAGAACTGTAGTCCAAAAACGGTAAAATTTGCAAGCTTTATAAAAGGGGAAAATGTTTTTGATTCCTCTTCCCACTAAACAGACAAATAAATACATCTTCATACATAGGTGACATGATGCCATAGAGAAAGATTTTAACATGGTCATGTGCATGAAGTACTAGCTTTCTGTTTCTTTTATTATGACTGAAGCACTATTCAGTCATTAGAGCAGAGCTTTCCAAACTGTGTGTCACAACATGTTAATGTGTTGGCTGCAGTGTGTAGGTGTGTTGAGCGAATCATAGAATCATAGAAGTGTAAAGTTGGAAGAGACCACAGGGGCCATCCAGTCCAACCCCCTGCCATGCAGGAACACCCTCAAAGCACTTCCGACAGATGGCCATCTAGCCTTTGCTTAAAAACCTCCAAGGAAGGAGACTCCACTACACTCCGAGGCAGTACATTCCACTGCCGGACAGCCCTGACTGTCAGGAAGTTCTTCCTGAGGTTCAGGTGGAATCTCCTTTCCTGCGAACTTAACGAGTGGAGGGGCTGCCTCTCCTGCTGCTGGTGCAGCAGGCCAGGCCAAGTGAAGGGGCTGCCTCTCCCGCTGCTATCGCCCCACGCCAAAGAAGACTCCAGCAAGCGCGGCAGTGGTGGTGGGCCAGGCTCCACTTACTGAATTACTGACTGAATTACTGTGTCACAAAATGAAGAAATGTGTCACCAACATGAAAAGTTTGGAAAGCTCTGCATTAGAGACTCTGTTTTTAATCAGAAGTGGTACAATGCAAAGGTGGACTTGCATCCTAACCCATCTACTGTATGTAAATAACAGCATCACTTAGGCCGGTGGTTCCCAAACATTAGTCCTACAGCTGTTTTGGACTTCAATACCCAGAAGCCCCAACTAGTTTTTTCCAACAGCCAAGAATTCTGGGAACTGAAGTCCAAAACATCTGCACGACCAAGATCTGGGAAACACTGACTTAAGCCTTGCTGGTTTCTTGTTCTTGGGGGCCCATCTACATGGGATAAAGCATGAAGAATGAAAGTTCCCTTTGTGACCATAATTAAAAGCCTGGGAATATTTTTTTTCTGTTGAATCTGCCATCTGTTTTGGCACTTTGATAGTTCCTCTGCAGTTCTTTATGTTTTAATTTACTGCAGATACATTGGTCTTAAGTGCAAGTTAATATGAAAGCAATCTTGTTCAGCAATTAAACTGGTGTGAAACTGTGGTGGAATTCAACTCACAGCTTCAGACATCTCCCTTCTGTTTGTACATGTGTTTTCTTTATAAGTTTAGGGCGTGTTGATGGAATAGCTGTGTGATCTCGCCTGGTGGTGCTGGAACATTTCTCTCTGTGTGTGCCTACAGGTTGTGAATGACTTCCCCACTTGTGTGAGATTTCTGAGATTGCTGCCTTTAGAAGATAGAATAGTGTAGGGGATGAGATCTAGTCAAGGTGACCAAAGACTGTGTGCCATTAGCAGCTGAGTCTAAGAGCTAGTTACGTTGTGTGTTCTCTCTAGGACTGAGAAGAGCTGTGTTAATAGAATTCCCTGATCTCCCCCCACCCTCTGGTCACCCTCCTTGGCACTGGGATATTCCATGTTGCAATGGTTCATGTCATGTATCTGACCTTTTCCTTTTGAGGTTGGGCTGTACTGGTAGTGTCAGCCCAGTCCACGCTGGCAGAAAGGACAGGCAAGAAGATTATCTTGCTGGAGAACTGGACTGGTGCTCACTTCTTTGGCATTTGGGTGGGGAAGGAGGGGTGACTGCTCATTTCCAGAACACAGAGAACTATTATGCTTACTTTACTATTAGGTCACAGTGGCTTTTAAAATAGGTAGGCTTAACCACAGGGTACACATACATGTGGCAGGTGGGAAGTAGCTGGCCAATGAGGAGGCAGAGTTGAGTGCCACACCCCACTTTTCGTTTGCCTTAGGCAAGGACGTATGTTAAAGAACGTAAGCCTGGTAGAGACACCCTGCCCTCTGCTGTTTACTCAAGCAAAGGCATGGTTGGCATTCTGCCATACCTCAGGGCAGTCCCAGAGGGAAAAGGAACTAGAGAATCTTTTTACTTGGGAGTGACGCAGTGGCTGCTTGTGGACTGAACAAAGGGTGGTTCCTTACTCTGAAATGAGGTGGAGAATTACTGCAGCTCAGTCCACAAGCCACCCATGAAGGATGAGCAGCACAGTTGTAGAGCATGCACATTGTATTCAGAAGGTATCCAGTATGAGCAACCATCATTGGTGAATGTTGGTTGGGGATGATGGGAGGCAGAGTCCAAGATCTAGAGGATCAGAAGTTCCCTATTACTAGAAGAATAATTCTGGAATAATGACCATTCTCTAATTCTCTGGTTGTAATCACTCACATCTTTTTGGTTCTTTTGCACACACATATAGATTAAAATAAAACACATTTTTAGTTGCTTGTCACTGAAGTTGGTTAAGGGGTCATCAGGTGAGAATTTGAAAAATAAGAGAGACTCCAGCCTTAAGTGGGATCTCCATTATGTGCAACTGTGATAAGTGGCTACATAAGATTTGCTCCGGATGAGACCAAAGACCTCTTCTCCAGCAGAGTACTGTTCAGAATAGGGTACTGAGACACAAGGTATTCTGTGAAGTAAATAAATTGTTTCCTTTAGAGTAGAGGATTCTGTCAGCCCTAATCAAAAGACCAACTGACAGGGTTATAGGCAGGGTATTTCTACTAACCTCTCCCCTTTGTTATGTGTCTTCAGCTGCCCAACATGTTTGGAAACCTACGTTCTACCTTCATGGCACTTATGATTGGTTCATATGCTTCATCTGCTGTTACCTTTCCTGGTGTCAAGGTATGTTGCTATGAGCAATGTAGTCAAATGGAAATCATTTCCTCTTTTGGATATCAAGTGTGCCCTCTTATCGAGTACTTGGGGCAGCCCTAGGATGTATATCCACACATTTCTTCCCTGTCTGATGGAAACATATCCCTCCTCTTTGCACAAAGAAGACCTTCTCTGGGAAACAGAGCTTCAGAAAATAACTTTTTGGACTACAACTCTCAGAATCTCCAGCCAGCATGGCCACTGGCTCTGTTGGCTGGGGATTCTGGGAGTTGTAGTCCAAGAAAGAGCATTTTCCTAGCTTCGCTGGCATGGGGAAAACATGAAGTTGGGGAGGGTGGAATCAAGGAGGGGGCGTTATCTCAGTGGCTTTGGATGTTCTACCTCAATAAGTGAGCAACTTCTCTGTCCTCTGTCACCCTCTTCCAGGTCTTGTGGAGGAAGGTGGGGTGCACATTTATTCATAGAAGGAGATGTTCATTCTTTATGATGTGGGCAGACTGCACATCTCAGTAGGAGGGTTAACTCTCCCCACTCCTCCTCCCTTGCTGCTTTGGTAAAGACATCCAGAGCCACCTCAGGCCTCCATGACTCCCTACTCCACTCTTCCATCCCTTCACTTTTGCCTCCTGTTCTATTGTTAGCTGATCTATGACAGTGGAGTTTCCTTCATCATCATCATGATTGTCTGGGCAGTCCTGGCTTGCCTCATCTTCCTCAACTGCTTCATCAACTGGCCCTATGAGTCCTTCCCAGCTCCTGAAGAAACCAGCTACGTGTAAGTAGGAATTGCATGGCAGTTAAAAACTACCCCTGCTCTGTTGCTTTAGGCATGTTGTCTAGTAGACAGAGAGAGCCAGTTCTTGGGGAATTGGCTGGGAATATTGGTCTTCCAGCTACACCTCCACCAGATGTATTCTCCTGAGTGAAGGATGGGCTTACTTTAGTTTTCCGGTCCTTCAGGGTCAGGCTCCTCTGCTTTGCTGTCTGAAAGAAACAAATATTAAAATGGTATAAACACTCATGTGCATGTGAAGCACTGTGGAGAATTCTTCTTGAACACATGCTGTGATTTTATGAACTTTTTTGGAGGGGGGATATTTATATGTTTATTAGAGAAATTAAGATAAAACATGAGTATATATGTGAGGTATAGTAGATGTAGGATCTATTGAGGGGAGGTGAGACTATGGAAGGTTGGGAGTGACTGGTGATTAGCTGAGTTTTTGCATAAGATTTTAAAAAGCTGGTATGTATAATAGTTTGACAGTTAGGAGCTGGAGTTAGAGAAGATAGGAGAGTTAGTCAGAGTCAGAAAGATTAGTAAAAGTCAGGACAGTTGGTTAAAGCCAGGTCAGTTGGTTAGGAGTGGCAGATGGGAGTTGGCTTTTTAGGGTTGTTCAGGATTGAGACGTGTCAAGTAGTAATCTTTAACATAGCATCAAACTTCTGTTTAATAAATTACATATTCTTATTCTTGTATGCTTGTGCTTCAGAGAACCTCACATGAGGGTTGTTGGAATGCTTGAGTCCACACACACAATGTCTGTGGTGGCAGCAGTTATCCAAGGGTGATGGTGTCCATTGGTGGGCGTAGATGAATAAATTCTTGCACAGGAACCATGTGGGCATCTAGTAGATCTCCACATTTGATGCCATAGCTGTGAGTCAGGAGGAGGACAAGCAGAAGCCCTCACATATGCTCCCACCAGAACTGTACCAGCTGGTTGTGTTCTCTGACTGCCACGTGCATACCTCATTTTGAAAAGAGTTGTCTTTCTGTTATGTGCTAGCACATATTAAAGGCCACATTTTGTGTATAGGGTGGACAAATAGAACTGAGTCACTGTGGGATGGTTACAAAATTCCCATTGGATATCACAGACATATCGCAGAAGACTGGGGGAAGAGAATTGAACCAGAGCTTGGGAAAAGGTTTAATTACAACTCATACTATACCCCAGCTAGCATGATCTTTGGGCCATGATGACTGGGGGATTCTGAAAATCATAGTCAAAAAGTAATTTTTCCCCAAACTGTCTGAACATGTAGTAGATGCACTGTGAAGTCACAGCTAAAGCATCCTTGAGAGCTGGTCATCTCACCTCTGTTAAACACACACACATACACATCGATGAAGGAGGGTCCACCACCTTTTCAGGAAATCTACTGTCAAACAGTTCTTGTATGTTAGAAAGATGAGATAATTTCCCAGGTTGTAGAACTGCAACCTTTCATTCATACCTTCACCTAGCAGACTTATGTGGGGTTCTCAGGTCTCCATGCCATTCTTTTCTGGTTTTCTAGTTTCACATCCAGTAGGACTGGTTCTACATTTAAGGTGACATTGGGAGAAATGTCTTCTGGGACGGAGGTGTCTTCTGCCAGTGGGCTTGGGCAGATGTGATGGCAGATTTCAGGGCAGGATGGCTGGCTTTAGGGAATTTGTTTAGGAATTTGCTTCTTCCACATTCCTTCAGAGTGAATGATGCTATGGTGAGGGTGTTGTGGGAGATCTGGCTATCTGGTGTTGGCTGGAGTGGCATGGCTAGAAATATTATCAAAGGGGGGAGGGAAGGGCACATGGCAGTAGGTCCTGGCAGGTGCCCAAGGATGCCAAGTGCTGGTAACTGTTCTGAGTCTGAAACAAGGATGTAAATCTTTGCTTATTTTGTTTTTGCATGCAAGAACAAAAAATTTCGAAAGCTATTTCTCTCTTAGATGAAATTATGAGAGGTTTTACACTTATTTTTTTCACACTTTGGGACTTTTTTAAAAAAAATTCATATGTGCAATTAAAAAAACCCTTATTTTTTTCTGCAACAATTATTTGACATAGAAAGCTGTATTTTACACAAAATGCAGTTTTCTGCAGAACAAAATTTTTTGTTTTCCAAACAAGTTTTTTTTTTTTTGTTCTTTTCCCTCCCAAAATGTGCTGAAATGGAAAAAAGATCTTGGTAGGATTTATACTTTTTCAAACCATCAGTATGCCAAGATAACCCTTCACATCAAAGATGTACATTTTGGAATAGTTTTTACATCCCTACACAGACCTGCTTTCAGGGCACTAGAGGGTTTTATTAAAACTACAAGGCTCATAATCCCTCAGGTAGTCTGGCCACTACTTACAGTGCCCCATGAATTCTGTGACTTGTAACTCAAAAACATAACTTTCTCTTACTCTGTTTCTGCTATCCTCAAAAATGCGTGCCTGTTCTCACACTGAATCTTCCACTTGTTTTGAGACACACCTCTCCCACTTCTCTTCTAGATGCGAGGTTGTTCCTCTACACACTCATCTTTGTCCTGTGGGTTCTCTTTTTCTTTCTTCCCCTCTGCTTTCAACCAAGCAACCCAAACACCTGCACCAAGGTGGATTGGATGGAGAGAGAGCTCCCTCTTCAAAAACAATGCAAAGCTACACTCGTGCAGGGCCTGAATGTAGTACTAAGGTTGCACCTTAGTCAGATGCTTTGCTGTGCCTGGGATGGTGGGGAAAGGGAGTGAGAGTTCCACTATAATCAGCCCATTTTCTTCACCCCACATTGTCCCTGAGATAGGAAGAAGATCAAGTTGAGTGGCCTGGCTCTTGATCACAAGGTAACAGGCGACCGCTTCTACGTACACGTGACTGCTGTGGGGCAGCGGCTGAGCCAGAGGCTGCCACATCTGGATGGGACCAAGGAAGAGCTCTATCCATCTGTACAAGACCTTCGCCAAGGGGCCACTGATTCCTCCCAGCGTGAGTGCCCCTGGCTGTGCCAACCATCTCTTCTCATTCCCAAAGTTCAAGAGTGGCTGAAAATCCTTTCTGTTAAATAAAGCTTCCATTTAGGTTTGGCACCTTTCTTGTGATTCAAGGCTCCTCTCCTGCTGTTTGAAGAGCTGATGGCACCCTGCAGGGTTCAAGGAGTCTTGGGGGAGGTGGACTGGGAACAACTGCTCATGGCTCTGGCATTGATTTAAATCTCTGACAGCTGTTTCCTCACAATGCCTTGGGCCTGTAGTATCAGGTTCTGCTGCTGGCAGAGCTGCCTGCCTCCACTGTGAGCGGGCCTTGTCCTCTGCCTCCCTCTGTTGGCACAAGAGAGCATTTGCACTTTTCTTTTGGCATTACTCCTACAGTAAGGAGGAAAACAGTATCTTCTGTCCTTTTTAGGGAGTGGCTGAGACTCTCTGCACCCTTGTTATTGGGTGGAGGCTTAGCATGGCCAAATGGGCAGCAATGAACACTAGTTCATGGCACAAACAGGAATGAAGCCTATTCCCAGTTTCTACCTATATAACCTGGTGAAATATGCAGGAATAGTGAATTTATTATGAACTGGTGGTATAAAGGACTCCAGTCTCTCTTCTTCCTTTAGACCATGTGTAAATGTGTATTGTGGAAGTCCTAGGAGGTTAAGAGAGATGAGTAGAAACCCTGTCGCAGGCCTAGGTTAGGAGCTGTACCAACAAGACATACAACCTCATAGATAAGCCATTTAAATTACAGCTGCAGTTCTGTGGAGCTTCAATTTAGTAGTTAAGTTTTTACAGATAATGCAGAACTCTTGTCCTCCTCTTCAAGTCCTGGCATACAGACTTTTGCATTTTAGAAGTCCCTGTCTATCTTCTAAACTTCATCTATCCTTCCAAATTTTGTTCAGCCTCCTGAATGATAATCTTTTCCTTTGAAACTGCTGGTGCTTTGCTAGGAGAGTTGAGATCATAATTCACAGTGCTGAGAGACTGTAATTTACAATGCTGCTGTTAATCTTTCCCACCAGCTGAATTCTGGGAAGTAAAACAAAAAAAAGGGTGGTTTAGCTGATCACTTCCCCACGTGTTCATGGAAGCATAAAGTGCGAGTATCACCACATTGTGCTTCATGTTATTATCAGAAGTTCAACTCCTTACTCCCAACTTAAATGACTCTGTGAAGGGGTATGCCTTTGGTTTTGCTTGTTTGTTTGTTTGTCTGAACAGTTGCATTAATTCTTTATGGTCACTGTGCCACGATGTCTTCTCACTCTTTCTGGTTGTAGGTGCCGTTCCTTTCCGCCGCAGTGTCTGCTCCCCCATCTTTCTATGGAGTCTCCTCACAATGGGCATGACCCAGCTGCGGATCATCTTCTACATGGCGGCCATGAACAAGATGCTGGAGTTCCAGGTGATGGACGGCAAGGACCCTGGTGAGGACTACACAGGGAGGTGGGAGTGTGTCCAGCAGCCGAGGGAGAGTGAGCGGCAGGCAGCATGGAAATAAAAGGGAAGGATGGCACACAAGGAGAATAAATGATGCTTGAAACTGGGAGAAATAGAACTTTTTGCATGATCCAAGGAATAAATATATGGGAGATATCCTCAAGCAGTGAATCTCTATTTAGTGGGAAAGTATTCTGGTCTGATTATGGCAATGTAGACTCATTCTTTTTCTTTGTTGTGTATTTCAGTACCAGAGGAGCTGAAAATTAAAGCTGAGGAAACAGGTAGGCGTACTACTGGTGCTGAAGCAGGATTTCAGTGCTGTGTGTTTGATAAGCCCTATTCAGGAGGCTGCCCATTCAGCTCCATGTTTGCCCAGGCTTTGAGCTGAAAAAAAAAAAGTCTAGAAAAGAGGACCCCTTGCCTCCCTTTAAAACAGGGGAGTGGGACCCCCCCCCATGATGAGCCATGGCTAGCAAAGCCAATGGCAAGTTACGTCTCAGCAGTGCCTGGAGCATCACATGCTCCCTTACCTCAGCTTTAATCCACCCCCCCCCATTGTAAGATCAAGACCACCCTCTTTGGATTTTTATGAAGCAGCCTGAGACTGCAAATGAGTCAAGCAGGAAGCTGTGCATAGTGTAGTGAGATCTGAAAGCCAAAGGAGCACAAACTTATTGTCACCAGAACAATCAGTCTGATGGTAGGAGTCCACAAAATCGGGAAAATAAATCTGGTGTGTGTTGAACACCTGATTTTCTGCCACACTGATAAATAGAATAAGTGGAGCTGGGAGCCAGGATTGTTTCTTTCAGTCACCTGGGGGAAAATTAGGCCAAACCAGGGTGGAGGAGCTTAAAAAAATAGAATGGGAAGGAAGAACAAAGATGAAAGGATGAAATTGTAAGGCTCTAACTGAAAAATTCATACAAGCCTCCCTCAACCTAGTGTCATGCAGCTGGCTGTGGGATGGTGTGAGTTGTAGTCCCATACATGTGGGGGGTGCCAGGTTGGGGGGAAACTGATCCAAGATGTTTGAGTCTGGCTAGATCAGAGCATTGCAACGTGACATGACATGAAATGTGCTTAAGCATGGCAGTATTGAGTACTGAAGTGTACATAAGGGAGACCTGTGCAGAACCTTCTTATTGATGATTATTGTTATTGGAGTTACTACTCTTAATGTAGTCTGCTGCCATGGGGTCCAGAGGGGAATACGGATGGTAACTTGATTTCTTGTAAAAATCTCTAAGATCTAGGGTTGGTTCTTCCCTACCTAGCTCCTGCTACTCTCACACTGTGATTACAACTTATGATTTCAGTTGTTTTAGAGTGAATGTACTGTGATCTCTTGAATTTAGTGTAGGTCTGTTTGCAATGCATCTCCAAAATCACTGACTCTAGTGTGGCTCAGACCCACAACCTTTGAATTGCTTCATCCTGCTCGAAGTCTGATGTGCACTCTATTGCCCCGGAGAGACCTGTTTCCTTGTTGGCTACTTGACCAATTCTGATTAGTTTGAAGGACTGAACACTTATCCAGGGACCTTGAAGCTGTTCCTCATTCCTCTCCCTGCTTTTCTCTTTGCTGGACAGTCAGTTTCTACTCCTCCATCTTTGGTGTCATGCAGTTATTGTGCCTTCTCACCTGTCCCTTCATTGGCTATGTGATGGACTGGCGCATCAAGGATTGTGTGGATGCACCAGGAAATACAGATCATGCTGGACCTAACAGGTGAACAGTTCTCATCTTCCAGAACCCCTGTTCTGTAGAGTAACTTTGGTGTGGGGGATGCATGGTGGAGAGAAAAGCTGATTGTTCCGCTATAATTTTCTAGGACTGAAGTGAAAGGAAAGCCACCTAAAGTTCGCTACCGTAAGATACAGAAGCTGACCAATGCTATCCGTGCCTTTCTCATCACCAATTTGCTGCTAGTGGGGTTTGGTATCACATGCCTGATCAACAACCTCCATCTTCAGGTGACTTGTGCCTTGTTGGTTATTCACCTGTGATGCTCCTTGAAGTATTTCCTCCAGTGATGGCTAATGGCTTTCATGTCAGGGTTGGTGGTGAATCTGCATTTTATTTTAGCCTAAACTTTAAAAGACCTATACTTCAAATACTTTGGCAACATTTTGGATAGCTCCTTTAAAATGCAGATGAGAACCGGGATTGGATTCACTGCCTCACTGACACAAAAGCTGTCGGCTGCCAGTGATTTCCTAACTCTGCCAATTGCTTGTCTTAGCACATTTTTCATACCTTCACTGTTTCCTGCATCCTGCCCTTTGTGTAACAGTTCCAGGTTTTTTTTTTTAACTTATTTACTTATTTATTTATTGCTTTCTTTACAGTATGTGACCTTCATACTTCATACCATGGTGCGTGGCTTTTTCCATTCAGCTTGTGGAGGCCTTTATGCTGCTGTGTGAGTCTGTGACTCTCTTTGGACCTCTTGATCTTTCTCACTACAATAGAGGTGGAAAATTGTGGAGGGGGATGTAGCCATTCAATCCCCCCCCCCAGTAGGTTGTATCAATGTGCTGGGCATAAATCTTTGGCCAATTTTGTTATTTAAAAATGCTTTGTGGTACATGGAGAGGTTATGGGAGCAAAACTGCTGCATTTGGCAATAGTTTTGACCCTTTTTGAGTATTTGAGGGCATTTTTTTTAAAAAAAATCACCTCATTTTTTAAAAAAATGGGTCTGTGGATTTTCAGAGGGACTTCAGGAGCTGCACTGTGGGGTGGGGATCAGGGGCTATGAGGTGGGAACAAGGGAATGTTTTGTTGAACTGCAGTTCCCCTCAGCCCCAGACAGTCTGGCCAGTGTTGAGATATGATGGGTGTGGCAGTTCATCAATATCTGAAGAGCCAAAGGATCCACACCCCCGGTCTGTGGTCTACTCTGCGCCAATTCAAGTCAAGAAAAGAAGCTCTGTTTCCTCTTTGCATTTCCCTTCAAGCACCATCACATTGGGACACACTCCGGGTTTGACTGAATCCCAGTTTCCTCTGCCAAGGCTGTGGGCCTCTAAAGCCCAAAGGCATAGGAGAGGAGAATTCCAAGGGAAGATGGAAGGAACAGGAGATACAAAAAGTGGGAAAGGGACAAACTCCTTTTCACTACTCATAGCGGCTTTCCGCAGTTACAGAGCAGGATTGCTATCATGTTGATGCAGTTGTGGGTGTGGAAGACAATTAGTGGGTGTTTGTACAAGAAATCTGCATTCTTCTTAGGTGGGGTGTGTATGTGTGTGCATACATGTGTAGGTGTCAAACACATACAGTGGCAGTTTTGACTACCACTCAGAGTCTTATGCATTGATGCGCACTATGTGGGGAAAAACAAAACAAAACACAGCTCATCCATCCTGTTCTGAACACTGGGTGCTTTCTAGTGATAGGCAAAGAAAGCTGGGGGGTACTGAATACATACAGTCAAGGAACCATTCTCCTCCTTTATATATCTAGTCATCGTTTCTGCCCCATGGCAACTAATATTCCCTAGGGGAGGGAGAGGTGGAGGAAGCAGGAGGAAAGGAACTATTATCAAATATACAGTGGTTGAATACCTTTGGTTTGGAAATAAGAACTCCTCCAAATTTATTAAAGTCTTCATAAATTCATAATTTGACTTTTAAGATTTTAAAAATTCTGAAAGTGATTAAAAAGTGAAACTATCTATTCAACCTGATTGAGAGTCAGGTTAGATGTCTCATCTATTACTGAATGTTTCAAGTATTCCTGGTCCACAGCCAGAGTAGTTGGTCATCTCTGTACCAGAGTTTACCATTTGGACATTCTTTTAATCTGATAGACCTACTTTTATTTTCCCTAGTTCCCTGGGGCTTTGAACTCTTTAGAACAAAGACTTTATATAGTTCAGAATGACTGATTCTGTTTCTCCAAATGTAATAGAGAATCTTAACGGCATCCATTTTGTAACAACCTTTGGCTGTGGGAGAGAATTATCAAAGTCTTCTCTGGCTGTTTGAGACTCACCTTCTGTGTACCGTTCCTCATTGCCAGGTATCCATCCAACCATTTCGGGACATTGACTGGTCTCCAGTCACTGATCAGTGCTGTATTTGCTCTCCTCCAGCAGCCTCTATTCATGGCTGTGGTGGGGCCATTGCATGGTGATCCCTTTTGGGTGAGTTATTGTGTGGGTGTTTGGGTGAGTTATTGTTTCTCCAATAACTTTGGGTGAGTTATTGTTTCTCTAGAGGATTATTCCTTTCATTGCGAACCTAGTTTCATAACTTGTACCTAGAGACATATGTACCAGCATGTTCAGTGTTAGATTGACAAGCTGCTCCACATACTGGCATGGTGTGTCAAACTTCACTTTTCTTGATTAATTTCTTAAGTATCAAGCTTCACAAACAAACAAACAAACAAACAGTTTAAAGTGGCACAACAGTGCATGGATGCATACATGAATTCATTCCTTCGTTCTTTTGCAAACATCTGAAAAGCACTAACAAAACTGGTGCAATTCCAGACAGAGCAAATGTGTCAGGTCTTGATTATATTTGTTGCAGCGCTTGCCTCTTGTGTTGTTGTTTTTTAGTTCAAACAACATTTTGCTCATTGTGGGTATTCCAGGTTCTCCCCTCCTTTTCCAAGATATATTGTCCCTATCCAAAGAACAACTTAAAAATAAAAAAAATATGTTTGCTTTTCATGTGTACTCTTTAAAAAGACGGTCTGAAAGGAATAACAGTAAAATGCAAAGATCTTGATTGTAATTCCCCTCTCTGTCCAACAATCTTGCCCTTTTTAAAATACATTCTCTTGAAAAGCCTTGCAGTAAGCAGCCTTGGCTTTTAAAAAAATATGTGCCCTCACAGTCTTGCATTACTCTTGACCTCCATCCCCACAGAGAATCTGGCTCAGCAGAAGGAAGAGGTACAAGGAGTGACTGCTGGCTACCTCCTGTTCTCCCACCTCCTGATCTCCCTTCCCCCTTCAGGGCTGGACTGTGCTGTGTTGCCTGATCTGGCCAGGAATAGCCTTGAATGGCTGAACAAACCCTGTGTACAGCAGGATCTGGAGCACAGAACCTGGCATTTAAAGAACAAAAGAGGGGATTTTGGGGGGAAGCAGGAAGAGTATTTGGATGGAGAATTGGTAGAAAGAGGCAAGGAGTATCAGAAAGCCACACAGAAGGCACTGAGACAGTTGAAAACAAATGGCCAGTCTGGAATAACCACTGGTCTGCAGGTTTGGGGGCTGGTGTTAGTGATCCCATGTGTACTGGGCAATAGGGGTCCATCTGTTGGCTTTGCAGTCTGATCCATTCTCTAGAATGTTGATGCAGAAAAGTAGCAGGAAGAAGCCACAAGATGGTGGCTGAGTGGATATGCATATGCATGTAACTACATGTAAAGACTTCCTTCTTATTTATTAATGGAACGGTATTAATAGCCTCATTCCCTGCCTGCATTTTTCTATTTAGAACTGGCACTTAAATTAAAACAAAGACAGATTTTCATTTTAGGGCAGGCCAGGAAGTTGAGCCAGCATTTCTTACCACTCCTTACCAATGTTTAGTAAAAATTTACATGTGCTTGGGAAACTTATCTTCCTTGCTTTCTCCCCAGGTGAATCTTGCCCTCCTCATCTTATCTTTTTTGGGCTTTCTGCTTCCCTGCTACCTCTTCTACTACCGTCGCCGCCTACTCCGGGAACAAGCAGTGAAAGACAGGACGTCTGATCAGCCTAACGGTGCCAACGTGAAACTTCAAGATGGTGCAGCTACCAATGGCTTGTTGAGCAATGATGCAACCACTATATAAATTGGGAACGGGAAAGGTGGGGGAACTTGTGGGTGACAGAGAACAGAACGTGGAGTTGGAGTGCCTGGCAGATGGAATGAGACACTATTAGCAAAGAGATGGAAAAAAATACTGTGAGGATTTTATATTTGGGAACTATGGAAATAACTGAGGTGCTTTTAATTCTCAACAAATGTATATCTGTATTTATAGCTGTCTATATTTTTTATATATATATATATATATATATATATATATATGTGTGTGTGTGTGTGTGTGTGTGTGTGTGTGTGTGTGTATCTAAAGAAAGAGAACTCTATTTTTTGCAAAGTATTTTAAACAGCCCCATGATTTTTAAATAGATGATCTGGATGCTAGTCAATGAGCATCACAGACCTAGAATATTTTATAAAAATGTCTCCCCCAGCCCTGATATGAATTGTTCCCAGACAGTGGGTACCTATGGTTCATTGCATTTCACTGTCACTCTCCAACCATAGTATTGTTTGGCCGTGGTGGGCTATTTACCCTTATCAGTTGCCCCCTCCCTGTCCTGCCTTCTAGAGATAAAAAAGTCAGGGGATGAACTGAACTCACACAGATTGTCAGTCCAAATGGTATGTTTTCTTCCAGATGTCTCTTTTGGGTCAAAGTTTCTTCAACTTCTTTGTATTCTGGCAGCTGATGCTGGGATGTTGAAAAATGGGATGTGAAATGTGGACCTTACTTAACAGTAAATGCTGCAAGCCCTGCCTCCTGTCTCTCAGTCCCTTCTCTGAGCTTTGTAAAAACAAGCAATGTCCTCATTAATCGTCTCCTAGAGATTTGATGCTGTCCTGAATGCAGTGTATTTTGTCCCAGTATTTGGACCTTGTCTTGGCAGCAGGTGTGGCAGGGTTATGTAAATTACAGAACATTGAGAGGGACATTAATTTAATAGGATTTGTGTAGGGAAGAACAGAGTGCTGATTTTTAATGACCTCTTTTTGGATCATGTCTTTCCAAGAGGAACTGTAGCCTTACCTCCTAAAGGCTGGATTTGAGCAATTATGCTAAATACACTGCCAGACTCCAGCTATAACCCTACTTATTTATTTGTATTTAAATTTATATCATTGCCTTTTCTCCAACAGTGGTACTCATGTGTGCTTTCAACAAAATAATGAAACCATACAATAAATGAAGAATAAATTATTTTCTGGGCAAATTTAAACCTAAGATGTTCTTAAACTGATAACTAAACAGCTGCACTCAGAGATGAAATGTAAGCAAGATAAAAAGCCTCAAAAATTGTGAAATCCAGGGAAAGCATTTTTTTTAATCAGTCATGTAAACTGGCAATTAATTGGGCTTGGTGGCAGTCTCTTGTTGATTAATTCCATAGTACCAGAGCCAATTCTGAAAATGTTCTGTTCTTGCCCAAGGATAACTTCAGTTCTAACTATGGGAGTACCTGGAATCCAGCAGCAATTAATTCACTGAAATTACTTCATCCAACAACAATTAATACACTGCAGCTTTGAGGAGTATATATTGGAGAAGGTAATCCCTAAGGTGGAGTGCAGTATGGGTGGGCCTCCAAAGATTATTGAACTGTTTCTTTTATGGGCCCTGGCCAGCATAGCCGGTTATGAGGAACGGTGGGTATTGCAGTCCTGCATTGGGAAGGCCACACAGTCCCCATTCTTACTTAAAATATCCTGTATTTGTGCCATTTAAGGGCTGAAAGTAGCACCTCTAACTTGATTCAGAATCAAAATGGTATTTAGTTCACATTTTAAAAAGGAGGAGGCTTTTATGCTGGTAGTGGTCTACTTCAGCTGAAAACCAGGCTGTCATATTTAGAAATTTTCTGAAATGTTTTTGAGAGCAGCCCTACTCTTAGCACACTGTAGTAGTTCAGTAGGAAAAACACCAGTTAATGTACAACAATGGCCAAGGCTTCACAAAGTGGAGTGATGGGTGTTCAAAGAATATGTTCTTAGTTATGTCAGTCACTGGGGTATCTTGAAGTAATGCTGAATTCAGGAACATTCCCAGACTGTGAACAACTCTAAGAACTAGTAATTCAACCACCACTCAATATTTAATTCAGCAGATCCTCCCAGGATCAGTAGCTCTATGAGTCAAGTTTCTGTTTATTCACCATGTTACAATTGATTACTGATTCAAGTAGCCATTCAGAAAGGATACTTCCATGCCCAGTGCAGAGGGAGAAAATAGATACAACTCCTAGTACCAGAATGTTGATGAAGCCATGCTTTGCTCACCCCCACACACTTTGGATGAGTACTAGCATGCTCTTGTAGATGTGAAAAGCACACAATACAGGATGGAAGCTTGTGCAGTTTGCATAGGAAAGACTAGCAGCCCTAGACCTGGAATTCTTCTGGTTGTAGAAGTAGAACCACAACAGATAGATGCCTCCTGTTCCCAACACATGCAAGTAGCAGAGCAGAAACTTAATTCTTCTGCCTCTCTTAATGGAAATTAAGAGAGGCAGGAGAATGATCTTACCAAAACAGTTTCTGTTCGGAACCACAACTAGAAACTACATTTCAAATGAGACCAGGTAGTTGATTTCATCCAAGAGTCCCTGGAGCTGATATAGCACTGCCTGTGTCGTTGTCTTGATGAAGAACATGTGAACTAATGCATTAGCAATTCTCTCGGGATTGCATTGCAAGCTTCCATTGTGTCTTTATGTGCTTTTTGTATAATCATTCAAGGCCTGTGATTTACCACTAGCTAGGAATGGAGAGAAGGCATCTTCAAGAGCACTCTCACTTTTAGGAGAACACATCTTTGTATGACAGGAGACCGGTGGCCCAGGTTTCTAAATAATTTGAGAATGTCATCAGTCAGCCTAGGGTGGCTGTGAGGGAATGTCTTTCAGTCAGAACTGAAGCAACTGGATTGGCTGAGGATTTTGGCAGCTATAGTCCAAAAAAAGTAACTTTCCCAGCCTCTGTAGTAAATAGCACAATGGCTGGTAATGGCATCAACAAGACAGGTAGAGGCTTCTTCCTCTGGAAGCCTGTGTGAGTTTATTCTTCTGAGTAAACAGTTGCTGTTATGAGAGAACAGAGCTGACATAAGTCTCCATCTCTATTAAGAGAGTGTGCCACTTATATCCTCTGATTCTCCCGCATAATACTTCTTATCATCAGTCTCTGCTGTGAATTTCTGCAGACACATTTAGAATTGCTCATTTCCTAACAAGTGTTGAGGTTTAAAAAATTCCTGGGGTGCAGAGAAGAAGGCTTGGTCAGCAATCATGTCAGTTTAAAATGATGGAGCCTAATTTCATCTTCAGTACTGAACACCTCCCTCACGTTGCCCCAAATTACTAGTATTTTTGGTGATCATTAGCTGCATCTAGTATTTAATTTATTAGAATACTTTTGTATCTTTCTCAGAAGAAATGAAAAAAGACAAGTTTTATACGTTTGGAACTTTAAAAAGACCAGTACTTAATTTAAGGAAAGACTAATGCATAATCTAGGGACCAGACTTGCTTTGCAGAATTTGAGAAGTAACCATAATTGTATTTCATGCACTCCAGTCCAGTGCCAATAGCATATAAGAAGGCCTTTGCATATGGCTAGCTGTGTTGGAATGGGGACAGATAGGTAATGGAGTTACATGGAAAACAATGCAGCACATATTAGATGGCATCTACATTTGATTGCATTGGAATTTGAATCCAGTTTGTACTTGCAAGTGCTATGAACAACCAAGTTTGATAAGCACATGGATTTCTCTAGCTCAGAGGCAGGATTCATGCATCCTTCCAGATATTCTGCCAATAGCCTTAGTTAGCATAACCAATGCTGAGGAATGCTGGGAATTGCAATACAACACCTGGAGGGCCATATGATTCCTATCTCTGCTTTAGATGGAGTTAATGAAAATAGCCTCCCAAATGAGGTGGCGATGGTGGGGTGGCTTTCAGGGAAGCTTTGAACTTCAGTGCTTCTTTTTCTAGTTGTCAAATACTGATGAAAAAGACTGGAGGTAAGAAAGTGACTACAAGCTAGGGAGAGTGCAACATAGCCAGATGTCATAAGACTGGGTGTGAAAAGCATAGAGGCAGGAAATGACAAAGGCAATGTACAGTTTGGTAGCAGTTCTGGAAGAGGAACCAAGCTCTGAATGGGACAAAATGTCCCAGAGGGACAGTGAGGCTGTTTGGTAGGCTTGGTGGAGATGACATTTTCTCTGCAAGTATTTACATAAAAGTTAACAGTGGAGGCAGGGTCCACTGGAGACAGGATTCCCCCCCCCACATGCAATGTGGTTTATTTAGGGATTAAAGAACAGAGGTGGAAAGTAAAATCAGGAGCCAAGTTAGAGGAGGGACCAGTTACACCTTTTGAAAGACAAAGGCTATTGCATAGCTACGAAACCATTGCGAGATTATAGGAAGCAATGACCGCGTTCCTGACTTTGCTCCTCTGTCCACCCCCATCTGAGTCTTGTGACAGTTTCCACTTTTGTTTTTTAAGACCAGAAGCACTGGTAAGACCCTAACTCAGACCAATAAGTTTAAACCAGCTGCCTTTTTGCAAAGTTTAGTTGCACAAGGATATTTAAGGATATCTTAAATATTCTTAAATATCCTGGAGACAGGATTTTGGTAACCAGGCTTTTCAGTAATCAGGCTCTTTTTTCAGCATTTTAGTTTGCTAACTTTATTTTTTTTTCCATTTATGAAGATACTCTCCTCCTTCTTTCAGGGCTTCAGGGCAGCATTCAAATAAAACAATTTAAAACATTTCCAGGTTAAAACAATAAGTTAGTTTAAACAGGATAGTGGCATGAAAAGTCAACAGGTTAAAACAGATTAAAAGGCTACTGCACTTCAAAATCATATACTCGTACAAAAGTAAATTAAATGCCAAGGCCTTTAATAAAAACCCATGTTTTGACTTAGTACAAGGAAGAAACCAGCACTGGTGCCAATCAGAGCTCCAAGGAGAGGGCGTTTCAGAACTGAGGTGCCACAATCAATGACTTGAGAGGTGAATCCCTGGAGTTACACCGCTTCCCCCTTCTAATGAACTGGACTGTTGCTACAAAAGCTCATTCCACAGTCTATTACTCTAAAGGAGTGCTGGGTCACTGTGTCCCTCTAAATATTACTGGACTGCAATTCCCATCAGCTCTAGTCAGCATAAACAATTGCAAGGGATGCATTGCATTCCAATAACATTTGGAGGCTCACAATTGTCCTGCTGTTACAGTTACAATTACAATTGCGATTACACTTACAATTGTCCTGCTATTACAGACAATAAGAACTGGCCTCATTGAACTGGAGAAGGCTTTAGTGTGACACACACTGTTGTTATATGTCTTCTGATCATTTTTGTCTTATGGCAATCCTAAAATGACTCTATCACGGGGTTTTCTTGGCAAGATTTGTTTGGAGGAAGTTTGCCATTGCCTTTCTCTGAGGCTGAGAGAGTATGATTTTGCCAAGGTCACCCAGTGGGTTTCCATGGTGGAGCAGGGATTTGAACCCTGATCTCTCAGAGTCCCAGCTGGACACACTCAACTAGAAAGAGAAGACTATGTTAAAACAGTGACATTGGTATGTGAGTGATTCTAGCAACCTTGTGGGGTGGGACAGGAGTGAGGTAATGTGGCATCTGCTGCAGAATTCCCACCCCTGTGGGAGATGAAAAGCAAAATGCTGCCAGGTACTTAACTGTGATCCTTACAGCCCTCCACAGCAAAACCTATTCATCTGGTTGAAGAGAGACCTGGTCTCATGTAAGTCTGATTTCACAAATGACTGGATTCTAGCAGTTTTTGCTTTTATTGGGTAGTTTCTGCCATGACTTCTGAGCTAACTCTCTGTAGAGCAGTGAGCTTCCAGATAAGTAAAGATAGCCATGTAAGTGGCCATGTTAACTGAGGGAACCATAGTGCAAAAAAGTAAGTCCTCCAAGCTCTGGCAAGGATTTTGTATTTTGAGAGTTCTCCAAATAACAATATTTTGCCTGTGGGGAATGCAAGTTTTTCCCCTCTAGAGAGTGGATTCGTTACTCCTGTGACTGTAGCGTACAGAGGAGAGAGGCCATGGCTGAGGGCCAGCGCGACTCGCACTTTGCATACATAAAGTCCCAGCTTCAATCCCTGACACATCCATTTAAAGGTTTTTCAGGTAGCAGGCTAGGAAAGAGCTCTGCCTGAGACCCTGGAGAACTCCTGCCAGTCAGCATAGACAGATCTGGGTTACATGAATAATTGGTCTGACTCTGTATAAGACAGCTCCTTCTGCTTAGTTAATTAATATCCTGTCTTTCGGATCCAAAGATCCCCCAAGGCAGCTAACAAAAATCTGTATATCCGTGGCTAACGAGGGTTCTACAAGTGTCATAGGCACCAGCTAGATATTCCCTGTGACACAGTTTCTGGAGTGGCAGAGCAGTGTCCTTCCACTTCTTCTTCCCCCACCTTTTTTTGGTCATTCAGTTTAATTAGATACAATATACCTGCCTCATCTGGCAGCATTGTTCTTCCCTGCCCTCCCTCTTCCTTTCACTGTTCAACATTTTCATAAACCCCTTTCTTGACATGCATACGCAGCCAGTATTTTCTTCTCTTTTCTCTTTTTGTTGGGAGGCAATTGCAGCCTATTTCCTCCCCTCTGGCCCATCCAGTGTATGGAAAGACAGTACATCCTCTAATCTTTCACACAGATTTATAATGTCTGTTGGGGGATGTGCCATGTGAACCGACTCGTAAGCAAAAATATGCTATTAGTGAAGAGAATGCATTTTATGAAAAGTTTGGAAATTATTACTACATAGTACTTGCCTTCAACCCTGGCCCTACTATTAGGCAAAGCAGTGGTTTGGGTGTTGGGCTATAAACCTGGAAACAATGGGTCAATTCTCCACTTGGACATGTAAACCTACTGGGTGATCTTGGGTGTGTCACATATTCTCAGCCCCAGAAAATCCTGTGATAGGTTTGCCTTAGGGACACCATAAGTTGGAAGTGACTTGAAGGCACACAACAACAACAGCAGCAGCAACAACAACAACTGTCTTAAGGCAGCTGATGCTGGGAAGAAGCAGCTGTGGCAGTTCATTCCTCCTGCCTTCCCTGGCTGATCTGCTTTGTTGGAGGACAGATCTACGTACATTAAATCATCTGATTTAGTCCATATCTGCTTCAGAACTGTGCCAACTTCCTGCCATTCTGAAGTAAGACTCAGCTGCCAGTCCCATTCACTTCCCTATATGGAAATAATGAAAGTGCCAATTTCTATTTGCCTCAGATGGCATAATGTCTCAGGCTGGTCCCTACTTACACATTTTCCCCCTGACACTTTGCTTCTTACAGATTGATAACAGGCAGACATTCCACGGGTGCAGCCTTCCTGCATTTATGTTAGGGTTTGATGCAAATCCTAACAGTACTGGTGCTGCTGAATTTGTGTCTTGTCATTATATGCCTTCAAGTTATTTCCAGCTTATGACAATCCTCAAGAAAATCTATCATGGGGGTTTCTTAGCAAGATTTCTATAGAGGTGGTTTGCCATTTTCTTGGCTAAGAGAGTGTGACTTGGTTAAGAGGTTAAGAGAGTACGACTTGCTCAAGCTCACCCAGGGGCTTTGTGTGACTGAGCAGGGACTTGAGCCCTGGTCTCCCAGAGTCCTAGTCCAACACTCAAAACACTATACCATGTTAGCTTTTTTCTCAAGGCTGAGAGAGTGTGACTGTCTCAAGGGCACCCAATGACTGAGCAGGGATTCGAACCTGGGTTTCCCAGAGTCTTAGTCCCTCACTGAAACCACTACATCATGCTGGTTCTCTTTTTGTCTCATGCAACAGTTTCTCATGCAACTTTCTATCTCATGCAACCCTCTCCTTTCAAGTACTGTGCCTGCCCACAAAGAGTAGCGTGCATTTGTTGTTATTTTCTGTCAAGTCTACTTTGACTTACAGCAACCCTATGAATGAGAAATCTTACAATGTCCCAGCCATCAACTACCCTCCTCAGGTCTGAGCAAACTCAGGACCAAGACTTCCTTGATTGAGTAAGGTAACATGGTCTTCCTCTTTTCCTACTGCCTTCCACTTTACTAAGCCTTTGCCAAGCATTATCATCTTTTTCAATGAATCATTATTGTTTCATGATATTTCCAAAGTGTATCAGCTTCAGCTCAGTCATCTCGATTTCTAGTTTACAATAACCAATAACAAAACCTCAGAACAACGCAAAATATACAGCCCTTCAAAGTACAATATAATGCCAGGAGTTAGATGGGGTTTGAGGCAAACCCTAACGGTACTGGTGCTGCTCACTTTTTGAAATTGCTGCTACTGCCACCACTATTGTTAGCGTGGTGATTATGAATATTACTACATGGGGCCGAGGAAAGGCAGTCTGTAAAAGTCTAAAACCCCTGATGTTTCTGAAAAGAGAATGAAGTGGAATTTCATGTGTGTTGGAGGGAAAAGTTTAGAAAACAATGACAACAGGGTCAAACTCTGATGGGCCAACCTTGATAAACTGAAGCCATTTCCGCATAAGGCTGTTATAACGCTATGATTCTACTTTCAACATCATGTGGAATCCAGGGGTTTGCAGTTTCGGGACGGACCAACCGGCCCCTCCCGAAACTGCAAACCCCAGGATTCCATAGGATGTTGAAAGTGGAATCATAACACTATAACAGTCTAGTGTGGAAATGGCATGAGTCGTTTCATTTATTCCTATACTTTCTAGCTAACAACTTGTATGACACATTTGTATTCCCATGTGGCTTTATAGTGCCAGTTATACTGTCTTTCTGACACACAGGTATTTTCCCACTGATACTCTGTTCAGTAAGCATAACATTGTGATTAGCATCCCATCCGTGGCCTAAAAGTGGGAGGGGAGAATGAGGGCATTGACCTCCTCAGATAGGAATTCTGCCTCCAATAGAATTTTCTTTCAATCCTCAAGTTTTCTGCAACTTAAGGCATACAGTTTAGCCATTCCAGAGAAAAGAAGCAGGGAAAGTTATGAAGTCAAGGAAACACAGCAAATGTCGGATTTCTAGGTGTGAATAATTTTCAGTGCCAGGAATTTGAAGACTGAAAGAAAATTTCAGTTTTTGGGGGGCTGGAAGTTTTATTTAGGGGCAATGTCCTCATTTTGCCCTTCTGTAGCTGGACCCCTGATCCTAACCGATATGTAGGGAATCTTTGAGCCAGGGATCAGCTTTACTGATGCAAGGTTACTTTTCTTGTGCTCTCACAAGACCAACTACTATCATGTTCTCACACTTGGTAAATACAATTGAGTAATCTCTGGAGCATGGATGTAGGCTTTTAAGAAGAGATAACAAATATTTTTGCTACAAGGATCTCGAAATGGACTGCTATGTATGGATTTCCCCTCATGATTAATGCAAAACAAAACTTGGGTTCAGGAACATTTGACAGTATTTTTCAGAAATAGCATTTTCTGCCCTGCTCACATCCTTGCTGCTGTTTTTTTCCCCCCTGTAAGGAGACATTCTTGGAAAATGTCAAGCAGCTACCACCTGGTTTCCATTATTCATAATGGAAGAGTTAAAGAACAGCTCAATTAAACTGAAAGGAAGAGTGTCAAAAGACATTTCTTTCAACAGAGGGCATGGTTAATTTAGGAAACATGGCCACAGAACACAGGAGACTCAGAACAGAAAAATTTAAAAAGAAGAGAGGAGATTAGAATTTCATTACAACAGGGAGCTTCATCTGGGTTTATAGCAATAAATATCAAAGGTTAAATAGATTAAGCATATTAAAAAAAAAGCGTGTTTCTGTTCTTTAAAAGCAGAGGTGGTAGGTGACAGCTGTGGCTTTCCTCATCAATTCTAGGTTTTGATAAAAGAAACTATAGTTCTGTTGGAGGCGCAGAGCTTCCTTCTATGCAGTCCATTTCAGAATCACTTTAGCAGAATCCAGAGCCCTCTTGGTGTGCAGGAACAGAATTCATATCATTTCCAGATAGCTTGATAGGCGCTGTATTCCAAAACATCAGAGCACACCAGGTTGGGGGGATGTGCTGCCCTAGAGCTCAAAACAGATCTACTCATTGTGCAATCAAATTTGGACATTAAAAAAAAAAAGAAGTAGGTGCATTTACATGTTAAAAAGCTGAGTTGGGCCACATTGGAAGTATACTTGCCATGTTTTGGTAAGAAGTTTGAGGAGGGGGAACCTATTGAGACAATTCCAGTTGAAGCAGGTTGTGTTCAGCACTGATAGGCTAGTACCTGTACCATCATGAAATGAATCCTAGCTTCCAAAACAGTTTCTTTTTCATTACTTTAAAAAATGTTGTGTTTTCAAAAAGTACTCAGATACAAAGATATACAGGAGCTACTTGGGTGTGAGGTCCTGGATGAACTATGTGCTTGGTCTCAGAATGGAGAAAAGTACTGTTGCAGCCTAAATACTGTGGAAGCACCAGACCCCATCTGATCTTGGAAGCTAAGCAGGATCATGCCTGATTAGTACTTGAATGAAGGACTCCCAAGGAATACCAGATACTGCAGGCTATATATCAGAATCAGAAGAAGGCAATGGCAAAACCCCTCCAAGTATTCATTGCCTGAGGACGGCCTATGAAATTCATGGGGTTGCTGTAAGTTAACAGGTGACTTAAAGGCACACGTGTACACAGAAACACTGTTTGTAGTCTGAAAGAGGGAGATGTCAAAGGAGAAAACAAAAGTGCTGCCCCCTATTTGTAGAGAGCTTGCAAACATTACATTTTGGACAACAACTTATGCTGACTGGTGAATTCTGGGAGTTGCTATCTCAAAATGTAACTTTTCAAAGCTTTGTTTCTAGATACGTCTGTGTACAATTTTAGTTTGGAAGGTACAATATTAAGAGATGGGGCAGTGTGAAAATGGTGTGATACAATGAACAGATTTAATGAGATCCAACATAGTGTAGTGGTCTGAGCACTGGGTGATGGTCTTGGAGGCAAGAGTCCAATTCCCCACTTGGTCATGGAAACCCACTGGGTGACCTTGGGAATATCACACACCCTCAGCCCCAGAAAACTTTGTGGTAGGGTTGCCATAAATTGGAAAGGACTTGAAGAATGAACAGGTGGAATTATATTTTGCTTTACAGCTGTGCTGTTGGTGATGAACTGTAGGTAAAGACCAAAGCTAAACTCCCACTGAGCCAGTAGAGACTCCCAAGCCTCTTGCAAAGTTGACACGTATATGTCAGGCCAGGATCTTGATCACTAGGACTGTAAGAATGTATCTGTTGATACATTCTGTCTCAGCAAAGACAGGCTGAAAAAAAATGGTATGGAGTCCTACAAATATCAACTCTCTCACCCTCTGAGTTAATTTTAACATCCACAGCCTATGCAGAGTCCACTATATGGAAGGAAGCAATTTTTTTTAACAGAGAAAATATCCCAGTTTGAACTGTGTCAGATGACAACCGTTAGATATTTTTAACAGTGCTTGAAGTTCAATCCATAAGGTAGGAAAGCATAACAGACTTTGAGAAGGAGGACACAGGTGCTCATTCAAAAGGTTGATACCCATGTGTGTGTTAGCATCACAAATAAGCAGCAGCCCCTCCTTAGTAGAGTCTATCAAGGTGCAGAAAGGTTGTTGAGATGTGGGTTGAAGATACACTGTTCTTCAAAACAAACAGGCTTCTTCATGAAGAGCAGTGGTTCCTGCAGCTGTAGATTAGCCAGATAATGAAGCTAGAAAGTATGAGAGCTTTAATCTGAAAGAGGGAGGGCTCATATACTGAGGGCTCATATGCTGAGCCAGACTAAAGTTGATGGCAGTCCCAAAGGTATTTGTGCTTTGCAAACAACAGGATGTGTAACAGCGGGAAGCCAACTCAGCCTAGGAAAACCCAACTTTGGTGTGCGTGGCTTCCCCTATGTATTTTTAATGCCTGATTAAATTGTCACTTGGTAGCCTTCTACACTTCATGTTACATTACAGTCAACTAAAAGGCCTCTAAAAGCATATTGGTGTGTGTACACTGTCTAGTTATTTCTTTAAACTGTCAGCCACCCAGTGGAACTGCTGTTGCACTTAGCGCTGCTGCAAAGAACATTCTGGTACACCAATCGATACAGCAGAGCTGCTAAAAGTGTGAGGCAGGAAGTGCTGTGGTGACATTTGAAGAAGACCACAAAAACACAAAGCCAGGCTGCACTGCCTTGAGGGATCCATTTAGGGTATTTTTTTTTTTAAAAAAAATAGAAACTGAAGTCCACTTCAGGATTCAGGTGCAAGTTACAAAACAATGGCCTAAATCCTATTGTCTTAATTGGAGTAGACTCAATAAATCATATTGAGTCACCATTTGACATTTGATTCAACAGGACTCTTCTAGTTGGGGCAAACCAGGAGGACAGGGACCAATGTCTTAGGCTGAAGACAGCAACATGCCTCTATGCCCCTCAAAGTCAGAGCTTGGGAAAGTTTCTTTCTGGACTGCAACTCCAAGAATTCCCAGGGCAGCATGGCCAGTAGGGTTCTGGGAGCTGTAATCGTAAAAACATAATTTTTTCCCAGATGTGCAGCAAACAAAGTTGGACTGCAAGTCCCATCATCCCCATCACTGGCTATGCTGGTAGTGCTGATAGGAATGGCAAGCCTTGTGGGGCACAAGCTTCCCTTCTCCCTGTCCTGTTAATCGAGGCAGATGCAAAATGGTGCCTGATGGAGCCAAAGTTAATTACCTAGTACTATACCCCGAGTTAAGCACAAACATATACCAGAGTTACTATTACTTAGAGATTCTAACACTGTTTTAAGGGTCAAAACTGAGCTCAGAGTACTTTCCCATAAAAATGCACTCAGTTTCACCACCATCACACTGCCTCCTCTCTAGCAGCCTAGTTTAGATGGGGAAATGAGCTTTTTATTAGTCAAAAATCTTTGGAGATCTACTGCAAAGCAAGAGCTTGGAAAAGTTTCCTTTTAACTGGAACACCCAGAGCTCCTGAGACATGTGGCCATTGGGCATGCTGCTTGGAGGAATCTGGAAGCTGCTCTCTGAAAAAGAGGCTTGATGGTCATCTGTCGGAAGTGCTTTGAGGGTGTTCCTGCATGGCAGGGGGTTGGACTGGATGGCCCCTGTGGTCTCTTCCAACTCTACATTTCTATGATTCTATGAAAAAGAATCTTTCCATTCTTTGAGCAAATCCCCTAGAGACCTACCAGAGGGTTCTGACCTTATGTTTGTTCCTGGAATAAAAAGACTTTCTGTTTCAATCATTCAGTGTGGTGCTGGAAGTACAGTACAGTGCTACCATCCAGTGTGTATATTCCACCATGTTTTATGAAAACTGCCCCTCCAGCTACTACATTGATTCTCCCCCTGTCAATGCCCTGCAGCAAGACATTAAAAGGTTCCAGTTGCAGTGTGTTGGCGGTCTAAGACAGTATGAAGTTAATCTAATATGTGAAGTGCAAGAAACGCTAGATTTAATTAAAGCCATGATGTGGTTTAGTGGTTGGAAAATATCAGTGCATGAACATTTGTTATTTGAGAGAAGTTGTGTAGTTTTAGCAGCTGTGGTTCTACCCCCTCAACACAGAAAAACACAACAACAGAGGAAACGCTGCACCTGTTGATCTTCCCACCTTGCTAGGTCAATAATTTCCCTATAGACATCAAGAGACAAAATGTCAACATCTTTTTTTTAATTGCCGCTCAAAGACTGAAATTTGCTCAAGGCAAAGAGAAATTCAGTATAAAATTTGCCAAGGGACTAATCCAGGTTGCCACAATTGAAAAGAGGCTGTGAAAGAAGGTGTGAAAGTCTCAGAGCAAAATCTATGAATCTCCACTCCCCCTATAAGCAAATAATAACATTTCTTGGGTGCAGAGTGAGCAAATGCTGTTACAGTCAACAATGCCAGCAAACGAAGGCAGGGCCTCTCCACAGTCCCATTAAATACCTGCAAAGGAAAGAAATTTAGAAGTGTTGTCAACACAACATACACCATTTAAGCCTCTATCCTGATTGTCACTGATAGGGATACTTCCAAGAGGATTAAGTTGAAGGGGGAGGGGGCTTCATGGCTCAGGGAGGCTTCATATCCCCTGCCCCTTATCTCAGTGCTATCAGTGGCAGATATTTTCTCTCAACTACATAAGCAGCAGAGGACAGGGTAGGTACACTACAGCAGTGGTTCTCAGTCTTAATTCTCCTCACAGAAGCCCCAGTCAGCATGGCTAGTGGTCAGGGATTCTGGGAGTTGCTATCCAAAACATCTGGAGAGACCAAAATTTGAGAACTGTTCATGTAGTATATCTACTCTGCTGCTGCTGCTCCTATAGCTGAGAGAAGATCTGGGCATTAATGGAATCAGTGTGACTTTTAACTTCATGTAGGGTCCTCCTGACCACAAAAGGAATGTCTCTGGGAAAATACTGGGAACGTCTATGAGAAAGATGCCTTCTTCTCTGCTACATGCCAGATGTTTGCCTACCCAATCAATGGGATGCTCAATCAATGGGATACCCAACCTGTTTGCCCATTGACCAATGAAACCCCCCACCAAGTTGTGTGCTTCCCTCGGGATGGGGACAGTTCTAAGTTCACACCTGGATTTTATATTTTTAGAAATGGAGGGTGAGACATTTCCTATCGCCTCACTTCCAGTGCTCCTAGGAACTGCTCCTGGTGTCATCAAATACTATCATATCACCTGAGAAAGCATCTTTTGAATGGCTGTGGATCTTTCCTTCCCCCACTGATTTTTCCACATGTCACAATAACCTGAGTCCTACTGGTTTGTCCCAACTAGAGTAGACCCCCCCACTCCAAAATCAGTCATTCAGCACATAGGTGAGTCCCAGTGAGCTGAGGTGAACAAAAAGATTCAGGCAGACGATTTCAAGATCAAGTCAGGTCCCACATCCTTTACCCCAACCTGTTTCAAATTATATCTTGCAAAACTCAAAGATCTGGAGGTCTCTTGAAAAGCTTTTGCACTCTTAGTGGCCTTCTATAAATCTATTTGTCTAATAGAGGTCTGGTCATTTTTCTTATAGCCAGCAGGACTAGCATTGTTACACAATGACCAGTAATTTCCTGAAGTTGTGAAATATTCCTAATGTAGTCCATTAAAGCATGTTGGCCTATCTAGTGAATTTGCACTCATGGCTATTACCCCTAAATGCTACACATTTAAGTGTATAATAATATGGTTAGAAAGCTCTTGGTGACATAATGCCTGGTCAGGTCTCTATAAGTACTTTTGGAGGCACTGCAGGACTGAGTATATATCTTTTGAGAATGCTCTTGACATGTGTGCACAGAAAAGCCAGGGACTCCTTGGCCATTGATGAGCTGCATGGTTCTGCTTGGGCATACTGCAACTGCTCTTGAACTCTGAGGAAAGAAGGGGCATATCTGTGCTGGGGGCACAGGCTGCTCTTCCTTACCAGGGGCAGATGGGTTGCAACTGACTGCACTGCCACAGATGATTAATGGCCAGGGCAGGGGGAGCTGTGCTGGGGAGCCGTCCATGTTTGCACTCTACATCCATGAAGTAACTGAGGAAAAAGAAGCCTGAGCCTCCTAGATCCCCAGAGGACTTGTGTAATTATTTTGCTAGTGACTTATGCTCTGCCAGCCTGCTAATTGAATCTGGACCTTCATGTTGCACTTATGTGTCACTAAATAATATGGCAGTCAGGTACAAGAGGAGGAATGTCCTTACAATCATTTGATCCTGGGCCCTAAGTTCCTTTTCAGAGGCCATGAGTTTGGACCCCCCACTCCTTCTGCACACACATTCTAGCTGGGGTTTTTGAATTCATGGGAAATTGCTCCCTGTGGCTAAGGGAGGTGTATCTGCAGTAGGCAAGGTAAGTCGCTTACCTGTTTTTCTACAAGCTGTGTAGATTCCCAGGGCGATGCCATAGGCAAAGCTCTTGACAGCCAGGAGAAGGAAGACAAGCTGCCCTGTGCGAAGGCTGAGCTGCATCTCAGAAAGACCTGAATCTGTTGTGGGAGAAAATGTACAGCAGGCTGGGTTTCAGCAATGACAGGAGCCAGAGACATATCTCACCCCATCCTCTGCTCCTCAAGGCAGGATATTTCACATAGTTTTCTTTGAATGACACCCTCCATCCCTGCAACTTTGGCTACAATCCTAAGCTTGTAGATCTGGGTTTTATAAGCCACCCTGGAGGCTCTGGATATAAAACTTACAAATAAATACAAAGTTCTAGGCTGATGCTGTCATTAGGCAGTATGAAGCAAGAGAGCTCAGCTCGCTGATCATGGGTATCATGAACTATCAGCAAATTAGTTTTATTTTTACTCCCAAGGAAAGTTGCTTGATATACATTTCATCTCAGGCACTAAAACAATTTGGAAAGCTTGGGAAACTTACTTTTAAGACAATTCTCCCCCATTCCCCACCCCAGGCAGAATGATCAGTGGGGTATTTTGGGAACTGTGTCCCAAAATAACTTTTTCCAAGCTCTAGGTCTGCTGTGTGGGAATCAGTGGGTTTATGGGGGACACTGTTATTCTGCTTCTGGCAACAAAAAATTGTGGGCTGGCCTCCAACCAGTCTTTTTTCTTTTCTTTCAAACCTGCAATGCATGTAAGAAAATGAACAACCATTTAGGGCCAGTTCAAAAGATTACTGGCAGGAAGCTCAGCTGCAAAGAAATCTGATAAGGAAGCTTTGTCTCCCCAGAGAAAGAGAGATCTCTTTCTGATTATTTGGATTGGAAACCTCTGGCCTACTTGCCACACTCTAGGCACAATCCTGCATGGCTCAGCACTGTGTAGTAATTCCACAACTCCCAGACCTACTGTAGAGCTACTGAAGCCCACCTCCATGGCATTCCATTCTTGGAGGTGGTGGAGAGACAGAGAAGCATCTGGCTATGTCCCTGTAGCTGGTTGTGAAATGGTTACATCCCTCACTGAGGTCTTCTGGAGGTCTCATCAGATAATGTAATTGCCTCATGTGAGCTCATAGGGAGACAGCCAGACATCTGGCAATCCCATCCTGCTCTGCAATAGGCATGGAATAACTGTGGGTGGGCTTCAGCAGCTCTGTGGTAGGTCCATATCAACCACAAATTTACACATGCAGACATCAGGTTAATTTTCATCTGCACACACTGCTAACAGGAAGCCAGCCAGTGTTTGCTCCTTGGTTTGCTCTGGGCCTTGCTTACGTGGCTGCTGGGTGGATTCATTTCTTATCTCCTCTTCAACCTCTGCAATGTCTCCTTGGCGCACATGGCATGAGTAAGTATGGCCCTCCTTCCATTCTGCAGCTGCCACGCTCAGGTGACTGGCAATGCCAAAGTTGCACTTGCCCTCAGCCTTGGCCTTCTCGGTGGCTACAGATAAACGAGGTACATTTTGACCATCACGCTTCCAGGTCACATTCAGTGGCCACTCATAGGAGAAGCCATGGGCCAGGCACACCAGAATGATACTTTTCTTGTGGCATGTGGGCCCCAGGAGAACGATGCTGGGTTCATGCTTCTCATTTGCACACTCAGGATCTGCAGAGGGAGAACAGAGTTTATTTGGAGATCTCCTTCTCTCTGTCCCCGCAACAACATACAGGAGGCTTAAGCTAATCCCACCTGTGATTGGGGCAGAGCTGAACCAAATGCCTTCTCCCACCAACAAAGGAACTTTGAATGACTCCAGGGTAAACTATGCTTTTAAGCCAAGAGTGGGCAAGCCCTTACTCAGACTACAGATCACTTAAGGTGGGTGAAATGCACATCCTATTTAATCAACTTGGGACAGTCATAGAGACAAGATGTGAAAGCCTGGAAAAAAAAGAAAAACAGTAGGATTCACACAAAATCCATTTTCCTAATTTTTCTTGAAGCCTCCCCTTGCCCAAAAAAGGGGATATTGACTACTCTATTTTTTGAATAAAGAATAAAATATTTAACACAAGGTGTTCATATATTTTCTTCTTCATTATTTCTAGAAGCTATGTAGCAGATTAACTTTTATGCGAGATTACATATAGCATTTTGCATCTGTGCAATTCTTGGTCTTGGGTTTCCTTTTTAAAGTTCTTTGTACGGGAATGAGTGTTAGTGCCTGCGTGGCACTATGGAGGCCTATGTCTGTATATGTCTCTTCAAGTCAACTGTTGAATTAGGGCAACCCCCTTGATATCATTGGGTTTTCTTAGGCAAAGAATATTCAGAGGTGATTTTACCAATTCCTTCCTCTGAAACATAACCTGAGATTCATTGCTGGTCTCCCAGTACTAACCAAGGCTAGTGTTTTATTTTATAGGAGTAGTGTGATTATTTTTCATCCGTTTGTGTTTTTATTTTCCTGCTTTTCTATACTGGAACATTATCGTATGTAACTGAGAGCATTTTTTAAATGTAATTTTTTTAAAAAAGTACCAACTGATGTAACCCTGCTTAGCTTTCAAGATCAGGCAGGATCTAATGCTGTTTAGGATATTTAGGCAATGGCAAGGAAACAGAGTAATTTCCTTTGTTTTACTAATGACAGTGCTCTTTTCTGTTTTTACTGTTGTTTTCTCCAGGGTTGTTTTCTCCAGCTCCTCATAAACTGGCAAAACCAAAGAGGTTCTTTAGAGTTCAAGGGTTGATTACAGTTTAGGACCTTGTAACTTCATTTGTAACAAACAACATCTGAAAAAGTGAAATTGGTTTGTAATTATTTTCTGGAAGAAAAAACTTGTACTATTAATATAGCAAACATGATACTTTTAATGCAAGTTAAGTTACACATTAAGCATTTATTTTGCTAAACTAACGAAGTGACTTTCAATCTGTATTGTTGTTGCTACTGTTGTGTGCTTTCAAGTAATTTCTGACTTATGGCAACCTTAAGACAAACCTCTCACAGGGTTTTCTGGAGGCTGAGAGTTTGTGATGCACCCAAGGACACTCAGTGAGTTTCCATGGCTGAACAGGAAATCTAACCTTGGTTCCCAGGATCGTAGTCCAATGCTCAAACCACTGTGAAGCTTATATTGCATTTCCCCACCATTTTTCCAAAGAAAATTATTTTTTTTTCTGGGAAAAAGCAAGAGAAAAAATCTTTCTTTAATCTCCCTGTACAAATCCACTAGAGCCTTAAGATCTGCTGAGGAAGGCTTTCTCTCGGTCCCGCCACCATCCCAGGCTTGCCTGGTGAGGACACAGGAAAGAGTCTTCTCAGTGGTTGCTCCCACCCTGTGGAACCCTCTTCCGTGGGAGGCAAGGCTGGCCCCCTCCCTACTCTCCTTCCACCAGCAGACCAAAACGTTTCTTTTCAAGTAGGCTTTTATATGAGTTGGGGAGTTTTCTTTGTTTATTATCTTGTTTTAAAAATTGAATAGTGTTTTATGTTTTTATAATTTGATATATTTTTGAATGTTTTTAATTGTTTTAAATGTTTTTAATGTTTCTAATTTATTGCTGGAAGCCGCCTTGGGTCCCACTCTGGGAGAAAGGTGGCATACAAATCTAATAAACAAACAAACAAATAAATAAATAACTAAATTTTCTCTGTGGGGTTCAAAATTTCCAGAAATTTTACATCCCTTGATATTCATAAACCAGATAGATTAAAATGTGCTGCAGCAATAATCTGCACGATGTTAAACTGCACTCCTATGCATGTTTACATAGAATTAAGACCCGTATCAAATATGATAGGACTTACTCCGAAGTAAAACAGTGTAAGATTCTAGCTGAGATTAGCTCACCTTCAAGCACAACTTTTTTTTGCTTTGTCTGTGATCAAAATTAGCACTATTAATATTATTCTCATTCTGTGCTACACACTTTGAAAAAATGCACATATTCCAATTAGATTGAAGGATTTTTTTTAAATGGTGAACTATAACCTTGATAATACTAATTAATAAACTAAAAGAATAAACATATGTTGGGAAAGGTACTTTTGGGACTTTCTCAGTCAGCACGGCCTCAGGGAATTTGAGGATTTGTACAGAACGGAGTAGCGGCTTGAGTGTTGGACCAGGACTCGGGGAGACCACAGTTCCAATCCCTGCTGGGCCACAGAAACCCACCGGGTGATCTCAAGCAAGTCACACCCTCTCAGCTTCAGAGAGAGGCAAATCTTGAACAAATCTTGCCAAGAAAACCCCATGATAGAATCATAGAATCACAGAAACATAGAGTTGGAACAGACCACAATGGTCATCGAGTTCAGCTCCCTGCTATGCAGGAACAAAAATCCAAAGCACCCCCAGCAAACGGCCATCCAGCCTCTGCTTAAAAATCTCCAAAGAAGGTGACTCCAGCGCACTCTCAGGCAGTATATTCCGCTGTCAACAGCTCTGACTGTCAGGCTCTTTCTGATGTTTAGGTGAAATCTTTTTTCCTGTAGCTTGAATCCATTGCTCCATGTCCCAGTTTCTGGAGCAGCAGAAAACAAGTTTGCTTCATCATCAACATGACATCCCTTCAAATATTTAAACATGGCTATCGTGTAGGTTCCTCTTAGGGTTGCCATAAGTCGGAAAGGACTTGAAAGCACACAACAAGGAAGTCAAAACACCCTTTTCATGCTCTGCTGCTGTTACTCGGGTATGTTTGAGGCTGCTTCTATTGATTCAGCTAATCCGTTTGCTACGAGTAGGCTGTAAACGACCTAACTGCGTCTCCAAAGTAGTTTTACTCTAGAAAGGCCTGGGAGCTGAGACTCGTGGGATTAGCTAAAACACATTGTAAACCATACATGTTATTTGTAATGTATAATGTATTTCATGTTGTTCGCCGCTTTGATCCGTGTGGAGAGGCGGGATATAATAATAATTTTTATTATTATTATTATTATTATTATTATTATTATTATTATTATATTTCTGCACTAGTCTGTTATAGCACGATGATTCCACTTTCAACATCCTCTGGAATCCTGGGGTTCCAGAGGATGTTGAAAGTGGAATCATCTCGCTACAACAGGCTAGTGCGGAAGGGCCCTCAGTCCTCACAAACCCAGCAAAACCCGATATAGACATTCAGCCCATTCCTCCCCCTTCCCACCGTACGAATTTTTCTGAAGAAAGGATCTAGTCCTCATGGAGGGTGAAAAAAATAAAATTTCTAGATCCCCAAGCTTCCCGGGTCCTATAACAACGGTACTTTCCGGTTCAAGTCAGTGGGTAAATGTCTCCCCGCTGTTCCCGATAGCTTTCTCATCTGATAGGGCGCATTTTTCTGGAAGGGGGCTCCCCTGGTTCTCGGCCTCTGTCCGGGACACTGGTTTGGGGGGCTCCGCTCTCTCTCCCGTTCCACGGCTCCTGCCCGTCCGGGGCCATTTCATCACCAGCCTGTTATAGTGCTATCATTCCACTTTCGACATCCTATGGAGTCTTCAAAGACCCCTCCTTAAACTGCAAATTCCAGGGCCATTTCCGCACTAGGCTGTTCTAGCGCGATGATTCCACTGTCAACCTCCTCTGGAATCCTGGGGTTTGCAGTTTCGGGAAGGGCCGGCCGGCCCCTCCCGAAACTGCAAACCCCAGGATTCCAGAGGAGGTTGACAGTGGAATCATCGCGCTAGAACAGCCTAGTGCGGAAATGGCCCAGGATTCCATAGGACGTTAAAAGTGGGATCATAGCACTGCAATAGGCTAGCGCGGAAATGGCTTCGCTCGTTTTGAACGGGCAGCCGTTCTGCCTGAAACCGAAATGAACCGGTCCGGCCGTTTGGCCCTCAAGTCCAGGCAGCTGTTCTGTCCTTTGGGTCCTTCACGAAGCGGGCCGGGCTGGCCGGGGGCGTCTAGAGCAGCGACGCAGCGCCCGCCGGCTCCTCCGGAGGAAGAGTCAGAGGGCGCGGGCGTGGGTCTCCATGTGCGAGTGGGGGGGGGGTTGCGCTGCGTGGCCCTGAAGGGGACCGATTTTTCTGCCCGAGGGGATCTGACCTCCTCGGAGGCGCCCTCACGACTGCAACGCCGGAATCAAATACCGTCTTCGTGATCCGCCGCCGTCCGCCGTCCCCTCTTCAGTCAGGTAGACCGAGCCAGCCTCCTTCTTCTTGGGAGTACCTGGGAATGGGGCGGGGGGGGGCTAGAAGTGGGAAAGACGAAAGCCAACCTCCCCCCCGCTTTCCTCCCCCGTCGCCCCCGACTCACCTCGAACGAGGAGCTGCGTTCCCTCCGTGGCGAAGTAAGCTTGCTCACACAACGCTCCGACCCGACGGGAGGCCTTTGCAAAAACTTCCCAGCCGCTCCTCGTGGCTCTTCTCCGGCGAGGGGGCGCCTTCCTCGCCTCCCTCCCGCCTCAGGATCCGGGGACGGGGCTGCCCCTGACGCCGCGCCGTCCGAAAGCAGCCGAGAATCAGCCGAGGGCCGCCAGGAGCCGCCCGGGGTCCCGGAGGACGGGGCGGGGAGGCGTCGCCCTGGGGGATGGGGAGCTAGACCCCGTCCGCCCCCGCCAGAGTCCTCCCGCCCTGGGCTCCCCTCCTCCCAGACTGGCCCTTTCGTCCCCCGACCGCCGTCCGGGGTGCCCGCCGCCCCCGCAGCGCCCACACGTCTCCCCCTCGGGTATTAGACGCGCCCGAGACCACCGTGGCGCTGTATTGACACAGCAAGACGCGGCGCCACAAAAACTCCCCGCCTGCGCCCCCCGGCCAATCCGAGACCGAGCAGCGGGGAGGGGGGCGAAGGGGCGACACCCCATTATCAGCACCACAGCTCTGCACCCCCCCTTTTTCTCTGTCATCGTTAAGCTCTCGCTTCTCTCCCGCCTTCCATGTCGACCGTAGACCGGCGGCAACTCAAGGCGACCGCCGGTTTTTCTTGGGAGATGGATGTGTCGTCCATCCCGCCACCGAGAAACTCCGGCTTAAACAAGCGCCCCTGTTTCTGCACTAACCTGTCATAGTGCTATTATTCCGCTTTCAACACCCTCTGGAATCTTGGAATTTAAGGAGGGACTTCAAAGGATGTTGAAAGTGGAATGATAGCACTAAGCCTGGAAACACTCTCTCTTTCGGTGGTCGGACCGCCAGAGTGGGCTCCGGTCCAATTCAGCTGGGCGGAGGGCGGGAAAAGGACTCCCCGCCCCGCCCGGTCCAGTCTGCGCCCCTGGAGGCGAAGTTTTCCCTTCCTGTCAGGAGACGCCGAGAGGGGCCCTCCTCCCACTTTTATGGCCCTTCCCCCGTGTTTTTCTGCCGCAAAACATTGTCGCCAGCCGGGAGAAGGTCCTTCGTGTGGCCACCGCTTTCCTCCTCAGCCCTTTCCCGCTTTGAATGCCAGCAAGCGACGTGGCTGTACTACTGAAAGCGTTGCGTCGTCTCTGCCGGCTTCCCTACGTTCCCCTGAGGGCCACTTGCTGGACCAGACTGGCTGTTCCTTAAGCTGCCCCCCGCCCCCTACGAAACGCCCCTGAACTGATAAAAGAGTGGTCGCCTCCCCCTAAACCTCCCTCCTCCGGTGCTTCCAGCAGGAGCCTGACTCATAAAGAGGAACAGCTCCGAGCTGATTTCCATTCCAGCTGCTGCCAGTTTTACTCCGAAGTAAGTCCCACGCCGGCCCCAAGTCGAAAAGGGCCAAGGATTCCCCAGAGAGCCCGCACAGGCTGCTCCTCTCCGCGGCTGGAGAAATGGAGAAAGCCAAAAACCTCCAGGAGGAGCGTGTGCGCAAAGGCCAGAAGGGGAAGAGTTAATGGTAGCTAGTAAAGGGACCCCTCAGAGCCTTTCTTTCCCCTTCTCCAGATCATTCCTAGGAAGAGAAGGGTTAATGCCATTCTGGCAGCAGCCAGAGGACGCCTGGAGGTTCTCATTTCCCTCACCAGGGACAAAAAAGGTTATTGTAAAGGCCTTGCCTGCCCTTGTATCACAGTGGTCCCTGTATTGCCACGTTGGTAGGTTGCTTTGCGTAAACTCATGCAATGGGCTAACCACTACCGGGGCTCTTGTTCTTCTAAAAAGTGGAAACACAGGGTTGTTAAGAAAGGGTCTGTGATGAACCTGATGGGAGGGGGTCTTGACAACAGAGCCTCCTGGGCAACTGAGAGTGTTTAAGCTGATTGACTGGTGAAATGGAACCTTGGATAGCCCAGGGGAGGGGCTGGTGGAAAGAGGAAAATAACCATTTTAACTATCTGGTGCGTGTTTGAAGAGGAGAGTGATTTGTGGTGTGTTTCCGAGAGGTTGGAGATTTTAAGAGCTCTGTGGGAGAGAGAACTGAGAAATTGGGTGTACGAGAGATAGTGAATGAATTGAAAGAGAAAGAGAAGAATGGCGTGCTGTTTATAAACCTTTGGGTGCAAGACACATTTAAAGCAACAGTGTTACAATAAATGTTTGAAGTTCTGTGTTCCATATAACAGTCTCCCAGAGTCTTATTTTGAATACTGGGATATACACGGTACCAATAATATCATCTTGACCTTAGTGCCAACAGTACCACAGTCTTGGAGAATATAAATCACTGCTGATGCTTACATCTGGGAGAAGGACAGATTTAGGGAAGGCAGTAAAGGGGGAGAGTCCTGAAAGGAAGAAGCCAAGGAGGGAGAAGAGTGAGGAAGCGACTGCATTCTCAGAGAGGGAGAACTGAGGCAGACCTCTTTGTCCTGGCCCTGACTTGATTCAGAGATTTCCCGGGCTGTTCAGACCTGAACACAAAGAGGTGTCAGGCTGGGCAGGCCTTGAGTGCGAGGCTTGGGTGCACCTTTTGCACTCGGCCCTGACGAGTGGTGTTTTTTTCCCCGCCCGTGTTTTTAACAGGGTCTCTCTCTCTCCTCCTCCCTTTGTTTGTGCCAGGAACTGAAAGGGAGCCATTGTAAACAGGCAAGGGGTGTGACAAAGGTTGACAAGCCCTGGTAGCTTTCCTGTGGTAGATGCTACCCTCTTGGCAGGGCTGGCCCAAAACATTTGACTTACTAGGGTGAGTGCTAGAATGACGGCCCGTTCCTTTCAAGGTACAGCCCCTTGGATTGGTTGTGGTTGTTGTTGCTGTGTGCCTTCAAGTCCTTTCCGAAGTATGGCGACCATAAGGTGAAACTGTTATGGGGTTTCCTGGGCCTGAGGGTGTGTGATGCACCCAAGGTTACCCTGTGGGTTTCCATGACCAACTGGGAAATCAAACCCTGGTATTCAGGGTTGTAGTCCAATGCTCAAACCGTTACACTATGCTGGGTCTCTACCTGGAACTGGACTGATAGCTCAATTGATTTCAGCACTGATTGTGAGGCAATAGCTCCTTCCAGTATATCTAGGGCCACCAAAGTACTTCAGGGCAGTGCTTCTAGGGGCTTTTCCACACTGCACTGTTATAGTGCTATTATTCCACTTTCAACATCCTCTGGAATTCTGAGGTTTGTAGTTTACTGAGGCCAAAGAGTTCTCTGGCTGAGAATTCTGAAGGTCCCTCCCTAAACTGCAAACTCCTGGATTCCATAGGATGTTGAAACTGGAATAATAGCACTATTACAGTGTAGGGCGGAAAGGTCCTAGGTATGATGTTGTTGTTGGTGAGCAGTTATTTTTTTCCAGCATGCCAGAGACTGGCATGATATTTTTTCCCATTAGGTACAATTGCTTATAGATCTTTTTGACAGATAGTTTCAGGTGCTTTAAGTAACCGCTATGAAAGCCAAGACTGTCACATTCCAGCTAGTGTCTGGGAAGATCATTTCCAAGTCATCTTTAACAACCCCTGCACATCCATATCTAAAATACCTCCCTTGCTACCTCCGAACACTCCTGATTGGCCAAATGTAACTATAGAAGAAATTGAGGGACTGTTAGGCCAGCTAAAGACTGGCAAGTCTGCAGGATGTGATGGCATTTCCTCAGAACTGTTAATACATAACATCAGTTGGTGGGCATCCATCTTGGCAGCCCTCTTTTCTCTAATTAATAAATCTGGCATAATCCCCGTAACTTGGCTAAAGGCCTTTATTATCCCGATCTATAAGAAGGGTCCTAAAGACAACCTGCATAATTATCAACCCATCAGTCTGCTATCTGTTATAGGGAATGTATATGCCAGTTTTTTTAGCTATTAAAGAGTGGATTAACGATAATAACATCATTGGGGAAGAGCAGATTGGTTTTAAATCAGGTTGCTCTTCACTAGACCATTGTCTGGTTTTGGCTCATCTTGCACAAAAATATACTGCACCAAATGGTGGGAAACTTTTCTCTGCATTTATTGATCTAAAATCAGCATTTGATTTAATCCCACGTGGCTGCCTCTGGAGCAAATTGGAACAGTATTCCATTGATAGGCGACTTTTATTTTTAATCCAGTCCCTGTGTAACAATACTACTGTTCAAGTTTGTTGTTCCAGACAAGGGCACCTTACAAATGAGATTCCCACCAACAGGGGTGTAAGACAGGGATGCATTCTTGCTCCCACCCTATTTAATTTATACTTGGCTGATCTTCCTCAGACTTTGGCACCTTTACCATCTCATCCACCAAAGATGGACTCAACAAAAGTCTTTAGCCTTCTTTATGCCGATGATGCTGTATTGATTTCTCAGACTTGTCTTGGACTTAGGAGATTATTGAGAGGCTTTCACGAATACTGCAATAATAACTTTTTATCAATCAATTATTCAAAAACAAAAGTTCTCGTTTTTGCCAAAAGAAAGATTAGATACTCATGGTTGATAGGAGGAAATCGAATTGAACAAGTGGACTCGTATAAATATCTGGGTATTTGGTTTCATGAAGCTATAAGATGGAGGACTCAGGATAAGTACATCAAACTGGAAGCCGAACAAAGTTTGAAAGTATTAGCTCGGTTTTTCTTTACTAAGGGTGGTAAATTTATTCCAGCTGCCATCCGGGTTTTTAAAGCTAAAATTGTCCCACAGTTGCTTTATGGGGTTTCAATTTGGTTTCCTCTTAATAAGAATTCTTTTAACAGAATTCCGTCTTTCTTTCTGAGGCTAATATATGGTGTCCCCAGATGTGTTGCCGGATCTGCCCTCTATTTGGAGTCAGGCCTAAATTCTTTAAAAAGTCTGGCATGGATGTACTCTATCCATTTTTGGCTCCGCTGTTGTTACACAAGCAATTCCACCTCTTTATTGGCTAAAACTATGTCAGACTCTTTTAAATCACCTTGGAGGAAGGCAATTGAATGTAAGATCATCTCAGTGGGATTATCCATATCCCACCTGCTATCTTTAGACTTAGAAGGGGCCAAAGCTATTGTCAAGCAGAGGTTGAGGGACATTGATTACCAGGAGCTGCAAGGGACAGCCAGGGGTCCTTGCTCCCCTCAGTCACTGGGTTTACCATGCTTACCTTGCAAAGATAGAATGACTTATTTAAGCTGGTTAACAGTTCCAAAATATAGAAGGGCTGTCTCCCTGGCAAGGTTTAATGTCCTTCCCTCAAATTTGCTAACTGGCAGATTCTACAAAACACCACTGAGCAAAAGATGCTGCCCCTGTGATAATCAGGAAATTGAATCTATATTACATGTACTCTTTCGTTGTAGCTTCTACCAAGGGGCTAGGGAAGACTTATATCCCATTACACGATGCTTCCCTGGGCACCCCTTAGAGTCTCTAATGGTCATCTTATTGCAAGGTTCTGACAAAGAGATTACTCTTCAAGTAGCAAAATTTTTAAACTTAGCTATGTTAACTAGATCTTCCTTGTCTATGTAAACGAAATATTTGCTTATCTATATTACGTTACCATTATCACTTTGACTGTATTTTCTCTGGTGAATGTGAGCCACTATATTTATTCATATTTGTATTGTTTTAAAATGTTTTTAACAAGTTGTTTTAATGGTCTATTGACTGTAATAAAATGAAATGTAAATGTAAAAAAAAAGAAGAAGGTACAATTGCTTCTTTCTTTTCTGGAAACTCACTAGTGAGTTGTAGTCCTCATTAGACATTGCTCCAGGGACCATCATTTTGAGTAGCATTGGCTTAGGGTCCAGGCAGTGAAGGTTAGTGGGTCCTGTCTCAGCGGAGTGAAGAATCTGCTCTGAGTTTTAGTGTGAAATTCAAAGGAACTATCCAAAGGGCTGAACCAATTTTGGGGACAGGATTTAGCACTTTGATGTGTGTGTCTGTGTGTGTGTGTTGTCTGCCTTTAAGTCATTTAGATTTATGGTGAGCCTAAAGTGAACTTACCACAGGGTTTTCTTGGCCACTGACAGACCTCTAAAATCAGTCTATGTACTCCTCTCTTCTAGACATAAAAGGTTGAGGTCTTAGGACAGTATATTTATTAAAGGATCCAGTATCTATATTTTAAAGAATGGACATATAAAATAGTTAAGTAAGCCTTATTAAAGTCAACAAAACAAATTGTAGGAATGGGAGACAACTGGGATTCTATAGCATAGTTTTGGCTCCATTTCCATCAGCACTCGTCTCCTGAATTTGTTATTAGCAGGAGCGATGTGAAGGGCAATGCAGACAAATGAAGTTATAACCAAGTCTGCAGTCTTACATACCTAGAAGTACTTCCAACTGAACTTAGCATCACTTACTTCTGAGTAGACATGTTCAGAAATGTGATGCAAGTTACATTGTGACCAAGTTACTGTCTTATGAGCGGAGGTTCCTTTATCTCACTTTTGAGCAAATATGTGAAAAACTGTGGCCTTCCTTTTGAATAATTGTATCTGAATTGGAACTGTTACCTTGACTTTGGCTGCTGCATTCATCTACCCACCCTATACACTTTACTCTGTGATCCACGTCTTAGCCGGAAATAAAACTGCAACACAAGCACATTATTCTTCTGTGACAGCAACAAGAAACTTACTGGTTCACATTGAAGTCTACCTCACCAGCATTTTGCTATCCAGACATCACTGAGTCAGAACTCTTTAGGATACAACTTCCAGAATCCCCAACCATCATGACCAATGATCATGTTGGTTGGTAGATAAGGAGTGTCATAGACCCCAGAAGGAATTTTCCCAGGCTCTTCTCTAACTGTTCATAAACTGGGCATGGGGGCAACAGCTCTGTCCTTTGGGTTGTTTCCAGTATTCAGGGATGGAACTGTAATGTCACAAGAAGGTAAGTCCACACAGATTGTAAGAGGCTACCATTAATATCCAAACTAGTGTCATAAGCACAAAACAAAAATTAGAAATGGAGGCAGAGCCATTGACTGAAGCATATGATCTTATATGCACAGACTAGACATCAAGTCACACAACACACATGTGCTATCAAGAATTAAAAATTTGCAAAATGGGAAAAAAATTTCAAAGGTTAGAAAAAATGTACCCATTTTACAGTCAGAATACACTCTTTTCTTTTACAAAATATGCTACTATATTGTTCCTGTTAAGCCATTACAACTTAAAGTTTAAATAATATGGCCTTAAAATAACTAGGCTGGCTGGACTTGTCCAAATACACCCTGAATTCTACACTTGCCCCTATGTCAGAGTATACTACACTGGAGACTGGTTTAGCAATCTTGGTAAATTATCATAGGTTGATGGATCACTCATGGATTTTCGCAAAAGCATTAATAACAGAACAAAATCACTGGTGGCCTATTATGTTCAAATTCACACTCCACACTCCATTGTGCAGTTATTTTAGCAATGCAGCTGGTTGGTATCTTCCTCCATTGTTTCCAACAAATATTCAAGGAAATAAAGCAGGGCAGTCTAGCAAGAGAGTCAGCATAGTGTAGTGTTGGACTTGACTGTTGGACTATGGCCCTGGAAACCAGGAACATTTCTGCACAACATTCTTATAGCGCGATGATTCCACTTTCAACCTCCTATGGAATCCTGGGGTTTGCAGTTCCGGGCCCAGGATTCCATAGGAGGTTGAAAGTGGAATCATCGCGCTATAAGAGTGTTGTGCGGAAATGGCCCAGGATTTGATTCCCCGCTCAGCCATGGAAACCCCCTGGGTGACCTTTGGTGCAACACGCACTCTCAGATCCAGAAAACCCAGTGGTAGTTTCACCTGAGGATTGCTGTAAGTTGGAAACAACTTGAAGGTACACAACAACAACTGTCTAACAAACTGATTACATCAGAAAGAGAGCTAAACTTAAAAATAAAGGCTGTAATCCTTCATCCCTCATCATAGCATAAATATCTGCATACATATATAAATATTCACATGCCGTACACACGTATCAGTAACAGGATGTCAGCCAATATTTGCTTTGTTTGGTCAGCAGTGTTGCTGGTCCCCCCCCCTATTTTTGTTTCCTTTTCTTCTTTTTGGTTGTACTGATTTGTCATTATTGCTTGTTGAAAATTAAAAAGAAAAAATGTGTGGGCAAAGGGAAGCCTTCATATGTTGTAGGACTGGAAGTCCCATCAGCCATAGCTAGCATAGCCAGTGGTGAAGAATGCTGGCAGATGCAGTTGGATAATGTCTGGAGGGCCTCCCTTTGTCCTCTCCTGCTTTACATATAAAGGATTTGTGAAGTTTGGTCCAGATTACATGTTGTGTCAACCTGCATTTTTTTTCTTTAAAATACGCTTGCTAAAACTTTCTTTATGATGGTTGGAGTGTGTGTAGAGAACAAGCTTGGGGTCCTCAATCCAGAACTTACTTTTAACCTGTATAATGGCTACATTGATTTTCTGCTCTACCCTTCATCTTTGGGCTAAAATTCAGATAAAACTTGAACATGGGAAGATTTACATTTCCAGTGTTAGAAGAGGCAGCATTTATTGATCTCTCTCTCTCTCTCTCTCTTGATCTTTTGCTAGGGTAGGGAAGGAGGTGGCTTCCACACAGCTAATATAATGAAGCCCTTATAGGACAAAGCTGGTTAACTGAGGGGGGAAGGAAGGACAGTAGCACTGTGGATGTCAGTTCAGATCCAGAAGGGAGAAAAGCAGGGACCAGGAATGCTTGTAGCTGTGAGACAGAACTTAAATCAGGATGCAAGAAAGTGCAGGACTCTTAGTTAGGTGGAACGTGAACTTACTGGTTAGGGGTTTGTGGGAGCTGTAGTCTAAAACAGTAAAGCTTCTAAACCCTGGAGCAGACTTTTGTGTCTCTTGTCCCTGTGAAGATGGTTAGTATGTGAGTTTCATTGTTAGCACCATTGGCAGCTCCTGATGTGAAGATGCTGAGAATTTCTGTGTGCCCTTGCCATGCTCTCTCATTCTCTCTATGGTCACTGTTTTGATGCTTGAACAGTGCTGGCCAAGGTGCTCCAAATGTAGGCTGCCCCTAACCTAAGAAAATGCAGAAATGCTGTTTGCATTATGATTCTGAGAACATGCATATGTATAGAGAGACATATTTTTGTTTGATGCAGTCAGTTTTGTAGCAGCTTCTCTTCCTGCCAGGATCACTGTGTCCTTTGCAGTGCATGGATTCAGCTCTCTGTTATTAGCCTGAAGGCTTTTCAGGTTCAAAGTCGATTTCTGCCTTCCTGTGGGTCACTCAGCCTGCTCTTAGGGTCTGTTTTCAGCTCCTGCAACTTCCTTTCAAAGGTGTTGAAACTCCCAAAGGGCTGTAGCTCTGTCCAGGGAGTTGGTGATATCAATAGAAATAATTATCTTTATTGAAGGAATACCCCTTGCAGATAACTTGCCAACAGGGGTTGCTGAGTAACCTTCACTTCAGAGATTTTGCCTCCTAGGCTGAAGAGTAGAAAGATAGTGTTATGTCAATGGGTAGGAGACAATCTTCTGTGACTGTGGACAAACTGACTCTGAGGATAAATAAGAGTGGAGAACAACTGGTCTGGAGCTGGAAGGAAGAGCACCTAAGTACTAGAAGAGGCCAAGTACCCAGTACTGCCCGCAGTACCCAGATATTTACCACATGGCAGGGCCAAAAACTGCTAGGAGACTTTAGGGTGAGAGTGAGCCAGCACTGCTGCCATCGTGGCCTTCAAACAACTGCAAGCAAGAGGGAAACAGAAACCAGCTGTTAGCACTGTTGGCAGCTCCTGATGTGGAGATGCTGAGAATTTCTGTGTATTAGGTGTTTTCTCTCCTTCCCCTCCACTACACTTGTGTGTAGGCATTCTCACAAGAAGGTATTATGTATGCAGGTTTAATTTCCAATTTCCATTCTTAGAGACAACTTGGCAAGAATCAAGAGCCAAAAGTAATCCAGTCTACAAACAACACACATCAATAATAATAATAATAATAATAATAATAATAATAATAATAATAATAATAATAATATTATTATTTCTATCCCGCCTCGATCCATGGATCGAGGCGGCGAACAACAATAATACATTAATTACATTAAAAAACATGGCAACACTATTTGTACTTACTGTACTTGGTTAAGTTCTTACTTTCATAGGCCCATATAGACAGCTAAACAACTTTTTAAATAGTGGGATTTCCCTTAGGGAAATATTTAGAGTACTCACCTTGATTCAGGCGAGTAATATTTTCCTCAGTTTATCTCCATTGATCCTGACAAGGGCTGGAGTGTGGATCATGAAGGCAGGGTGCAATGTGAACAAAAGGAAAACTCAGGTGGGCACTCTGTGAGACTGTACTGAGGCCCCTCATGAATGGAGAGTCCAACCAGAGTGAAGGGGAGTTGACCAATTGTTACTTCAGGGCTTCAGCTCACATTCTGTGGGAAGCTGAACTTGTTCCCATCTGTGGCCATTTCCACACTAGCCTGTTATAGCGTGATGATTCCACTTTCAACATCCTCTGGAATCCTGGGGTTTGCAGTTTCCCAGCCCCGCCCGAAACTGCAAACCCCATTTCCGCACTATAGTGTTAAACTGCTGCTATTCCACTTTCAATGCTCTGTGGAATTCTGGGGTTTGTAGTTTACTGAGACCGAAGAGCTCTTTGGCTGAGAATTCGAAGTGCCCTTCCCTAAACTACAAACCTCAGAATTCCATAGGACGTTGATAGTGGAATAGCAGCACTTTAACACTGTAGTGTGAAAATGGTCCAGGATTCCAGAGGATGTAGAAAGTGGAATCATTGCGCTATAACAGGCAAGTGCGGAAATGGTTTGTGCTGGTGTTCTCGGAAGTGCCCACCTTGTGTTCTCACTGTCTATATGTCTCTGCGTGTAAAGGGGTGGGTGGGTGGTCATGCTGTGGGCCTTACTAGATGGAGGGGAAATGTCACTAGGGAACTTGGGGACACTGGGAGTAAACACCTCCTGCTTTTTAGAAATACTGTTGAGAAGCTAGAGTTTCCTTATGACTCTAATTTTTAAAAAGGCAATTTAAAACCTCGAGGGGACAGGGAACAATCTTTCTTGGACTAGTAGCTGACCTGGGTGGATGCAGGAAAACAGAGTGTCATCATATCACCTGTATCGTTCTGGTGATCCTCTGTCTGCTTAATCCCAGGACTAAATTTGTGCCTTTCTCCTCTGTCTTGTGTTCAACACATTTTTAAAAGACAAGAGAGCTAACAGTAGGCCCACCACGTGCCTTAAAACGTGTGTGTGTGAAAGAGAGAGGAAGAGGATGTCATTTTGTTGTGTTTTGACTGCATGAAGGAGCCTTCTTTCAGAGCAACAAGTCTTTATGGGTATTGATTTTATGAAGAAAGTATACATTCAAACATATCTGTTGGGAGGTTCTTTCTTTCTTTCTTTCTTTCTTTCTTTCTTTCTTTCTTTCTTTCTTTCTTTCTTTCTTTCTTTCTTTACAATTAATGTTTAGACCATTACAGTGAAAGGCAGTAGAAGTCTGCCTTTCTTGTAAGGGTGGCTGGAGAATTAACTGTACATCTTTTGTAGGAACTGGTTTCTTTCTCTCTTACAGAAAGATTTTCTTGTGTGCGTGTCACGTAACCCACTTTTAAAAAGAAATATTGATTATTCATTATACCTTTGTGGAGCAAAAGGAAACCATGTACTTGATGTGTTTGAATGTGTGTGCATGTGTATACCCATCAACATGCAACATGTCCCATATGGCAACTGTGTTGGATCATTTCAACACAGCATAAGCCTGTGCCTCTGCCTCAGAGATGTAAAATTTCTGGACATTTTGAAGACACAGGAAAATAACTGCCCCTCCCCATTTTTTCCCTAGAAAAATACTCAAGTTTTCAGAAAAATGGTGAAAGAGTGATATTAACACCCTTTACAATTGATAGTCACTTTGTTGTCTTAGGAATGTAACATATATTTGGCATAAAACTGCCATTTTGGTACAGTGAAGAAAGTTTGTTCAGACAGTAATTGCAAACTTTTAATTTTTGTGTGTGTGTGTGTAATAAATGGATTTATATAAGGTCCTGGACTGTAAGGAACCTCTTTCACTTTGCAGGTTGATAAAAAGCAGACAAACAAACAAACAAACAAACAGAAATAATAAAAAATGGAAGAAACCTTCAGTATTCGCAAAATAGGGACAATTATTTTGTCTTTCCTAGTTCTCAACAGTGCCTTCGATTCCTATAAAAATAACTGAGAAAAGGAAACCAAGAACAGGAACTGCAAACATCGGATACTATGTGTGTATGTGCATGTGCCATCACGTCACCTGTTGACTTGCGGCAACCCCATAAATTTTATAGGATTTTGTTAGGCAAGGAATAGTCAGAAGTGGTTTTGCCAGTTCCTTCCTCTGAAATATAGCCTATAGCACCTGGGTATCCAATGTCAGTCTCCTATCCAATTAATAACCAGGGCTGACATTGCTTATCTTCCAAGATCAGATAGGATCTGGTGCCTTTAGGGCATTTACATCCTTTTGCATGTTGTCTTAAATAGTCTTCAGGTTACACAGTTTTCAGAAATAATGTTGGAGAAGTAAACATGAGCATTGTTTTAAACATTTTACTCATGGGCAATAGGCAGAAGAAAATATTTCATAATCTGTTTTTTCTTCTTTTTCATTTCTCCAAAAGAAAAGGCTTCAGAATAGGAAAAAAAAAGTGCTTTTCTTCTCTGTGAAAATTTACATTTTTTCCCCCTGGGCCTTCACATCTCTGCCCAGGAGTATTGTTCATCCCGTGCCTAAGAGGACAATTTACCACAATGACTTTAATTTTGGGAGCTGCAGGATCATACTGGTTAGAAAGTCTTTATGTTCTGAACTCTCCATTCACTTAAGTTCTCATCTACTGCATTGGGATTCAGAAAGGTACTTTTTGGTCCAGTGTTGTTTTGTGCCTTCAAGCCATTTCTGACTTACAGCAACCCTATCATGGGGTTTTCTGGGGGCTGAGAGTATGTGTTGTGCCCAAGGTCACCTAGAGAGTTTCCACGACCAAACAGGTTGACTGAACCTTGATCTCCAGGGTTGTAGGCCCGCATTCAAACAACTACACCATGCTGGCTCTCACTTTTTGGAGTATAACTCTTGAAATTTCCAGTTAATGACAAGTTTACTGAGGTATTCTGGGAGTTGTCATCCCCCAAAAAGTAACTTTGTCAAGCTCTGCAGACTGGCTGCATATCTGAACTCTTCAGCCATGAACACCAGTTTTGTGCATTGCAGAACTGCTGTTAAAGATTTTTTGTACTTTACTCATGCCTTGTGTTAAATAAAGTAGAATCAGGCTACTTTTGAAACTATGAGGGTCAAATCACAAGCTAGTCTAAAAACAGAGAGAGGTGGCATCCTTCTTCGACCACACAGCTGAGCTGAGGGAGGCAGGAAAATTGAGCTTCATTCTTTGCCATCTCCATGCACTGCTTTTCATGATCAAGTAGGTCCCTCATCAGTACCTCTGGGAAATTCAAAAGTGGAGAAAGGATAAGCTCAGCTTTGGAACAGGACATTCTGCCCTAACCCACTGCTTTGACCAGGGTGGCCAGATGCAAAAGTAGACAAGATTCCTGCACCTTTATGTCATGGGCCAGGAGTCAGCTTCTCTAGGTGAACAGCAGCCTCAAAAGAGGACAAGCAAATGCAAGTGCACCGGGAGCTAGTCAGGCTGGGATGAGAGCCAGCTGGCTCCAGCCTTTTCAAGGAAGGCAGAGGGTGGTGGCCTGATGTCAGAAACAATTTGTGTGTTTGTCGGCCATTGCCTTTGTGTGCTATGAACTCCCTGCTTGCTGTCTGCCTATATTTTCTGACCTTTGGACTGTATAACCTTGCTGCCCACCGGATTTCTGAACTCTTGACTATGCTTCCATTCCAGCCTGAACAGGCAAGCTTTACTAAACTGCCAAACTGTCTCAATTTGTCTGCTGAATGGCCTCCTGCTAGCCCTGCACTCTGTTGCCTGCCAACAGACAGATAGTGCCTATGACACTTTATGACCAAAGGGGATTTCAGCAGGTATGGTTTTCCTGGCAACCATCAATGTCTGAGACCAAGAATAGGAGTGTAGGGATGGGGCAGGGGAGCTTGAAATGAGGATGCTACCCTCCAAACAAAACAGTGTGGCATTCCGGTGAGTTAAAACTTAAGCTGAGCATTTAGGAATACAGTTTAGAAAAGGGGCAGTCAAAGATATCAAGGGAACGCACACACAGCAAAAAGAAGAGTTCTAGCTGTGAATGGTTTTCAGTGTCTCACTCTCTGCAATGCTAGAAATTTGGGGACTGCAGAATGCTTGTTGAGAGGACAATGCCATCGTGCCTTCCCATAACTATGCCTCTGAAAAGAAATCTGTTTTTAATGCTGTGATTCCATGTTGGAAGGAAGCTTGTCCCCCTTGGAGACAGAGAATTTCTGCTTGCAAGACTCCTTTCCCCTCTTCTCCTCTCTTGCCATTGACAGAAGTTGGATCTGTGATATTTCTAAAATGTTTTTGCGGTTAAGAAATACCAGCTAATTACTGTGATTATTCTGGTGCTCTGACATCCCAGCCTCCACTTCCTGCACCCTGTGGTTTCATGCATTTCCACAGTGCAAGCAAAAAGGCGATGGCTTCTTCCAGTGTGCAGGTATTGTGTCATAGTGTGATGGTATAGAGGACGCAGTGCTGTGTTAGGAGTGGGGAGATGCAGGTTCAAATCTCTGTTTGAACATAAAACTGCTGCGGTGACACACTCTCTCTCTCAGTATAACCTCCCGAGCTGATGGGAAGATAAAAATGAGGAGGACAGCATATGCCAACTTTAGTTTCTCAGAGGAAATGGGGGCTGCAAGCATAACAAATAAAGAAATACAGTTGCATGATGGGCACACATTCATCAGGTGAAGCACTGATGGAGGAAAGGCTGTGGCTGTTGAATGCTTCTCAAGGAAGGTGCAGTACAAACTCCATGTCACTTCTGCAAGGCATTTTGATGCAAGGCATTCTGTCTAAAGCAGCAGTGGACAATTATGATCTTCTAGAAGTTGCTCCACTGTTCCTTCCACTTTCTCACCACGGGATTATGCTACCTATGGCTGCTGGGAGCTGCAGTTCAGCAACATCTGGAGGGGCACATTTGTCCATTTGCTAGTCTAATGGAACAGTCAATTGAATGACAGCCTGTATTGCTGCAAAGTGGAAGGAATAAGATTTTTGAAAACTGCTTTATGTATATATGTATATGGAAAGCTAGCGAGGTCTATGGTTTGAATGTTGCACTAGGACTTTGGGAGACCAGAATTCAAATCCTTGCTAGACCATGGAAACCCACTGAGTGACCTTGTGCAAGTCACACTCTCTCAATTGTAGAGGCAGGCAAAAACAAACCTTGTCTGAACAAATCTTGCAAAAAAAAAAAAAAAAAAGAAGTCCATGACAGGTTTGCCTTAGGGTCGCCATAATTCAGAAACAACTTGAAGGCACAACACAACAGGGTATGTATATGACTGGGTTGCATGTCCTATCAAAACTGGTGGAAGAAATGATTTGTCATAGATAACCTCCACTGGATCAGGGTTAATGTGATTAATATATCAAAGCTTTAATTGCTTATTAAAATTCTTCCCTGACTTCAAGCAGGAAGATTCCTGAGAGACACACTGGCTCCATCCTTGATGCGCTAGATGATGGAGAGGAAACTTCAGCAATGGCTCTTCTTCCTGACAGTTTGCATCCTGCCCTAGCAGATATTTTACATCTCAGGGTGAAGATGGTGTTTATATTTCTTACTTATGTCAATAAGAAGTTTGGTCAACTGAAGCCAGCAATGCTAGTCTGTCTGACTGCCTGTTTTAAGTGCTCAGTTGAAATCAATGTTAATACATATTTTTAATCAAGCAATTCCATAAAAGTGGTGGGGACTGAATGTTTTCCTTTTTGAAAGAAAAATTCTATTTTCCTAACCTTAAAGAAGAAAGTATTTTAAAATGGCTTTTTTTTCTGGCAATGAAATTTTAACATATTTGCATGTTTTTTAGGATCCTCAATAATGTACCTTCACAAAGTTGTTTTTTGTTTTTGTTTTGGCAGTAGATACAAGTGTGCAAATGTACTCCAGCTGCATGATGAAAAGCCAGGTACCTAATAACTTTAAAAATTAGTTGATTTCCTAAGAGAAAGCTTTCTCAGTTACAAATCTCAATTCCAAAATTTATTGCTAATTTGAAAGAGTGGCTGAGAAGAAAGATATGGATGCTTCACAGCTGATTGCAAGCCACAAGAAGGAACTCTGCAGTGTTTCAGATGTTCTTGAACTTCAGATTCCAGCAGCCCTACCCAGCATAACCAGGGTGAAGGATTGTGGAAGATGTAGTCCAACATCTGGAGGGCTGCATAATGCACACCCCCTGGAAAGCTGTCAAATGTTGTTGAACTGCATCTCTCATCAAGAGCAGCCTTACACTTAAGTGGAGTGAGGCAGCCACTTCAGGCAATAGACTGGGGGATGTACCATGAAAAGGCAAAAAAGTGTTAGTTGTTAATTTATTACTGTTGTATTTTCAGCTATTAGAACTACAGCTGCCAGAGTTTTGGAAGAAGCTTTCAAGTGACCTCAAAAAAGTTCAAAATGTTTCATTTACCTGTGTAAGGCTTACTTGTCCTGCTTGTTCCATTTTACATGTGCATACTGTTAGTTTTCAATAAAATTTTGCCAGGACATGTTGAACTGCTTTTCCTTTATGGGGTTTAGAAACTTGTCCCTATGCTTTCTGTGTAATTTCCATGTTATTGCCTCTAGTACCAGACTTTGTGTTAAAGAACTACTGCTCGGGAACACAACTGTGTCATTAACTGATGTATACCTGTACATTTTTCTAATGGATGAAATGATAAAAATAAGAGATGCTACAAATTGGAGATCATTAGCCCAAGTATTCACATTAAGTTTTATGTGCTTGGCTTTAAGTGACACATCTGATGACTGAGCCAAACATGGTTAGAAAATAAGTCAAACCTGTGGCCTGGGGCCACAATTCTGGCTCAGGAGAGAATTGGGAAACCAGGGCTGTGTCACTGGGGCTTCCTAGTTGGACCCTCCCCGTGAAATTCTTCTTTTCTTGGAAACAGCAGGTCCCACTGTTGTGAAGGCAGGCGCATAGAGAAGGGAGAGTGAGATCTCCCTTCTCTGTGGAGGAGGATCTGAAGCCCAGGGCCCAGACTGAGGCTGCATAGCTATCGTGGCACCAAGCTGACCCTTTACCCCGTGTGTGGTTGGCATCCTGTTGCTTAGAGTAGATGCATTCAATCAATAATTGAATAGGGAGTCCACACAGAGATAAAACCAACAGATTCAATAGGTCTACTCTAGTCAGAATTTAGTCCAAAATATATGTGTGTGTGTGTGTGTGAGAGAGAGAGAGAGAGAGAGAGAGAGAGAGCAACAGGGCAGCATTTTCCCAGCTGACTCAGGCCTTCTGGAGCGGCTCCCTTCTCTCCCACCTCTTTTTCCTTCCAATGCCGGGGGTGGCAGTCCCTCTCTCTGATTCTGTAGAAACAGTGTGTGTATGGTGGTGGGGCTGCTAAAACCTTTGCCAGGAGCAATAGAGGGGGATTGCTGCAAAGGAGGGGACCGCTGCTCCACAAGCCTCTTGATCTGCAGTCAAGCCTGTGACACGATTCACCCTGCCTCTGATCCAGACTAGAGGAACGTGTCCACCCTCCCATCTTGCTGAACCACAACTCCCTCACCATTGGGTATGTCGGCTGGAGGTGAGGTGAGATGCAGTTCACCACCCCCTGGTGACCCTCTGCTGCTGTGTCCCTTTTCTGGGGGTGAGAGTTGAGACCAAACCCCTCCACCCGACTTCTGCGCTGTCTTCCTCTCCACAGAGTATTGGCAAGGCCCTGGACCACCGTGAGCCCTGTTGATACCTTGTAGGTCACGGCGTTTTGCCGCTTTGCTAAAACCCCCACTGGGATTCCGGTGGAAGAGCAGCTCAACCAGAGAGGAAAGTGCTGTTGGAACGGTGGCGGTGGTTTATTTTCTCAACAGTTGGCTCGGAAGTGAATCCCTCTGGGTCCAGGGGAACTTAATAACCCCCCGTAGGAAGGGTCTGTATAAAGTTGTGAAGGCAGGGCACCATTATCCTTGTTTATTGGGAAGTAAGTCCCACTGGGTGTCCTTTGTGCAACACACGCTCAGCACCAGAACACCCCTTGGTAGTTTCGCCTTAGAGTAGGCATAAGTTGGAAACAACTTGAAGACACACAATAACAACAACAACAACAGAAGAGAGCTAGTGTTGGTTAGTGGTTTGAGCATTGAGACTCTGGGAGACCAAGGTTCAAATCCCCCTTCAGCCACTGAAACCCACCTTGGGCAAATCACACTTCAAGGCATGAAAGAAGTAGCACCCTCTTCCAGAGCAAGGCAGCATGGGGTAGTGGTTTGAGTGTTGGATGGACTCTGGGAGACCAGGATTCAAATTCCTGCTTAGCCATGGAAAGGGATCATGAGTATCATTTCTGAGAGTCAGGAATGCGATGGCTGCATAGTGATTTCTGCCATTCATGGCTTGTGATAATAGAATAAATGTGCAGAATCAGTAAAGACATGTAATTGTGCTAGGGAACCATCGGTATCTATAGTTTGCAAACTCCAGTTGACTTGAGGTGGATTTTTCCCCCTCCTTCTGTGTAAGGAATATGCAGAATGGGAAAATAGTCTTGGTTTCATAACTGCAAGTTACTCTTGTTACTCTGTTATTCAAAGTACTCAAGTTACTCTGATGATTTTTTGAAAGATTGAAAACAATTTTTGGACTTTTCTGAGCAATAAGAAATCAATGCAATGATGCAATGATTTGTTTAGATGGATCTGTAATGGTAGAATAGATGGGTAGAATAATATTTTTCTGTTTTTTTAAAAACTTTCTCTATTGCAGTGGTTCTCAACCTGTGGGTCGGGACCCCCTTGGGGGTCAAATAACCATTTCACAGGGGTCGCCGCTCCTCTATCCCGCCTCACCCACTTTTGAAACAAGGCGGCCTCACAGCCAATGGGAGCGCTGTTTTTGAGACCCCGCACTGGGAGGAGGGGAGAGGAGGCATGCTGGGCGCATGTGGGGACGTTTCCCTGTCTTTCCCTTCTGGGTGGGGAGGCATTATAGGGGCCGGAGGTGGAGAGAGCGAGAGGAGAGAGTGTGGAGCCGGAGCGTGGAGGCGGAGGTGGAGAGAGCGAGAGGGACTTGGGGGTGCAGCGTGGTCGAGGGGCTACAGCGGGTATTGAGCCCTCAGAGGGACGAAAGGAGGAAGGAAGGGGCGCCTGTGCGACGTGGGAGTGAGAGCATCTGAGCAGCCACGCTCCCTTTAAGGGAGGGAGGGAGGGAGGGAGGGAAAGTCCTGTAGTGAAGGTGGGGGTTGCCGCTGTTCAGGCTTGGCTGAACAAATCGATGGAAGAAACAGGGAAGAGATCCGCTCAGGTTTCTTAGTGCGGAGTGCTTTCCTCATATCTGGGGTAGGGAGGAAAAGGAATAGCGAATGCATTTGCACATTTGCTTTAGTCTGCTGCCTGGTAGCTGTAGGCTGCACTGGGCGAGGAAAGGGCGGGGCAGTCGCGCGACCGGGAAACCAGCTGTGGGACAAAGGAGCAGCGAAGAGAGTGCCTCGCACAAGAACATGCTTGCGTGAACAGCACTCCCCACCTCCGCGATAAGGTGCGGAAAAGGCCCAGCCACGCGCTCGCATCCTCCTGCCCCCTGTTCAGAAGGGACTGAAATCGCTCCCCTTCTCCGCTACCGGGAGAACCTCCTGTCTGACAGGCCAGCTTGGGGGGTGGCGGCGGCGGCAGCACGGGGGGCAGGCCCCCTCCTCGCCATGGTCCTGCCCCACTCACCACGGAGGGGAGCACTGCAGAAGGGCCAGGGGGGCCGCAAGGCGGCGCCTTTCTGGGGCAAGCTGCGCCCGGCGCAAAAGACAAAGGCACTGGGATTCCTCCCCCCCCGGCCAGGGTCGACACTCTGGAAACTTTTCCCACACTGCCCCCCCCAGCAGAAACGAGAGCAAAGCAGAAGCAGAGCCTGGGGGGGGTTTCTCGGAGTTTTTTCCCAGGGGAGATGCGCGGCTCCTCTTTCCCTCCCTGCCCGCCCACCCCCCGTTCCTGGCCAGTGTGGTGGCCTTTGCCGAGGGGAGGAGGCATTGTAAATGATAAATAATTTTATGGTTGGGGGTCACCACAACATGAGGAACTGTATTAAAGGGTCACGGCATTGGGAAGGTTGAGAACTACTGCTTTATTGTATTACAGTTTAGTTGCAAGGGTGTCACAGTCGTTTAATCTTTTAGTATGTTAATATTTAGTCAGTTAGTAAGATAGTGTTGTAGTGAGTTAGTATTTACTGTTTTTTTTTTAGTCTATTCTATGGTGCTTTAGTATGGTGTTCTAGTTTCTGTTTTTGTTAAAAATATTCCTTCAAATTTATGTTACTTTGTTAAAAATTGATGAATAAATATACATTTAAAAAGAAGTGGAAATTAATATCCTTGCTGAGCCATGAAGTTTGCTTGTTGGGCCCATGAACTTTTCCTCATATTCCTCTGCCTGCTTTTGATCTGCAGTCAGATGGGAGTGGGCTTGTAGTTGTCAGCCTAGCCCCCTGACCTTTGTGGGACGGTTGGATGGTCCCTTGATCTCTATGCACTGTGTGGAATATAAGGAAGTCAGTATATGTAGACACAGTGGTAGGCAGAGTAGTAAAATGTGAGGGAGGTCATGCTAGGATTTATGGTCACAGACACTTGGCATCCCATAGGGCATAGCTTCCATGCCAGTGGGGCCATTCTGAGTGTTAGTCTGAACATTAAGTGAGAGATCCATGAATCTATTTGGGGATAGGATTCAGCACCTTGGATATTTCTGGAAAAGTTCACCCTAAAATTGAGAGCAGACTCACAGCACCACTGGTGTGAAGGCCATCGGCCACCACTACCTGTACATGCATCCTTGTGACTGTGTAGTTTCTTTTCTTGCATCCTTCTGAGTGTGCTGATGGCAGGTCAGTTTGATGAGTCAGTGAAATCGTGCTTCTTGTTTTTACACTGACTATGAGAGTAGGGCCGGTCCTACTACTGGACAGAGTGCAACATCTGCCCCAGATAGCAGATTTTTGATGTCACAAACAAGTGGCAAAAATTTCATTTTACCACTAGGGATGGGATAAAGTGCTCATGAAATTTTCTGCCTTCTGTGCCAATGTAAATTGGTTGGCTTTGGATACTGTGCAAAGCAAAGAAACAAGAGCAACAGGTAATAAAAAGTGTAAATAATTGCTAAATGCCCATCTTTAACAATAAGATTATTTTAAACAAATTTAAGAGTCTTGTCAATACCTTAATATGACTATATGTGTATGCTTGGGTGTGTTTGTGTGTGTGTCTGTGTGTAGTAACTTTGTTTATACAAGACTTTGTGCCTTAAGTGTTTGTTTATGCTTTGGATACCGTGACTCTTGACTTGTGTGGAGGTTGCTATTTGCTGCCCTATCTTAGGAGGAAAAATGTCTTTAGGAGGAACTAAAAGGGGTAATGCTCATCAAACATCTGGTTGAACATCTGATCGAATCACAGGCTGTGGGGAAACAGTGATACCTCTTCCAACTGCTCAGCTAGGAGGACCAGCTGCCATTTGGCTTCTTTCTTCCAAGAGCTACTTCATGCAAGGCCAGGGGGAGGGGGGCTTCCAACTCTGTGATTATGCATGTGAATGGACCATCCCTGAGTGAACCACAGCAAAAAGGACTTCTTTTCTCTCCACAGTACTTACTCACCAGTGCTTTGGAGACAACTGATTCCAAAGTGACTTACTGAGAGGCATGAAATCCAGGGATATGCATAGATTGTGCATTTCCTCAGGTGTAGGGCCCATGTGAAACTCCAAAAGGATATGAGAGGTGAAAAGCAACTGCATAGTGGCTGGCAGTATGAGAGTGAAGCCATTTTATACCGAGCTACTTAGTGAATAGAAAATGATGACTTTGGTGTGGAGCACGCTGATGCATGTTTATGACACTAGGGTCTGTCTTCTCAGTCACACAAAGGGTGTATATTCTAAGCACTTAGTTTTGTATGAGCTCTGCTTCGTGACTCTCTCACTGTGTCCTTTGCAGCACACAGATACAGCCCTGTGTCACTCAGCTGAAGATTCTGGAGCTTTAGGCTCATATTTTTCCCATCTTCCAGCCATGTCCCTTCCAGGCGGTTCTTTAGATTGCCATCAACAATATCTTGTAGATTATCCCTGCCAAAATAGAGACTTCCAAGCACTTGTAGCTCTATCTTCCCGGGCACTTGGAGATACCAGAAGAAATTGTAGCCAGAGCCGTCAACAGAGCACTTGATTGTAAGCATCTTTTCTTGCACAAGGACGGTCAATGGTGGTTCCTGGGTCACTGTCACAGATGCTGTCGTGGTCCCTGACAAAACTGAGGGGAGAGTAACAGCCAAGTCAGCTGGGAAGGCTGAAGAAAAGCCCCGGAGACCAGAGACCAAATGAGACCAGGGTGGGCAATGAAACATGCGGGTTTTTGACATGTATCAGACAACACCTGAGAGATCAAGGGAAGGCAAAGCCCAGGGTGCCACCATCTACCCGGCCCCCGAGATTTGTGTCCAGTTTGTATCAAAGCACTTACCACACCAGAGGAGATAGCGAGAGAGGAGGGAACAGAGTTTGAAGTCTGCATAGCAGGACTGGCTGCGTGCTGCAGCCATATTAGTAAGTTTCCAGCAACTGGAAATAAACCAGAAGCCACATGACTTCCTGCAGTGTGCATGCAACAAGAACATGCAGGTGTTTGGAGTGGATGGAGGAGGAGACAGGATGTCCTACCCACACCAAAAGGCCCTGGGAGGCTTCTTCTTATTGGGTGAGTTCAGCAGGAAGCCCTGAAGAGAGCTTGTGCTGGAGAGGAAAGTTCAGTGTGTGTGTGGGTCTTCTATGCTTGCTTTTGCTCCCCTTCCTGTGGATATTTTTGCTTTTTCTGACAGGGGTTGTGGGAGGTTGGCTTTTTGGATATGTGGGATACACAAGGAATATCCATGTGTATCCAACAGTTTCAAAGAAGGCTATTTTTCTACTCCGAAGCATTTCCCTGCATCTTGAGGCTGCAAATGTTAAGTATTTTACCATCACACCACACTAATAGGGAATTTGACAGAAGGCAGAGATTTCTGCATTCTGAAAACCTCTATTTTGTCTGCCTGCTCTTTGGGACTGTAAGGAGAGATTCCAGAATGTGTGTACAGTTCCTAAGAGATTTGAGAAACTGTTGGAGAAAATATTGTGAAGCTTGTTTCTGAGGGTCAGGAGTTTCATGTCCTACATGCCATCCCTTATATTCAGAGCTTGGAAACACTCCTTTGTGAAGCTACAGTTGTACTGTCTTTGCTGGATAAAGGCATTGGATAGTTTCACCTACTCCCTCAAATTTCTCTAGCTGTACTTGTATTAACTTACTGACCTCCCCTTTCTCTTCACAGGCCTGTTATACCCCCGCCTGTGATAACTGAAGCCCCTGTCAGAGCTGCTGCTGCTGAGTAGCAGCTGTTGGTCCCTGTGGCTCTGGCTGGAGATGAGTCCTGCAGCTCAAGAGCTCCCCCTGCTGCCAGGGACCAAGCAGGCTTGGATGTTCCTCTGCCTGCTCCTTTAGGGCAACAGGGATCCGATTCTGAAGAGGGTTTGGAGCCTGTGCCAATCAGCCCACAAACAAGGCGGAGACTCAAGAGAGCTGAGCAAAGGGAGGCTTCCTTGATTAAGTTCAAGAAGCAGTGACTAGCCACACTTGTGTCTTGGGCTATATAACTGCCTGCCTGGAAGCTTTCCTTTCCTTGTGGCAAACTTCTTTCAAGCCCTCCTCTTGCCTATTTCTTGCTCCCAGCACCCGGTTCCTGCTACCTTGAATTGATCTCTTGAGCCTTGGCTTTTGGAACTCTGACTATGGCTTTCGCTTGATGCTCTGGTAAATGAACTCTCTTGTGTAAAGTGCTTACTTGTCTCCTCTTGGCTGGACTTTGCTGGATCTCACACTCCCTTCTCTGGGCTGGCTCATCTCTCACCTTGATACTGCCCCCCATTGCCATGGTTAAATGGCAATATTATTTAATTGATACTATTTAATTGATTGATTGGTGTAGATATAGATAAAACCTGAGGTGACTGGAAGATCAAGCTGGAAAGAGGTAGATTACTGACTGTAAATGCAAGATAGCAAGGCAAGTCAGCCATACCCCTTCCTAGACAAATACCAAAATCATTGTCAGGCTACTTATGTGGCCACTCCAGAGACAATAGGCTCAGAGCAGAAAGGGAAAATCTGCACCAAACTGTGATTGTCTTAGTCCTCACCCCTCAGACATGGATGTTTCCCTGCTTTGTCTTCCCAGTCTCTCTGCAATACCAGGCTATTATGACAACTGTTGCACTTTTGTCACCTAAACAGTAAAACCATTAAGTCTGCCTGGACTTCACTGCTTGTGTTGCAACTCCCAATGTCCACGAGGCTAGGAGAGTGATTCACACCCCTATCACAGGATATTTTTCAGGTATAAGAACCCCCAATTTTGAGCAGTTTGGTGCAATGTCTCAAGTTCCTGAATACCATGCTGTCTGTTTGATTGCTGAATGAGAAGTGTCCTTAGGTGCCTAACTAAGCCATGTTGCTGCTTTCCTCCCTACTCTCTGGACCAGTAAATATCACCTCCATTCTGGAGGTCCTCTATCCACATTTTCCTCCTTTTTTTCCCTTCAGCTAGTCCTTGTCTGCATGTGTGAGTGTTTGGATCTTTGCGTGCCTGTGTAAATTTCTTACAATAAAAAAACCCCATATTTAATTTTACATTTGAAATCTCTGGCTGGTTTTTTCCTGCAAGGACCCATGAATATAGGTGGTAGATCTCCTTGAGTTACCTCCCTCTTGCAGGCCTCCTGATTTTTGAGCTAATTAATTCCCCTCTGTCATATGGAGGTAGAGACATCGCAGGCGGACCCCTGAGTCACCCACATTTGGGGTAACTGTTTTAATAGCCAACAAGATATCACGAAAGATTATAAAGTTTCTAAGGCAAGGAGAGATGCTGCTAGTGATGTAAGCAAGATAATGTAAACCATTTTACTTTGAAATACAGCCCAAACTGGCAAAACCATCTCTGAGTATTCCTTGCCTATGCAATTCATGGGGTTGCCATGTGTTGACAGGTGACCTGAAGGGGAGCGTGTGCACACACATACAATTTAAACCTGCTTACCACAAAGTTGTATAAGATTCTTTTCATCTTTTTAAAAAGGAGAGTGCTATGACTAATTTAACAGACAGCATTGGTGGTTTTAAAATAATATTTAAATAAACACTGTTTGGTTACATTCTGGCAATTCCAAATTATACATTTTTACTATGCCTGTGGAAAATGTGGAGGAAGGGGGAAATTCTGTAAATGTTTGGTTTTGGAAAATTTGCCACCCAGCCCCCAGTAACAAGATGGAGATGCAGCAATGAGAAGAGTATACACTGGACTGTGGGTTGGTCTCTATACTCTCCAAGCCACCTTACAACTCAAGTGTGTGAATGAACCATCACAGATCAAAGCCCCCAGGAAGAATGAATATATCCCTTCCTGTGATAACACAGTGCTTTTGCAGCAGTTTATACTTTATTCATCTGTGTCTTATCAAATGGTGCCAAATCAAGTGAAAATCTGTCCATGTATGAAGTGGCCTGAGATGGGAAACCAAAAGAGCATTTCCTTATATTTCCCTGGCTCCGTCCACTTCTGTCTTCTCTGAAAGGGGCCATTGCAGGTTAGTTGGTTGGTTGTACCTGCTTCTTTCACTACAAATAGTTTCAAAGAAGATATTATTTTCTGCTTTGGGTGTATCTCCAAAACCCTTTTCTCCCTGGCTTCATGTTTTTGATACTTCTACCATCACATTACACAAATATGGAATTTGACACAAGGCACAGATGTCCTCATTCTGACACTCTCTGCTATCTTGTTATTTTTACCAAATGCATTTCCAGTTCTTAAGATTGCAGGGATAGGCTTGGAGATGTGTAGGTGATTCCTGTGACATCGAAGATACTTCTGGGAAAAGGGATCATGAGCATAATTTCTCAGGGTCAGGAGTGCCATGGTTGCATAGTGATTTCTGCCATTCATGGCTTGTGATAGTAGAATAAATTTGCAGAATCAGTAAAAACATGTAATTGTGCTAGGGCAACATGGTATCTATAGTTTGCAAAATCCAGTTAACCTGAAGTGGATTTTTTTTTCTCTTTACAGGTAAGGAATATGCAGAATGAGGCAATATTCTTGACTTAAGAACTGCAAGTTACTCTTGTTACTCAAGAGACTCAAGTTATTCTGAAGATTTTTCAAAAGACTGAAAACTATTTATGAGCTTTCTTGAGCAATAAAATATCAAATGATGGAATTATTTGTGAATATGGTTATCAGTAGTCTGTTATGATGGATCTGTAATATTTTTCTGTTTTTTAAAATTTTCTCTCATTACAGTTTAGTTGGCGGGGTGTCACAGTCCTTTTATTTTTAGTATGTTAGTGTTTAGTCTGTTAGTAAGATAATGTTTTAGTGAGATAATATTCATTTTTTTTTAGTCTATTGTATAATGCTTTAGTATGGTGATTTAGTTTCTGTTTATGCTAAAAATATTAGTTGGAGTTTGTTATTTTGTGTAAAAATTGATAAATGAATATATATTAAAAAAAAAGAAAAAAGAAGAAGTGGAAGTTACTATCCTTGCTGAGCCATGACTCACAGGGGGAAGAGAAAAGACAGAACTACTTAACACCTTCTTTGCCTCAGTTTTTCCCCAGGAGGATACAAGCACTCAACCTGGTGGTTGGGGAGCAGGTGAGGAAACAGGGGAAATGAGGCACATAATAGGTAGAGAGGTGGTACAGGAATACCTGGCCACACTGGATGAATTCAAGTCTCCAGGGCCAGATGAACTGCATCCTAGGACATTAAAAGAACTGGCAGAGGTCATTTCGGAACCGCTTGCTATAATCTTTGAGAAATCTTGGAGGACAGGAGAAGTTCCAGCAGACTGGAAGAGAGCAAATGTTGTCCCCATCTTCAAGAAGGGAAAAAAGAGGACCCAAATAATTATCGTCCAGTCAGCCTGACATCAGTATCCGGAAAGATCCTGGAGCAGATCATTAAGCAGTCAGTTTCTAACCGTTTAGAAAGCAATGCGGTAATCACGAGAAGTCAACATGGATTTCTCAAAAATAAGTCATGCCAGACTAATCTTATCTCTTTTTATGATAGCTACTAGTATGATAGATGAAGGGAATGCTGTGGATGTAGCATATCTCGATTTCAGTAAGGCCTTTGACAAAGTTCCCCATGACATTCTTGCAACGAAGCTAGTAAAATGTGGGCTGGACAGGGCTACTGTTGGATTTGTAATTGGTTGACCGACCAAACCCAAAGGGTGATCATGAATGGCTGCTTTTCATCCTGGAGAGAAGTGACTAGCGGGGTGCCACAGGATTCTGTCCTGGGCCCAGTGCTGTTCAATATTTTTATCAACGACTTGGATGAAGGAATAGAGGGCATGCTCATCAAATCTGGAGATGACACCAAATTGGGAGGGGTTGCTAATACGCCAGAGGACAGGATCAAAATGACCTGGGTAGATTGGAGAGCTGGGCCAAGGCTAACAAAATGAAATTCAACAGAGAGAAGTGTAAGGTCCTACACTTAGGTAGAAAAAATGGAATACAGAAATATAGGATGGGGGACACGTGGCTGGATAGCAGTACGTGTGAAAGGGATCTAGGGGTCTTCATAGACCACAAGCTGAACATGAGTCAGCAGTGTGATGCAGCAGCCAAGAAAGCCAATGCAATTCTCGGCTGCATCAATAGGAGTATGGTGTCTAGATCGAGGGAGGTACTGGTACCACTCTGCTTTGGTTAGACCTCATCTTGAATACTGTGTCCAGTTCTGGGCACCCCAATTCAAGAAGGACGTGGTCAAGCTGGAGCAAGTCCAGAGGAGGACGACCAAAATAGTGAGAGACCTGGAAGCCATGCCCTATGAGGATAGACTTAGAGAGCTGGGTATGTTTAGTCTGCAGAAGAGAAGGTTAAGAGGGGACATGATAGCCATGTTTAAATATTTGAAGGTATGCCATGTAGAGGAAGGAGAGGGCTTGTTTTCCGCTGCTCCAGAGACCAGAACAAGGAGCAATGGATTCAAGCTGCAGGAAAGAAGATTCCACCTGAACCTCAGGAAGAACTTCCTGACAGTCAGGGCTGTCCGGCAGTGGAACATGCTGCCTCGGAGTGTGGTGGAGTCTCCTTCCTTGGAGGTTTTTAAGCAGAGGCTGTATGGCCATCTGTCGGGAGTGCTTTGAGGGTGTTCCTGCATGGCAGGGGGTTGGACTGGATGGCCTGTGTGGTCTCTTCCAACTCTACATTTCTATGATTCTATGACGTTTAATAGTTTGTTTCTTGAACTTCTGTCTCATATCCCTCTGGCTGCTTTTGATCTGCAGCCACATGGGAATGGGCTTGTGGCTGTGAGCCGAGCCCCTGATCTTTGTGGGGCTGTGGGATGGTCCCTTGATCTCTGTGCACTGGGCATAATATAAGAAACTCATTATATGTAGACACAGTACAATGTGAGGGAGGCCATGCTAGGATTTATGGTCACAGACACTTGGCCTACCCATAGGGTGCAGCTTCCATGCCAATGGGGTGATTCTGGGTCTTAGTCTGAACATTAAGTGACAGATCTATGATACTGAATGCATTTGGAGGATAGGATTCAGCACCTTGGATAGTTCCTGAGACGTTCACACTAAAATCGAGAGTAGACTCACAGCACCACTGATGTGGAAGCTACCTGCTACCATTACCTGTACATGCATCCTTGTGACTATGTAGTTTCCTTACTTACATTCTTCTGGATGTGCTGATGGCAGGTGGATTTGAGGAGTCATTGAAATCCTGCTTCATGTTTTTACACTGACTATGAGAATAGGGCCAGTCCTACCATAGGACAGAGTGGGGCAGCTGCCCCAGATAGCAGATTTTTGATGCCACAAACAGGTGGCAAAACATTAGTTATTTCATTTTTCATTTTACTACCAGAGATGGGATAAAGTACTTATGGGATTTCCTGCCTTCCATGCCAATATGACTTGGGTGGCCCTGAATACTGCATAAAGCAAAGAAACAAGAGCAACAGGTAATGAAAGGTGTAACTAATTGTTAAATGCCCATCTTTAATAACAAGGTTATTAAACAAAATTTTAAAAATCTTGCTAATAGCTTAACAAGAGTATATATGTGTGCTTCTCTTTCCGAGTGTATAGTAACTTTGTTTATACAAGACTTTGTGCCTTAAGTGTTTCTTTGTGCTTTGGATACAGCGAATCTCGACTTGTGTGGTGGTTGCCATTTGCTACCCTATCTCAGGAGGAAAAATGTCTTAGCATGGCTGAATGAGAGCTCAAGAATGAGTTAATGCTCATCAAGCATCTGGTTGACCATCTGATTGAGTCACAGGTTGTGGGGCAATAGTGACGCCTCCTCCAACTGCTCAGCTAGGAGGACCAGCTGCCATTTGGCTCCCTTCTTCCAAGAGGTACATCATGCAAGGCCAGGGGGAGGGGAGCTTCCAACTCTGTGATTCTGCATGCGAATGGACCATCCCTGAGTGAACCACAGCAAAAAGGACTTCCTTTCTCTTCACAATACTTACTCATCAGTACTTTTGAGACAACTGATTCCAAAGTGAGTTACTGAGAGTCATGAAATCCAGGGATGTGCATACACTGTGCATTTCCTCAGGTGTAGGGCCCATGCGAAACTCCAAAAGGATATGAGTTTAGAGGTGAAAAGCAACTGCATAGTGCTGGCAGTATGAGAGTGAAGCCATTTTATACCGAGCTGCTTAGTGAATAGAAAATGATGACTTTGGTGTGAAGCATGCTGATACATGTTTATGACACTGGGGTGTGTCTTCTCAGTCACACAAAGGGTGTATATTCTAAGCACTTAGTTTTGTATGAGCTCTGCTTCATGACTCTCTCACTGTGTCCTTTGCAGCACACAGATACAGCCCTGTGTCACTCAGCTGAAGATTCTGGAGCTTTAGGCTCATATTTTTCCCCTTATCCAGCCATGTCCCTTCCAAACGGCTTTTCAGATTGCCATCAATATCCTGCAGATTATTATTGCTAAAGAAGAGGCTTCCAAGCACTTGTAGCTCTGTCTTCCCAGGTGCCTGGCGATACCAGAAGAAATTGTAGTTAGAGCCATCAACAGAGCACTTGATTGTAAGTGTCTTTTCTTGCACAAGGACGGTCAATGGTGGTTCCTGGGTCACTGTCACAGATGCTGTCATGGTCCCTGGCAAAGCTAAGGGGAGAGTAACAGCCAAGTCAGCTGGGAAGGCTGAAGAAAAGCCCCAGAGACCAAGGTGGGTAATGAAATATGCAGGTTTCTTACATGTATCAGACAACACTTGAGGGATAAAGGGATGGCAAAGCCCAGGGTGCCACCATCTACCCCGCCCCTGAGATTTGTGTCCAGTTTGTATCAAAGCACTTACCACACCAGAGGAGATAGCAAGAGAGGAGGGAGCAGAGTTTAAAGTCTCCATAGCAGGACTGGCTGCGTGCTGCAGCCATATTAGTAAGTTTCCAGCAACTGGAAATAAACCAGAAGCCACATGATTTCCTGCAGTGTGCATGCAACAAGAACATGCAGGTGTTTGGGGTGGATGGAGGAGGAGACAGGATGTCCTACCCACACCAAAAGGCCCTGGGAGGCTTCTTCTTATTGGGTGAGTTCAGTAGGAAGCCCAGAAGAGAGCTTGTGCTGTGGTGGGTCTTCTTACCTCACCTTTGCTCCCCTTCCTGTGGGAATGTTTTGCTTTTTCTGACAATGGTTGTGAGAGGTTGGCTTTTTGCTTACAGGAGAACATGTAAGGAATTATTCATGTATATCTTAAAGCTTCAAAGAAAGTAGTTTTCTCTTCTCACAATCTTGAGACTGCAAATGTTAAGTGTTCCATCATCACACCACACAAATAGGCAATTTGGCACAAGGCAGGTATTTCTCCATTCTGAAAACCTCCACTTTGCATGTCTGCTCTTTTTGACTGCAAGGATAGATTCCAAAATGTGTGGACAGTTCCTAAGAGATCTCAGAAGCTATTGGAGAAGATGTTGTGAAGTTTGTTTCTGAGGGTAAGGAGTTCAATGTCCTACATGCCATTCCTTATGTTTAGAGCTTGGAAACACTCTGTTGTTGAGTTGCAACTCTACTGGCTTTGCTAGATAGGGGTTTTGGGTAATTTCATCCACTCCCCCAAATTTCTCTAGCTGTGCTTGCTTTAACTCAACTTACTGACCTCCCATTTTGATTCACAGTCCTGTTACACCTCACCCACCCACCATTGGCATGGTTTAACTGGCAATATTATTTAGTTGGTACCATATAAATTGGTGTAGATATAAATAAAACCTGAGGTAATTGGAAGGTCAAGCTGGAAAGAGGCAGATTATTGACTGTAAATGCAAGGTAGCAAGGCAGGTTGGCCACATTCCCTCCTAGGCAAACATCAAAATCATTGTCAGACTACTTGTGTGGCCACTCTAGAGACAATAGGCTTATGCTAAAGAGCTAGATGTTACCCTGTTTACTGAGGGTCCCCGGAGGGACACCTAAATAACCTTACAATTACACAAAATGGGGGAAATTAGTCAAGAGCACTGGTTGGCACTACGAGAGGCTGGGTAACGCAGCAGGATCTTGTAACCCAAGGGGTCAGGCCAAGTCAAGAAGCAAACCATGGTGGAAATAAATGAATGATCTTTATTAAATACAGGCACACAATGTAAGCAACACATGCACACAGGTAACTAAGAAAAATAAAGGTGTGAGTATGATAGTGGGATTTTCAGAGGGATAGTTGATTCGGGTGATATGAAACCTGTTCCAGGAGTCTGGAAAGAAGATAGAGAGCGATGCTGGGGTTCGATGTATCTCAGCATGTGGAGCCAAGCAAAGCAGCAGCAAGGTGGTCTGGAACTCGGGAGCGATCCGAGGATGGTCTCAGAATCAGGGGTTTTTATAGAGGGAAATGTGACTGCAGGCTATGCCATACTTGGGGAAGACAATGCATTTTAGGAGTGGGACAAAGCTTTGGAAAGGTCAGAATTTAGCATGATTAAGTTAAGTCCAAATTGATAAAGAGTTAGCCAGTATGCAAATGCTCAGTGCTTGGCAGTTGAGTATTCAGCTTGCCAGGTTACCTGCTCGGGGCAGGGAGTTCTTTGTACACAGCGTGCATACATAATGAGGGTGTTTGCAGAGAGGTCTCCTAAAGCGGTGATCTGGCTATTTCTGGCCTACCTGGGTGAAGAATGGAATGTTCAGCAATTAGTGGCCAAGCCTAGTTCTGTGCTTCTCCGGGGGCCTCACAAACACGTGGAGAGAGGTGGTGGAAGAGAGCCAAATTACTGATATCAAAATGATATCTGGGGTATTTCCAAGTAGGCCTAAACTGCAGTAACATAGACATCTCAGAGCAGAAAGGGAAAATCTGCACCAAACTGAGATTGTCTCAGTCCTTATCCCTCACACATGGATGTTTCCCTGCTTTGTCTTCCCAGTCTCTCTGTAATACTGGGTTATTATGAGAGCTATTATACTTTTGTCACCTAAACACTATTTCAGTTGTAAGAACCCCCAATTTTGAGCAGTTTGTTGCAGTCTCCTAAGACCCTGAATGCCATGCTGTCTGTTCCTGAATAAGAAATGTCCTTAGGTGCCTAACTAAGCCATGTCACTGCTTTCCTTGCTACTCTCTGAACCAGTAAATATCACCTCCACCCCGGAGGTCCTTTATCTACATTTTCCTCCTTTTTCCTTCAGCTTATCAAATGATGTCAAATAAAGTGAAAATATGTCCATGTATGAAGTGGCCTGATTTGCAAGGGCCACTGAACTGGTCAAAAGATCTGGTGACAGAGGGTCAACATCTGCATACTTCTGAGGGGACTATTGAGGAGAAGACAATGGCTTCAGTGTGAAGGTGGTCATAAGGCCTGGAGGATGCTGATGCATATTTGTAACAGGTGGGTGTCTTTTCTTGGTACTCAGTTTTACACCAGCTTTTTACTATTTCTTGTCAAAGAAAACCCTGTGAGCTTCAGCCAACTTGAAGGCAACCCCCCCCCCACAGTTTATGGAATTGTTTATTGGATCCAGAGTCTTCCCTTATGAAATTCTCTGATATCTTGTTATTTTCAGCAAATATGTTTCTAGTCCATCGAATTGTAAGGACTGATTTCAAAGGACCTTTGGTCCTTAACACACTACACTTTTATAGTCCTATATTCTGCTTTATTTGCCATAGCAACGTCCTGCGCAATTCTGGGATTTGTAGTTTCATGAGGCCCAAGGCTCTTTGGCTGAAAATTCTAAATGCCCCTCCCTAAACTCCAAATCCCAGGATTCCATAGGATGCTGACATGGCAGTTAAAGCGGAATATAGTACTGTAACTGTGTAGTGTGATAAATGTCTAAGGGGCAATGTGTAAAGACAATAGGAAGCCTTCGCCATGTGTGTGATCACAGGAAATGAGTCTACATCTGTATGGCTGTGATTGCATGTGGCCCTTTCTTAGGTTCTGCTCACTGTATGCTTTGAGGCAGTCGGCCAAAGTGAGCCACGCCCCTCCACAGTGAATGAAAGAAAGCATAAGGAGAGGACTCTACTATTTTAGTCCATGAATGCAGCTAATTTTGCCACTGAATAAAGTCATCTGGAATTAAAGAAAGGAATAACAACTGTCCAAATATTAATAAAATTATTTGGGATTTTTTAAAAAAGTTTTGTATATAGTTGGATATCTTACCTGTCTTTTCCTCTGTCTTTATCTGTTATTCCCTCCAAGTAGCTGAATTTGAAGGAGCACAGAAACAGCAGGGACTCCTACCCTGTTTCTTCAGCTAGGAGGGGCAAGTCCCACTGTCCCCTTTGGCTTCTCTCCCCCTAGAACTCTTTCATGCAATGACTGGGGTGGGGGTGGGGGAGGAAGCTTGAGAACTGAGTCTGTATATTTACGGTATATCCTTTTCCATTTGTACCATGCATATTGAAAAGGAAACCAGCATAGTGTAGTGCTTTGAGCATTTGACCACAACCCTGGATTCGAGGGTTTGATTTCCAGCTTGGCCATGGAAACCCACCAAGTGACCTTGGTATGTCACATACTCTCAGCCCCAGAAAACTCCATGATAGGTTCACCTTAGGTTTGCCATGAGCTGGAAATTACTTGAAGAAACATAATAATAACAACAAAAATCACTGAAAACTTTTAACTACTGCACGTGCAAGGGCAGAAACCTGGTATATAAAGAAATATAATAATTTATATTTCTTCAGCATTTTCAAGTGCTCAAAGCAAGCTTCATTTGTCCTCCTGCAGAACTCTTTAGGATAATGCTATAAAAGAAACCCATTTTCTCATTCCCAGTATTGCATATATTGCATCCTGAGTCCTAGAAGTAGCTTGCTGGAGGTCACTTCATGAATCCCTTCCTCATGGAGGTGAAATTCTAGCCATGACAGCAGAGCTCTGTAATTGGTGGCCCAAAATTTTCTGAGTCTTGGGGATGGACTACTTGGAGGGGTTCACATAAACACTTTCATGCCTTGTGGATTTCAACATCTGCTGATAGACTGTAAACATAAATGGGCCATTTCAGATCAAATCCTGCAAGTAGAAGTGTCATATCCCTTCCAAGGACCTCTCTCTGTCTGGGCAGTCAGCCAACACAGGGCAGCTGATAAGGTGAACAGCAGCAAACAGTTCCAAAATGTGTTTCCATGTTTTATCTAGTAAGCAAACAGACAAATACTAAGCACTGCAAAATCCTTGGCAACTGCAATAGTTCAATGCACAGTCAATACGATTCTAGGTCAGAGTTCAGAGCCACAGCAGGAGAAATGGTCAGTTAATCACCAACAATTTCTGGAGGGGAATGGCTGGGCTTTTATAGGTCCACAGCTTAACCCAGCTGCTGCCTCATTACCTGCTGTTTTCTATAATTTCATTGAGATCTGCATGCACTTTCCTTTTGAGGTCTATGCTTGGCAAAGGTGGATATAGGTGAGTTATCTTCTATGACAGAAGGGGCAGGGTTCTCTGATGGAGCTGGTACTGCTCCCTGTTCTGTCTCTGGGGTGGTTGGTACTGTCTCCTCCTGTTCAGTAGGTTCTACTCTTTCAGTCTCTGCGTCAGAGTCCTGAAGGCAGGGTGTGGCAACCTACAATACAATCCTTTGAAGATGGTTCCTTCCAGTGTGGGTTACGAAGAGATGCAAAATCCAGAGATGCATGTGTGGCCTGGCCTGGTGCGTAAAGGCCATTTATTAACTTCAGAAGTGATGAGGTCAAAGATGACAAGCATTTGCTTAATGCTACCAATATGAGAGTGAATCCAATTTTACCTGAACCATTTAGTGAATAGGAGACAATGGATTTAGGGTGTTCTCCATGTGGGTATGGATAGTGTAAGTGCATGTTTGGGAAGCCAAAGATGTGTCATCTTGGCTGCTCTTGAGAAAGACTTTGGGTGTGTGTTCCTTTCTGTTACTTTGTTTTGTATCAGCCCTGCTTCCTGCCTCTCTCACTGTGTCTCTTGCAGCACAGAGATACAGCCCTGTATCCCCAGGCTGCAGATCTTTAAGGTGCAGGCTCATAATTTTCTTGTCCTTATCCAGCCATTTCCCAGTCGGGTTGCTCTTCAGAGTGGGATCGATGTCTTCCAGCTCATCACCGTAAGAGTAGAGATTCCCAACGACTTGAAGCTCTACCTTCCCAGGCTGTTGGCGATACCAAAAAAAATGGTAGTTTCCACTCTCTGAGCGTGAGCACTTGAATTCAAGCTCACTTCCTTGTGGGAAGCTGGCAAATAGTGGTTCCTGTGTCACTGTCACTGCAGAGCCCCTCTCCACTAAAGCTGAAAGGAGAGAAAGAGCTGGGTCAGTTGGGGTGGTTGGAGGAGAGAGATGGGGGATAGAATGATCCTAGGGAGATCCATGAGAGAGAGGGCACCAGGGCAAGGTACTAGGGGGGAAAGAGTGGAATTCATGATGGATATAGAGTCCAGGGCTATTTCAGGCCACTTACCACACCACAAGACAATGAGGGAGAGGAAGAAGTGATGTTCAAATAACCCACAGTAGGACTTAATGGATGCTGCAGCCATCTGAGTTCAGTGCTGGTAAATGACAGCTGTAATGAAATCAGAAGCTGTTTGACTTCCTGTGATAAGTGTGCAACAAGGCTGCAGGTGTTGTGGGTGGGAAGAGGAGGAGGAGGAGGAGGAGGAGGAGGAGGAGGAGGAGGAGGAGGAGGAGGAGGAGGAGGAGGAGAAAGGACATGTTGCCCACAGAGTGTTTTAGAAGACTCTTTCCTATTGGGTGAGCTCAATGTGAAGATGAGAATGCCAGAGGAGAGACAGGAGTGAGAATATTCTTGCTGAACAAATATGGGTTTTGTTTCAGTGTAGGACATGTGGGGATTGTAAGACTGTCCTCAGGGAGATGTTTTTATCTGCAGAAGGCTCTGAGGAGAGGCTGGGGTTGCTTGGCACTCAATTCTGCACCAGTCTCAGTTCCTGCCCTTCTCAGTGGGTCCCTTGCAGACAATAGGCACAGCCTTCTTTCCCTAGGCCGAGGACCTCTGAGGTGCAGGCTGAAGCGTCTGCTTCTCAGATGGCTTTTCAGAATGGAGTCGACACTGTCCAGACTGCCAATGTTATAACAGAGAGTCCCAAGAGGTTGCAGTTTTATCTTACTCAGCAGCTGATGATACCAGTAGAAATTAAAATATGAGTTCTTTGAGTGTGAGCAGTTAAAAGCAGGCTCTTTTCCTTGAAGGAGCTGTTTAATAGGGGGTGCTGGTTGACTGTTTCTGTGGTGGAGTCACTAGCCAGTAAGTCTGAGGTGAGACAAATGACCAAGTTATTGGGGAAGGCCAAAGGAAAGGCCTTAAGAATATAGAGAGCATTAACCAAGGGAGATGAATAAGATATTGTACAAATGCAGGGCATAGAATGCTAGCCTACAATTAAGGCAGAAGAGGAGTTCAAATCCCTCAGAGCAATACCTAGAATATGCAGCAGACATGTTGGTCCGATATTAATGCAGATTTCTTTGTAAATGGAAACTACCTGATTTCCTGCAATGAGTTTTCAACAAGGCAGCCGGGGTTCTGAATGGATGGAGGAGGAGAAAGGATGTGCTGCCCACATGGAGAGGCCGCAAGAGGCTCTTTCCTATTAGATGAGGTCACTAAGAAGAACCTAAACAGAGATGGGAGTACAGTGGAGGGTTACCCTACATCTCTTTTTGCTTTGCTTGCTGTGGGATCCCAGCTTCTCTGGAAGGGGCCATTGGGGATTGGCTGTACCTACATCTCTGCCCAAAAATAGCTTTTCAAAGATGATCACTTTCCCCACTCCAGGTGTTCTCCCAGAATGTTTGGCCATGTTTCTACCATCATGTGGCACAAATATGAAATTTGGCACAGGACACAGAGTTCCCTGTATGGAAATTCATGCATGTCTTCTTATATTGGACAGAAAATGTTTCTAGTTTTTAAGATGACAAAGATTGGCTTCCTACTGTATACACATTTCCCTACAAGAAGCTATTGAGAGAGGACACATGAACAGGCTTTCCACTAGGTAAGGTTCTAGTTTGTGTGTGTAGCTCTCTGTCCCTTTCCATAGCTAACAAAAGCAGAATTAATTATTCACGATTAGTAAAGATAAGAGCTGTGAAATCGTAAATGTTACATTTTCCTCACTCAGAGAACTTGGTGTGAGCATGAATAGTTTTTTCAGATGGTCAAGAGTCCCATACAATGGATTTCTTTTTAGCTAGATATTCTTTTCAAAATAAGGTACTTGAAAACTAAGCCTGTTTGGATGTTATATCCCCTGGGCTGAATTCTTTCTCTCTGGACTCATATATTTACAGACTGGATGTCAGTATTCTATGAGAGAAAAACTAAGCTCTGCACTTGCTCTGAGGCACTCTTGTTTTATAACCATTTTGCATGCAGACTGCAATCAAAACTATAGTTCAGTTGAAGTTCACTACCATTGCCTTCTCCCAGATGACTGTGTTGCTGGCACAAATGGAAACATTACTGTCAATCTATCATGGATACCTTATTCATTAACTTTAAACATGTGGAAATTACCTCTGGTTACCCAATGTGTTGATGGGAAAACAATCTGTGTATCCTCAGAGGCATTTTCATTCATGAGGACTTTCTACATTTTTCAATCAAACAGCAGGACTTCAATGTGAGCCTTAATGTATTTAGTTGTGGATGGAAAGTGAAGAGAAGATGGACTTTGTGTGAAGTGAAAGTCATGGGGATCCAGAGCAACACAGATCAGCGGGCAGTGCAGTCCTGAATGGGCAAAGAGTTGTGAAACAAGGTGCATGTATATCTAGCACAGCCAGGGTATTGTGCATTTAGGAAGTTGGGGATGTTCATACCAGAAGAGACAGAGAGGAAGGAACAGAGTTTAAAGTCTCCATATTGAGACTGACTGTGTGCTGCAGCCATATTAGTCACTTTCCTGCAACTGGAAAGAAACCAGAAGCCACACGATTTCCTGCAGTGTGTCTGTAACAAAAATGTGCAGGTGTTTGGAGCAGATGGAGGAGGAGACAGGATGTCCTGCTCACATAAAGAAGCCTTGGGTGTCTTCTTCCTATTCAGTGGGTTCAGCAGGAAGCCCAGAGGAGAGCTTGTGCTGAAGATAAGAGTCCCATGGAGGGTCTTCTCATCTCAGTTCTATTACAAATAAAAAGTTTGAGAAAAGTTGCCCAACCCCTCCTCACCAACAAGATTGGAGATGCAACTATGAGAAGAATATACACTGGACTGCAGTTTATTCTGTATGCTCTTCAAGCTACCTTACAACTTGTTGTGTGAATGGACCACCAAAGCCCCAGGAAGAATGAACATATCCCTTCATGTGATAACACAATGTTTTTCAGGCAATTTATACCTAATTTATCTGTGTTTTATCAAATGGTGGGAAATTAAGTGAAAATATGTACATACAAGTGGCCTCATTTGTAAGGACCACTAGGCAGGTCAAAAGATCTGGCGACAGAAGGACGACATCTGCATCTTTCTGAGGGGACTATTGAGGAGAAGACAATGACTTCAGTGTGAAGGTGGTGATAAGGCTGTGGAGGAGGCTAATGCATGTTTGCAGCATGAGAGATGTATCTTTTCAGCCTTGGGTGTGGTGTCTTTTCTTGGCACTCAGTTTTATACCAGCTTTGATTCCTTCCTTTTACTGTGGTCTTTCAAGCAGACAGATACTGCCCTGTGTCACTAGGCTGAAGACCATGGAGGTGCAAGGTCATAATTTGCCTCTCATCGTATGACCCATTCATGTTGTTCTTTAGTCTGACACTTTGGTCCACTCATCATTAAAGTACATCAGGGGCCTGAGATATTGTTGCTCTTTCTCTCATGGGGCCTGCAATACCAAGAAGAAACTGTAGCCTGAGTGTCTTGAATATGAGCCATGAAAGTAAGTGTCTTCCTTTGTGAGAAGCATTGTAATAGTTGAGTCATGATCTTGGCAACAGAGCCATTACACAGTCAAACTAAGGAAGAGAAATAGCAAAGTCAGCTTGAGAAAAGCTGTGGAGATTGTGAATGTAGTGAGACATGGTACCAGTTTAAGGCATAGTAGGTGTTAAAAGCAAGGTACCTTGAGATGGCAAAGGCTTGAGCCACCACTACCACCTCCACCATTCTGCAGGTTGTGTCGTATTCTTATCAAAGCAAGTACCACATCAGAGGACAAACAAGAGACAAGACAGTGGAGTTCAAAGACCTTAGAAAAGAGAGGAATGAAAGCAGAGACCAGACAGCAAAAATCTGCTTGATTTCCTGCAAAATGTATTCAAGAATGGTGCAGGTGTTATGTACGGATGGAGACAGAGGAGGAGGAGGAGGAGGAGGAGACAGGATGTCCTGCTCACATGGAAGTACTAGGAGGCTTTTTCCTATTGAATGAACTCAGCAAGAAAATTACTGGAGACCTCTACTAAAGATGAGGGTTGAGTGGGAGGTCTTCCCACTACTCCTTTTCTCTTCTTCTTGGGGTTGTTTTTGGCTTTTCTGAGTGAGGCTGTAAATGCTGCATCTGCTTCCTTGGCTATCAACAGCTTCAAAGAAGATTGTTTCCCCTGCTTTAGGTGTTTTCCCAGGTCCTTTGACCATGGATTGAGGGCTGCATATAGGCTAGATTCCTACTGTCACATGGCACAAATATGGAATTAGGTACAGAGCAAAGGATTCTCTATTTTGAAAATCTCTGCTGTCTTGATTTTCTTCTCCCTCCCTCCCTCCTAAAAGCCACATTTTTTTGTCCATAGGATCACAATGGTTGGCTTCAGGCTTTCAGTCTGCAGAAAGGTACTGATGGAAGGACCTTTCAGTTGGGAGGGTTCTGGGGTTTTATGTAACAGGTCTTCCGATTCCATGACTAACAAAAATAGAATTACCTGTAGGGGACTGGCAAAGGTAGTCCTTGTGAAATCTCAGAAGCTACTTTGTTGTTGCTCAGGAATTAGACATACATAGTTTTTTGGGTAGCAAAGAGTTCTACACTTTGGATTTCTTTTTACCCATTTTTTTCTTTTCAAAATGAGGGTGGATATATGTAATGCTTGCTTGAAAGCAATACCCTTTGGACTGAATGCCTTCTCTCTGGTTCTAGATATCTGCAAATTGGATATGAGAAAAACTAAGCTCTACAGATGCTCAGAAGCATCCTTGCTCTCCTTTTTTAGATGAGTGAGAGAATCATTACAACCCTGCCTATAGTTTGCCTCAGTACTTCTTAGACTCCTTCAGAAGGCAGTAGTTATAGTCAAACCACTGGGCATGCTAATCGGAAATAATAGTTGAATTACTTGAGCATAGAACGGGGCAGGCACAACAGGCTGTGGCTGACTGTTGTAGTGATTGGAAGGCAATCTATTTGCCCTTAGAGGCCTCTTCATTCATTGCAACTTCACACATAACTGGATTACAAAATGGCGTGTCAGTGCCAAGTCTTAACACAGACCTTAGCTACCTGTGAAAGGTCAACCTAGGAATAAATACACTTTGGATGAGGTTACAGTCATGGGACTCAGACCAGTACATAAAGGAATGCACATTGGACTTGAATGGCCAAAGTAGTATTAAAGAGAGAGTTTAGACAGCACAGCCAAATGGAGTGTGTATGCAGGAGTTTTGGGATGGTCACAGAAATACCAGAATATTTATTTTAGGTATACAATATAGCCAAGTGAGAATGTTGTTGCTGTCTGCATGTACCTGTGCATAATCTTTGGTGAGTGCCTGGCAAATCTGTGTGTGTGGTTAGGAAGCTGGATGTAGTGTTGTGGGTGGAGGAAATATAGTGTAGAAACAGGTGATAAGGTTCAAATTTTGGAAACGGAAGGGATATCCTAGCTGGAATAAAGCTTAAGCAAACTATCTTCAAAGACATCTGAGGAGTTCCCTATTTTTCCTAAGCTGTCTAGTAAGTAAAACTTCAGAGTGCCTATGTGGTGTGCAGGATGCTGACACATGCCTCTGGCAAACAGAATATCTCTTCCCAGCCACACACACAGGGTGTTTATTCTTGTTTTGGAGCAGCCCCAGTTCTTGCTTCTCTCAGTGTGTCCCTTGAAGCACACAGATGTAGCCCAGAATCAGTAGGCTGAAGATTTTGGTGGTGCAGGGGCATCCCTTTCTTCTTGCTATCCCACTGTTCCCCATTCTGATGGTTCTTCAGTGAGGAGTCTGACACTTGGATCAACTCATTGTCAAAACACTTGAGGGACCCAAAGTATTGTCACTCTGTCTTCTGAGGGAGCTGGTGATAACAGAAGAAATGGCAGTCTGAGCCCCTGAATAGGAGAAATTGAAACTAAGTTCCTAACTGGATAAAAAAGAAATCCAGCGTATGGAATTCTTGACCGTCTGAAACATTATTCATGCTCACACCAAGTTTCCTGAGTGGAGAAAAGGTGACCTTTATGATTTCACAGCACTTGTCTGTAGTAATCATGAATAAATATTTTTTCTTTTGGGACAGAAAGCTACACACAGAACCTATAAACTTACCTAGTGGAAGGCCTGTTCATATGTCCTTCCTGCTGGAACTTTTTGTGGAAAATGCATACACAATAGGAAGCCAATCTTTGGAATCTTAAAAACAAGAAACATTTTTTGTCCAAAACAAGAAGACATCAAAGAATTTCCATACAGAGAACTCTGTGTCCTGTGTCAGATGTCAGATTTGTGCCATGTGATGGTAGACACACAGCTGATATGCAGCCTGCAGCCCAGGGTCGGAGATTCTCAGAGAAGATCTGGAGTGGGGAAAGTGATCTTCTTTATAAAGCTATTTATGGGCAGAGATGTAGATGCAGCCAGTCCCCAATGGCCCCTTCCAGAGAAGCCAGGAACCCATGGCAAAGAGAACAAAAGAGATATGGGGTAACCCTCCACTGTACTCCCGTCTCTCTATAGGTTTTTCTTAGTGATCTCATTCAATAGGGAAAGCCTCCTAGATCCTCTCGATGTGGGCAGTGCATCCTGTCTCCTTCTCCATCCATTCACAACATCTGCCACCTTGTTGCAAACTCATTGCAGGAAATCAAGTAGTTTCTATTTAGAAAGAAAGCTGCATTAATGTCAGACTAACATGCCTGCTGCATATTCTGGGTACTGCTTTGAGGTGTTTGAACTCTTCTTCCTGCTTAACCTCTGGTGCAGTAAGTAGTTTGATATGAACGTGAGCCAACATTGAAAAGGGTGTTAGTGTCCCAGATGCCCTAACTGTAAGGTAGCATTCTGTGCCCTACATCTGTACAATCTCTCATTCACCTCCTTGGTTAATGCTCTCTATATTCTTGAGGACTTTCCTTCAGTCTTCCCAGGGGACTTGGTTGTTTGTCTAACCTCAAGTTTAGACTAGCTAGCGACTGGGTAGTGACTCCACCACAGTAACAGTCAACCAACATCCACTGTTCAACAGCTCCTTGCAAGGAAAAGAGCCTGCATTCAACTGCTCATACTCAAAGAACTCATATTTTAGTTTCCATGAGTATCATTGTATGCCCAGCAAGACAGAGCTATGACTCCATGGGACCTTCTGCTATCACACTGGTAATTAGGGCAGTGTTGACTCCATTCTGAAGAGCCATCTGAGAAGGCGATGCTTGAAAAGGGAGAGAGAATGTGCCTGCATCTCAGAGGTCTTCAGCCTAGGGAAAGAGGGCTGTGGCTGTCTTCTGCAAGGGACCCACTGAGAAGGGAAGGAACTGGGGCTGGTGCAGAATTGGGTACAAAGACCAAACAATCTCAGCCTCTCCCCAGTGCCTTGTGCTGATAGAAAGTGAGGATACTCTACAAATCGGGTCATTGTAAGTTGGCAGTCAACTTGAAGGCAAACACACACACACTCACACACACACACACATCACAGTTATGGAACTGTACATTGGGCCCAAAGTCTTTTATTATGAAACTTTCTGATATGTAAGGAGAATAGGAAGTCTTGGTCATGTGCATGATTACAGGAAATGAGTCTACACATGTATGGTTGTGATTGTGTGTGGCCCTTTCTTGGGTTCTGCTCAGTATATATTTTGAGGGTGGTCACCAATGTGATCTCTCCTCACCACAGTGCATGAAAGGACGCATGAGGAAAGAACTATGCTTCTTCAGTCCATGACTGCAGCTAATTTTGCCACTGTATAAAGTTGCCTGGAATTAAATAAGTAAGTAAGTAAATAAATAAATAACAATTGTCCAATTATTAATAAACTTGGATTTTTTTTAAAGAAAAGCCTTATATATTGCTATATATCTTACCTGTCTTTTCTTCCATCTTTATCTGTTATTCCCCCCACTAGCTGCATTTGTAGGTGCACAGAAACAAAGACCCTATCCTACTCTGTTTATTCAGCTTGTTACTGCAAAACATGGATGACTCAGGAGTCCACTCATGATGCCAGTACCTCCATGTGACAATGGGGAATTAATTAGTTCAAAATTAAGAGGCCTGCTGGAGGGGGGGGGTAACTTAATGAGGTCTTTCCACCAAAGTTTATGGGATCTTGCAGGAAAGAACCACCCAGAGAATCCAAAATGTAAACTAAAAATGTGTTGTATTGAGACACACACACACACACATACACACAAGAGATTCAAGCACTCACACACTCACACAAGGACTAGTTGAAGGAAGAAGGGATGAAAGTTGTGGATACAGGGATTTTAGGGTTTTGAGTGATAGTTACTGATCTGGAAAGAAGCAAAGAAAAGTGGCAATATGGCTTAGGTAAGCAGCTAAGGACAGTTCTTGTTTGGGAATCTAGGTGACAACGTGGCATTCAGCAAAGTGAGAAACCACACTGAACCACTCAAAACTAAGAGTTTTATACCCAAAAACAACTGTGTGGGTATGGGTGTGAACAACTGTCTCAGTCAATTACACAATGGAAGTTGTAACACAAACAATGAGGTACAGACAGTGCTAATGGTCTTAGTGTTTAGGTGGCAAAGGAGTAATGACTGTCATAATAGATCTGTATTGTGGAGAGGTTGGGAAGACAAAGCAGGGAAATATCCAGGTGTGAGGGATAGGGGTTAACAAAAATTACAGTTTGGTGAGAAATTTCCCTTTTCTACACAGAGATGTCCAGCTTTAGCATAAGCCTATTGTCTCCTGAGTTGCCCCATAATCTGACTGACAATGATTTTGGTTGCACCTAGAGGGAGTATGAGCAGGCCTACCTTGCAATCTTATGTTTAAAGTTAGCAATTTTCCTCCTTTCAGCTTGATCTTCCAGTCACCTCAGGTTCCATTTTATATCAATGCTAATTAATGTATTGCCAATTAAATAATATTTGCCAATTAAACCATATCAATCTTGGGTGGGGTGTGTGGGGCTGTAACAAGCTAGGAAGAGCAAGTCTCACATTTGCCATTTAGCTTCTCACCTACCAGAACTCTTTCATGCAGTGGCTGAGAGGTGGGAGGGAGGCATGGGAACTGATTCTGTATATTTATATCCTGTTCCATTTGTACCATATATATTGAAAAGGAAACTAGCACAGTGTAGCTTTGGAGTGTTATACTACAGTTCTGGAGACTAGAGTTTGATTTCCAGCTTGGCCACGGAAACCCATTGAGTGACCTTGGGGGTGTCACACACTCTCAGCCCCAGAAAATCCCATGATAGCCTTAGGGTCGCCATAAGTTGGAAACAACTTGAAGGAACATAACATCAACAAACCATTATTCAAAGTTGTGAACTACTGTGAGTGCATGGGCAGAAATCTGGTGTATAAATAAAGGTAATAACAGTCCATAATTTCGACAGCATTTTCAAGTGGTCAAAGCAAGCCTCATTTGTCCTCTAACTGAAATCTTTATGAGAGCGCTATAAGAGAATGTCCATTTTCTTATCCCCAGTATTGTAGATATTGCATCCTGGGTCCTAAAAGCAGCTTGCTGGAGATCACCTCTTGAATCTCTTCCTCATGAGATGAGATTCTAGCCATGAGGACAGAGCTCTCTAACTTGTGGCCTGAACTCTTCTGATGGTTGGGGGCTGACTATTCAAATGGGTTCACATAAACAAATTCACTGCTTGGGACTGTAACATCTGCTCATACACTGTAAATGTAAATGGGTAATTTCAAATCAAACCCCAGAGGAAGAAATATCATATCCCTTCCCAGAACCGACACACAACATTTTTAAGGTGGATCATTCCAGTGAGATTTGCCAAGAGATGCAAAATCCAGTGATATGTATGCCTGCATGGGCTGGCCTGCTACGTAAGGGCCATTTGATAGCTCCAAAAGAGATGAAGTCAGAGATGACAAGCATTTGCTTAGTGCTAGCGATAGGAGAGTGGATCCAATCTTAACTGAGCCATTTAGTGAGTAGGAGACAATGGCTTTAGGGTGTCCTGCATGTGGGTGTGGATGGCGTTAATGTACGTTTAGGAAGCTGAAGATGTGTCTTTTTGGGTGTTCTTGAGAAAGGCTTTGGGTATTTGTTCCTTTCTGACACTTTGTTTTGTACCAGCCCTGCTTCCTGCCTCTCTCACTGTGTCCCTTGCAGCACAGAGATACAACCCTATATCACTAGGCTGCAGATCTTTAAGGCGCAGGCTCATAATTTTCTTGTCCTTATCCAGCCATTTTCCAGTCAGCTTGTTGTTCAGAGTGGGATCAACATCTGACAGGCCACTATCAAAAAAGTACAGATTCCCAACGACTTGAAGCTCCACTTTCCCAGGCTGCTGGCGATACCACAAGAAATTGTAGCTTCCAGTCTCTGAGTGTGAGCACTTGAATTCAAGCTCACTTCCTTGTGAGAAGCTGGCAAACTGTGGTTCTTGTGTCACTGTCACTGCAGAGTCCCCGTCCAGTAAAGCTGAAAGGAGAGAAAGAGCTGGGTCAGCTGGGGAGGTTTGAGAAGAGAGATGGGGGATAGAATGATTCTAGGGAGAGCCATGAGAGAGAGGGAGCACCAGGGCAAGGCACAAGGGGAGAATGAGTGGAATTCACGATGGATATGGAGTCCAGGGCTGTTTCAGGCCGCTTACCACACCACAGAACAATGAGGGAGAGGAAGGAGTGATGTTCTAGTAATCCACAATAGGACCGAATGGATGCTGCCGCCATTTGAGTTTGGTGTTGGTAAATGGCAGCTGTAACGAAACCAGAAGCTGCTTGGCTTCCTGTGATAAGTGTGCAACAAGGCTGCAGGTGTTGTGGGAGGGTGGAGGAGGAGAAAGGAAATGCTGCGGGCAGAGTGTTTAGAAGACTCTTTTCTATTGGGCGAGCTCAACAGGAAGACAAGATTGCCGGAGGAGAGACAGGAGTGGGAACGTCTTCCAATACCACTTTTGGTCTCCTCCTTGCAGTGAGATTCCAGCTCTTGCAACAGAGGGTGTTGGAGGTTGGTAGGTTTGCTGTTCTTGTTTCATGAGTGATAAACAATTTGAGAGAAGGTAATACTGGTTAGAATCCAGTTGCTTGTCCCAACCAAGTAGGCACACCAAATCAATTGTTGAATGGTGAGTTAACTTTTATATAAATTCCGTTAATTCAGTGTGTCTCCTCTAGTTGGAACCAACAATGGGATTTGAGCCGATCTCTGCTGATGTCAATTCAGAAATGTTGAAACTGGAGTGAGTGCTGTGTGCATTCTCTGCCTCTATTACCCTCCTCAACAAATATGGGTTTCAGTGTACTAGATGTGGGGTTTGTAGAGTATCCTCAGAGAGCTTTCTATCAGCACAAGGCACTTGGGAGAGGCTGAAATTATGTGGTCTTGGCACTCATTTCTGCACCAGCCCCAGTTCCTGCCCTTCTCAGTGGGTCCCTTGCAGAAGACACACCCCACAGTCTGAGCTCCTGAATAGGAACAATTGAAACTAAGTTCCTTCCATACTGAAAAAGTGCAGAATGGAGGTTGCCAGGTTATAGTCACAGCAATGAAACCACTGCCCAGTAAAATGAAGGAGAAAAACAGAGAAGTCAGCTGGAAATGCTGGGGAAGAGTGCTGGAGACTGGAAATAAAACGGGAAAGTGTACAAGTGGGTTGCTGAAGTAGGAGATGAAATGATTGCAATAGCCCAGACCACCTACTCCTAAGCCCAGGCTCATGTCCTATTTGTTTCAAATTATGTACCTCTTCAGAGAATAAAGGAAAACAGGGAGCAGGGTTCAAAGACTCCAAAACAGGACTGGATGAGTACTGCAGCCATGCCAGTTTGATGCTGGCATATTAACAGGATATAAACCAGAATCTGCTTGATTTCCTGAGACGTTACGTATAATAAAGCTGCAGGTGTTTGGGCAGATGGAGAAGACAAGATATCCTGGACACACAGAGACAACAATAAACTCTCTCTGATCAGATGAGCTCAGCCAGGAAGACCAAAACACAGCCTCATCAAAGTTGGGAGTCAAGGGAGGGGCTTCCTATATCCCTTTAGCTGTCCCTCTTCTGATTAATTTTAAGCTTCTCTGAAAGATTAGGAGACTGGCTAATTGACCACATCTGTACTAGCTTCAAAGAAAGACCTTCCATTGTCCCTGGTATTTCTTTAAAATTGTTAATGTTGAAATGAGGGCTCTATGTGTTCTATATCTGATCTTGGAAGCTCAGCAGGGTCAACTCTGGTTATTACTTGGATGGAAGACCCAACAAATCCCAGCTGGCATAGGCTATGTTTCTGAAGAAAGAACTGACCAAACCACCTTTGACTATCCTTTGCCTTTGAAAACCCTGTGAAATTCATAAGGTCATCATAAATTGGTAGTCAACTTGAAGGCAAGTACACACGCACACCAGCAGCCAAGCTTGGAGCATGGTGGTGGTGGTGGTGGAAGGGAGTGTGGCTACGGCACGGGCGCATGGCCATCGTGTGTGGGGGCATGGCCACAGCATGGAGGGGCATGGCTACGAGCTGGGATGCCCCAAAAACATTGTCACGAGGGGCCAACCACCACCATTGGCCCTCCTCCCTATGCGACTGACACACACACACACACATACACACACACCAAAGTTTATGGAATTGTACATTGGGTCCAGAGTCTTCCATTATGAAACTCTCTGATGTCTTGTTATTTTCAACAAATATGTTTCTAGTCCTTTAGATTGTAAAGACTGGTTTCAAAGGACCTTTGGTCTTAGCACACTACACTGTTATATTGTATATTCCACTTTAATTTACATGGGATCATCCTGTGACAGTCTGGAATTTGTAGTTTAGAGCTCTTTGGTTGAGCATTCTAAATGCTCCTCCCTAAACATAGGATGTTCCCATGGCAGTTAAAGCAGACTATAGCACTATAACTATGTAGTGTGATAAATCTGTAAGTTGAAATGTGTAAGCAGAACAGGAAGCCTTGGTTATGTGCATGATCACAGGAAGTGGATCTACACCTATATGGTTGTGATTGTGTGCGGCCCTTTCTTAGGTTCTGTTCAATGTATGCTTTGAGGGTGAGTAAGCCAATGTGATCTCCCCCCCCCACACAGTGCATGAAATGAAGCATGAGGAGAGGACTATACTCCTTTAGTCCATGCCTGAAGTGCATGGAAGGAAGCATGAGGAAAGAACTGTACTTTTTTAGTCCATGACTGCAGCTAACTTTGTCACTGTATAACATTGACTGGACTTAAAGAAATGAATAACAACTGTCCAATTATTAATAAGAGCATTTGGGATTATTTTTTTTTAAAAGCCTTATATACAGTTGAATATCTTAACTGTCTTCTCCTCTGTCTTTATCTGTTATTCCCCCTCACCTAACTGAATTTGAAGGAGCACAGAAAAAGCAAGGACCCCCACCCCACCTTTTTTGTTCAGCTAAGAGGAGCAAGTCCCACTATCCCTTTTGGCTTCTCTCCCACCTGAACTCTTTTATGCAATGACTGGGGGGTGGAGGAGGAGGCATAGGAACTGACTCTGTACATTTATATCCTTTCCCATTTGCATCATTCATGGCCCTTTCCACACACGGGCGGAGAAACGGGCTGCTCCACGCGGAAACGGGGCTTACCTTATTCCGTCGCCACGTGGAGCAGCCTGTTTCGCCGCTCCACACTCGGCGGCGTCTGAGGCGTCTGGCAGTGCCCAAAATGGCGGCTTTTGACTGGCGGAGGCTCTCCGCCAGTCGGAGAAGCTCGCCACCTGGAAATCCTGCCCCCCGCGCGATCTGCAGGCACGGTCTTGCGCACGCCTGCAGATCCATACCGGCGCTGTGGCGGGGCTGGACGGGGCTGCACGCCCTGTGCCTTTTAAAAACCACAAAACAAGTGGTTTTTCAAAAAGCATGGGGCAGCGCCACTTCCGGTCGCCGCTGCGTGGATTGGGGTGTGGAACTACACAAACGTAGTCCGCCCCAATCCACGTTACAGTGTAGACGACCTCCGTGGAGGTCGCTCTACACCGTTTTTTTAACCCCGTGTGTAAAGGGCCCATATTGAACAGCAAACCAACATACTGTAGTGGGCTGAGCATTGGACCACAAGCCTGGATTCCAGGGTTAGATTTCCAGCTTGGCCATGGAAACTGACTGAGTGATCTTGGGCGTGTCACACACTCTTACCCTCAGAAATCTGTGATAGGGTTGCCTTAGAGTCACCATAAGTCCGGAATGACTTGATGAAACACAACCAAAACAAATCATCACTCAAAGTTATGAACTACTGTGAGTGCAAGGGCATAAACTTGATATATAAATAAAGGTAATAATAGTCCATAATTTCTACAGCATTTTCAAGTGGTCAAAGCAAGCCTCATTTGTCCTCTAGCTGAAATCTTTATAAGAATACTATTAGAGAAGTCCATTTTCTTATCCCCACTATTGCAGATAGTATATCCTGAGTCCTAAAAGAAGCTTGCTGGATGTCACCTCACAAATCCCTCCCTAACAGAGGTGAGATTCCAGGCATAAAGGTAGCACTCTCCAATTTGTGGCCCTAAGTCTTCTGATTCTTGGGGGTGGAGTAAGGACTATTTGGGTGGGTTCCCACAAACACATTCACTGTTTGGGGACTGCAACATTTGCTGATAGACTGTAAACATAAACAGGTCATCTCAGATCAAACCTCACAGAAAGAAGTGTTAAATCCCTTCCCAAGACCTACACAACCATCCTTTTAAAACAGTTCATTCCAGTGTGAGTAGCCAAGAGACGCAAAAATCCAGTGGTATGTATGCACGCATAGACTGGCCTGGTGCGTAAAAGCCATTTGATAGCTCCAAAAGAGATGAAATCAGAGATGACAAACATTTGCTTAGTGTTAACAATATCAGAGAGAATCCAATCTTAACTGAGCCATTTATTGATTAGGAGACAATGGCTTTAGGGTGTTCTGTATGTGGGTGCGGATGGTGTAAATGCACATTTAGGAAGCCAAAGATGTGTTTTCTTGGCTGCTCTTGAGAAAGGCTTTGGATGTGTGTTCCTTTCTGGCACTTTGTTTTGTATCAGCCCTGCTTCCTGCCTCTCTCACTGTGTCCTTCGCAGCACAGAGATACAGCCCTGTGTCACCGGGCTGCAGATTTTTAAGGTGCAGGCTCATAATTTTCTTGTCCTTATCCAGCCATTTCCCAATCAGCTTGTTGTTCAGAGTGGGATTGACATCTGACAGGTCACTTCCAGAATTGTAGAGATTTCCAACGACTTGAAGCTCGACTTTCCCAGGCTGCTGGCGATACCACAAGACATTGTAGAAATCAGTCTTTGAGCCTGAGTGTGAGCAGTTGAATTTAAACTCACTTCCTTGTGAGAAGCTGGCAAACTGTGGTTCCTGTGTCACTGTCACTGCAGAGTCCCTGTCCAGTAAAGCTGAAAGGAGAGAAAGAGCTGGGTCAGTTGGGGAGGTTGGAGGAGAGAGATGGGGGATAGAATGATCCTAGGGAGATCCATGAGAGAGAGGGCACCAGGGCAAGGTACTAGGGGGAAAGAGTGGAATTCATGATGGATATGTAGTCCAGGGCTATTTCAGACCACCTACCACACCACAAGACAATGAGAGACAGGAAAGAGTGACGTTCCAGTACTCCACAGTAGGACTTAATGGATGCTGCCGCCATCTGAGTTTAGTGCTGGTAAATGGCAACTGTAACCAAAGGAGAAGCCGCTTGACTTCCTGTGACAAGTGTGCAACAAGGCTGCAGGTGTTGTGGGTGGGTGGAGGAGGAGGAAGACAAGAGAGGGGATGCTGCCTGCAGAGTGTTTTAGAAGACTCTTTTCTATTGGGTGAGCTCAAGAGGAAGATAAGAGAGCCCGAGGAGAGACAGGAGTGGGGTTGTCTTCCAATACCTCTTTCACTCTCCTCCTTGCCGTAAGATTCTAGCTCTTGCAAAAGAGGCGGTTGTAGGAGGGTTGCTTCCTGGTCTTTTTTCATGAGTGATAAACAGTTTCAGGGGAGGTAATATTAGCTATAATCCAGTTGCTTGTCCCAACAAAGTAGAGGCACTAAATTGATTATTAAATGGTGACTTAACTCTTATGAAAATCCATTAATTCTGTCGGTTTCTTCTAGTTGGGACCAACAATGGGATTTGGGCTAATCTGTGCTGCAGATGTCAATACAGAATTTTTGAAACTAGAGTGAGTGCTGTGTGCATTCTCTGCCTCTATCACCCTGCTGAACAAATATTGGATTAATTTCAGTGTACTAGGTTTAGGGTTTGTAGAGCATCCTCAGGGAAAGCTTTCTATCAGCACAAAGCACTGGGGAAAGTTGTTTGATTTTGGCACTTATTTCTGCACCAGCCCCAATTCCTGCCTTTCTCAGTGGGTCCCTCGCAGAAGACGCACCCTGCAGTCTGAGCCCCTGAAGAGCAGCAATTGAAACTAAGTTGCTTCCATGGTGAAAAGGTGAGGAATGGAGATTGCTGGGTTGGAGTCACAGCAATGGAATTACTGCCCAATAAAACTGAGGGAGAAAAACAGACAAGTCAGTTGGGAATGATGGGAAAGAGTGCTAGAGACTGGAAATAAAATGGGAAAGTATACAAGTGAGTAGCTGAAGTGTGGGATGAAATGATGACAATAGCCCAGCCTATCCACTCCCAAGGCAAGGTTTGTGCCCTATTTGTTTCAAAGTATGTGCCACCTCAGAGAATAAATGAAAACAAGGAGCAGGGTTCAAAGACTCCAAAACAAGACTGGATGAGTACTGCAGCCATGCCAGTTTGATGCTGTCACATTAGCAGGGTATTACCCAGAATCGGCTTGATTTCCTGTGATGTTATGTGCAATAAAGCCATAGGTGTTTGGGGCAAATGGAGGAGACAAGATGTCCTGGCCACATAGAAGCAACAATAAACTCTTTCTGATCAGATGAGCTCAGCAAGAAGAGCCTGATGGGCTCAGCAAACTACAGCCTGATCAGAGATAGGAGTCAAAGGCGGGGCCTCCTGTATCCCTTTAGCTGTCCCTCTTCTGATTAATTTTAAGCTCCTCTGAAAGGTTAGGAGACTGGCTAATTGACCACATCTGTACTAGCTTCAAAGAAAGACCTCTCATTCTTCCCTGGTATTTCTTCAAAATTGTTAATACTGAAATGAGGACTGTATTTGTTCCACATCTGATCTTGGAAGCTTGAAAGCAGGGTCAGCCCTGGTTAGTACTTGGATGGGATACCTCCAACAAATCCCAAGTGCCATAGACTATGGCCATTTCCGCACGGCTTAAAAAAAATGGTGACGTGTGTCCTCCACGGCGGATGTCTGCACCTTGCAGCAGACTGGGTCCAGACTGCTTAGTGTAGTTCCGCATCTCAGTTCGCTCTGGAGTGACCCCAAGTGGTCCTCCAGCGTGTTTTTGAAAAACCTGATTTTCAGGTTTTTCAAAATGCTGGTGCACGCCATTGCGTGCCTCCTCTCCAATGCAGATTCGCAGGCTTCACCAATGCAAGCCTGCAATCTGTGGAGGGTGGGCTTTAGGCTGGCAAGCTTCAGCGGTTGGTCGTGACCCACGACCAACCGGAAGCCGCCATTTTGGATGCTGGAGCAGTGCGGATCTGCGATCACACACGGCTCCTCCTCGCCCTGGACCAGACCGGACCCAAAGAAGATCCGGTGAGTAGCAGCAGGGAGCGATTCCCTCGCTGCATGCGGAAATGGCCTATGTTTCTGAGGAGGGAACTGGCAAAACCACCTTTGACTATTCCTTGCCCAAGAGAACCCTATGAAATTCGTGGGGGCATCATAAGCTGACAGTCATCTTGAAGGCAAATACATACATACATACATACATACATACACACACATACACACAAAAACACACACAACAGTTTATGGAATTGTACATTCAGCCCACAGTCTTCCCTTATGAAACTCTCTGATATCTTGTTATTTTCAACAAATATGTTTCTTGTCCTTAGGATTGTACAGATTGGTGTCAAAGGACCTTTTGTCCTTAACACACTACACTTTTATAGTCCTATATTCTGCTTTATTTGCCATAGCAACGTCCTGCGCAATTCTGGGATTTGTAGTTTTGTGAGTCCCAAGGCTTTTTGGTTGAAAATTCTAAATGCCCCTCCCTAAACTCCAAATCCCAGGATTCCATAGGATGCTGCCATGGCAGTTAAAGCGGAATATAGTACTGTAACTGCGTAGTGTGATAAATGTCTAAGCTGCAATGCGTAAAGACAATAGGAAGCCTTCCCCATGTGCGTGATCACAGGAAATGAGTCTACATCTGTATGGTTGTGATTGCATGTGGCCCTTTCTTAGGTTCTGCTCAATGCATGCTTTGAGGCAGTCAGCCAAAGTGAGCCATGCCCCTCCACAGTGAATGAAAGGAAGCATGAGGAGAGGACTGTACTATTTTAGTCCAAGAATGCAGCTAATTTTGCCACTGAATAAAGTCACCTGGAATTAAAGAAATGAATAACAACTGTCCAATTATTAATAAAATTATTTGGGATTTTATTAAAAAAAGCCTTGTATATAGTTGGATATCTTACATGTCTTTTCCTTTGTCTTTGTTATTCCCTCCACCTAGCTGAATTTGAAGGAGCACAGAAACAGCAAGGACCCCCACCCTGTTTGCTCAGCTAGGAGGGGCAAGTCCCATTGTCCCCTTTGGCTTCTCTCACCCCTAGAACTCTTTCATGCAATGACTGGGGTGGGGTGGGGGAGGAGGCTTGGGAACTGAGTCTGTATATTTATATCCTTTTCCATTTGTACCATGCATATTGAAAAGAAAACCAGCATAGTGTAGTGCTTTGAGCATTGGACCTACAACCTGGAATTCCAGGGTTCGAATTCCTCCTTGGCCTTGGAAACCCACTGAGTGACCTTGGGCGTGTCATACACTCTCAGCCCCAGAAAACCATGTAATAGGTTTGCTTTAGGATCACCATAATTCAGAAATGACTTGAATGAACACAACCACAACAAACCATCATTCAAAGCTGTGAACTATTGTGAATGCAAGGACGAAAATCTGGTATATAAATAATGGGAATAATAGTCCATAATTTCTGAAGCATGTGGTCAAAGCAAACTTCATTTGTCCTCTAGCTAAAATCTTTATAATAATGCTATAAGATAAGCCCATTTTCTTCTCTCTAGTATTGCAGATATTGCACCCTGAGTCCTAAAAGAATCTTGCTGGAGGTCACCGCATGAATCCCTCCCTAATGGAGGTAAGATTCCAGCCATGAAGGCAGAGCTCTCTAACTTGTGGCCCGAAATCTTCTGAATCTTGAGGGTGGAGTTATGGCTATTCAGATGGGTTCCCACAAACACATTCACTGCTTAGGGACTGCAACATCTGCTGATAGATTGTAAACAAAAATGGGTCATCTCAGCTCAAACCCCACAGGAAGAAGTGTCATATCCCTTCCCAAGATCTACAGGCAACACTCTCAAGGCAGGTCATTCTAGTGTAAATTACCAAGAGATGCAAAATTCAGTGGTAGGTATGCATGCATAGACAGGCCTGGTGCGTAAAGGCCACTTGATAGCTCCACAAGAGATGAGGTCAGAGATGACAAGCGTTTGCTTAGTGCTAACAATAGGAAAATGAATCCAATTTTAACTGAGCCATTTAGTGAGTAGGTGACAATGGCTTTAGGGTGTTCTGCATGTGGGTGTGGATTTAGGAAGCCGAAGATGTGTCTTCTTGGCTGCTGCTGAGAAAGGCTTTGGGTGTTTGTTTCTTTCTGCCACTTTGTTTTGTATCAGCCCTGCTTCCTGCGACACTCACTGTGTCCCTTGCAGCACAGAGATACAGCCCTATATCACCAGACTGCAGATCTTTAAGGCGCAGGCTCATAATTTTCTTGTCCTTATCCAGCCATTTCCCAGTCAGCTTGTTGTTCAGAGTGGGATCAACATCTGACAGGTCACTACCAGAATAGTAGAGATTCCCAACTACTTGAAGCTCTACCTTCCCAGGCTGCTGGCGATACCATAAGAAATGGTAGCTTCCAGTCCCTGAGTGTGAGCAGTTGAATTCAAGCTCACTTCCTTGTGAGAAGCTGGCAAACTGTGGTTCTTGTGTCACTGTCACTGCAGAGTCCCCGTCCAGTAAAGCTGAAAGGAGAGAAAGAGCTGGGTCAGCTGAGGAGGTTTGAGAAGAGAGACGGGGGATAGAATGATCCTAGGGAGAGCCATGAGAGGGAGCACCAGGGCAAGGCACAAGGGGGAAAGAGTGGAATTCATGCTGGATATGGAGTCCAGGGCTATTTCAGGCTACTTACCACACCACAGAACAATGAGGGAGAGGAAGGAGTGATGTTCTAGTAATCCACAATAGGACTGAATGGATGCTGCCGCCATTTGAGTTTGGTGTTGGTAAATGGCAGCTGTAACAAAACCAGAAGCTGCTTGGCTTCCTGTGATAAGTGTGCAACAAGGCTGCAGGTGTTGTGGGAGGGAGGGAGGGAGGGAGGGAGGGAGGGAGGAGGAGGAGGAGGAAGAGGAGGAGGAGATGGGGATGCTGCCTGCAGAGTGTTTTAGAAGACTCTTTCCTATTGGGTGAGCTCAACAGGAAGACAAGAGAGCTGGAGGAGAGACAGGAGTGGAAATGTCTTCCAATACTTCTTTTGCTCTCTTCCTTGCAGTCAGATTCCAGCTCTTACAAAAGAGGGTATTGGAGGTTGGTGGGTTTGCTGTTCTTGTTTCATGAGTGATAAACAATTTGAGAGAAGGTAATACTGGTTAGAATCCAGTTGCTTGTCCCAACAAAGTAGGCACACTAAATTAATTGTTAAATGATGAGTTAACTCTTATATAAATTCTATTAATTTAGTGTGTCTCCTCTAGTTGGAACCAACAATGGGATTTGAGCTGATCTCTGTTATAGATGTCAATTCAGAAGTTTTGAAACCAGAGTCAGTGCTGTGTGCCTTCTCTGCCTCTGTCACGCTGCTGAACAAATATGGGTTTAATTTCAGTGTACTAGGTGTGGGGTTTGTAGAGTAGCGACAGGGACAGCTTTCTGTCAGCACAAGACGCTAGGTAGAGGTTGGGATTGTTTGGTCTTGGCACTCATTTCTGCACCAGCCCCAGTATCTACCCTTCTCAATGGGCTCCTTGCAGACGACAGGCACAGCCCTCTTTCCCTAGGCTTTAGACCTCTGAGGTGCAGGTGCATTCTCTCTCCCTTTTCAAGCATCCCTTCTCAGATGGCTCTTCAGAGCAGAGTAATACTGCCCAAATTGTCAATGTGATAGCAAAGAGTCCCAAGGAATTGTAGTTCTATCTTACTGGGCAGTTGATGGTACCAGTATAAATTGAGTTCTTTGAGTATGAACAGTTGAATGCAGGCTCCTTTCCTTGCAAGGAGCTGTTGAACAATGGATGCTGGTTGACTGCCACTGTGGTGGAGTCACTACTTGGTCACAAGCCAGTCAGCCTGAGGTAAGAGGAACAACCAAGTCACTTGGGAAGGCTGAAGAAAAGCCATCAAGAATGTGGAGAACATTAACCAAGGGAGATGAATGAGATATAGTACAGATGTAGGGCACAGAATACCACCTTGCACTTAGGGCACCTGAGTCACTAACATCCTTCTGAGTGTTGGTTCATGTTCATATCAAACTACTTACTGCAACAGAGTTTAAGTGGGGATAGGAGTTCAAAACCTCAGAGCAGTACCCAGAATATGCAGCAGACATGTTGGTCTGATATTATTACAGCTTTCTTTGTAAACAGAAACTACCTGATTTCCTGCAATGAATTTGCAACAAGGTGGCAGGTGTTGTGACTGCATGGAGAAGGAGACAGGGTGTGCTGGCCCCGTGGAGAAGCTCTCAGAGGTTCTTCCCTACTGAATGAGCTCACTAAGAAAACCCTAAACAGAGGTGGGAGCACAGTGGAGGATTACCTGACATCACCTTTGCTCTCGTTGCCATGGGTTCTTGGCTTTGCTGGAAGGGGCCACTGGGGATTGGCTGTATCTACATCTCTGTCCATAAATAGCTTTACAAAGAAGATCACTTTCTCCACTCCAGGTGTTCTCCCAGAATCTTTGACCCGGGACTGTAGGCTGCATATCGACTATGTTTCTACCATTACATGGCACAAATATGGCATCTGGCACAGGACACAGAGTTCTCTGTTTTGAAATTCTTTGATGTTTTCTTGTTTTGGACAAAAAATGTTTCTAGTTTTTAAGATTACTAGGGCCCTTTCCACACGCGGAGGAAGAAATGGGTGAAAACACGCTAAAACGGAGCTTACCTGAAACCAGGTAAGTTCGTCGCCATGTGGAGCAGTGCGTTTTCACTGCTCCACACTTGTCGGCATCCCGCAGCGCCCAAAATGGCAGCTTGCAGCTGGCGGAGGCTCTCCACCAACCGGAGAAGCTCACCAGCCGGAAGCCCGCCCCCTGGCAGGTTTGCAGGCGTGCCCTTGCACATGCCTGCAAATCTACACCGGGCGCTGCGACAGGGCTGCACGCGGCTGCATGGGGCTGCATGCCCCATGCTTTTTAAAAACCTAATGAAAAGTGGTTTTTAAAAAGCACGCGGTGGTGCCACTTCCGGTTGCCCTAGCGTGGATTGGGGTGTGAAACTACACAAAAGTAGTCCGCCCCAATCCACTTTATGGTGTAGACGACCTCTGTCAGAAGTCACTCTACACAGTTTTTTAACCCCCGTGTGGAAAGGGCCTAAGATTGGCTTCAGACTGTGTATGCATTTTCGACAGGAAGCTACCGAGGTATGACACATGAACAGGCCTTCCATTAGGTAAGGTTCTAGGTTCTGTGTGTAGTTCATAGTCTCAAAACCAGAATTAATTATTCAGCATCAGTAAAATCAGGCTGTGAAATTGTAAAGGTCACCTTTTCCCCACTCAGGAAACTAGGTGTGAACATGAATAGTGTTTTGGATGGTCAAAAGTCCCATATATTAGATTTGTTTTTATCCAGTTATTATTTTCAAAATGGGGTACTTAGAAGCCATGCTTATTTGGATGCCATATCCTCTGGGCTGAATTCTTTCTCTCTGAACTCATATTTGTGGACTGGATGTGAGTATTCCCTGAGAGAAAAACTGAGTTCTGCACTTGCTCTGAGGCACTCTTGTTCTATAACCATTTTGCATGTGGACTGCAATCAAAGCTATAGTCCAGCTGAAGCTTACTACCATCTCCTTCTCCCAGATGACTGTGTTGCTGGCACAAGTGGAATTTTACAGTTAATCTGTCATGGAGAACTTATTCATTAACTTTAAACATGTGGAAATTGCCTCTGGTTACCCAATGTGTTGATGGGAAAACAATCTGTGTATCCTCAGAGGCATTTTCATTCATGAGGACTTTCCACATTTTTCAATCAAACAGCAGGACTTCAGTGCAAGCCTTAATGTATTTAGTTGTAGATGGAAAGGGAGGGAAGATAGACTTTGTGTGAAGTGGCAATCATGGGGATCCAGAGTAACACAGGTGAGCATGCACTGCAGTCTTGAATGAGCAAAGAAACAGGGTGCATATATACATAGCACAGCATATACATAGCACATAGCACAGCAAGGGTATTGTGTATTTAGAAAGTTGGGGATGTCCACACCAGGAGAGATAGAGGGGAAGGAACAGAGTTTAAAGTCTCCATACTGGGACTGAATGGGTGCTGCAGCCATATTAGCCACTTTTCAGCAACTGGAAAGAAACGAGAAGCCACAGACAGGGTGTTCTGCCCACACAAAGAGGCCCTAGGGGGTCTTCTTCCTTTTGGGTGCGTTCAGCAGGGAGCCCAGAAGTGAGCTTGTACTGGAGATGGGGATCCAGTGGAGGGTCTTCTCATATCACTTTTGCTTCGCTTTCTGGGGATATTTTTGCCTTTTCTGAAAAGGGCTGTGGGAGGTTGGCTTTTTGCATATAGATATATATGCAAGAAAGTATCCACATGTACCCATCAGTTTCAAAGAAGGTAGTTTTCTAGACTCTGAAGTGTTTCCCCACAGTCTTTGACCAAAGACAGAGGCTACAAATGTTCAGTATTTCACCATCACATCACACAAATATGGAATTTGGCCCAAGGCACAAATTGCTCCATTCTGAAAAGCTCTCTTTTGCATCTCTACTCCTTACAATGACCTAAGGGAAATCATTGTGAGAAGCTATAGGTGTGAAACCCAGGGTTATCTATGAATAGAAGGTAGGGTCCTTTAAAGCCACTTACTACCTCAAATAACCAAAAAGTAAAAGAGCAGGCCAAATTTAAAGTCTTCATAGCAGGAATGAACAGGTGTGACAGCTATGTCACTTACCTGATACTGAAATAGCAACTGGAAAAGAAAATGTGTTCATTTCCTGTGAGGAGCTTGCAACAAGGCTGCTGGTGCTGTGGGTGAGTGGAGGATGAGAGAAGATGTCCTGCCTCCGTGGAGAGGTACTAGGAGTCCCCCTCCCCCCATTGGAGTTGCTCAGCAAGAAGATCAGAACACAGTCATCTGAACTGAGATGGGAGTCTAGTACAAGGTCTTCCCACTTGTTTGCCCTCCTTCTTGTGGTGAATTTCTGTCTCCCTCAAATGGGTGACTGCTTCCTTTGTTATAAATTGTTACACCTGCTTCCTTGGTTATAAATACTTGCAGGGAAGATAATACTCTCAGATGTTTCTTGAAAATCTTTGAACCCCAAATGAGAGCTATGTTTATTCTATGCTTCTACCACCACATTCCACAAATGTCAACTTTGGCTTAGGGTGAATTTTCCACATCTGAAAATCACCAGTTTTATGTTGTTTTTGATTAACGTATTTCTGGTCCTCAGAACTGAAAAGGTAGGCTTGAATATGTGTGAGGATTACATGTGAGATCTCTAAAACTGCCGTCATCAGCAGGAGGGTACAGGAAGAGAGCTTTCAATGACTGGGAGCCTAGTGCATTGTATGGCTTGTTGGATGCCTCTCTATGGCTAGCAGAAACTGAATGCAAACATGCAAACATTCTCAGTCACCAGCACATCCAAAATCAAGCATTCCTTGCAGTAGCATATTTGATGCTGAATTTTTTTTTTTTTAAATGTTAAAGTACAAGAATTGCATATTTCCAGTTAACTAGTAAGGAGCAAGAGATAAATTAATTCAAGTAGGAGGTCCAGGCTCAGATCTTTGTTTGGCAACAAAGCATACTTGGTGACATGGCAAGAAAGCAAAGCTTTGGATTACAAATTCAAGATTCCTCCAGCCAGTCAACAATGGAGACAGGGAACTGTAATCCAAATAAGTAATGTTTCCACACACTGCTTATGGGTTCTATAGCCAGTGCTAAAACTGACTTTGCACACTGAAGAGTATGATAGACATCATGAGTCCAGCTCCACATTGTTCTCTGATGGGGGTGGCATTGTCTTTGTGCTGTACCCTAAAATGTTAGATGGGTAGCAACATGCCTGTGTGTGTGTAAAGGAGAAATTGATTATGTAGCCCTCTAGATAATGTCAGAGTTCAACTCCCACCACGCCTCACACTCACACTTGGCTTTGCTAGGTATGCCAGGGATGAGGGGGTTGCAAACTAACAGTATGCAGAGGACCAGCTGTTGCCCATCCCTAGTAGGGAGAGGGAATGTTGCACGCGGCTCTGTGTATAGAGACAGCTGCAGCCATCATGGAGAGCAATCTGAAATAGCATGCTTGCAGTAGCTGTTTTCTGTGTGTGTCAGCCCTTTCCCTCTCTCAGTCTTACCTTTCTCTCTCCCTGAGCTGTCAAATGCTCAGATAACAGTGACAGATGCTTCTTGGTCTGTTAGCATTCTTCTTTTTCTTCCTCCTCCTCCTCCTCATCGTTAGTAAAGTCCCCCTTGGGCTCATAGGCAGCCATGATGGCGGAGAAGGCCAATCCCCCATTCTACATCCTGTCATTCCAGAGTTTAGAAAAGTTACTTTCTGGGACCACAGCTCTCAGAATTCCCCAGCCAGGACAGCCAGCAGCTTTTCGAGAGGTACTGCAGAAAAACTAACATCCTCAAGATATGTATTACCTTGACCCATTTCTAGTATGATCTGACAACTTCTTGTTCTCCAGGTCTGGCTGCATTCTGCCACCACCTGTGACTTGGATGACAGAATGCAAGGAAAACATGAGTGCTCTTGCCAGATTAAACATATTGAAATATTTCTTCTCTGCAAAATATTTCTTTTACACTGAGCAGCAAGACAACACAACAGACAGTAAATAACTACGGTACTCGCTTCTTGGGAGTAAGTCCCACTGAACACAATAAGGCTTACTTTTAGGAAGATATGTACAGGTTTGACCCATAAAGATCTTGCTTTTCTCATTGTCACTTATCATGGATCTTGCTTTCATCGTTGTCACCTTGACTTCCTCTCTTTTGCAGAACTGTTTACAACCAGGGTCTCTTGGGAATATCAGAATGGTCTCCTTGGTACCCCTGCCTGTAAATACAGGGGCTGTTACTCAAATCTCCACATTACTTCTGTATTTCTCTTTCAAAGTACAAGGAACAGCTCTCCTAGTAAGGTATTTTCATGACTGAGGACAGCATCCCAGCTGATTTGCTGAGTTCAGTGTTCTGCAGTGGTGGAAAGGGTATATGGGGTGTATAATGAGGGGAATGAAGGCATTTCTCCCCCTAAAATTTCTGCCCCCCAAATGAAATTTTCCTTCATTCCCCAAATTTCTAGTATTGCAGAGTATGAGATACTGAAAATCATTTGCACCTAGAACTTTTACATTTGCTGCATTTGGATGCCTCAACTGTATTTCTAAATGTCCTAATGTTTTAAATTACTGTCATGCTAGAAATTTGGCGACAGAAGGAAAATTTCATTGGGGGAGCCACAATTCTTGTTTTGGGGAAGACGGGGCTCTTATTTTGCCTCCCCTGAAGCTACACCCCTGTATAGGCAGAGGGAGAGAGGAGGCAGAGCTGATCTAGGAGCTTAGCCATAGACGCTGGTGTGGACATTTCATCCTAGCTCTCTGTGCAGTGGAGAAGGCATATCATCACAGTATTGGCACAGTTGAAAAATGAATGAAATAAACTTTGTGAGAAAGAAAGCTACTCTCCTGAGTACTCTCCTGGGCATCACTATTCAAGAAGGGTATTGACAAGCTGGAACGTGTCTGGCAGAGGGTGACCAAAATGGTAAAAGGCCTGGAAACCATGAAGCCCTATGAGGAGCAGCTTAGGGAGCTGGGTATGTTTAGCCTGGAGAATAGAAAGTGACTTGATAGCAATGTATAAATATTTGAATGGATGTCATGGAAGATGAGGCAAGCTTGTTTTCTGCTGCTCCAGAGACTAGGATACAGAGCAACGGCTCCAAGCTACAGAAGCATTAGGAAGAACTTCCTGATAGTAAGAATTATTTCACAGTGGAATACACTGCCTTGGAGTGTATGGGGGAATCTTCTTCTTTGCAGGTTTTTACATAGATGCTGGATGGACATGTGTTGGGAGTACTTTGATTTGAGAATTCCTCTATGGTGGAGGAACAATGGCCCTTATGGTCTTTTCCAACTCTATGATTTTATGAGTGAGGCCATCAGGGCAGGACTATGAGACATAAGTCCAAAGTCATTTCCATAGAGACAAAGGTTCAGAGAGCCCTTCCTCCAGCTCAGCCGGTATGGTGCACCCCATTTTAAAGTAAGTGTAATACAACCCATTTCCATCTAAAGAGGTCAGGGGCACCATAAAATTACTTGGCAGACTGGCTGAGAGATTCTAGGAACTGTAGTCCATAAGACAACTTTTCCAGGCTCTTCATGAGGTCCAGAGCCTAATCTTACCTCATTTTCATCACTGTTATTATAGTTGGGTCAGAGTTACTCCAGAGAGACAGTGGTTTGAGTGTTGGACTAGAACTCTAGGAAACTGGGTCTGAATCCCTGCTCAGCAATGGCAAGTCACACTCTCTCAACCTTAGAGGAAGGCAATGGTACTGGCAAACCTCCTCTGAACAAATCTTGACAAGAAACCCTAAGATACGGCCACCGTAAATCATAGTCTACTTGAAGGCACATAACAAACAAAGAACTACCCCACACCATTCACAGATTGTTATTTAAGTCACTTGAGGGGCATAGCAAGAAGCTTCCTCAGTTCTCCAGTTCTAGCTCTACTCTTCTATCACCCAATGGTGGTTGTGGCTTGGAACCTGGGTCTCCTACCTAAAGCACCACCTTGTCTTCCAGTCAGTATCATAGCATGTATTTGACATCCAGTATGGAAATAATATTTTCAGTAAATACAAATGTGGGTATGTGTGACAGATAGGAAATAGAAGATTGCAAGCAGTGCAGAAGCTTTCTGCAATCACCACAATCTCATAATGACTGTTCTTCAAGTAGCACAGGAAATCAAGTGCTAAATACGTACAAATGGGGCCTGCTGCAAAATGTTGTAACAGCAAGTAGTCCTGTTCAGAATGCTAGCCAGCCAGCCATGCTCTATGCTTTTCTGTTTGATCTCTATTGCCAGTTAGCATACCCCAGGCCATTGAGCATGCTTGGTCCTCACTGGATTATTTTGGGGATTCCCCCCACCAACATTTTTGATACTTTTGTCAATTTTGGGATTTTTTTAACTCTTCTGCTACCTGTTCCTTGGGCATGAATAGTGTTATTTTGACTGTATAAAGATCCATACTTTGGAGATCAAGCTCATTATTAGTAAAAACTTAGGAAAGTTACATTTCAACTATAATTTTCAGAATCCCCTAGCCAGTGTGGCTAGGCCACAGTAAGAGATAGTGGAAGTTGTAGTCAAAAACACCTGAAGGGCCAAAGATTCATCACCCCTGGTTTAGGGACATAAGAAGGAAGCCTAGATCTTACTGGTTTTGCATGCAGATAGGATTGCTATAGTTTTCCTGTGAAAAGACAGTTTGGAAAAGTTACTTTTTAAGCCTACAATTCTCAGAATTCCTTAACTAGCTACTAACATATAAGATGACATCTGAATACAATTTCATTTGAGAACCAGTGAAAAAGTTCTATTTGAAAACAGAATAAGGGGACTTGGAGTGTGTTGATGCAAGCATGAGGAAAAGTGAGTGAACAGATGAATATCTGTTGTGCCAGGTCTGCATTGCAGGGGGCAGTCGGGCCTGTCAATAGGGACTTGTGCAAACCCAAGAATAGAAATGTAGCAAGCAATATGAAAACTCACAGCTCCAGCCAACAAACCAGCTTTGACAGAGGCAGTATAATGCCTGATCTTATGAGAGTATTTGTTCCAGCACTCATTTATGCTGCCTTCCTCTGCAGCACCTGTTTCTCTGATGCTTGTCGTGGTTTTGAGGTTAATTCATGACACCTTCCAGCACTTTTGTTTGCTGTACCGACATCTCAGCCTTCACTTCCTCTTTACTCTGTGGTTTTGCTTGTTTTGACAAGCAAGTGAAACAAAGGTCGGCTTGTACAGAGACCTACTCAGAACAAAGCCCCACAGTATGCAGTGGGAAAAGACAGAACCTGTTTGGTTCTTAGATAAAGAGCCTAGTGAGTTTAAAATGAGGCTTGAAAAAAGTAGGCTAGAAATGTAGCTCCTTGTCTTCTGCTTTTGCTTTTCTGGCACTTCTTTGCAGACCTAGGGGTTGCAATTTTCTGTAGCTTGATAATCACCTGTTCCTGTTCTTTCTGGCACAACTGTGGAAGAGAAGCAAATTCTTAGTTAAATGAACTGAAAGTCCTTCTGGATGGGACACAGAGACAGACCTTGCAAAGTTAATCTTTGGGACTTTAAACACCCAGAATTCCACTGGGCACACTGGAGTGTAGATTCTGGCAGTCTGAGTCCCTCACCAAACTTGTCTAAGCTTTGTAAAAATCAATTTTCCGTAATCAGAGAAAATGTCCAGGTCAGTTTCCTCCTCATTCTCAAAGCTATTCCCCCTTACTGGGTGTTTTACTGTGTGCAAAGAATACTCTGTTGAGTGCTGTTGCTAAACTTAAGTTAGAGCTGCTCAGTTCCTTGGGTGGGGGAGTCATTGCAAAGCCAGTGTAAGAGCATTGTTATAAATTTAATACATCAGTATCTTGAGAGCTTGGACAGTGTGGAAATTATAACTGGAGAGTCCCTGGTGATAATACTTACTGAGCACAAACCTCTCAGGATAAGTTTCTGTTAGTCAACTTCTCTCACCCTGATAGCTGAGCCAGCCAAACACCTTTTGCTGCCTGAGGGGCAGCTGTAAATGGCACAGCACATACCCAGCCCCAATTCACATCAAGTTGCATACTCCATAGCCGAGTGATTCTAATACACTAAGCAAAAGAGCCCACAAACACTTCTCAGTAAAAATTTAGTGTCTGACAACTTGTTGCCGTTCATGAAACCCAAAATCTGCTACCTGTGGCAGCTGCCTCACCTTGACTAATCACAGGCTTAGCTCTGCACACAACCTACCTGGCAGGGTTAGTGTGAAAATAAAGCAGGACATGTACACAGCCCTGAATAAAGAGGAGCAAGCCTGGATAAAAGGAAGAAAATGGTACAATATGCAGATTGTTTCTCCTTCCTTCCCTTCCTCCTTTTGTCATCTCATTTTTGGTTACCCAAACCATTTTTGTGTGTACAGTATCTCCCTCAGTTTTCCTGCCAACTGTCCCCTTTTCAGCCCCCAAGTCAAAAGAGAGTGGAGAGAGCCTTATAAATGCTCTCAAAACATTTTAGTGGTGAGTATATATTACTGCTCCTTTAGCTAATCAATGTGCTGACTACCCAAGCAAGCAATCAGGATTTAAAGAGGCTCAAGTAGATGGGCCAGCCATTAAGACATATGAGTCACTATGAAGTGCATATTGAAATGGGTGCTAAGCTGGGCTGCTTCAAGTCCCACTGCAGTAAAGTTGAATGAGCGGATCTTTTACCAGGGTGAATTATGTAGGACCAGGGGAAGGCTTTGCTGAATACATAACTGGAGTGCCAGAGCCTCCGGCCCAGAGCCTGAAATGAGAGCAGTTTAGAAAGCAAGGCAGCAGGGAGCAACTATGGATGGTACCTGAGGGAAGAAGAGGGAGAGAGAATTTGTTGCTGTTCTGTGTCTTCCAGTTCCAAAACATAATTTGGGGCAGAGGAGTTAGAAAGTCAAATTATCTGTGAACCAATAGGAGGTGGTGGTGATAGCCTGTCAGAAAAGATTAAAGGAGGAGGAGGAGGAGGAGGAGGAGGAGGAGGAAAAGAAGAAGAGGAAGAAGAAGACGATGACAACAAGGGTCTAATTGTTAGTACCGACTAGAGAAACACATTGAATCAATTGAATTTACATGTTTGTTAACTTCCTATTCAACAATTGAATTAATGGGTCTATGCTAGTTGTAACTAAGGAATGGTATTCTGGCTAAGACATTTTAACCATGATTTTTGGATATAGCAGATGTGGCATCACACCTATAAAGCTTTAGGGTGCAGATCAAAATTGAACAATGAGGACAACAAAGTGGAGTGAAGTGAGTCCTAAACACACTGTTCCAGACCAGTCTTTTTGGTGCCTGAAGTGAGAGTGAGATGCCTTCTTTGCTTACAGAAGCTTACTGGAGAACTGACTTAAATACTTGGTTGTTGTGTGCCTTCAAGTCATTTCTGACTTATGGTGACCCTGAGGCAAATCTATCATGGGGTTTTCTGGGGTTGAGAGTGTGTGATGCACCCAAGGTCACCCAGTGGGTTTCCATGGCTAGGTGGGGAACTGAACCCTGGTTTCCAGGGTTGTAATCCAGTGCTCAAGCCACGGAACCATGCTGGGTCTCTACTTAAATACTAGTATAGGGGAATATGTTTGAGTGTTGGATGAACGCTCTCGGAGACCCAGTCAGCCATGGAAACCCACTGAATGACTTTGGGCAAGTCACTCTCTCTTGGCTTCAGCAGAAGGCAAGGGCAAACGTCTTCTGAATGAATCTTGCCAAGTAATGCCTGTAACAGAGTTGCTATAAGTTGGAGTTGACTTAAAGACATATAACAACACCAGAGAAGACATCCCCCCCCCACATAGTGTGCATTCATACACACACTCCTCCATCTTCCAAAACTTTACCTTTGCTGGGTGCCCTTCAACTTCTGCCATCTGAGCCAGATGTTACTTAAGGATAGGACTGGCCCTGGGCCTGTCTCTTGACCAGTCACAGTTGCTTTAGGCGGGCCTGCACATTTCTTCCTCTCTTACCACCAGACTGAGTCTTCCTCTCATACAAAAAGGGCACATGCATCCTTAGGTTTCCTTGCACTTGATTCCCAACAGCAGAACAGCCTAAACTGACTCTGCTGGAAAAGCAGAGATGGCTGGAATGCTATGGGAGTCTGGCTGGGCAAGTTTATCAGGCATCAATTGGACCAGGCAAGATTTCACTTGAGGCTGCCATTCTTTCCTGCAGCCCACCAGGCTAAGGGGTTTCACAGTGAGGAACGCTTCCCCTGAGGGCATGGGCAGTTGCCAAGGCAGCCCACGCTTCCTTCTGACTTCTTCTCTCTATCAGTGTCTTGGCTAGACTAGGAGGCAGAAGGCCAACACATTAGTGCTAAAAAGGAGACTGCAGACTTTTTGTTTATTCTTAGCACAAGGGTATCCCTCAGCCCATCATCAGCTTCTCACAGGCCTTTCCATTCCCCAGAGTTCCTCCTGCAGACATGTTAAGATATAGAGCCATCTCGGGCAGCCCCCCTCACTGCCTCTCCAGCACCATTTGACCCATATACTTCTGGGTAGGGGAGGAAAGTCCACTGTTGAGTACCTTGTCCAATATCCCTGTTTCTGTGAATTGCTCTGAGAGCAATTTTATTACAGGTATAAAGAAAAGAAATAAAATATGGAAACAAGAAAGAGGAGAATGCATAAGAGAATGTAATCATGGGCTATGCATTTCTACATTAGGACATATATTATATGCTGACCATGCCCAAAATCTTTTTTTTTTTTTTTAAATAGGTGGAACATAATACTTACTTCACACAGTTCTGAGTTTCTCCACAACCAGCTGCCAGCTGTCAAATCTGGGGCGGGGGCATTGGCGGTGGCAACTATGGTTGCTGCTGCCACTACTGTCATCATCATCATCATCATCATCATCATCATCATCATCATCATCATCGCCTTCACTGGTGAGGAATGGTGGGAGTGGGGAGGCAATTCAAACAATGTAGAAGCAGCAGGTTTTGATGAGGTGTGGGGAGAGATGGAGTGCTCCCTCTCTTCTTTACCCTTCTCCTGAGAGCCCAAACCAGCTGCATCTTTATCATATAAATTGCCTCCTCTCCCAGGGCTTGACAACTGCCAGGAGGAAGACTTTGGATTGAGTGTAAAGGACTAGAGAATAGCGCCCCCTGTGCCTCATCAAAACACAGATGTATGTGACTTTAAGTCATACTTATACATGTATATTTCACTAACAGGATGTCACAAAACAGCAAAAATAAAAAGCCTGCTTGAAGGAATGAACACTTGTGCTGTTGACTTGGCCAGCCTCATTGTAGCAAAATTGTGGCATCACCCCAAACCAGAGCTTGAGTAGCACATTATAGCCCTTTGAAAACCCACCTCTGGTCTTATTCCTCCTCCAGCTGCCTGGCTAACTGAGGACAGCTCACAGCCTGATTTCTCAGCACCACAAATCCTCTCCTGACGCCCCCTCCCAACACCTAAGGAAGGAGATGGATGAGAGAGAGGAAATATAGGGCCACCCTGGTGACCTACCCTGTTTCCCACTCCTTTTCCTGACATGATTTGGACCCTGGGTGCCCATTCTCCCCCTCATGCCTCAACCCCCTTCCCACAGCCACATACACATATTTTGCTACTTGTGATTTTTCCCCTTTTGTTAGGGTCCAACACTCCTAACCCTAGCAAATGTAGTTAATACTGAAGACTTTAAAAGTTATGTGTTAATAACACATTGGCCCTTTCTGCACGAGGCGAGCGAATCGCTCCGTGCCGTTACTCACCGCTTCTTCTTGGCTCGAAGCAACTCAGATTCTCCCTTAAGCCCTTCCGCAGGGCTCCTCTGTTTGTTCCAGGGCGATGAGGAGCAGTGTGAGGTCTTCAGATCTGCACTGGTGAGGCTTACAAAATGGTGGCTTCTGGTTGTTTGTGGGTTTGGACCAACCGTTGACACTGACCATGCCCACAGCCCGCCCTCCGCTGATCACAGGCTCACATTAGTGCGGATCTGCGCATCTGCACAACTGAGCAGGAACGAAATGGCACGCTCCGGAAAATTGAAATACTAATTTTTTCCCGGTCTTCACACAGCATGCTGGAGGACCACTTGGGGGCGTTTTGGATTGGACTTAGGTGCAGAACTAAGGTAAATAGTCCGAACCTAGTCCGATCCAAGGTGCAGATGACCTCCCTGACAGGATGCCTTGGCCCGTCTTAATTTCCCCATGTGGAAAGGGCCATAATTAAAGCATTTTTTTTGTTCCCCTAATACACTTAAAAGTAGAACAGCCCTATGAATGTCCCACACTCAATATTTTTCAAGTAATGGGTTCACATTATCCATTAGGGGAAAAAAAGTAATGATATTAATAGCTGTTGCATTGCTTGGGAAAAATAACATTGTTATTCTATTCCCAACTGCCACAGTAACACCTTAAGTCCAAATTCTGTCTCCAATATAAATAAATACAAAGCTATGTGATTGTCTCATGACAGCCTTTAATAGAAGACAGATCTTTTGGAAAAGTAATTAATGGCCTGTGTTCCTGTTGCAGAGATGTGACAGGATGCAGAGGGAGAAGGGAATGACATAAGAAAACTGGGTGTCAGAAACCAACAGATCAGGAAACCCAGTAGAAACGGGAAGGCCTGGGCAAAGAACAGTGTCATGCACTGAACAGATAAACAGCAGCAGCCCACAGACAACATGGCTTATGGATAAAGATCGCAGTGGAAAGGGCATGACAGAGACTACAGTAATAAGGAGGTATTGTTTGTACTGAAGGAAGTGGTATAGCAAGCCACAGGCTTTAGCAAAATGGCAAAGAAGAGCCTATGAGTCCTGGATGCTCCAGCGTATTGTGCCAGAGGCAGGAAGGGGACACAGTTTTAATCTTTCATTTGGCATACTAAAATGCTTAATGGATGCTCTGGTTTGGAGGCGCTTGCAGGATGTTTGAAAGGGAACGGTACAGGAGAAAGATATCTCCAGCAGGTGGCACTGTAGAACTGTGTCAGTCTATTCTAGAGCCAGAAAGTAAAAGAGAGGTAATGCTAACATCCAGGTTTCCTGAAGGAGACCCTGGAGAACCCAATCAAACTGACCCCCCCCACACTTAAACCCAAGCATATTGCAGCCAACACCACTCATAGCCAACCATTATTCATTTATTAAAGTCTGTGACGTTTCAGAGATGGAATGCATAATCCAGTTAGCAATGACAACATGTACAAAAATAAACTGTTAGTAATTTAACATTTAAATGTTAAATGTAGTCCAGAAATAAAATATACTACAGGTAATTTCTTTCCCAGAGTTTAACCTTTATTTATTTAGTTGATCTCTCCCTCCCCCACTCCTCCAGGCAAAGATAGGCATGCCTGGTTTTTGAAAGATGAAAACAGACTTACAAGATCTTCCAAATTCTACATTGTAGGTATAATTTATCAATCAATGAATTCTTGACAGTGCTAGTCTGTCAATGGTATTTTGACACTCACTAATAGTTCCTGATTTATTTCAATAAACTGAAGCTTTGTGGTTGCTAAAAATGTCTTGTACGCATATTTTGAATGTCTCATTATCACAAGGCAGAATGGCTTATATTCAGAGAGGGTGGAAAAATTACTTTTTGGACCACAGCGCTCAGCTAACACAGTTTCTAACAATGTTGGATGGAGGATTTTGGGAATTATAGTTCTTAAAGTAACTTCTCCCCCCAAGATCTGCAAATATTACTTAGCTATGTCTTACTATACATTATTTTAAACACATGAAATACTCTTTCACTCGTACCCTAGACTGCTGTTCCACCTGTTCTGTGCCTTGTGAGATGTGAGGGAACTGATGGGTTGTGTCATTCAGGATTGCTGGCCAGTTTTGTTGAGCTGAATTGTTGAGTGGGCCAACCCCACAGATCTGGATCTATCTGTAAGTCTCTGGATAATTTGCAAAGTATTGGCAAGGATTTCTATCTCTAATGGACAGAAATTTCTATCTGTTTAACAACAGCAACATGAAATCTACTCCTTCCCCCAGCCACATTATCCTTCTGCTGAAATGAAGGCGGCTTGGGAGTAACCGAGAGTCAGATTTTTATGGGGAAGGACTATGCTCTGTGTTTTGTTCTGGTACTGAAAATAAATTCCTGGGCTCAGAATTATTTATTTCTAAATGGATGTCTCCTTCCACCTTGGTGAGGCTTGAGTTTCCAATTAACAACAATCACAAAGTAGAATCCACAAGCTAGGAATCTCCTGCTGTAGTGAGACTTTATTTAGGGATTAATTAACCTGCAACCAAAAAGATTAAAACATCATCCACAAGAACCTTCCACTGAGTGTCCTAATCTGGAGTATTTTCCAACTCCAATGAGAGTTCCAGTATATTGTGGGATAATAAAAATGCTGTGTCCACAGGAGAATTTGTGGGTGCCAAACCAAAGGAATTTCACAATACTCAAATACACAGAGTCAGAAAACTCAGTTTCACATGCAGTGGAACATTTGTTTGGAATAGCTGTCAGACCTCCTTGTTTGCAATGAATGAACAGATAGATAGATAAATGTGACCAATAGAAATGCAACAGATTTGCTGGGACAAATTTTATCCCTGACATTTTTTTTTTTGGACTGTACTATGATAGGTTGGACTTAAGGTTGCCATAAGTTAGAAATGACTTGAAGGTATGCAAGAACAACAATTTAAAAAACCTTGTACATGGCAAGCAGCTAAAAGGAACATTATTTATCATGCTGCAGATGATCATGTCATAAAATGCCTACCTTGCAGGTCTAATGCTATGTGAACTCTGCAAAAAAAGCCTGACTCTGGAGGACTAAAATGTCCGACTTGATTGGATCTGGGTTAATCTAGAAAAAGGGAAAATATATACAAATGCATATATATCATCACAATGCAGCTTTGTTCATAACGATGCATTGAAAAGTTGCTGGGAGCTCATTCCACAGAAAACTGGAAAGCTGACAGTTTATAATGGGCTAAGCGACCGATCTGTCCAGTGACAGGTGGAAGAGAAAAGTGAATAACCCGTAGGCAGGACTAGCCATGAGAGTGCCTGTGATAAGAGGCAGGGTGGTATAATGCAACTGAATAAGCAAAAACCTCCTTCCTTTGAACTATTCATTTTTGTGGAGCAGGGAAAGGGAGATGCAGCAAATGCCCTTGGTTCTCTTTGGGTTTCGATTCTAGGAAACTTCATGCCAGCTAAGGCCAATACGAAATATATATATATATATATATATAATTATACACACACACACACACATATTAGAAACAGGGAGAGAGAAGGGAAAAAAGCAAGAGAAATGTAACAATCCTTATCCATTTCCACTAGAAGAAATTCTCTTGCATTGAATCTCCAGTATAGTGCCCTCCCAGCCAGGTTGGCTATTGATGATGGGATTTGTATTCCAACACACCTTAGGCCATTTCCTCCCTACACTGTTCTAGTGCTATTATTCCACTTTCAACCTCCTATGGAATCCTGGGGTTTGCAGTTTAGGGAGGGGCCTTTGGAATTCTCAGCCAGAGAGCTCTTTGGATTCCGTAAACTACAAACCTCAGAATTCCACCAGGGATGCTGAAAGTGGAATAACAGCACCATAACAGTGTAATGTGGAAATGGCCTTACTTGCTGAAGGTACACATTAGGCAACAGCTCTCCATATATTCCAGCCCTACCAGAAGAGGAGTCTGAAAATTTCTGTAGGTCAAGTAAAGCACGGCAGCAACACAGGCCATTTCCGCACTACACTGTTATAGTGCTATTATTCCACTTTCAACATCCTGTGGAATTCTGGGGTTTGTAGTTTACTGAGGCCAAAGAGCTCTCTGGCTGAGGATTCTAAAGGCCCCTCCCTAAACTGCAAATCCCAGGATGCCATAGGATGTTGAAAGTGGAATAATAGCACTATAACAGTATAGTGTGGAAATGGCCACAGCTTCAAGGAAAGGGTGGAGCAAAGTGGGGGAGACAGGGGAATCAGAGGGTCCATGGGAATGCCTTCTAGGGCTCAGCTCAGGTCTGTGCTTCCTTACTTTATGATCTGTTACACCCTTTCCCATAAGTCCCATTCTGCATGGCCAAGGGAAAGGGATTTTGGGAGCGGGAGGTCTAAAGCGCCAGGAAGGCCAAAGATTCCCCTCCCAAGATCCAATGGTTTCAATGGATAAAGAAAGAAAATCGCAAAAAGGTAGGGCACCATGTTGCCCTTAAATAATAATATAATAATAATAACATTTATTTATATCCCGCCTCTCCCGACGGATCGAGGCGGCAGCACAACAGCACATCAAATACATTAAAAGCAATTAAAACATAGCCCATCCTACCCACCCACCAACCCATCTACAACCCCCTAAAACACATAATAATAATAAAATTTATTTAAATGACCACCTCCGCCCAAACTGCCCTGGCTTCCAACATTTAGAACAGGCAGATGTTCAACCGGTGAAGCTTTCTCGCCACCTTTTGCGGTTACACGAGTTGAATTTCTGCCTGTCGCGCTGCTGTTGAAGGCTTAGGCGTCCCTTAAAAAAAGGGGGGCCGGCGGAGGCGGGAGAGCAGAAGGGGCGACGGAAAGGGGGTGTGTGTGCCTTCAAGAAGGGTCGACCTATGGCGAGGGGAAGAGGCCTGAGGCAAGGAAAGCCGGGGGGGCCATCCGTCGCTCTGCTTCTTCCTCTCCTTCCCTTTTCTCCCTCGCTCCCCCTCCCTTCCCGCCTTTTCCCAAATATGCTTCGAGGGATAATAATGGGGCGCGGGGGAAGGCAGCAGCGCTGAGCAAACGGAGGGGCTGAGAACGGGAAAACAACGTGTTTTTTGCTGCTTAACAGGGAACAGATGGCGCGAAAGGGCTGCATCTCCTCCTGCGGGGGACGGGATTAGGGAGGGGGAGGGGAGGGGGCCAGCGGAGGGAGGCAGCGCCGCGCAGGATTAAACCCCTCCGCTCCCGGCGGCGCGCTGGAAAGGAGGGAAGAAGGCGAGCGCTCAGGGAGGAGAAGCCTCTCCCTCGGGCCACGCCCTGGCGGCCCCTTCTCCGCTCCCCCCCCCTCTTGGCTCACGGGGCCTGTGCAGGGCCATCTCCGCACTAGCCTGTTGTAGTGCTATTATTCCACTTTCAGCATCCTGTGGCATCCTGGGGTCTGCCGGGAGGGGCATTCCATAGGATGTTGAAAGTGGAATAGTGGCCATATCCGCACTAGCCTGTTATAGCGCGATGATTCCACTTTCAACCTCCTCTGGAACCTGGGGTTTGCAGTTTCGGGAGGGGCCGGCCGGCCCCTCCCGAAACTGCAAACCCCAGGATTCCAGAGGAGGTTGAAAGTGGAACCATCGCGCTATAACAGGCTAGTGCGGAAATGGCCCAGGGGAAGCTGATGCGAGGGCAGGCGAGAGCAGCTTGCAAGCGTTTTTTGAAGAGCTGAGGCGGGAGTTGAGGTCCCATGGGCCGTGTCGGTCTCCCTCGTCCTCTCTCCACCTGTGTCATGCCTGACCAGTATTAGCATCTTTCCTCCGGAGATCCAGGTCTGGTTGACACACTGAGCTCCGGCTTCCGTTTCCAGGGGCACTGGGGGGTCAGAAAAAGGGTGAGTCTGAAAAAATAGATTTTGGGCGAAAACAACTCCCGGGTACCCCCTGCTAGCATTGCCCAGGGGTGGAGGGGGGACTTTGAGACTGTAGTCTGAATTCTCTGAGCACATACAGAGTTCCTTGGGATGCCCAGTAACCACACATGCCCATCTCAGGATGTCTGAAGCAGGCTGTCTGTTCGGTAAGGCCTCCTCTGCCTCAAGGGGTTTGGATTCCAGGAAGGCCAGCAAATGGGGTTGCTTCTTTTTTCCCAGAACACCACCACCACCACACTACCGCAGCGCAGTACAGATGTCAGTGGGGAGCCCTGCCTTGAACAGAACAGCACATGCCGATCTTGGCCCACCCAGCATCTTCCTTCCAAGGAAGGCTGCCTTCCAAGCACACTGCTGGGCGGGGAGCAGTGAGGGACTTGCCCAGCATGCTCGGGGGCCTTGTGTGCCAGAATGCTGGGCCACCAGCCAAGGGAAATCTCACTGCCCAGAATTTCATGACCACAGTACCTGCCTCTTGAGATGTTTTTGCTTTCTTGGTGCAAAACATCATGTCCACAAGCATCAGACCATTTAAGATTAACAGAGCAGTGATGGGAAGTTTGTGGACCTCCAGATATAAGACCACAGTTCCCATCAGCCTTAACCAGCTCAGCCAGTGGTAAAAAATGCTGGAAGTCTCAGCTGAACAGCATCTGGAGGGCTGCATATCTCTGCAATAGAGCCAGGAAGCAAAGGGCAGATCCATGGTGGAGCATAATTTGTTCCCTCTTCCCCACTTCCTTCCCCAGTGTGCAATAACTCAGGTGTGCAGCTCCAATCCCACAGCCCCTGCTTAGCTTCAGGATGTTCCTGGGTGTGTTTCACCTGCCCTTGTGCATTGGGGAGGGAGCAGCTTCTGCTCCCAAGATGAAGATTGCTCCATCTTCATTGGATGCACAAGGGTAGCTGGAAAGATTAGTGACTCCCTCAGTTGATATTGTGCATCCAGGACAGGAATACCTCACTCTACAATGTCTCCCCAGGTACATGTGCTGGCATGACTGGGCATAATTGGGGATTACACCAGCATAGGCTGCCAAGAGCCAATGGCTGGAATTTGGCTGGTATGCTTCACGAGGTATGCATTCACTAGTCAATGGGGCTCTTGCAAGTTCTGTTGCAATCCCGGCAGGGAAGGGAGTGCTACAGGAACACTCCCTCCCACACGAGACCAACTTCCTGCGGAAGGAGTGCAATGGCCCTGCCTCTTTCTTCTGCAGCTCAGCTGGGCACTTTCCCAGGCTACTGTGGGGAAGGAAGTGTTGCCATCGTGCTTCCCGCCCTTCTGCAGGACAGGTAGATACTGGAGTGTTGTGCAATCATGGGTACTAAATGGGTTTTATCTGTTTAGTGAGTACCCTGTGAGCACAACGCATGGAGACAGGATGGCAGCAGGCTGGTGATGATGTCATTCAGAAGCACAATTGACCAACTGCTGCAATCTTGTCCCCATAGTGGGACAGCCCCATCATGCAGAAATGGCATGTGTGTTCTCCAAGATGGCTCAGTAGAGTTGAAGAATGGTTGAAAAATTCGGCAGAGGCTAAGCAGCCTATTTCTCCAGTGCCTTCCTCTCTTTATGGCCCCTGCAACCACAGCCTTTCCCCTCCTGCCTTTACCACTACACTGGTGTAGTTCTTCTAGTGCAGTGCGCACACAGGATTCTGGTTTCATCTCCATCCCTAGTCATGGAGATCCAGGGAAGTTCCTTTGATTAAAAGCCTCCGAAAGATGGATTTTGATGTTCCGACTAGGGCCACCAGGCCAAAACCTGATACCTCAGGATGACCCCCTTTGTGATGTCATGGGAGTGGACTCTGGCAGTATTACAAAGGGCAGCATCTAATGATGTCATTAAGCATGATACTTTCAGTATCAATGGTAGCTGCACAGAGTATTCAGATTCAAATAAGGAACACCAGTCTAACAAGTAAGGAAAATAGGTATACATAGACCTTTCAGGGCAGTGTTCTCTTCCTGAAATTCATTCCCCTTGCCCTGAAGGTGAGAAAAGAGGGGCCAAGTCCTGAGCTCTGTCAAATCTACTACTGATGTATACCATTTATTCACAGTATTTTTTAAATCCCAGCAGGGGTCCAGGGAATTCAGGTTGGGCAGATGTTCACTTTCCTTTTTGTTCTGACAGGATCCCTATGAGGAAGATATGGCTGAAAGGCAGGGACTGGCATGAGCTCTGTCAAGGAGCTGTATGGCTGAATGCGGATTTTCATCCTGATCTTCCTAGTGTTACCTAATCTTCCTAGTGTTACTTTGTGCAAGCCACTAATATCAGGATCAGAGGGCAGCTTTTGTCCTTATTGCAACAGTGTGCTCAAGTGTAGTACATTGTTGTTATTATTGTTGTTGTTGTTGGGTGCCTTCAGGTTATTTCCAACTTTTGTCAACCCTAAGGTGAACCTATTATGGGATTTTCTAGGGCTGAGAGTGTGTGATGTGCCCAAAGTCACCTAGTGAGTTTACTTTATTCCAATGGTACTCAACCCAGGATCCTACAGTTGTTTAGGACTTTGTCTCCCAGAAGCCCTAGCCAGTATAGCCAGTTCTCAGGGATTCTGACAGCTGAAGTCCAAAGTGGATTGAGGTCCCATGGCTGAGAACCATTGCTTTATTCCATAAAGGAATAATGCTACAGTCCCATACATACCCAGGAGTTAGTCACATTGATCTTGGTGGAGCTTACAGTATTTTGGAGCAGACATCTATAGAATTACACTGCAAGTTGTAAGAATTCATTTATACGGGAGAAAAAGAGATGTGCTTGGGCAGTGGTTCTCAATCTTTGGGGCTTCCAGATGTTCTGGACCTAAACTTCCAGAACTCTTAGACAGCATAGTCAGTGATTAGATATTTTAGAAGCTGAAGTCCAAACCATCTGGAGGATGAGAACCACTGTGTTAAGGAAGACCTGGACAATAAGAGGTTGTATCTTCTCCTGTCCTATTAGGTCCATGTATGAAGGAGCAAAAAGCCTCCCCATACAACTGCATCCCATAGCATCATCTTTTCCCCATTTGGACCCTCCCCCCATGTTTTTGACTACATCTTCCATCCTCCTCATCCAGCATGGAGGACATCAGCATGCATGGTGAGCAACAGTTTGCGGAAAGCTGCATGATAGAATGGTGAAAACAGAATACTGTTTTGATACAGCAAACAAGAATAACACATTCTGAAAATACAATCATCTTGAGAAGGTTTAAATGCTGAGGTCTAAAAGGATATCTCTCCCCTTCTTCCAACCCCAGATGGAAAACCCCTCATTTTCAAATCCAAGCAAAACTTCAGACAGTGAACATTCATTCTGAGATAAAGCTTCCTTCCTAAAAACAAAAAAGGGTTGTGCCAACTGGAAACAATAGTAATTGTGCTGTGTGAAAAATTGTTCTCCAAATAATCCATCTGAAATGAGGGGTGGAGGAGCTTTGGGCTGTTAAAATTTCAAAATAGATTTAGTTTTTTTTCTTCCCTTTTTTTTTTCTAAAAAGATTGAACCGAAAACAGAAAAAAAGGTGGTGATGGATAGGCGAATGCTTTGGTTTCCAATATGGTGACAAAATGTCAGTTACATTTTCAAAAGTGTCTTATGAGAAAGCGAATCATATCTGAGAGGGGATGTTGCCTAGTGACAAAAAAGAGATCATTCCAGAAATCTGGGTGCTCTCAGTATACTCTGTTGATTGATAACCAAGTGAGATCACTTGTGCCATCTCTGCACTCTGTTTTCTTAGCAGTATGGCTGAGGTAATACACATACAGTTTGAAATCATTAAAATAATTAATGCTGTTGCCACTGAATTTAACAAAATGAGGGTTACGCCCTTTCATTTCTCTGTTACGAATTATTCTGAATGCATATTTTAATGAATGCATAAAGAGATTGCTGTTGTTGTTGTTTTAAATATGTGCACAAGTTTATCTGGGGTGGACAGTTTAAAAGATGATCCCCTTAGAGTGTGGAAAAGTTATGTGGTTGGACTACACCTTCCAGACCCTGGCAGCCAGCACAGTCAGGGGTCAGGGTAATGCTCCCAGGCACTGGACATTCCAGCCTGCAATCACATTCTCTAGGGATCATAGCCTAGACAATTATGTTTAAGTTCTTGATGTAGATGAGGTATAGGTGAGTTATTGCTTATCAAAGCAAGGCATTATGACCATTAAAGAAATATTGCAGTACCAAAGGAAACAAGACAGCCTCTCTTTGTCACCTTTCACCCTGTGAAGCAGGAATGGTAATCATGCAACCCATGAGATGTTGCTGGACTTCAGTGCTAGCCAGCATAGCAAATAGTGAGGAATGCTGGGAATTGCAGTCCAACAATATCAAGAGGGTTGTGTGTGGCCCACCTTAATTGTAAACTAATTTATAGACTTTTCTTGCCTTATTCCAGAGTGGGCAGATACAAAATAGGACAACCTATACCTGTTGAAATTCATGAGTGGTAACACTTCCTGATATTCCCTCCTCTGCCAAATTTTTAAAGGGGCAGCAGCTCTGCCCTCTGCATTTGTGCCCGCTCATTCTCACACCTGCTATTTGATTTTGCAGACGTAAAACTATGGGTGTGATAATGTGACTCCTCCAAAGCCAGACAGAGAAACTGTTTCAGCAAATGTATGAATCCATATTTCTCAGGACAAGACTACTAGGCAACGCTGTTGGATGTTGAGTAACTATTGGTTGTCTTATATTACACAGCAGGGAAGGGTTAATCCTCAGCACTGAAGCAGTCGGGAGTGGGAGGGAAGGAACTGGTTGCCACTTACTCATGACTGCAAATTCCAGGACCGTGTTTCATATTCAGGGGATCACAAATAGAATGGGGAAAATGTGTTAATTAAGACAGAATACAGATAAGGGGGAAGAGTACAAGGCAAAAGAATAGGAGGAGATGGGAAAAGTGAAAGAGAAGAAACGTGAAGCAAGGTGGGCAAGAAAACAGCCCCCAAGACAACTGTGTGGCCGTGTTGAGGAAATGTATCCACATGCCTGAAGATGCACAGTTGCCAAGTGTCAACCCAAGACAATTTGGCTCCTGAAGCATAAAATCCAAATGGTCTCATTCATTATTGGAACTTCATCTCTGTTTGCAAAAACACTGAACTCACCCTCAGTCTCATGGCTGAAATGTTTCTTATGTGCTCTGTGTACTGCAGAAGAGGGATTTGCTCTCATTAAGTTCCCGGTCAGTGGCCAGAATCAGAGGTCTCCATGTCAGGGGAAAGTTTCTGGCCATAATATCCCACCCTTAGTACAATAAAGTGGAGTGACCTCTGTTTTCCTTACCTTCTTAGAAATGAAATCAAGGGGACATCAAATGACCCTTTCAGTTTCTGACATATTCCCCCTTAGGAAGAACAGGCAAGCACAGACTAGGTGAAAAAGATGCTTTAAGGCTGTCTGTGTATGTAACAATGAAGTTTCTTCCTCCTGTGAAGGAACACAGCAACAAACCCTTCAACAAGATACTTCCCCAGTTTCACATCACCACACACAACAGTCCCCTTAGGGAGGGCATGCACACACGTGCACGCACACACACACCCTACACCCCTACCTTCTAGTCATAGTCCCAATTAATGGATTTTTCTTTTACCAGGGGAAATAAAGGTTCATTGGTATCTCTCCCTAGGAGGTTCCAGCCAATTGGCAGCCTCTCTTTCTGTCTCTCACATTTTTTTTCTTTGCCACGGGTCTAGACCTGAAGGGCATTGTTGGAAAGCCAGCAGGAAAAGACTGCACTAAGCTGCTCAGCCTGTGGCAGAAACAACAGCTAAGCTGCTCCTTCTTAAAACAGCCAGAAAAGCAAACCTAATGGGCTGAGAAGCTTCTTTTCCAGAAATGTACCTAGTGTCCTTTAGACTGGGGTGGTGAGACTTCAGCCTTGTGCGATTTCTCTCTTTCTCTTTCCTAGAATCATTAACGAGAGCTGGGGCAGGGAGCAGCAAAAGACATCCACTTGGAATGAAAGAATTTGGGGTGCCAGAATTTGTTCTGAGTACCAGAACTGAGCAGAGCTGGCAGTCTTTCCTTCCATGCAAAACTACATTCCTGATTACCACAGGCTGATTTCATAGGGACAGTACAGTTTAAGACAGAGGTTTACAACATGCAGCTTGTGGACTGCACTGTTTGTTTGTTTTTTCTTTTTGTGCCCATGTCCACACTTCCCACAAGCTGCCATTGTTAGAAGAAGAACATGGCTGTAATTTGGTATTACTCCAAAAAGTGAACCCTTTCCTTTCAACTCTAGGAGGGAAAGAGACACTCTATTCTGCCATCTTGCAGGGCTCTGTGATGCAGGATGGCATTCTTCTTCCCCACACAGAGAGCTGTTGCTGCCAGCGGCAAATTATAGCACTAGAGGCATCTGTTTGTCACCCCCTGCTTGTGAGTTGGATGGGGAAGGTTCAATTTGTCCTTTCCATCAGTGGTTTGCCATGTCATTGGGATGGTGAATCTGCTTTGGGCTTCAATCTAAAATGAGCTGTCCAAGATGCTTAATTTTTGGTGAGTAGAATCCAGTACCCTGGACAGCTTCTCTGAAGTTCAGGTGGCAAATCAGAGTGGATTCACCATGCCACTGACATGGAAGCCATTCCCTTTATGCTGGGAAGTTGCTCACCCTGATTTAAAGAGCTAAGTCATTTTGTTGATGCTGTTGTTAAGCATGGGAGTTGGGGGGAAAAATCCTTGCTGATCTACTGTAAATCATAGAGAATTCCCAATAGATCCAGATTTGATTTTTGCCCAGCCCTGATGGAGACTTTTGCAAAGGCACCTATGGCTTCCTCACTCTTGCCCAACAGCAAACAACACCCCTTCAGTGCCCTGTACTTCACTAGCATAGGAAAGGCAGGTGCATAGGGGAGGACACCAGGCAGGCCGCTGGGTGAGCAGATCTAGGCAGGATGATAAAAGAGGAAGCATCTCTGGGGACTGTGGGGGCAAGGAGGGGGATGCTGATTCAGGAGGTCACAGACTGGCAAAGAGAAAGAGAGAAACTGGGAAGTGGGAAGGGGAAAAAGGCAGCAAGGGTTAGAGGCATATGGGAAGGCTGATTCCTACGATCAAAAGTCAAGGAGTAAACTCAAGGGTATAGCTATGTGGGGGGGGGCAGCAGGCAAAATGAGGGCATTGTCTCCTTCAAATAAGAGCTACCTCACAATTAATGTTTCCTTCACTCCCCACATTTCTAGCATTGCAGAGAGTGTGCACTGAAAAATTGTTCATACTCAGAACCTTTATTTTTTTCCCACATTCCCTTGCTAGTTTTGGCTGCCCCTTTCTTTGGATCCTTAAACTATATTTATCAATGCTTGCCTGAAGTTTTAAGTTACTGCAATGCTAGAAGTTGGGGGGGGGGTAGATGGAACATTTCATGGGAAGACAATACTCATTTGTGGGGGAGAATGCTCTGATTTTGTAGCTATACTCTGGAGTAAACCCCTTAATGTGTTTTTAACTAGCTTTTTGCTCACAGCAATCTGAAAAGATCCCTCGCCCCTCCCCACTCTTTTTCTGCCCATGTTGATGGGAACACTCCAAGGCACGATCCTGTGCTAATCTGAAGGCCTTTTTTTGTGTGTCAATTAATTAAAGTGAAGTGGTCTCATCACAACCGATACTGTGGATTAAACCCCCACTTTTTTTTTTCTTTTTTAAACAAAGCTCTTTGGGGAGGGATTGCCCAAAACTAACCCAGACTTGGTGACCTACGAAATGAAATGTGGTGTTTCTGTCAGAGGAGAAAGTTCAGGAGCCAGGGCTGGCTCAAGCCTTTTTCACTGCCTGATGGAACAGCAGAAGGCACTCTCCACACACACACACACACACACACACACACACGCACGCACGCACGGACACCAATGCATGGCATCCCAAACTGGGGAAGTTATATTGGCAGAGGAGGCATAAGATCTCGCATGCTCCTCTCCCCATCTGCCAGTCATTAAAGATATAATAATGACCAATGAAATAACTAAACATTTGCTGCTTTTTCATGAGTCTGTAACCTGAGGTGGCTGCCTTATCCTGCTTAACGGGAGCCTGGCAGGAGCACAAATGCTTAGATGCATGAGCGGTGGGAGGTAAAAAAAGATTGAACCAGACAAAGAGGCAGCCCTGTAAAGGCAAGGAAGTTTCCTATACTTCAGAAGTCATGTGGTAAATACAGATGGATGGGATAGATGGGATGCTGGAGAACGCCCCCCCTTCCTTTGCTCCCTCCCTTAAATTTCAATAATTTCTTCATATGGGATCACTTGACTAGATGGGGGAAAGGACATTCTGGCTAAGAGGACAGGAGAGGACAGACGGAAAGTATCTCTCAAGTTTCGGCAAGTCTGACAGGGCAGCAAATATTAAACATTCATCAAGGTAATTGGAGCACACCTCCTACCTGCCACTCCCCACTCTGGTTCATCATGCCCCTGGTTCTCATTGTCTGTCTACAGATAACTGAGCTGCTATCATGTTCCCTAGTTGAATAGCAAAGAATAGGCCAGAGTGGGCACTGCCAGTCATGGCACAGAGAGGCAGAAAGGTTCCAGCTGACTATACCCCTGCCAATGCCCAATCAAAGCACTAAAGTCACAAAATAACATTCTCTCTGTGCCCAGGTAGGGTTGCAATATCAAATTGCCTTCAGTGGCACCACAGCAGCTTTCTAGATGAACTCTCATATACCTCACAGTGACTGTGGTCTGTAAATTATGTCAATTTGAAAAGCGGATTTATCCCACAGAGAGGTCATGTCTATGGAAGAATTATATCAGCTTGAGGCCTCCTCCAGTTGTCACTATTTCCTGCCCATACCTCTAGAGATCCAGGACATTATCATTTTGTAAGGATGCTGAGAATTCTATTAAATATTGCTAGGGCCTTCATGTTGACTATGCTTCCCAAGACTGCCTGGGGAGAATTGGAGTTGGCTATGTAGATTGTATTTATTTACTACATTCATATCCCACAAACTCAAAGATGTATGCAGGTATCACTCTCTTTCTCACTTTATCCTCACAAAAATGCTGTTAAATAAGTTAGGATGAGAGCAAGCAAATGGCCCAAAGTTAGTCTCTGTGATTCTCCTCCTTTGGCAACTTTTAAACAGATATTAGATAGCCATCTTTCAGGAGCTCTTTGGTTGTGTATTCCTGCCTGGTGGAGATTGGACTAGATCGCCATTGAGGTCTCTATATTTCATTTTTTAAAAGTGACATTTCATCTCAGTAAAAAAACAGAAGTGGAGTGTTAAAAGGCAAAACCATGGCTGTGAGGGAACGACTCCATATCCCATCATGGTAATGTCAGGGCCACCAAAGAAATTCAGGACAAACAATGGAGAAAACTATCACCAGCCCCATGCCTAACTACTTCATATATGTGTGTCCATAGGGCTTTCCCTGTCCATACATGAAAGATAGCAAAAATTCCTGAAAATCTGTATTTTAAAAACATAGAGGAGGAGAGCTAATCTGGTATAGTGGTTTGAGTGCTGTACTGGGATTCTGGCAGACCAGGATTCAAACCCCTGCTCAGCCCAGGTGATGTTGGGCAAGTTGCACTCTCTCAGCCTCACAAGAAGGCAAAGCTAAACACCTTTTGAATAGTCTTGCCAGGAAAACCCTATGAGAGGGTCCCCATATGTCAGAGTCAACAGAAAGTCACACAACAGTTGGATAGCACAAAACAACAACAACAACAAAAAGGAAGACAACATGGAAAATATTAGCATCAACTCTTTGGTAGCAATTTTATCTGGAATCTCTGTAATGTTGACTAAATAAAGTCAGCCATTGGCTAGTGTGCAAGTAGACCCAAGTTTATATTCATAGGTCTAAACTTGGATGCAATTTGTGTGCATATTTGTGCATGTTTCACTTTAATTTTATTTTTTGCCTTTAGGGACAAAAGCACAATTGACAGTGAATGTCTCCTCCATGCCTCTGTAATGGTGCTCTTCTCCATCTGTGCTGCGGTGTATGTGTGTGGATGTTTGTGACTTTACCATGTGTAAGCAAAGGTGTGTGTATAGCGTGCAAGAGGAACCAAGACTGGATGTACAGGGCATGTGTGAAAAGTTCTCTTGGATCCCAGGGACATACCCGGTGCTGCCTTGGCTCTTGCTGACTGGCTGGAAATTGGGTCACTGCAATGCTGTGATGTCACACTTCAGTGCTCTGTTAAAATTACAGTGAAGGGGGCCCTTGGGAGGAGAGCTGGAGTCATTGCGAAACAATAAGAGGAAAAGCATCTAAAATCTACAGTAGTCTGTGAACTGCCCCCACGGTTGGTCCAATGAGACAGTCTTCATCTTCACGCCATGTGGAAAGCTGAGAAACACTTTGTTCTGCTGTGTCCTGAATTCATAGGATGCCTCCATCGGGGCTGAAAGTCATCCCCATATATATAGACTGGCATCTTGTGCACCATAGCAGAAATAATCCTGGAGGCTTTCACACCTGTGTGGGGCTGGTTTGGAACATCTCCACTTATCTCAGCCCAGGTATAGACCTTGAATCCCGGGGCTGGAGAAGGATGGAGAGCTTCCTTTTTGCAATTCAGAATCAATTGTCAAATATGTGATTACCTTTTCTGTACTTGAACCATGTACCAGGGACATTCCTTAAATACATCCCAAAGAAAGAAGAGTGACTATCTAACAAGTGTACATACTCATATTAATATATTTGTTTTTGAGAACTATGAATGGAAATGGCCTTTTAAAAACAGTAATGGCTCCCTGGACTGTCCTGAAACATATTTTAGACAGTGTTTAATGTTCCAAAATGATACTCAACATGATCATTCTGCAGCAGGGATGGAAACAAGTAAGGGTCGTTATGGCTTTTGTCCTATGCACACTTACTTGGGAGTAAGCCCCCCTGAACACAGTAGGACTAATTTCTAAGAAAATATTCATAGGGGTATACTCAGAGCTTGAGAAGAACTAGATACAAATAACGAGTTGCTTGCAATTCCCCAGTTCTAAGGTTATAACTATGTTAATGTTAGACTTGTAATTTAAGAAGGGAAAACGTAATTCCTTTTCTGCTGTAATTGCAGTTTTAGTTACTTTTATGGTTGCAGGGGCTGTGGACTCACTAAATAGCAGAAAAAATATCACATTGTTCAAGTGCTGTGCTTCATAGGGAACTTCCTGCTCTTTTGTGTGTGTTGAAGGAGACAGGAGGAAATGTGCTTTGCAGCACAGGCCAGGGGCTTGTAGTGTCCATTAAAAAAAACTAGTTAAAGTTACTTCTGAGAATCAGAAAGCAAATAATTACTTTTAAAAATTATCTTAAAATAATTTGAAACAGTAATTGTTTTTTTTAAAAGGTAACCTTCCAGGCTCTGGTGCTGCTGCTCATGTGGAAAGTGGAGGAAAAGATTCCCCACTAAACCAGTGGAAATCAGACATTCTTTTGCACAAATAAAAAAGCACTCTGCTGGTGCTTTTAGACCTCTCAGTGGCATTTGAAAGCATGAACCATGGCATCCTTCTGGACTGCCTGAGAGGTCTGGGAATTGGAGGCACTGTGCTTCAATGGTTCTGGTCCCATCTCTCAGGTTGATTCCAGATGGTGGTGCTTGAGGATAGCTGCTTCTCAAAAAAGGAGCTGCTATACGGCATACCACAGGGTGCCATTCTGTCCCCACTGCTGTTCACCATCTACATGAAACTGCTTGGAGAGATCTTCCAGAGGCAGTATGCTGATGACATCCAAATAGATTTCTCCATGCCTTCAAAAACAGTTTCAGCTAAGGATAGCGCATCTCGTCTGAATGAATACCTGGAGGAGGTAATGGGCTGGATGAGGAAAAACAAAGTAAAGCTGAATCCAAATAAGATGGAGGTGCCTACTGTCAAGTGTCCTAACCTGGGTTTGGAGGTGCATCAACTAGTCCTGGATGGGGTTACACTCCCCCTGAAAGATTATGTTCACAGCCTGGGAATGTTTTTGATTCCATCACTCCAAATGACAGCTCAGATAGATGCAACAGCCAGGAGTGCTTACTATCAACTTTGGCTGATACATCAGCTGCGAACCTTCCTAGACCTGGAGGATCTAAAGATGGTAGTGCACGTGCTTGTAACCTTAAGGCTGGACTTTTTCAATGTGCTGTACATTAGGCTAACTCTGTACCAAGTTTGGAAACTTCAGTTGGTTCAAAACACAGCAGCCTGATTGTTACTGCAGCCAGATTGTTGTCTAGGTGCGCATATCACACAAATATTAAAGTCAATCCACTGGCTGCCAGTTATTTTCCAGGCAAAGTATAACGTGTTGGTTATTACCTTTAGAAACCTAGAGGAGTTGGGTCCAGGTTACTTCCAGGATCACCTCCTCTTATATTATCCACCATGCACACTCAGGTCCTCTGGGAGGTATCTACTTCAACTGACTAGGACAAAATTGGCAATGGTCACCCAGACGACTTTTTTCTTCAGCCACCCCTAGACTGTGGAATGACCTACCGGAAGAGATTTGACAGCTGAATATACTGTCCAGATTTAAAACAGCATTAAAGAACAGTCTTTTCTGGCAGACTTATCCGGATGATTTTAAATTGTGCATTTTAACAATGAATTTTACATATGTATTTAGATATTTGTATTATTTGTTCTTTTAAGATTATATTATGAATTTTAACTATTGTTTTAATTGATGTTCTGTTTTTAACTGATATATGTTAATCTGTTTTTGTGCCCCGCTTTGATTCACGGGGAGAGGCAGGAAAGAAATAAATGTTGTTGTTGTTGTTGTTGTTGTTGTTGTCCCTTAGCCTATAACTGTCCACAAACATATTCAGTGAGGTGGGAGAATCACAAACAAACCTATCTTGGCCCAGCTCCTTTGTGTATTTGGGAAGCTTTACATCGTCAATGTTCTGGATATATGGCTGTTCTGTTTTCTTTCAAATGGTAGCAGAAACACTGTGATGATCTGGGTGGGGCAGGGTCGAGGTTAAAGTTACAGCTGTAAATGTAATTGCCTCATTTGGAATGTCCCTCTGTCCAGCTGCTAATGCTCAGCTTGAAATGGAGCATCATTTCTCCCAGATGTAAAATGAAATTCTGCACATGTGCAGTTACCATTTAGGCTGAAGGGGCTGCTTTATAAGCACATGCACGTAAGTTCTTTAATGTATCCTCTTACTCTTGTTGAAACTCATTGATCACTGAGGGACTATGTGAATTACAAATCCAAGCTGATGTGCAGAAGTTCTTTAATGTTAGCCCCTTACTTTCCATGAAACTCTCATTGATTGCTGTGGACGACGTGACCAAATTACCCAACCAAAGCAGCCTTTTGTTTAGGGAGTATGCCTCAAGCTGAGGCAATTGTTTCTTTCAAATAATTTATGCAGTTGCAAATCGAAGACCTTGTAACTGGCTGTGTTTGTTTTGGTAGGGATGATGGTGGTCACATTTCCAAGAGGGTCTCAACTATGGCTAGTGAGGGGACCTACTTATCCCAGAGGGCAATATGATAAGGTGATTGAGTACAGACAGCATCATCAAGATACATATGCCAACATTTTAAGCCAGGAGAAAATTCTCAGAAACAAGCATATATCCCCTCCCCTAACATCTCCCAAAAACTGAATGGGACAGCTTGGGCAAATCAAACTGAGGAGAGTTGGTGCAACACCAGTTTGAAGCAACTGGTAACCCACATTTGACTTGTAATCAGACATTTAACAAGTTGCAGCTCAGTGATATGCATAAAGTGGAGAAGAATGGGAGTGGATTGATATAGAGATTTATAAAGAACACAACCATAACCATATTCTGAAAGAGGCACTGTCTTAAGAATGTGAAGTCTTCTCTCTCTTTTTTTTTAAACCATCATTCCTTTAAAAAAAAATCAAGAAGTGAATCTGATATTCTATCAACAATTGTTATGTATGTGTAATTAAGAGTGAGGGGAGTAAATTCTGGGTGGCTTGAATACAAATTCATAGTTCCTGTTTAGAAGCAACTACATTTGAATGAAAATGTCATCTGAGGCACATGATCCAGAAAACCTCATCTCTTATTCCTTCTCATAGTGACCAGTTTCTGATGCCTTGTAAGAAAGGAACAGCATCACAAGCCAGGCATAGCAATTTGGAATCTCCAGTACCCATCCTGTTTCTAGCAGTTTAATTTTTAGCTTCACAGGAAGAAGGGCGTCCAGAATGCCTTGAGGGATAATCATTCATGTTCCCCACTTTCCACATATTTTTCAAGTCCTTCTCCAAACAGCTGGACTGCTGTCTGTCTTACAAAATACCTTATCAACAGTGAGGGAGGATGTAAGACAGAATCTGGCTCTCTGAGCTTCCAGAGTTGGTCATTCCTTCGCCATCATGTGCTGTTTTCCTAGCCTTGTTATGGTCTTTCTTCATTCTAAAGGGTCAAACTGTATCTCCTAAAACTCTGTAAACAGCAGTAAGAGATTTAAGCTAAAATATCCTGCTGTTTTCAGTTTCACCTTTTTGCCTTTGACCCTTGCCTCTACTGGAAGACATTCCTCCCCCTCAAAAAAACAAAACAAAAAACAAAAAAAACAAAAACAAACAAAAACCCTCTGAATTTGGTCCCTTAGCATGAAAGATATTTGCCCTATAAAGATGAGTGGCAGATATCCATTGTCCATTGGCTACAACCCAATGGAGACAGGCACTAATATGACCATTGATTTCATAGGTTTTAGGGTCAAACTTGATGCAACCTGGGTATGTACTATGTGCTTGATGTGACTGGGTAGATAAGCGGGCTTCTCCCACTTACCTGCTGAGCCCTGGTGGCGCAGTGGTTAAATGCTGGTACCACAATGCCGTGAGTTCAATCCTGCAGGGCTTCAGGTTGACTCAGCCTGCCATCCTTCCATAGGTCAGTAAAATGAGTACCCAGCTTGTTGGGGGCAATTAGCTAAAATATATTGTAAACTGCTTAGGGCGTGCTTTGCATAAGCGGCATAGAAATGTAACTGCTATTGCTACTGCTACTGCTACCTGACAGGTTAGGGCAGCACTTTCAAAACGGTGGTGACATGTTAGTGTGATATGTTAGTGTGTCACCTGATGTGTGTAGGTGTGTCACCTACAATTCTGGAAATGTATTTAATTATTTATACATCATATATTTTTATAAATATATATTTTTATAAATATATGAAAGGTTTTCATGAGATATGTTGTGTCCCCATACGTTTCAGTATTACAATTTATGTATATGTCCATATCCTGTTTGCTAGTAAAACTGAATTACTGTGTAATGAAATGATGCATGTCTAAAAAGTGTGTCACAAATGTGAAAAGTTTGGAAAGCTCTGAGTTAGGGACTGAAGCGCTGTCAGAAACAGAATTGGTTGAAAAGCAAAACCCATGTACGGTACTGTGGGGAGCATGAGGGACTTAACAGAGGCTCACTTGGGACCAACTGACTGTATATGCTGCTTGCAAAGTCTCTCAGCTGGCTTGGCAACTTTTTTCCCCTCTCTCAGCTTGCTTTGGGTGCACACATGCAAGCAGTTCAAAACGAGCCTCCACAGTCAAGAGGAACTGATGAAAGAGTAGAGCCCCTGTTGAATTAATGGAATTTCTCCTTAATTTGGAAGAGTTGAAAAACTGAGTCATTAGATAACAGAGCATCAAAAGGTGAGGGCTTCCTGTATGTGAATGGCATCGGCCTTGCTTAAAAGCATTTTGGAGGAGAGGATTTGGATCATTGCTGCAATGCTGGGGAAGGGAAAAGTAACTTCTTACTCTTGATTTTTTTTACTGGTTAAAATTAAACAAGAACTCTTACCCTCATCCCGATGAAGGCGTATTCATCTTCATGGCTGATGGAAGCATCCTCCTCTGTGTAGCAAAGAGCAGCTGGCTGTGTGTGATTTAAACCAGTATACTCAAAATGGTGGTCCATGGATCAGTGCCAGTCTCCAAGCAATTGGCTGCTGATCCTGGGTGAGTTTCCAGGGGGGAAAAAAATTGTAGCCAGTCGGTTCAAATACAGTGCTGGTCCCTGGTGCATTGAGAGTGGGTGGGTGGGGATTTACTGGCCCACCACCTCAGATACCTTAAGAAGCACTGATTTAAATCAGGGGGAAAAACTACAGGAACATGGGAGAGGGATTACCACCCCCTTTTGTCATGCACTGATTATCCCACACCCTACATTTGTTCGTCATGGGCTTGTGGGCAGGCATTTACCAATAATGTACACTGACCATCAAGAGAGGTCAGTGGGACATCTTTCCCAAATGGACAATGAAAATAATTTTCCTATTGCAAATGCATATGCTTGTTTTACTCTCCATTGTCTTGTGTTCCTTTAATACCTACCATATCCATCTCTATGAAAGGCTCAAATTTATAGTTGTCACTTAAGGTCTCATTGAGCAGCATAAAATGCACTTCTCTGTCACACTCCCACGTTGTTGTTGTTGTTGTGTCGTCGTCATCGTTGTCGTCATCACCATCATTTTGGATAATTATAAGCTCCATTAAGTCCTGGTTTTTGAAAAACTCCTCCCTTGAATGGATTCCTTGCATTTACCCAGATGTCTCTGCCCGTCTTCCATCAGACTCTCCTGCCTGCTTGCTCATTGTGGTGAGCCTGACTTTTTAACTGAGCACATTTCCACAGCCAGAATTCAACCTGCCTGCTGCTCAAGCCAAAATGACCCCTACAAGTGGGGATCTTTCTGAGTCTGATGCTTCCTGCCACGATAGCATGGATCACACAGCGCCTCCATTATGCCTGTGCAGCTGCGGCGGGAGAAGAAGGCATGTGGGCCTGCGGGCCTTCGTGAAGCCAGGACTTCCAGCTGGGATTTGGCCACAGTGTTCTTGCTGCTGGGGTCACTGAGATTGATTTGTGTTTATATAGCCCTGTTGAGCCCAGCAGAGTTGACAGTAGTTGTGAGTTTCTGCCGCAAGCGTTAAACTCTGTCCTGCTGTCAGCAGCTGAATCATTCCCGGGTTATATATACAGGCTTCTCATAGCAGCACGGCTGACAGAGAGCAGGAGAAAGAAGAAAAGGCTGCGGCCTAGTCAAGGGAATGCGGCTGGACAGGCCTTCAGGCATCCTGAACTCCAGTTCAGCAAGTGAGCTTCCCTCCTTCCCCGCTCCCCAACCTGTTTCAACTCTGTTGTTTCTTTTTTATTATTTATTAGTTAAACTAATAATAAAAAACCCCCAAACTGTTGTTTCTTACAGTGAAGGGCCATGCAATCTTTAATAGCAGAATTCTGCCTCTTTGCCAAATACGGAGAGCTGGAGGGAGTCATGTGCCATGTTTTTTTGCTTTCTGTTTACTTCTCTGCGTGTGACACAAGAAGGGGTGAATGCCATCTTGTCTGCAGCAGGGCTGAGATGATGGGCTGTTTTTGAATTTTTGCTTCTAGTATGAAAACAAATCTGTGTGAGTCTTGCAGAATCAGAGAGATGGAGGTTAAGGGCATCCACTATGGACAGAGGCAGTAGTCTTCCTGCAGCTGGCTTATTCTCTGTGCTGCTGGAGGTCTTAAAGATTAGGGGCAGATAACATGAGTGGTGTCAGACATCAAAACATGACATGGTTTGGGAGGAAAGGCAGGCTGTAGCTCAGCAGCTGAGAAGACCTATCACCTTGCCTGCTGTGTGTATTTGGATCTCATACAGAACCTGGCTTCTTGATGAATGCATGCCTAGATTAGGAACTACGCTGCACCCTCCTCGCCCAGAGTCTTCAGATGTACAGATTTGAGTGTCTGTGACCAGTGGTGGAGCTTGGAGTGCATGGAGGGGGGTGGGACGGGGGGGCTATGGAGTCAGGGGCGTGACCATGGTGCATGGGGCATGGCCAGGGTGTGCAGGGCCAGGACGCCCTAAAAAACATTGCCGCCCAGGGCGAATTGTCTCCATCTTCCCTCGTCCCTACATGACTGTCTGTGACCATGTCTTATACCTAAAATGTCAGTGAAAGTGCACTTGCATGTCACCACCACTGCATGTGGTGAAGAGGATGTGAACATTCACAGATTTCACCATTCATGGGGGTCCTTTGAATGGAACCTTTGCATATATGGGGGAACACTGTATACTCGGGTGAAAATGTGATGTGGCAATTAGCTCTGGATCATGCCAGAACGAGGACTTCCTTTTGGGAACGCATCCCTAATAAACAACCTCCATGTTCCCACAAAGATGGAATAGAGCGTTCTGACTCCTCCCCATCTCTGCTGGGTGGACTGAATCCCTTGATGCTGTTGTTTGATGCATTTGGGCTCTTGAAGTGTCTTCTTTTTCCATGTTAGCGTCTAATAGCCTTATGTCTTTAAGATACAAAACCATTTAAGGCGTTCATCTTTTGCTTTCCTGCTGCCTAATCCTCCTGATCCTTCTCTGAACAGCTGTTTCTTCCATCAAATTGGAATGTAACTAACTTCAGATTGAGTGACCACCCAATGAGTTGTGGCATGGAGACCAAATTCCCTGATGATCCTTGAACTGAGGGAAAATGGGTGTGACTGAATTATTACCACTTATAGTACAGTCACCACTAGCTGAGGTCACAGCATCCCCTAAGCTTGAGGAGATGCATACAGAGAGGGAAAGCAAGTGAGTGCACGTATCTTTCCAGAAAGTGGGGCCAAAAAGATGTGAAAAAGGAAGGCATATACCCAAGAATGCACAACGGGACAGTGATGGAGATGAAATGAGAGCCCAGTGTTTACTTCGAGTGTGGCAATTCATTGCATCCTCAAACAAGATGCATGGAGGACACCCTTAAATAAGCATGGGAGTATTTCAGAAAGATCAGGAAGACATATCGCAATTCACCAATCACCCATGATATTATTATGCATGTAATAAGAGCAACAGTGTGATTGCTCACTGAATATAGGATGAAACTATGGCCCTTTTCGCACCTTACCTCTGTCCGGCGCGGTTGCGTGGGGATCATGCGAGCAGCCTCTTGCGAGAAGCTCTTGCGTCCCTGCTGCTTTGCTCTGCAGGAGTTGCCTGCCAAGGGCTCCGCCTCTTCCTTCCGCAGCGCAGCCAGATATTTTCCCAGGCTGTGCTGGGGGAAGAAGCATGAGGGCCGTGGCTCTGGAGCTCCGCACGCAAGGTAAGTGTGCGTGGGGCCCCAGAGTGATGCGCGATCGCACACCATTTTCTGCTACAAGCCAAAAATGAAATAGTGCGTGATCAGTGTCTGCCAGCTCCAGCAGCGTCATGCGATTGCAAGGACGTCTGAAACGCTCCTTGCAATCGCACGATGCTCCAGAGGCCTTTTTGCATGGCAAATGCCATGTGAAAAGGGCCTATAAGGACCATTCACACCATTAGCAATTGGGCCAATGACCCTGAAAAAGTAAACACCAGGCTTGAGGAGGCCTGATCCATAATGGGACTCTGAAGTGAGTAAAGGGGCTTTAATCCTTTTCTCCTCCTCCCTTGTAACCCTGCTCTGGACCAGAAGGGAGCATGCCAGCCTAATAGGGAGAAGTAAAAATAAGAATATGGCCAGGACAATAGCTGGAAACACAAGCCAGCTGAGAGACAGTATGGTGTAAGTGGTTTGAGTGTTGGACTATGACTCTGGAGAGCAGGGTTCAGATTCCTGCTGAGCCATGGAAAATAACTGGATGAGCATGTCATCTCCAGACGAAGATGAAGGCAAATCCTACCCTGAACAAATCTTGCCAAGAAAACCCTGTAATAAGGTTGCCTTAAGATCATCACAAGTCAGAAACAACTTTGAAGACACAAAAGAAAAAAAGCCAACTTTTGATCTGGAAACCAAGTTTTTTAAACCCAGAATGGAGAGACGTATCAAAATGGTGCTCACAGCCTACACACAGGCCAAAATGCTGTTGGCTGGTGTAGCTATGTCAAAATAGGCAATGTTGAAGACAGACAGGAACAGCATGCAATGGCAGTGAAGCTGTGTGGAAGCTGAAAGTGATGGCTTTCTCTACCATCACCTTACCATCACCTTCCTCTACCCCATTGGGCAGCCCTGCAAAAAATGCATGATTATGGGATAACAGATGGTTACACTAGTATAAAGCACCAACAGGATTCCAGTCCAAAACCCAGCTCATGGATTTTGCAAAACTACAAAAACAATTGTGTGAGAGATGCAGGCCCAATCCAAGGCTATGATTTGAGATATTCGAATATACTGTGATGGAGGTGGGGAGCTGTTGTTGTCTAACACAGAAGGAATCAAAGCAAACCTGAACTGAAAACCAGATGAAAACTTTTATTTGTTGTGAACTGATCATCGAAAGGTTTCAGTTAAATTCAAATGGGGGGAAGAGGAAAAAAGTTGGTAAAATATGCCAGATACTGATTCAGTGCTACATAAATAAATAAAATATGACAGATTTCACAAATGAGAAAAAATCACAAAGAGAAGAACCTGGAAATGTTATTTTTCAAAATAGTGGGATAGATCCAGAATTAGCTATATGTAGAATAAACTCTTCAGAATCAGTGGGAGTTCAGTGAGAGTTCAGTGAGTCAGGACTAACCGATTTCATTAGGGACGCTATAACCACAGTGATTTTGAATTCAATCCCTTCTATCCAAATGTCTGTACCTGCCCACTTCATGGGCTGGGAAACTTCAAGCCTAAAGAGGCTGGCTGGCTGGCTGGCTGCTTCAAGACATAGGGCCACAGAGCAAAACAAAGACAAACGGGAATGTTGGTAGGGATGCCATCTGAGGTGTGGAAGGCAGAGAACCCAGTCATCTCATTCTCCCTTTGCCACTGAAGTCTGCTTTTCTTCACAGTGCTTTCTGTTGTTGCTCCCTGCTCTCATCACCTCAGCACCTGTTCTTGAGCAAGCAAGCAGTGACAAGAATGAGAAGGTGAAGCAACATCTTCCACTCACCTTAGGTTCTTTTTTTGTACAGAGTGGAGAAGGCAAGCACATGAGCAGAGGGGACTGTGGCATGGAGGAGGGGAGCTCACTCAGGCAGAAGGGTTTACTGAGGTCACTGTGCCCAAAGGCCCCTAAAAGCTGGTGAACCCCCAAACCACAAGTGATTTTACAAACTGCTTCGACTCATTAAATAATGCTTGTTATAAACAAAATTTTAAAAACAAAGGCTAGCGTAGTAAATGAACATGCCAAAATGCAACCCTCTTGCTTAAACAACAACTAAAAGAAGTTACTATTTGACCTGTAATGATAACTTTACTTGAATGATCCTGAGATATAAATATGGCAATGCCACAAATCTTCAAATATAATGGTTCCCCCATCCATTTCCCATTCCCTCCCTCTGAGCTCCCTTGGGTCTCATATTGGAAGAAAGACAAGCAATCAACAAAATAAATAAATTTGAAGACCCTTGTTTGGACTATAACTCCCAGAATTTTCCATGCTGGCCGAGGAATTCTGGGAGCTACTGTTCAAGAGTCTTTTCCATGTTCTGTGTTTTTTTTAAAATCAATTGAACCCTGAATATATCCATTTGGCATTTTGCTAAACCTTTCCCTTTGTTTTTCTACTGAAATCTTCCACCCCTCTCCAAATGAGAAAGGAATCCTTTCTCAACAGACAATGGTAGAGGAAGGGGTCAAGGACGCCCAAGTAACTTCCATCATACTCTTGCACAGTGCCCTGTAAGTCTTGGAACTAATACCTTTTTCTTTTTATCCTAGATGCAACAGTCACACAAGCCTGATTGTTAATTCAACAGTGAGCTCCCTCCCAGAAAGGCTGTATTTATGCTGTCGCTCCATGCCTACAAGGTCTCATGTAGCAGTTTACCAGTGTCCATGCTCTGAGAGACAAGATAAATTAGGTCCATTAACTTGCTCTTCCCCTCCCCCATCCCCCAAACAGCTACTGGACTGAACCGGAAGAGTTTTCAATGACATTCAGACCATAGTAATCTTGGCTGAAATCCTCTGTCACAGTGGATCTTATATTACTTTACATAGTTATGTGGTAATGGTACTCAGAAACCATGCTAGTGAACTATGAGAATGCATAGTGGGACATTGGCAAGAGTGTCCCAGTGTGCATTGGGTTCTACCAATCAACAACCCATTCTGCCTTGGTCACTTTGCTGGTTAGGGGAACCTTAACCAGTAAAGTAATGTAAGAGCAGCACTTTATTGAATATGGATATGGATATGCACTTTATTGGATATGGATGTTATGGAACTGTCAAACTCTTATTCCCACAGTTGTAAGTCCCCAACAGGATTCCAACCAATACCTTTTGGGCTATAACTCCTGGGATTTGTAGTTAAAAGTACATCTTCTGAGCTCTGGTCACAGTTGAACCTAAACTTCAGTCACATTTACCGTAAGTCACTCATAGTTTAACAGAGGTTGAACTGATTCCTGGTGCAGAAGATTGCCAGCTTTCTCATCTTAAAAGGCTCCAATTCCTTTAATGAGCTGTGCAACAGAGAGAACTATAATAGATAATCCCTTTTTCTCCTAAGCATGCAAATACTATGCTGGGAAAGTTTCACCTGCTACAGCTGTTTGAAGGCAAAAGAGCTTTTCAAGAAAAAGAAAAGTTTGTGAACAGATCAGTAAAACAGCATAAATGGTGGTCTTTTACACAAAATTCAGGTTTGATTATTTTCTGAAATGTTCTTTAAACACACTAGTCTTTGAAATGCATCCTTGACCTTTTGCCTAATTGGTGATTCATCAATCTGACAAAAACACAACTGTGCTCTGTAAGTGAATGCCTGTTCCATTCTGAAAGAGGGATTTGTTTTCTGTATTGAGTGACACATGGAAGTATCAGGAATAAAATGTTTGACTGCAAACCAGGGCCACACTATTGATCTCTGTAATTTGTGCCATTAGCTTCTTTTCTGAGAGGTCACTTGGTTGTAGTTAACTCTACTAGGTGCAAAAGAAAGCCTTCTCTAAACCTTGCCTTATGTGGATAGTGCATTTTCCATTAATACTGAATTGAGGCCCATGTTGCTGGTACCCAAGACTGGCCGACAGTAGTTTGCTGCTTGAGATAGAACATCAAATGGCGCCCCACCAACCAGCCAAGTTGAGGTGTCCTCGTAGGCAAAGCCAGACATGTTAATTTAGCATATAAGGCAAAGTCTTTACAAATGCTTCTCCTTGTTCTTTACAGTAAAATGCAATGGTGGTGCACTAAAGAACTAAAATTTTGTTTCTTTCATGCTGCCTAGTTGCCTCACATTGCCAAATGGTAGAGCTGCTCCTGCCTGTAGAGATCCATGAATAATAGACTTTGCAGCTTGCAAGACTGAGTGCAGCTTCAGAGTAGGCTCTATCCCATGACCTAAAGAAGCATTATCTTTAAATCTCATTTTACCTTCTGTACTCTACATATGATCCTACAAGCAATGATGCAGGAAACGAGAGGGGGGAAATGCTTCCATTTCTAGTTTACTGGTGCAAACTGGAATTGCAGCCTTGAATCACAGGGCAGCCATTTCTTTATGGCAGGATCCTGAATCATTCCTGATTGTGGTAGGGGCAGTGTTTAATGCTTGCTATGCTTACCGCTCATGCATACCCCTTGGCAAAGGGCTATGCAAACCATTGACACTGCTCTAACTCAGTTGAGCTTGGAAAATATATCTTTATAGCTAGGACACCTGGCTGCATTTAATTTCTTACCATGCTAGGACTTGCTTAAGCAATCTCTTCATGGTGGCGCTTCTCCATCTGTAACACAGAGGTCTTTTGTATGCAGCTCTTGATTGATCCAGGAAATTTAGTGAGCCTTTAACCCCCCAGCAGCACACAGAAATAACTCACTCCCAGGGATGTTGACATTGCAAATTCCTCATCACATCCCCTCCCCAGAAGGGCAGAGTTAAGGTGATGAATGCATAAGATGGCCCATTACCACTGGCTGATTCAAATTGCCCTTGTGGGGGAAAAACGGGCAGGGGAGTGGAGGAGAAAGAACATGCAATGGTGTCTTTGCCTCTTGAACCACTGGGAAGAAAGGGCTGGTGTAAGGCACTATCATCAGGCTTCATTTAGAAAATGAGAAATGTCAATATTTTTAACTCCTTCGTTTATTTACATGCTGCTTGGGAGGAAAGAAAGGTCGAATTGCCCTCTGTAAAGCCTTATAACTGGATTGTCATTAGTAAACGATGGATTAAAGAGAGGGAGAGCAAGAGTGAGAGAAAGCAGGACTAGTTAATTCGCAGGGTACAATGTTCATTAAGCCAGCCACACAGAAGAGATGAGCTCATACTCAGGTACTTTTCTGCTTTTCTTCCAGCAGCTGAAAGTGAAGAATGCCAAATGGACAGATCACTCCCTAATTACCCTCTCCATATGTTTTCCCTTTTAAGTGTTTGGAATGGGTCCGCTTATAGAGAAGGGACATGGTACAGTCACAGCCCTATGTAGATTTAACCTATGCACAAAAATCAAATTCTGTACCAAGATAATACAATCTGCAATTTGAAGGTGAGATTCAAAGTAAGCAAATATGTCAGATTGCTTATTTTGCATTGTTTGTTCTGCTTCAGCTAGCTGCAGTGGTGGGCCAGAGAGCTCTTCCTCCCCACCCCGCTTCCCTAATCCAGACTTCCTCAGTCACTCTAGAAGATCCTAAAGATTGCTCCAGGCAAGACTGACATTAAGAGAAAACTGAGAGGGCCCACAGAAGCTCATACTGCCTATGCCTGGTCGTTCATGCTTTCTCAGTATGCCTAAAGGTACAGAGATGACACAGGACCCTCTGGTCACAGGATTCACTCCCACTAACTGTGGGGACTGAGGGATAGTTAAACTGTGGAAAGGAGGCACTCTTGCAAGAATGCATTGCATGTTTTCCAGACCAGAATGAACCCATCCACAGACAGGAAGGGAAGGTGTGGGAGGCACTCTTTATGCATAACACTTGAGTGAGAGACGATGTGCCAAATCTTTTAGCAAAAGATGTGGCCCAGGGGCTCAGAGCTTGAGCTGGGATCCCAACAGCCAATAGCAAAACACCCACTTTTCACCTGCAATTTGGGAATAATCATTACCAATTTTTTGTAAAGCTGGATTGAGCCAGTGAGGATAAAGCATTTAGGACTATGCCCAACATGAATCCTAAGGATTCAGTCCTTTCAAGCACACATGTGCTGCACACAAAGAATGTGTGCCATATTTCCCTCCCCTCATCAGGCCTACATAGCAGCACTCCAGAGTAGTTGTGGGACATCAGAAACTATGTGGAGCCCTCATCTCTCAAACAAGCAAAAGTAGGAAGACTAGAGAGGGATCTGGGAAGCATTCAGAGGCTTTCCATACTCCAAATGATCCCCAGGTGATACTTGGTGCAAATCACTGTGGCAGTGTGAGGGAGAAAGAGAAGGAACAGAACTCATGCCCTGTGTCTGGGGGTTCCTAACTTGGGCTCCCAGGCATTGTGGCTCACCAGAATCCTTGATCAGCAGCTATGCCAGCCGGAGTTCCCTGGGGAACTGACATCCACCTGCATCTGAGGAGCCCAGTTTAAGAACTACTGTAGCATTTCCTCAGCTTGCAAAAGCTACCTTTTGGACAACTTCTTCCAAGAATTCCCATGTGGTGAACAGAGCCTACATGAATTCTGCTAGCAGCACCATTCCCTCTGTGAAGATGCCCCAGTGTGACCTGGGAGCCATTCATCCTGAAGACTAAGAACACTTTGCTGGAGGCCAATTTCAACTTAGAAGTTAGTGACTAGAACAAATGGGCCACACAGAAGCTGGTGCCTGTGGTTGCTAGTGAGAGCACATTGAGTCTATCATATTGCCCAAGCAGAGACCACTGTTACCACAGTGTTGTTGTTTTTTAACAAAAGCCTTGTTCTTTGCAACAGCCCAAACCCTAGCTTTTTAGTATGAAGCCTAGTCCAATTTCCACAGCAGCTGAGCATGCAAGCAGCAAGGCAGGTAGTAGATTTGGGAGTGGGGTGAAGGTTCCTCAAGGTGCACTGCTTCATTAAAATAGCTTGAAAGCAGTGCTGCTGCCGCCGCCCCTACCAACTTGCCATTTTGAGTGTGGACAGGAAGCCATGTGTGTACCATCTGTGGCCTGCGTTTTAAGGAAAAGGTGGTGCAAGGAGGTGTGTGTTAATTTGTAAAGATTCATGAGGCAACGTAAGCCAGCGTGGTGCATGGCGCATCTTCCTTAGCTTTCATTCTCACACACCCCTTTTCTCCCCTCCCCCGCTCTGAAATAGCATCTGGGATAAGGGGTCATGAATATTTCACAAGGATAATTACCTGACCTGGAAAGACTGAGCCCACTGGAGTCTTGCTGGCAGATTTAATGGCACCTTCCTCCCGTTTCACGGCTCAGCATGGCCCTTGCTGCTGCTTTGGCCTTAGCCTGCACCCCTGCCAATTAACCCTAGCTCCCCATAACCCAAGCCACTCTGCGAGCCCAAATCTTGGCAGGCAGGCCACGCCACTGCTCCAGTCTCAACCCCTACATCCCGTTTTTCATTTCTCACCTTTCTGCTCTTAAATCCTTGGCAATAATCCTGCCAGCTGACTTAACCATTACCCCCTCCTCGCTCCTCAATGAATAAGCCTATACCATAGACACAACACCTCTTCCTGCTCACCCGCATACTCACTGCACCTGTACTCTTCACATTTAACTCTGGCTACTAGCAGTCTTCCAGATGCTAAAAATAACCCACTCTTCGAGCTCTCACATCCTCTCCCTTATGTGAAGTTAAATTAAGAAAGCTGGGACTAGGAGGATACATGCTCTTCTTGCCGTTTCACCCCAAGTGCTGCCAACCCCACCCTTCTTTCCACATATGGAGAGAGACAGAGAGCTGGAGAGAGTGCACACCTCTCTAGAACAGTCTCTCTATCACAATTTAGAGCCCCTTGGGCAATATTAAGCACCATAAAGCCGAGATCGCTGGTGCCAGCCACCAAATTCCACACTCTCCCTGAACACGCATATGTGTGCATGAGCGCACACATTACACACACACACCAGGGCTCTATTGAATTTTATTTTAGAAAGCTCAGGGATCTCTCCTATCTTTACAAAACATACTTGCAGCTCACTTTGAAAATGGAAAACAACAATCAAATGATTGTAAGGAACAGAATACAGATATGGGATTTCCTTCTGTTGCCAAACATGATGGAGGGAAGTGGGGATGGGGAGGAGAATGCAATTTTTAGCATATTGTATAACAAAAGATGACATTTTTTGGCAAATAATCAGAGGGATAAAGCAGCAAAATCTCCACCGTGCCACCCACAAATATATATCTGTGTGAGAAAAGGCAATGCAGAACATTCTCAATTTAACACGCCACTTTAAGAACAATGTTCAATCTACTTGAATGATCAGTGACACATTTCTTTTCTTTAGAATGGGAATAGTCAACTGGTAGAAATATTTTGTTATGTTAAGACACAAATATGAGCCTTGAACAAGAGGAAACAAGGACTTAGGAAGTCTATACTGGCAAATACTGGCATCCTGAACACCATGTGTCCAATCTTCAACTGGGAGGGATCTTCCTTCTGTCCTCAAAAAGGGCATCTTCCAAGCCACCAAAAATAAACCTTGATTAGTATGAAAAAAGAATCTCCGTCCCCTCTTGTAAAAACCCTTGCAGCATAGGTAATATGCCTCTTCAGTGTTGCTGGGGTGCAACTCCTATAATCTCTTACCCATGGCTATACTAACTAGGCTTGATGGGACTGTAGTTCAAGAACAATCTGCCCTAGAAGGAGCTCTTCTCCCAATATGCTTTCTCTCATAGCTTGCCTCTCCCATTGTTATGGTGGAAGGAGGAGTTGTTGATTCTGCTGCTAAACAGACTTTGGCTGGCATCCTGTAGGCATCCCAACTACCTATAGTAGACCCATTCAATCAGCTATTGAATGATGAGTCAACAACTTAGAGAAATCTTATTGATTCGGTGGGTCTACTCTAATGAGGACTAAACAGAATTTAGGCCCTTGTGAGCTGTAGCACTTCAAAGATAAACATAATAACCACAGTCTTATGTTTCCCAGACTAAAGCTCCCTTCATCAGAAGTGACATCTGACCCTAGTATAAATTGGTTGGGTTTTGAGGTCTGATAAGGCCACCCATGGTACATTTGTTCCTGACTGAGATTCTCCTACTAGACTTACAGCTCCTACCCCCAATTGGACACTATCATCCTGCCCTGATGCTCGGCAATACATTTTTTTTTCATCGCTACTCTCGGTTTGTCCAGTCTACAACAGCAATAAAACGTTTTATATCTCTGTAATTCCATCCCCCTGCTACATCTCCAAAAGCCTCTGCCACCTAGCATTCTGAGTGCAGGTGCTATCAGTATAATCTCCATGAAATGGAGATCCTGTACACATAACAGGGCAGATTCAAGCATAGCAAAATCAATGGAATTCAGGTGTTTTAATTGTTGTCCAATTTTACTGTGGCAACCACTTTTGAAAACATTTGGTTGAAAGGCAGCATATGAATATGGTTAGGAAATTTATACTGAAGGCTAACAAGACATAAGTAGAAGCCACACAAATCTAAGCCTTAAAAAAACCTAAATTTGCAACTAACTTAGTTCTGAAACTCCTGTATCTTTTCACTTGAGGCCATTTTTCATACATTTTCAGCCAACTGGGTTTACATCCTTACACTGAAAACATGACACCGATGGATCCCAAGTCAGTGTGGTGGCAAATCCAACTGCAGGTTTTGGCTAGCTTTAAAAGAATTCTCCAAGGTTCTGAACTTGTTTAGAACCACAGTTCAGCACTTCAGAGAGCTCCTTTAAAGCCTAGATCAAAACATGGATTCATCACCCTATTGACATGGGACTGACCAGCCATCATTGGTGACTGCAAAAAAACCTCTCTATTTCAAAGGTACATCTTAGGGATCCAGGACTGATTGTGTCTCTCTGAATAGTGTAGACTCTATGGTAAACTCAAGGTTTAAATAGCAAATATGTCTCCCCAGCTTCAGTCCCAGTAAAACCAGTTGTAATAAATGGTATTCTTAATAACTCAAAAAGCATGAATGACTTAAAATTTAATCTATTTCAACAGCCAGAAGGCAGTGGATTGAATTAGGAGAAAGAATGTGTGAAAGAACACAAGCCCTCTAACTGGGGAAGCTAACCACTTCAAATTGGTTTCCCGCTAACTACTATGGGCTTTCCTAAGCAACGTTTTCCTCTGAGTGATTCTCTATGTGCATTCTGTTACCCATTTCCTCAGGTGACCAAATTTGCCAAGCTATACTGAAATAGTTTAGTCTAAACAACTATCACTGCCTTTTTTTTTTTAAAGAAAAGGAGGGCAGTCATGGAGGCAACAGAAGAAAGACACACCCACAAAAATGATAAAGTTGTTATGACCAAAGGCCAATTCACATGATCTTGTTTACTTTCTGTTGCTACCAAAAAGGTTTAATCAGAGTTGGAAGAGGCATCAAAGGTGCTTAAGTCCAACCCGTGATCCAAGCGATCTGCTGCTACAGCATCCCTGATATCTGGCCATCCAACCCCTGCTTAAAAATGTTTAATGAAGAAGACTCCACTACCTTCTCACCTGGATAGATGAAAAAGCTGATCTGATCAGCAGAGCACTAAACACACTCTCACTGCCAGTGAAGACTAGCTTAACCAGTGGCACTTTGCACAGGTTAACACCACCTCATATGAATTTGTCCCCTGGGGTTCTCACAAAATTAAAAATGCAACATTGACTCAATAATGGAGATGAGGTGTGAGAGAGAAGGCCCCCAAGATTCCTATAGTCTTCTCTAGCTCTACAAGAGAACAGTGTTTCGTTTCTTTTCAGCTGAAGGATGCTATCTTTTTGAACAATGCAGGCACTTGTGTGCATGATTGGAAACCCTAGAAAGGACAAGGCCCAGAAAAACAGGTCCCCAAACATTCCATAGCTCCATAACATGCACAGAAGACATCCTTGCTTTCTCCAGGAGATAGACATCAGACAAACCCCCATAGTGATTGAGTAAGCAACAGCATTTATGGGACATCTGTAATAGGAGAATTATGCAACACCCCCTCCCTCCAAAAAATAAAAATTAAAAAGGGGAGCCCTTGCCATATGTCCATGAAAATGTGACAAATACCACCCAGAAAGTGGCTCCGGTGTTAAGTCTCATAATTGGCCAGGAAAGCAGCAGCAATGGACCTAGTCTCCTTTCACCCCACAGCAAGGTGAAGGTGAATCACTTTGGCCTTAGCTCAGTGCTTGGTGTGGTGAATCCATCCTGGCTTGGACCTCCCACAGTTCCCAAAGTGAACTAGCAGACCAGTCATCTGTCATTGTCAAAACCAAGGAAGTCCCCACAGCATCAATAGGCAGGGAAGGACAAGTGACAGGAAGCAAATCCTGACCGCTCCTGAGTCCAGAGAAGAACAGCCAGGTCCTGGGCACCCTTTCTTCAACTGCCCTCCTTCCTCATTGCCATAGCCCCCCCAATAGTCATCTTCTGTGGGCGGGTCATACTTGGGACTGCGGATGTCATTGGCCGGCACGTCCCTGTAGAAGGAGGAGGGATCAGCAGGGGGTGAACCCCCGAGGCCATAGAGGTGATTGGATGAGGTGTTAGGATGAGGGTGGGGATGGGGATGGGGGTGAGGACGGGGAGCAGGGTGAGCTGCTCCATTCTCCCACTCTGGCCTACAGCCCCAGTCAAACCCAACAGGGTGGTGACTGACCAGAGGGCAGCCCTGAAAGACGGCCTCACTGAGATGACGCAAGTCACGCCCCTTGAGTTCGGCAGGGGATGAGCATATGACATCTGAGGTGGAGACCCGCGTGCGTCTGAACCAAGCCCAGAGGGAGCGAGCACGACAGTCACAGGCCCATGGGTTGTTGTTGAGGCGTAGGAACTCAAGGGAGGGCAAGTCTGAGAGGGTTTCCCCCGAGAGGGTCGTCAGGCTGTTGTTGAACAAGTACAGAATGGTGAGCTTGCCCAGGTCACGGAAGGCCCAAGTTGGAATGGCGTGCAGGCGGTTCCTGTGCAGCAACAGGCGGTCTAATCCAGACAGGCCCCGGAAGACGTTCTCTGAGAGTTGCCAAATCTTGTTGCCATGCAGGAAAAGATGGCTCAGGTTAGCCAAGTCCACAAAAAGGTCATCCTGGGTGATGGAGGAAGAAGGGAAAGCTATGAAAGGAACTGCTGCTTTTGCAAAAATGACTGGCCCTATACATGTGGCCTGGCTATCAGAGCCTGACACTCCCTGCTGCCCAATGTTCAGTGCTCCCACCCTTATGCCTCGGTGGATACCTAAAGCTTATTGACTCCGCTCTGGCTGTCTTGCACTGCAATAGAGACACTTGCTCTCCTTCCCACCTACGCACAACAAACTTTGTCCTCTCCCCACCAAGGATGTGGCTTGAAGCAGTGAGCCATGATCTGTAAATGCATTTTTACTGCTGAAGGCCAGGCTGTAGCTTCCCCTCCTCTTAAGCCACAGTGCCCAGGGCCGGATAGGCATGTGGTTTTTAAGTGAGTCGCTGGCAGGGCACCGAGTATCTGCCTTTGGGAAGAACCAGTATGTGGGGGAGGGCCGAGAACCACATTGGTTCTTTACAAGTCTTCAAAGATATGACAGCCATGGTGGTGGGAGCTCATTTTGCTCTTTCTTCTAAGTTAACATGCTAAGCCACCTATTTGGAGTGAGTTGTCAACATTCCTTTCCCCATCCCACACAACCCTGCTCTACCAAGTGAAGTACAGTCGGCCCTCCACATTGGTGGGTTTCACTTTTATGGATTTTATTATTTGTGAGTTTCTCCAACCCCTGCCCCCCTCAAGTGCTTCTTTTCACAGGGAACTTTCCTTCCTGGCAGCTCCAATCAGGTTGGGCAGCCCTTTAAAAACCTGCCTCTGGTCTTTCTCCTCCAGCCACTGCCTGGTCAGCCAAGGACAGTCACAGCCCCATTTCTCTGCATCACAAAACCCCTCCCAATGCACCCCACCCACCCAAGAAAGCAGATGGAAGAGAAGAAGTACAGGACCACCATGCCAATCCCCTTTCTCTAACCTGGTTTGGACCTGGGTGCCTGTTTTCCCCACTATGCCTCAATCCCCTTTCCATACACACACATACACATTTTGATATTTGTGGTTCTTCCACTTTTGCTGAGGTCCTGTGCCCCTAACCCTAGTGAATGTGGAGGGCCAACTATAATGTCTCTCCCAATCCAGCTGCAAGCCATATTTCTTTTACCAAGTTTCACTAGCCTGTCTTCCTGATGCCCCGTCTCCTCTTTTCTTCCCAAGCTGTCCTCACCACCAGCTTCCGTATTAGAGGTGCTGGGTTTTATCCTAGACTTTAAAGGAACTTTTCAAAGGGTTGAACCTACCCTCATGGTAAGTTCCACGTCTTGGATATTTAAGTATTGTTCTGCTCTGGAATAAAACTCACAGCACATTCATCTCATTCCTGACAAGAAAGCCATCAGTTGCCACTTCTTCCCACCTCCCAACACCATGTCACAGCTACAGACATGTTTCCTGAGAAGCCAAAATGAAAAGCTCCCTTTTCCCTCAGGCTGCAGATCCGCAAAGATGGAAAGGATTCTGCTCAGATAACCCCCAGGACAGAAAGGACATCCTACCCACACCACCCACCTGGGAACCAGTTTCTTCTAAGGGGCCAGAGGTAATGGCTTGAGCTCCCCACTAAATGTGAACCTGTCATTCGCTCACCTGCAGACAAAGTAGGTTGTTCTCCTGAAGATAGAGGTATTGGAGGCTGAAGAGATTGCGGAAGATAGTGGTTGGAAGGCTGCTCAGCTGACAGCGATAAAGGTGCAGCGACTGCAGCCGTTCCAGTCCACGGAAAGTATCCGGGTCAAGAGTGCGCAGATTGCGGTTGTCGCCCAAGTCCAACTCTTCAAGAGCCTGGAGGTGGCGGAAAGTACCGGGCTGGATGAAGGAGATGTTATTGGAGTAGAGCCACAGGGTGGTGAGGCTTGGCCCAAACATTCCGGGCCGCAGGGTCCCAATCAGATTGTTTTGGAGGAAGAGGCGCTGGGCATTGGATGGCAGCACCCGTGGCACAGAGGAGAAGTTATTGGCCTGGCAGCTGACTGTGGGTGGAGAAAAGTAGCAGGTGCAAAGCATTGGGCATGTGGGCGCTCCCAGGGGCAAAGCCAATAGGAGCAGGAATATGGGAGCCAAGCCTGGAAAAGAAGAACAGGTAGTGAGCCCCGTTACTTGCTGAACCACTGCTCAGGACAGAGATTCCAGCAGTGGCCAAAACCCCCGTATTCAGCTACTACGTGAGCTCTTTTGAGACATCTATATTATCACCCAAACCACTAGGTGACACTGCTCCTCTTTAGTACTCCCTACTAAACCCACACTCCATATGTTCTAAACGTCTTCAACTGAAAGGTTTTCAATTAAACAGACTTTTTAAAAAGATTAAGCCAAGACTGACAACACTATGTTTTGGATAGGCTACCAATTTTGTTTTTGTTTGTTTTTTCAAGATGCTTTACTAGTTACATCTCCCAGCAATTATCTTTGTTCATTGAGGATTGTTTACTTCCATTTAAATAAAAGAAAGCCAAAAAACCTCCCACACCTCAGGAGCAGAAACATCCCCGAATCGTGAGAATCACAAAGTCATCAAGAGTTGGCAGCCCTGCCAAGGTATAATCCCACGTGAGAAGGCATGCATGTGCACGTGCTTCCCTTGGCAAGCAGGGTGCATAGCTTGCCCCATGCACATATGCGCATAGATGGTCTCACGTGAGTAGTCCCATGTATGCGTGTACAGTTCCCAACCTCTGTATGCGTGTGCGTAGGTGGTGTGACGTGATAAACGAGTAACACAAGCTGCTGATGCTGTTTCAGTAGTTCACACCACCTCCATTCGGGCCCTGTGTTGCCTTCCCACTCCCTCCAACCTCCATTTGGCTCTTGATGAGAGCTATGCAAACACACAGAAGAGTCCTGCAAGAAGCCTCGCCCACAGCCAGAGGGTTAGGCACAACTCCATTCCTACCAGTCCCACATTCCCTCAGAGCAGAAAAAATGACAAGCCCCCGAGTTCCTTCAGCAAGACACCCATGATACTCCCCTTGCTTCAATTCTGGTACACTCACTTTTGGGTAGGGGTCTTACATGAACTATACTGAGAAGGATGAGAGAAATCAAGCTCCTTTTTGCCTATAACACCATGAGCTGTGGTTCCTCAAGCCGCACAGAACTACCTGACTTTCCAGTCCCTTCTTTCCATTTCCTCTTGAACTGGATGCCATGACCCTTCCCGCTTTTCACTGAAATGGGAGACAGGGAGAGGAAATGTGAAGTTTCACTCCACAGGTCAGCAGCCTCAATCTGTGGTCTTCAAAAAGTGTTCCTCACAGCATGTCCCTGCCTTTACAAGCTGAAGTCTTCTGCACTGACCCAGTTAGATAAGGAAACAAGGGATCCCTCTGCCAGAAAAGGCAAGACTGTGGGCAAAGCAGAATGACCATTACTTGGTGTGTGTGCAGGGGGGAGAAGGCATCCTGGTGGCTGGAAATGGCTGCCAAAGTGAGATGTTGCTGCCTCACAGTCCACTGCAGGGTCCCATTTCCCCCACAAAAAATAGGGATGATAATCTGGTTCCACACTCACACCCTACACCTTGCTATTAAACCACCTTCCTCCCCCAACCCTCCCCCCCACAAGTCAGGGCAGGGTGGAAAGGAAGCCTGTGTTCCTTGCGGCAAATGACCATTTCCTCCAATAAAAGACAGGTCAGTCCTCCCTCCAGGGAAAACGGGGGAGAAACCATTCTCTTGAGCTGAGTATATGGGGTGGAGGGAGGGAGGGAGGGAGGGAGGGAGGGAAGGGGGGCAGGACGCTGCAGCTGCTAATGTTGCCTGCTTCTGTCTCTGGACTCTTCTCTGGTGCGGTGGAACGGCTGTAACCCAAGGAGTCTCATCCATAATTCAGGCCTGTGGCTTTCGCTGGAGCTTGGGCAGAGAAAGGGGAGGGAAGGGGATTGGAAGCTTCTCATCTCTCCCCATAAAAGCCCTCTGGCCTCTCTGCATTGTCTCGGGGGCAGGGAGCTTTCAGGCAGGTTGTAGACACTGCTGACCTCCCTACTCAGAAACTCACACATACACACATAGTCATTTGCTTTCTCTTTCTGCCTTTCTCTCTCTCTCTCACGCACACACACGCTTCTGGGGGAGCTACTGGGGTGACTTTCATACTCAGGTTCTTCTCAGTGCTGTCATCCCCCATTCTCTAATAAATCCGTGGATTACCCATCCCCATTTATTTTTCGAATTCTTCCTCCTTGCCTACACTTCCACCATCCCAAATTCTAATTGTCATACAGAAAAGGAGGGGGGAGGCTTTACTGGATTTTCTCAGCAAAGGCAAAAAGAATCTCATTCATAATTTTCGAGTGGAAAAATTCAAACTTAACCAAACTACATTTGACTCTTGTACCTCTGATCCTAACACACAATGCCAGGGTTGCCCTTGTTCTCAGCTCACAACATGCAACATCTGTAATCCCCACCCAAGGCCAGACTTATGTGCGCATTAGTTAAGGCACATCCTCCCTAACATACCTCTTCAGAGATTAAAACCCTTGATCTTTCCCTCAGAAGGAAATTTCACTGAATGTTCATTAACCTTGTGAGATAATTCTAGCTTGTACTCCTATTAGCACAAGTCTCTCTGTGTCCTATCCCCTGGCTTTTAACCACATCCCTATGATGGATTATGATTCCCTTGGGAAAATGCAGTAACAACTCACCCCATGAGAAGGGGAGGGAGGAAAATGGTGGGAGGGGGCAAGAGTGGCAGCAGGAGGATGAAGCAAGCAGGTTGCCTTTGGCAATGGAAGTGGGGGAAGCTTCCCTCTCACTCCTCACACCACTTCAGGTCTCCAGCATACATATCTGAATACCTCTTCTTCAGCTATGTAGGAAGCAAACAGGAAGTCAAGAGTGGGACATCTGACCACAGACTCAACCCTCAGGGCAGTTGAAAGGAAGTGTGGGAAAGGAAAGGGTCAGCTTTGGTGGCAGGAAAGGGGAACTGTCAGGGATCACCTTAGAGGGGAAAGGAGGGAAGCTATTAGAGGCGGGGTGTGTATGGAGATTTCTAGGGTTCAGCTCCGTGGGGGAAAGCACAGCAGCTTCCCTGAACTAGGCACTGCAGGGACAACCCAAGACCACAAGTGGCCTATGATATGATCTGGGGTTACGTTCTCTGTAAATATTTGGAATGTTAGTAGTCACTAGCCCAAGATTTTAAGTCCACCACTTCTGTACCTTAACTTGCTGTCCTGATAACCTAAAGAATAAAAATGAAATCTTCTCCAGTGGAGTGGGTTGCTAATCCAACGGGAAGAGCAAAAATAAAAATAAAATAAAATAAAAATTTAGTCTCTATGAAAATACCTTTCCCCTGGCTTTTTAAAGGTAACAATTGTTTCCTTGTCCAGGCGCACATGTTATGTTTCACAAGGAACGGCACTACTGACTACAGATGAGCAAGGGGTTGAAAGAACACATACACCACTCTACCTTGCTTTCAAGCAGAGCATTTGTCAAAAGGCCAGGGCACAGTACGGACTAGAAAACAGCAAGAAAGACAGCCATCCATCTCTACTTCCTTGTGCTATCCATCCTAGGTAAAAAGAGATCTATAGCAACCTTTAGCCATCAACTGTAGCCATCAGCTGTTGCTTTTACCTTTTCCTGCCAGAACACCTTTTTTTTTGGTTCTGTCTTCAAAAAGTAAGCCAATTTAAAATGCTTCAACCTTCTTTTTTAAAAACTGCTTTGTTACCATCGCTTGCTCCCAGCTTGTGAACTCATCATCCCAGCACCCTCTCCCATTTCCCCAGAATACTGCCAGATCAGGATGCAGTACGTGGCCAAGAGAAGCACTGTTGGTGAGTCACAGATGAGAATTTTCCCCCATTCCAACACCTCGTTCTACCTCAAAGGAATCATGTTCTTGCTACTGCACTCAGGTTGCCTTCCCTTGATTCTGACCCCATAGCCTTTCCACAGACTTTATACTGTTGCCAAGGGCAATATTAGGACAACTGTCAGCCCCCATTTGGCCCTCCAGTTACCAATCTATGTGCAAAAACACGATGCAGAAGGAATGACAACAGGCCACTTCAGGCAGTTCAGATCAGGGCTTCAGTGACTCCATTATCAAAAGGACAAATGCACCAGAACCTAATAGCTATCCAGGGCTTTATAGATCTTTTTTCTCAAGTGCTATTTTCAAGATTGCCTGGAATGGGTTTCTCATTGTCCTGATCAGAGATATATTGTTGTAATTGCCCACATGGATGTTCCAAGCCTGCATGTGCCAATGTCTATAGCCACTTCCCCATCTTAGTAATCTCCAAATGTATTGGAAAATGCTCATCACTCTTATAGATTCTGGTTGGGGATGATGAGGGTTGTAGTTCCACACATCTGAAGAGTTAGGGAAGTCCGGTTTTTAAAACCTGCATAGAAAGACTAACAAGGTCTATCTGGGAAAAGAAATCTATTTGGGAAGCTGGGTTGTAGGCACCCTTTGACATAGGCTATGGCAGAAAGCAGCACTATGACACCCCTTGTGGTCCAAGGCACCACCTTGAATCTCACATCTGGGGAGCCCCAACAGGAATTAAAACAAAAGTAACAGCTCTGTGGTGGGGCAGGCTGGGGGTGGGGGTGAAGAAGACAAACATCCCCAGGAGGGGCCAAGAGGGAGCAGGCCCTGACGTGGCTGCTGACGTGGGAGGCAAGCTGAACCAAATCCAACGCCTCTTTCGTCCATAATTTAACACCCCCAAAATAAGCAGCTGCCTGTTGTTGCATAACCCATTGGGGGCCAAGGCTATAAATGGCAACAAGCAGAGCTGAGCAGAAAAGCAGGCCTCCAGTCCATGCAAGGTGCTGTGGCTGGAGTGGCCACCACTTGGCGTTCCATGCCTGAACCCCGTCCCATCTGTTCCAGAGAGCCCCCAGGCAGTGGAGCTGTCCAGCACAGAGAGGGCTGCCACCCTGTCTGCTGTACCTGTCATTCCTTAGCTCTGGGGCCCAAGCAGCATTCCCTGCCCTTCATGAGTTCAGCCCTGCCCCATTGTCTCCTTTGAGATGCAGAAAACCATTTCAAACTCCTTCCTTCCTTCCTTCCTTCCTTCCTTCCTTCCTTCCTTCCTTCCTTCCTTCCTTCCTTCTCCCTCCCCCTCCTCCCCTCCCCATGGTCCAATGCATCCCCTTTAAGGCCAGCACCTCTCAAGGGGGCTACCAGAAGCTGAACTTTCTTCCAACTTTAGGAGCGAGGCGCTTGACCTCTGAGCTAGAGAGAGAGAACCAGCTGGACTGACCTCCAGGGGAAAGAGCTTGACCCTTTCCTCGGCTGCCAAGCGCTCCCGCCCTGGCAGCAGTTTGGGCCATGACGCCCCCTAGACCTCGCATGTTTCCCCTCTCCCTCTGGGGGCGTGATCAAGGCTTTCGAAAGGGATCGGAGAAGCGACGAGCGAAGTCGCCCTACTTGAGCTCTGGGTCTGCACAGCCCAGGGAGCTCGGAGCCGCCCGCACCTCATCTGGCCTCCCGCTCCCGGCTTTCAGAGGTCGGCATCATTCCCGCGGCGATGGAGCTCTTTCACGGTCCCGCCGAAACCAGAACATTATTACGGAACAAGCAAACCCGGAATAACCACCACGGCAAGAAAAGACACCCGGGAGCGCCCTGTCCGCGTGAACATGATCTCACCGCGCTTGAGGAGGGGGTTCCGCTCAAGTCGCGGTGGGGCCAGGAGGGGAAGGTAGCGGAGGGGCAGGAGCGGTACGAAGCCCACCCCCTCGGGACGTTCTCCACCTTCTCCCGGGGAGCGACTGCTTTCCCCCTGCCAGAAACCCAGACTCCGGCGGGGTTAGAACACCTCCATCTCCGGCTGCTCGAAACTGCCCGTCCGCACGCGATATCCCGCATCGCTCCCTCTGTCGCCCCCGCGCGCGTCCCTGTTCCTTCCAGCCCGCCCCGGACCCAGCAGGTCCCGATCCCGGCACGCTGCCGACGCCCGAGGGGCTTTCTTTCGCTTACCGTCCAAGGTGGGTCGCAGTCGAAGCAGCATGGTGCCAGGCAGACGCGGCGGAGGGGTGGCAGAAAAAGACCCCCAAAAAGCGGCGGGGGGGATGGGAAGGAAGGGAAGGGAGGTGAAAGAGAGGGAGCCTGGAGGCGGCGGGGAGAGGGCAGTGGCGGGGGGGAGGGGAAGTTCCGAAGTCCTCGCTGAGCCGTGCAGACAGTCCGGGTCCCGAGGCTCCCTAGCAGACGGCGCGCAAGACGAGCAGCCCGGGCAAGTCTGGGCGCAGCCTGCGGGGGCTCATGGCCCCCCGCCGCCCTCGCTCCCTCCTCGGCCCGGCGCTACCCTCCGCTCCGCCGGCGAGAGCGGCCGGACCGAGGCTTCATCCCGGGGGCTCCTCCGGGGAACATCGGCTCCGCTCCCCGGCGCGCCGCCGTGGCACAGCCAAGCGCTCCGCGAAAGGGAGGCGAGCGGCCGGGCGGCGGCGCCTTATTCCCAGGGACCGCCGGGGCTCCGCCTCCTCTCGCTCCCACCTTAACCCTTTCCGGGACGGGAGGCTCCGCTCCTGCCCACTCCCGATCCAGCCACGCCGGCGAGGCCCGCGCTCGCCCCCTCCTCCGGCCACGCCCACGGGCCTCGCCCCACCCTTCGGGCGTCATCGCGTCTGGACCCGATCGGGCGCAGCCGGCCGGGCGGTGGAGGGGGGGGACCCCATGCCGTGTCCGCTCCGTCAAAAGCGGCGGGATGAGATGAGCGGCAGGACGAGGCTTTGCCCAGCGCGCTAAGAGCTTGTACACTCCACATTTCTTAATCCGGATTAAGCCTGTCTCAAGCACCCCCGGACCTGATAGAGCCATACTTGAACCAAACCCGTGGACTCATGAAACTGCGAAGTCTGCACGCGCTTACTTGGGAGTAAGCCCCCGTGAACCGAGCGGGACTCACTCGAGAGTTGGAAGCGAAGGAACGGCTGGTTAAAGAAAGTTATGGGAGAACACAGGACGGACGTGTTAGGAGATCTGGGCATGCGCCCCGAACACACCTGCTCCGATGCGCATCTTCGCGAGAGGTCCAGAGGCAGGACGCCTCGTCTGCCGAGGAGCAACGGGTTAAAATAGGCAAGTCCTGAAACTGAGCCCAGCGCTTTCTAGGAGGAGAACCAGGAAGGAAGCGCCCCCTGGCACGCCCCCCTTTAAAATAGAGAGGGAGCCTCTGAGCATGTGCAGAGGTTTAGTTTTTCACCCTTGGGAATAATCGACAGAGCAGGGAGGGTGAAGTAGGCGGATATGGTTTCTAGATTGTTTGAGGAGGAGTGCTTAAAGTCTCCCACGGGGAGCTGTTTCTGGCTACCTTCCTTCATCTTGCAATCATTATATTTTGGTTCCTGTTTGTCCCCCTGAAAACTGTAGAATGTTCTTGAGGGTTGGAATCCGACTTCATTCCCCGTGGGAGATTCTGAAGTAATCTGATCAGTCTCGCAGAGCGAGGGGCAGTTTCCCCCCACCCAGAGCCGAGGGAGGAGGAAGCGGGGTATTGTAATAGTGTACCTCTCCCCCACAAATGGAAAGAGGTGGCGAGCCCGGTGATCCCCACTTGTCAGAGACGAAGAGAGAGAAAATCGGGGCAGAGGAAACCCAAATTAACTGAAGTTCCCTGAGACTGAGCGTGCGGCTGCTACGGAGGTGAAGTCCTTGACATTGATACGACCGTCTAGGTTGGAAGGAGGGACGGAGGATCGGGCTTCGCGCGAACGTCGGATCCGACAGAAACCAAAGGGATCCTCTCCCGGGCATTCGCGTGATTTCAAGAAGTCCTCTGTAAGGAGATGGAAGAGCTGCCTTTTTTTAAAAAAAAAAGACTTAACTCCCTCTCTTTCTCATTTATTGCAAGTATGTGTGCGAAAGACCCGCATTCAACACAGGCACCGGCCTATCCTGTCTATCCTTAGAAGCAAACCCAAGGGCTTCAGGGATCTTTATTTCCCAGGTCAGGTGTCTTTCGAATCTCAGCTTTGATTGACCGATGTCAATCTGATTGTTTAGCAGAGCTAAACCAATGCCGCGGAGGTGACTTACACCTATACAGGAGGGCGTGTGGCAGAGTGGTTCGAAGGCTGGACTGCAGGCGGAGAGACCTGGATTCCAATCCTCCTTGAGTTTTGATTTCCATTGGTTGATGCTGGACCAGCTGCCTTTTCGCAGTCTAACCTACATTGCAGGGTTGTTGGAAGAATAACACCAGCCATCTCTTGAACAGACGTTGCAGAAGCGGTTTATTAAAGAAGAAACTGGGTAGGTGCTCTTAGGGTCAGCTCTATAACAGGCAACTCGATCGTCAGAGGGGCCTCGGGCGCCTAGGAACAGATCTGCTGCCTCAGGATCCCAATCTGAGCAGGATGAGGGCTCAAGGCTTCAAGGCCAAAAGTTGGACGGCTTCTAGATCTAGAAGATCACAGTTCCCAGAATCCCCCACATGCTTCGTTCTGGCAGGGGAATTCTCTAACTTTGGTCAGGGGAGAAGGGAGTGAATAGGACCGCTGGCCCCTTTACCCGAGAACTGTCAACATGGACGGTGAGAGGAGCTCTCTTTGGTTTCAGGATGGATTCTTGCCCAGGCGTTCCCTGCTTAGCTTCCAAAATCAGACTGGACCAGATCTGTTCGGATGGTACCATACAACAGCTGCAAGGGCTGCCATTTTAATCCAAAACTTGGAAAAAGTACTTTGAAAGACTACATCTTCCAGAATCCATCAGTTAGCATGGTCACTGGACATGGGAGTTGAAGGATTCTGGAACTATAGTCCAAAAGATGAACTCCCTCAAACTCTGCCTCCCTTCTGTTGGTTAAGACTACTCTATCACTAGCTTTTCTTGACAACATTTTTTTCAGAGGGGGGTTTGCCTTTGCTTTCCTCTGAGGCTGAGAAAGTGTGACTTGCCCAAGGTCACTCAGTGGGTTTTCCTGGCCTAGCAGGGATTCGAATCCTAGTCTACCAGAGTTGTTGTCCGATGGTTAAACCACTACACTATGATGCCTCCACCTTCTATAGAAGGCAAGAGCAAATAAAATTTCTCTCTGCCCACTTATGACCTGGCCAAGGCAGTTCTTGGGAATTAGGAAGGTCTGTCAGTCTCCGCCCTGGCCCCTTCCTGGATTCCATTGCCTGGAAGAGAGAACCTTGAGATCTGGAAATGTCAGAAGCTCTAGTCAGCATGCCCAGGGGTAGGAACCGAGGGGAGCTGAAGTCTAAAACACCAGAGCCAGTGTGGTCTAGTGATCTGAGAGTTGGACTGGGAGCTATTGCTGTTGTTGTGTGCTTTCAAGTAATTTCTGACTTATGGTGACCCTGAGAAGCTATCACCCAGGTTTTCTAGGACAGAGTCTGTGTGAGGAGCCTGAAGCCGCACATGAGTTTCCATGTCTGAGTGAAGAATCCAATCCTGATCTCCAGTGTCCTAGTTCAGTACTTAAACCACTTCATCACACTGGCTATCCAGTAGGAGATGAGGATTCAAATCCCAGATCAGCCACAGCAACTCTCAGTCTCACAGCCACAGGCAAACTCCCTCTGAACAAATCCTGACAGCAAAACACATGAAAAGGTCACCATAAGTGAGAAACAAATTGAAGTCACTCAACAACCACAAGTCCATTTCCACATGGGACTGTTATAGTGCTATGGTTCCACTTTCAACATCCTCTGGAATCCTGGGGTTTGCAGCTTTGGGAAACCCTGAGAACGAAACCTTGAGAAAGTCAACAAACCCTAAGCCAAACTATGGAAGAGGTCAGGAGCTCACTTCTAGTTTTTTTTTTTTTTAAAAAAAACCAAAAATGTTAAAGGAGGGGGAGAAGGCTGCAAACTAGTTAAGGAATTGTTGCTCTGGGGGGTTCTAGGAAAGGCAATTCCTTCTTTTCCCCCCCTCAGGCTGGAGAATCCAGAGAGGTCAAGGACTACAAACACAGCCTTGAGGGCTAACCTGCCCCCACCCCTTGGTTACAACAGTGTCAGACTAGCAGCGGGGAGATCCAGTTTTTGATCTCCAGTTAGCCTTTTCTTCTCTTTCCATTGAGGGGCGTTGGGCCAGCCACCATTTCTCAGGCTAGCCGACCTCAGAGGGTTGTTATGGGCATCACAGGCTGGTCTGAGCTCTTCAGAGGAAGCCTGGTATAATAATAGAGGCGGGGGAGGAGGAAGAAACTCAACGTGAGCATGTTTCCCACTTCCACGTGTAGGCAGAGTCCCTCACTTCTGATCCACGCCAGACCGCCTCAGTATTAAGCGGGAAAAGTGGTGCAGAGCTTCATTCGAACATTTGAGAGCCTGAGGAAAGTTCCTCTTCTGGGGGACTACAAATCCCCAAGCACTGGCTATGGGAGAGGATTCTCGGAGTTGTAGCCCTCCTCCCATCCCACAAAAGGGGAACTTTCCCCAAGTTTTGCTGAAAAAGCTGCGAGGACGAGACTCCGGGAATTCCGGAGCTTCCCTCATCCTCCTGGCAGGTGTCTCTCCTCTCTCCATGACGAAGGACGGCCAGCCGGCCAGCCAGCCAGGAAGAGGGCCTGAAAGAGGCCACCCAAGAAAGCCGGCGACTCCTCACGAAGCGCACCCGTGGGCCCCACACCCTCAGGAGGAGCCGGGGGAGAAGCGGCAGCGACGGCAGCAGCCCGTCTTCATGGCAGCCGGGCACAGGCGCCAGCTGGTAGAAGCGGCAACCCTGCCAGCGCCTCCCCTGCCAAGAAGCGCCGCTCTCTCGGGAGAGTCACCCGCAGCTCCTGCCAGCGCTCTCCCACCCTCCCCTTCCCCATTGTCTCCTCCTCGGACTTTGGGGACGTCCCAATTCGCCCTTCTCCCGTTTCTCACGTGCAAGGAGAGGCCGACAAGAGCCAGAGCGCGCGGGGAATCTCTCCCCTCACGGGACTTCGCCGCTTCCCTGCCAAAGAGGCCGGTCGTGTTGTGGCCGGCGCCTCAGGCCCGTTTCAGGGCGGCGCCGTGAGGAGAAAACGTAGCGGTGTGGCTGGGCTGGGACGGGGTGGACAGGACGGCTAGGTAGCCGGGGAAGGAGGAAGGCTGGCCGCCCCCCTCCGCTGCCGCCTGGCCCCTTGAACTCGAGGCCGGGTCGGGGCTCTTTCCTCTCGGAGATGGACCCGCGTCCCCGGAGAGGGCGAACCCGCTGGAGGCCTATGGTCTCTGGATGGCCCCGGTCGCAATGCAGCAAGGCGACCCGGGTGCCCTGCGGGTGTTCGGGATGATTAGGGAGGGCAGAACGACGAGGTCCGCGGTGGCCTGACCGGGCCGAGCTTCCCTTGTGGTGAAGGATTCTGAGCCACCCTGCGGGATCGATGGAGGAGGAACACTCGGAGGCGGAGGGGGGAATCTGTGGCCCTCCGGATGACTGCAACTCCCAGAAGCCCCGGTCAGAACGATAAGGGTCTTAAGGGTCTTGCAGTCTAAACAAATCTGGACGGCAAATGTTTCCCAGACCTTGAGTTTTAAGGCCCAGATTCTTTTCTGGGGTTATACAAGATGCCGGTTCTAAGTGATGCCATAGGGTTGGAAGCAGAGCTGGGAAAAATGATCTTTCTGGACTGCAGCTCCCAGAATCCCGAGACAGCATACCCATGGTTTCATATGGACTGGGAGATTTTGAAAGTAACTTTTCCAAGCTCTGGTTGGAACTTCCTTCCCGCCCCGGTATCCATGGCAATATTTGCCAGGATAGCAACTCAATCCTTAGCACGTCGATGTGGAAATAAATCTTGTTCCCTCGGTGTAACTTATTTCTAAGCAAATGTGTGTAGGGTCACCCTCTGGCCGCCGGGTCGCAGAATCAGTCCTATGCATCATTAGTCCGAAGTAATGTCTCATTAAATTCATAAAGTTAAATGGGAAGGTAGGTGTGCCTAAGACCGCGCGCAGCCTTCTACCAGGCAGCTGGAAGCAGGTCGCGCTCCACACCTTCAACATCTGGAATCGACAGAACCTTGTGTTGTTCTAGAAAAGCCGCTGAAGCGTCTAGGTTGTGCGGTATGAAGAACACCGGCTTTTAAATGGGTCTGGTCATTTATCAGACTAAGGTTCTGTCGGTCAATTTTCTTCTCCTCAAAAAGTGGACAGAGGCAGAACACACTCCCCGCAAACGCCCTGGAGCCAACATGTTCTTAGACTTGAAATTCTGGCAAAAGCTGGACCTTTTAAGGATTTACAGAAACGCTATCTTATGACCAAAAATCAACCCACGTTGAACAGCTTTAGTTATTATAACTTGGAACATGCCAATTTATTTTTTTTTTTAAAAAAATGCGAGTGACAGAATGTACACGCAGGATCTTCTGAAATCTGCATTAAGTAATGAGCGAAAGAATTCTCGGTGTAAATGACCTCATCTCTCGATGCGATGGAGTGGGCCGCGATTGTCATTTATAGGGAGATGCGCCTCTGATTGGCGTTGGCTATGGAGGAGGGGGCACGACTGGGGAGACCAGGGGGAGATGATATATATATGTATGTTCGATTCTACGACCCAGTCAACCCGTATTGGTGAGGAGCTCTCAAGAGCCTGGGGAGGGGCTCTTCAGTACAATCTGGCATCGAGTTTGTTTGCCTCGCTGCCTCCGGAGTGAAATATCACAAGATGGAGAGACAGACGGTGAGGGTGCAGGTGGGCGGTGGCGGGCGGTAGCTCAGGCTGACTCAGGGGGGCCGTCATCCGCTTGGTTGGCCATGTGCGGCTCTCCGAGGGAGGGAGGATCACTCCCAGAATGCACCGAGGGACAACCAAGCCGGGGCGCCTGCCATCATGAGCGTGGCAGTCTCCTCTCCTCCTTTCTTTCCTCTCCCTCTGCTCCCCCATCCTGCTCTCAAGGGCTCCTCCTAACTCTAGATCCCGATCTCTTCACTGTCTCCCCCTCTCTGCCCATTTAGCCCTTCCCATCTCCGCTGGCTTCATGCTGTCCTTCTTTCCTAGCTTCAGAAAATTATGTTAGCTTCAGCTGGTGCCACACCCCCCTCTTCCTGGCAACCTGGAGTCCACAAGGATGAAGAGGTGCCCTTATTGGACCGCACACCACTCAACATCTTTCCTGCGAGCCAGGTCTGTCAGATGCCACCTGGATCTATAGAAGCAAGACATGATCCTGATATGCCCGTTGACAAACAGGGCAGAGCTTGGGGAAATGCCACTCCAGTTCTTGTACTGGCTGGTGGATTCTGGGAGTTGTAGTCCATGCAAGGCATGTTCCTAAGCTTTGGAACAGGGACACATTGCTTTTTGTTCATACATAGAGGTTTGTTTAACAACAGCCCCCACCACATACTAATAGTCATTGACAGGGTTCTTTCACTTCCCAGCAATATGCCCAATCTTTTCAAAATCTATCTGAACTGCTAGCCATCGTCATATCATGTGGCAATTCATTCCATTCATTCCATTTCATTCATTCCATTCAATTCATTCCATAAGTTAATGGCATGTTGCATGAAGATGCTCTTCCCTTCCTTTAGCAGGAACCTAAAGCAAGTCAATTTCAAAGGTTGGCTCTAATTTGTAGGATTTATCGAGAGTGCATGAGAGAGGACACTATTCAGCCTTCTGCCACACAGTGCTCTCTGATGTATTGCACAACTCCAATCATTCCCAGCCAGCATGGCCATCCTGGCTGGCTAGATGATGGGGTTTCTAGCTCCAAACATTTGGAGCAGATAAAGACTGGGAAGGGCTGAAAATTCCTTTATTTTCTCTGCAATGACCTTTAGCTCTCTTTCTGAATGAGTGAATCCTGCTGCATTCTTGGGGTTTCCTTCCAAATAGAAAAGAACGTTCCCTTTGAAGTCCAGATGCGTGCCTTCTCCAAGAGCCATCACAATAGCTTACAGCAGGACTCAGGAACTGTTGGATCTCCGAATGTTTTAACTGTCAACTCCAGTATGAGGGGCTGTGAGAGTTGTAATTTCCAAACTTCTGGAGAACTGAATGTTCCACAGTGTTAGCTTACAGAATCTGAAATTTGGGAACACTAGATGTACCACCATATCATCATACTTGCTGTTTTTGTTTCAGTCACTTTCCTAACCATTCTAACATAATTTTAATCTTAAAAAACCCTCAGAAAACAAAAGCCCAAATGGCTTGACTTTTTCAGTGGTTTTTCCACTGCTTTCATAACCCAAGATCTCTTTTACTCATGGCTATAGCTATGTAAAATCATATCGGAGTACAGTATATGTGAAGGTAAAGTTATTTCTCTCTCTCCCTTTTTCTCTCTAGACAAAGTGTACTGCTTTGCACTTACTATTCACGTTGAATGAATCTCCTCTGATATCTGTACTCCAGTCACCCAGTTTAGGGACTCTTTTGGTACATTTTGCAACCTTTCTGATTTTATCTTCTGTAATTTTTGAGTGCCACCTGAAATCTGATTGTTTTGCTGCTTCCCTCTTGATACAAGATCATTTTTGGATAAAAAAAAAATAGCCCCTTTTCTCCCAGATCAGGTCCTTAAGAGACTCATCTGTTCTTCAAAACAGTGGGATTTTAATTTGGATACATACAACATTGAGCAGCAAGGCTTATATTCCTTCACAGTTGTGCAGTGCATTCCTGTGATTACTCAGTAGCAGAGAAAAAGTACTCTGTGCGTGTTCTAAGAATTTCTCAACTGATTCTACATGTTTTTTGACTGAATTCTCACAATGAAGACAGTAAGATGTGGCTCTAATTAAAACTTTTCTCCTCTCTCCACACTATGTCTTCCTTCAGTACGTTCCTCAATGCCCTCAGTTTCCCACTCATTTATTCTGATCCTTCTGAATATGTGCAATATAATTCTTTAAGCTTTTTTAAAAAAGCAAAGGAAAAGGAAGAGAAAAAGAAAATACCATTGAATTCAGTGAGACTTGTTTCCATTGAACAGATAGAAAGGTTTTATATTAGAGGTTTTATATTAGAGATGATCTTTTTTTTTTTTACACATCCAAAGGACTTGGCACAACCCACAATACTTCTTTAGGAAGCCCATCATGCAGCTAATGAGCAACCTACTCATCCCAGGATTTGTCCCATATTCCTCGACATGAGTGGGAATATAACACAGAGTTTCTTTGACACGCACTAGATTCCAGTTGCAGAACTATGATGTGAAACTTGCTAAGTAACACCTCTCAGACAGTATCATTCTTCAGACATGTCAAATCCCAAATCTATGTGTGCACCCTGCAACAAGCTTCCGACTATTAATTAAGAAGATGGACTGGGCAAGGAGCTTTTCAAACGGAAGTGGTGCACATATATGGGCCGAAGGCTCCCTCTGGTGGCAGCTGCTAAAATTTCAATATTTAGTAAAGCCGCAGGAGGATATCCCAGTCTGTTGCAGCAAAAACCAACCAAGAATTTTGCAACACTTTAAAGATTACTGTATTTATTATGGCATACACTTTCTGTTTCTCATAAAGTACATCTATTAATAAATATGCTAGTATTTAAAGTGCAACAAGATTCTTTTGTTGTTTGTTTTCAATACTTGGTGACTATCCTATCCTTATTTGTTACATCACACATTCATTTTGACATCATGACAAAAATCTCCTTGTGTGTTATCATGTAGGAAAAACACATGTGTACTCTTTTTAGTTGTTGGAATCAGAGATTATCATGAGTTCCAGTATGTGCAGACTGAGGTGAAATTCATCTTACACTTAACAGTTTACATATGTTCTTCCCACATGGGAGTTGTAAATGTGTAGGAAAAAGGTTCATGAGTGAAGCAACATATACTTGCTTCCAGGGATGTGGTTTTGGCTTCAGAATTGGCTCTTATGTGGTTTTGACTCATTTTGTGCATGTGCCCCAACCCCCTGGGCTGGCCAAAGACATTTTTACATTTTTTAATTTACTAAACATAGCATGAACTATATATTAAGTAAATTATACTTACAAAAACACATTCCTTTGCAAGACACAGACAGAATCATGTTGGGGGTCTTACATTCTCACAAGTAGACTTGTGTTTGTGGGAATTAGAACTGGACAGTCCCATAACATCCATATCCAGTAGAGGGCTGTTGTTATGTTAGTGCATAGCGGAGCCAGCAAAGTGACTAATGTGCAATGCATGTTGCGTCAGGCACTCCTGCTAACGTCCTGTTACGCATCTTTGCAATTCAATAAGGGTTTCTCAGTGCCTGTTCTATGTAGCTAGATACGTGTAAAGTTACATAATGTAACAAAGCATATAGAATTCCATTGAGCAATGGATTCAAAGTAAAGGAAAAAAGATTTCATCTAAACATCAGGAAGAACTTCCTAATGGTAAGAGCCATTCAACAGTGGAATACGCTACCTCAGAGTGTGGTGGAGTCTCCTTCTTTAGAAGTTTTTAAATAAAGGCTATATGGCCATTTGCTGGAAGTGCTTTGAGTGTATGTTCCTGCATGGCAGGGGGTTGGCCTGAACGGTCCCTGTGGTCTCTTCCAAATCTATGATTCATATTTCCCACTATAAAATCTAAACAATAGTTGCAACTTACGCAAAGACACTCATGAAGGTGATTTATTTACCACTGAAGCCTTCACAAGTCAGTATCAATTGAAAATGCATATTTATGTAACAAGCAATTATCTGAAAGGGACCCAGGTATCTTGCTGCCTGAGGTGGTTCACCTATCTCCGCACTCCAACTCTTTTTATGTTGGGAAGTCAGGTGGAAAAAGGTTGCGGGTGGCAAGCTAGCTCATGGCAGGCTGCGTGTTATGTAGAGCTCTGTCCTCCAGCATTTACCACTTACTCACTGCTCTACCTGTCCACTCGTGGAACGGCTGCATGGAAGGCATGGCAGTGTCGGCTGACATCCATCATAGGAACAGGACAATTGATACAGATGAACAATGCCTAGCAGGGTGCACAGGATGTGTTGCTGCCTTTCTTTCTCCTGGCATGGGGCAGAGAGCTTTTTCCAGTAATGGTGCCTGTGAGGCACTGGGAGTGTGTGGTGAGTTGAGATAGCCTGCTCACTCATTTGGTATAGCAAATAAGAAAGAAAAGTGTCTGATTATGGGAATGGAGGCAATAGTAGAGCTGGGAGAGGGGCAGCCAAGAGAAATAGCCATGGGGCTGCTGCCTCCCCAACTGCAAGAGGTGGCCACCTCAAGCTTTCCCAATGGTAGGTTCAGCCTAACTGACTCATAGGACTGGAAGAAGACATACTGAGGTTTAAGAGGCTCCATAGTATTGCCTCAATATGTGGATTATGTAAACTGTTTTGGGGAGTGGGAGAGAGAGGGACCTGTACTTGAGAAGGTGAACTGTGGCTCTCCAGATTCCCTAACAACATGGTCATACTGGCCGAAGAATTTTACGAGATAGAGTTTTAAAAGTCACTTTTCCATCAGGTTGTGAAGACATTTAGCTGTGTCACTGCAGCCTGGAGTTGTGATAGTACACCTGACATAAAAGCTCTGCTGCTGGACACCTAGAAGCTCTGCTGCTGGACACCTACTGCACACCAGCAGTAACAGCAACAGGGACATGGCAGTGGGGTTGTGTGCAGGTGCCAAAACTTCCCTCATTTGCAAATAGGGAGCCGTCTGGGCACATGTACACACACTCAGCTGCTGCACCTCTGACAAAAGAGACATGGTGGCAGGCAGGTGTCCATGCCTTAACTGCTCCCTCATTTGAAAACAAGGCAACAGTTTTGGCATCTACACTCCCCACCATTCTCACATCTCTGATGAAATGGACACAACAGCAGTCATGTACATGTACACAAACTATGACTCTGGAGACCAGGCTAATTGTCACTTGCTCATGGAAACCCACTGGGTGACCTCAGATAAGTCACATTCTCTCAGCTTCAGAGAAGGGCAAAGGCAACAAATCTTGCCAAGAAAATCTCCATGATAAGTTTGTCTTAGGGTTACCATAAGACACTTTTCAAAGGGGAGAGGCATGATGGAAAGGATCTCCCCCTGTCATTGGCACTTTGTTCTCGTGTGCCTTCAAATCACTTCTGACTTATGGCAACTCTAAGGTGAGTCTATCACATGATTGTTGTTTTTTTTGTGGGGGCGGGCAAGACTTGTTCAGAGCGGTTTGCCTTTGCTTTCCTATGTGGCTGAGAGAATGTGACTTGTCCAAGGTCAGCCAGTGTCTAAGCAGGGATTTGAATCCTACTTTCCAGAAGCCTTTAATAAACAAATAAATATTTGAACATTTAAATAAATATTTGAATATTTAAACCGAAATTCAAATATTTAAATTGTGAGTTAACTCTTGGGGTCCCTGGCAACAAATTATATTTACAAGGGGTCCCCAGTAAATAAAAGTTTAAGAACCACTGGTCTATGAGACTGTTGGCCCTTTAAAAGATTGTTTTGGAGAGGATGCAGCCATCTTTGTTTACTTCTGCATTTTGCCCTGCTGCCTACACAGAAACTGTGAATGAATGGATTTTATTCATTCTTTTCTTTTTTTGCCTCAAAAACCACATTGGTGAGGGGAACTGTGCCTTCCTATGCATGTTGTGTCCTCACTGGGCCCTGTTGCTTCAAGCATTTTTCTCTCAGCCTGCCTCACCTCTGGATTGGGGACAGGAAGGATGCCTGTGGCACCGGGAAGATGGATGGATCACAGAGAGACAAGGTGTAGGATGGCTTTCCTCCCTTCGTTCACAAGACCTTTTTAACGTGAAAAGGGGGGAAAAAGATTTCCACCCTTGGCTTTATTCCTAAAGAGGGCAGACGCATGAACAACCAATGTGGCTGCTCCTGTCAATTCCGGTTTAACTCTCACAGGGGAGTGGCAGCAGCCAAGCCTTCTGACATCAAATTGATATGGTGTAGGCATCTATAGACATCCTACAGGATCACCTGGCCAAACCGCTTAACCATCATTTTGCCCCAATTATTCTGTATTTGGGAAGGATACTGTCAAAAGATCTCTCTTACTTACCTGCTTCTGGATCTGTTAAGAGATGCTCCTATTGTTCTCCCTTCCCACAGGCCCTAATAGGAGGTTTTTAAGATGTGTGTCCATGTGCCTGTATACACATACGCACGTATATGCAACATAAATATTTTAAAGTTCTGGCTTTTTCTTTACATTTACTTCCTTCTTCATTCTCTTCCTGAGTCCATTTATGGGTTCTATTTTTATGTGCACTAATTCAACAGTTGTAAAACTGTCAATTTCATTCAGGTGTCCTGAGTTGAGAAAAATTGCACGCTCCATATTTAACTAGTCAAACAGTCTGGCATTAGTTTCCCTTTACAATGGGGTGCAGTCCTTTTTTGGGTGGCAGTTTTTATTGTGGGTCATTTTAAATACACAATCCCACATTATATATAATAAAGCTATCACTAGCTGCAATGAGTATGGAGGACATAAATACAGGTAAGTAGGCAGTAGAAAAATGGTTACATCTGTTCCTACCTTCCCTCATTTTCTTACACTCAGTTACATTCCAGGAACAGACACTTTATAAAACAAGAAACAGAACTCAGGATATGAAGAAGCAGCAACATGAAAAAATTTGGGGGTGAGAATGTATTTGATTTTCAATGACTGCAGTCATCAAAGGTGGAAGCAATTTCAACTCCCACCCAAAGGTATCTTAAGGTAGCTTTGTTAATTCTTGCTGTTCACTAGAAAAGTGAAGTGACATTGTTGTACTAATGAACAAAATGTACTCACTTATTCCTAGAGGTGGAGGACCAATGGTCATCCAGATGTAATCGAGTCTGACTCCCACTGTCCCTATCCAGAGTGGCCAGTGCTCAAGGGCTGCAAGAGTTGGAGTTCTACATCAACCAAAGGACCACAGGTTCCTCACTCAAGTGCCACACTGTCAGAGAGTGACTTCTCTTTCACTGGCAGGGATTCCACAGTTGGCATCCCCAGGGATCTTTGCAGTGTATCTCCATGCATTCCACCAATCACAACCACAGGCGTTTTGTTTTCAACTACATAAATACCTGATTATGTTGCTCAGCTGTGTCAGCAAACCATCAAGTGCCTAGCTATGCATTATACTTGGTATATCAGAAATAGCGATGTATACCTCAGGCACTGATTGTTGCAAAATCTAGGGCCTCTCCAAAGAAAGATAGAGAAAGCAATAAGGCTTTGTAAGCAAACACACAAGGCCATGGAAGTCACTGGTCACTGCTCTTGCCATGATTTATTTATTTATAATTGCCTACAATTATTTCCAACTTAGAAGAGCTTCAGAATACCCAACAGTCACTAGCACTAACAGATTCACATAATACAACTTGGGTGTACTGTTCCATGTGGTAGCTCATGAAAAGTATTCCCTGCATATGGTGGGAGAGGGAAGAGCCTGTCATTTGCAACCGTGGTGGTAGGTAGTGGTATACTGGGGAATTTGGAAAGACATGACAGTCCCTGTAGCCTTGCCCCCAGGTAGAGTCCAAAAATACAGGCAGCCTCACTGATCCATTTCAACAAACCAGCATGTCCTGCATTTTTCAACAGTGCAAAGTAACAGAATTGACAACATCTTAATATTGAGTAATCCAGCTAGTTGGGTTTTTTTTTTTTTTTGCCTGCAGTGACCTGTTGGGTGATCAGAGTAATGATTAACATTAAGTAATTCCTTTTAAAAAACAATATTCCAAATTCCTGAAATAGACAAGTGGATGCAAGCTTACAGATATCACTTAAGAGTGTCTCTCACCTGATCTTGCCCCGTATTCTTGGGTTTGCTGTTTGAGAGTTTTCTCGTCTCAAAGACAGCAAATTCAAAATGCCCTCAAAGATTGATATGCTAGCAGTGAAGGTTCTGTTTGATTATGAGCTACCAAGAGGAATGTATCTCAAGCTTGTATGAAAGGGAAGATGCTAACATATGCTTCCTATAGGAAGAAGCTGAGAAATCAACAGAACTGGAAAATACAGTGAAAACTTGATTAAGTCAATTTGCAGTTTAGCCTTCTTTGGATTTTTATTGCAAATGGAAGACATCAAGTGTGATTTGAACAATCTAGGTTCAGATAAAGCAGAGTTTACATTAATGTGTTTGTGTCAAAGATATAAGGAGTGGGAGAGCAGGCCAGCAGAAGTTAGCATATATATGAAAAGACAACCTCCCCCGCCCTAATTTTATTCTGGTGATCAAAGGTTCATAGAACAGTCTCTGCACTACTTTGAAGGATATCTATTTGTGAATTTCATTTTTTTTAAACATTGTGTACAAAAGAAGAAGATTTTAACAATCAGGAATTAAACACTTTTCACCTCATGTTGAATCCTGCCCCATACAACTGGATGGATGGCAGCTCCTTTGAGAATGGGTGATTTGAACAATTATGTGAGAAATGGAAAGGGCCTCAACCAAATGTTAGAAATCAGGCTCAAAGTTATTACTTTCTAGATTTCTCTGTTTATACCAAAATTGATTCAGGCTTTTCCCAACTTATTCTGAAGAAACTTTTATTTCTGTTATTCTTAAACCAAGTGAATGCCACACTAGGTATGTGAATTATCTCTTTCTTAAACACTGAGGTTAAAACACTATCTGTAGTATTGATTAATAGGCTTCAAATTGTGAGAACATCATTAATTCATCCAAACTCAGTTGATTTGTCATAGACGGGGAGCCAATAATTTCCAAAAAGTCCTGCTGCCGCCATTATTTCAAATGATGCCACTTTTGATAAATAAATAGTTTATTTTGACATCTTATAAGGAATTTAGCTTCCCTCTGGTATTTTTGAATGGATTCAGATTTTGACCTTATTTTTAGGTTGAAAGTGATTACAAATGGGATACTTTCTGATGGCGTACAAAACAGGGATGGGAACCAGCATGGTTTACAGGTTTCGAGCATTGAACTATGACCTTGGAGACCAGGGTCTCATTTCTTGCTCAGTCACGGAAACCCACTAGATGACCTTGAGTGCATCACACACTCTCAGCCCCCAGAAAACCCCATGATAAGTTTGCCTTAGGATTGCCGTAAGTCAGAAGCAACTTGGAGGCACGCAAAAACAACATAACTGGGATTCACAACAGGCTGAAGTTTGGTTGTGGCACAGAAGTAGTCCCACACCTCTGTCTTCCTTCCAAGATCTATGTAGTTTTGTCTTGCTTGTCATTTCCACATGATGGGACTGTCCCACTATGGTGACAGGATGGCACTAGTTGGCTGGTTGTGATTCTGCATGAAGTTGTCACCAGCCTGCTGTTATCCCATCCCCATTTGCCATGCTTGCAGTGTATTTGCTAAGTAGATAAAATCTCTTTAGCGCCCACAAATGTGCAATGCTCCCATACCTACATGTCCTGTGAAAGGGCAGGAAGTGTGATGGCAACACTTCCTTCCCCAGCGCAGCCTGGGAAATGCCCATCTGTGCTGCAGAAGGAAGAGGCAGGGCCATCTTGCTCCCTTCCACAGGGAGTCAGTTCCATGCAGAGGGGAATGTTCCTGTCATGTTCTCTTCCCTGCTGCGACTGCAACAGGATGACTCGCAAGAGCCCCGTCATGCGGAAATGGCCATAATAAAGTTGGGCCATCCTGTTCAATACAGCTGACCTGATTTTGGGCATGCCTGCCTGAAGACTGGATCCCATTGATCTGTGTAGCTGAGCTGAAATCTTAAAACTGGAAGGTACTTGCAAGAGACATCTAGTCCAACCTCCTACTATGCAGGAATATGAAACTAAAGGACTCTCAAAGATGGCCATCTGACCTGTTTAAAGTCCTCCAAAGAGGGAGAGTCCAAGATTCTCTGAGACAGTCTATCCACTGTTGAAGAGTATTACCTGTCAAATAGTTCTCCAGTGTGGTGTAGTGGTTTGAATGTTGGACTAAGACCCTGAACACAAGGGTTCCATTCCCCATTCAGCCATGGAAACCCACTGAGTGACCTTGAGCATATCACACACTCTCAGCCCCAGGAAACCCTGTGATAGGTTCACCTTAGGGTTGCCATAAGTCAAAAACAACTTGAAGGCTCACAATAGCAGCAACATATCTATGGCTATTTCTACACTAGCCTGTTATAGTGCTATGATTCCACTTTCAACATCCTATGGAATCCTGGGGTTTGCAGTTTAGGGAGGGGCCAGTCGGAAATGTGTGGAAATGGCCTATGTTTGGAACCTGCAACTAGAAAAACTCAACTAGGCAAAATCCAGCAGTCTCTGGATTTATACATGGAAAATATGAATATAAGACAGTTTTGTAGGCTGACAATCTTTATTTATTTCTAGACCAGATTCTTTTTTGCCTGAGTTGATAAAATTAATTGTTTCAGGGCTCTTTCTATTATGGTATTAATTAGTTTAAATCTTAGGCTTATGCCTGTTGGGGCTAATACTTCATTTGGATTATTTGGTAACTGGTAATTTTATTGATGTCCAGAAAGGATTAGATCTTTAGGCATATTGATTCCTCAGAATATTACACAAATGATTAATCTGAATTTGTCTCTACTGCTTATTGAAATAGCTTGATTTAGATAGACCACCATCACTCAAATTGACTACATAGGGATAAAGTTAATATGCTTAAGATGGATGTCTTATTCTTACCATAGCTATTTCATACTCTCTGAAGTATTTCATTTTATATTCCCGCAGGTTTACATTCAGAAAATGAACATTGTATTTAAGAAATATATATGAAAGGTCTTCACTTGAAATGCTCTAATTATCATTTTTTGATGACGGATTTCATCTTCCAGCTTTGAGTTTGTATCATAAAGGCCTACTTGGCACCACTTTGTGGCTAGCCTTGTGCTCTCGATTCTGTCCATTTAAGGAAGAAAGGGACAGTGCATTCTGCAATTTCTGCAGCCAAGGAGGCCTGTTATATGATTTCTTGTCAAGTACAATTTGATTTGTATGCTTTATTCCTGCAAGTTGGAGTTTAATTGAGAGACAATGTAATTGGATTACTGTCCCTGAAAGACTTATACTCTAAAGCTGGAAAGATAAACATCTACCATTCATGTTCATGTTGTATGTAATTTCATTTTCTTCCCCTCATCTGCTTTTGTGCCTTCTTTCTCTACATAGCATGCCCATGAGGAAATATTAATTCTGAAATTATTAGGTTCAAGAGCCACTCGTCCGTTCACATAGAGCAAGAATTTGAAGTGTACCAGCTTTCCAGATGTTGAATTGCAAGCCTCATCAGCCTGAGCCACCGGCAGTGTGGAATGCTGGGAAATGTAGTCTAACCACATCTGAAGGGTCTCAGGATTTCCTCCACTGGCTTAGAGTTCTCTCTCTCTCTCTCTCTCTCTCTCTCGATGTTCTCACATCTATTTTTATTTTATAACAAATTGCTAGTAGGTTGCTACTGTTACTATGACTCTGCTTTTGTTACATTATTTTTCTTGTGAGTCTCTTAAGAGTGCATCCATATGGGAAACTAGGATACAAATTTAAGACAAAAAAAAAGCACAACCTCCAAGGTAAAAAAACCCCCATCACTAAGGGCCTTTCTGAACTACCCTTTTATAGTGCTATTATTCCACTTTCAACATCCTGTGGAATTGTGGGGTTTGTAGTTTACTGAGTCTGAAGAGCTGAGAATTCTAAATGCCTCTCCCTAAACTGCAAACCCCAGGATTCCATAGGATGTTGAAAGTGGAATAATAGCACTATAGTGCGGAAAAACCTTTAAACTTATCATTGGACTCTTCTGCATGTATTTCCTTCCACACCTGTACTACTGTACTTTGGGCCACAGAGGAAGAATGCCATTTTTGCCGCCTTTCCTTATGAAAACAATCACCGCAAAATGAAAGGCAATGGGTGAGGAAAGTTGGTTCTAGCCCAGAACTTTGCCTGGTGTTTTTTTTTTTCCCCCTTGCAGGTATTTTTTTTAAAAAGTATGGGTGTCTCTGAGCCTGCCAAATTATTTTCGGGGCAGCAATTCCTTGATAGTTTCCGTCAGCTAGCATGGCCAATGGCTATGCTGACTAGGGCACTGTGGAAATTGTAGCCCCCAAAATAGTAGCTGTTCCAAGCCATGCTGAGGAGGGAGTCTCCGCTCGCAGTTTCCGATGGCGCGACGCATCACCTCACGTCGCTTACGGGGGGACTCTTTCAGCAAACCCACAGCATTCAGCAGGGTTTCCTTTCAGCTTAACGTCTCTAAAGGTCGCAACGAGCGGCTTCCTGGGCCCCAGAGGGTCGTGAGGGGGAGGAGCGTCCTCCTTCCGTCGAGGAAAGCAAGGCTGACGGAGCAACCCTCGTCCCGCGTCCCTCTATCTCCTTCCCCGCGGCGCGCACAGCAGGGAGCGAGCGAGCGCCCAGACGGGGGCGAACCGCGCGCTCCTTTTGGACTGAAGAGGCGCGGCGTCTGGCCCGGGTGGGCGCGCGCGCGACCGAGCGGCCATGGCTGCCACTTCGGGCAACACGAGGACGACAATGGTCGGGAGGCCGCCGCCGGTAGACTGACGCGCGCAGGGTGAGGGAGCGAGGGAACCTGTTTGCCGCGAAGGTGCGCCGCTCTGCTCGTTACCCCAGGGGACCCGGTGGGCTGGGAGCGGCGTCGGCTCAGGGAGACCCAAGGAGCGCCTGGCGCCTCAGACAACCTTCGGCTCCTCCGTGCAGGGGTGGGAGGCAGACGGGGAGATGGAGAGCGGGGAGGGAAGGCCGCTGTCCAATGGGAGAGGGAACCTGAGGGGGCAGGGCGCGGGTGGGGCTGGCGAAGGACGCCCGTCCGGGTCAGGGAGAGGGAAGCAACCTGCGGGGGAAGAGCGGGGGTGCGCTGTGAGGCGGGGCGGGAGCGATGTCGGTCGCCCTTTTGACCACCAGAGTCGTCGCCCTTTGCTGTTGCCGGCGGACCGAATGGAAGCGAGGCCCTGGACGTGAATAGGGAGGTACGGCTGGGATACCGGGGGGCATCTGAGACAATGGAGGGAGACCCTCCGCCGGTGGTCTGGTCGGAAGTCAGTCCCTCTAAGCGTCGTGTGGAATTCGGGCTGCCGGGATGGCTTGGGGACAAGTGCCCCTGAATACAGAAGGGACATGGTTGTTTATATGTACGTGTGTATGTATGTATGTATGTATATTATGTGTATATATATGTGTGTGTGTGTGATTTGATATTTATTAATTTTAATACACACCCACACAAACAAACTGATTCACAACTACGGGGAGGGGGAACAAAAGAAAAACAAAAACAATCTATACCTAAACAATATATAGGTAAAACTAAACTAAACTGAATTGATTTAAACTAAGACATAATAGCAAAACCTCAATCTCATAGGAGAACTTCAGAAAGTCTGACTTTTGTGGGGGTGTGTATGTGGAGAGGAGAAGACAGACAAGAGCTTGCTGTACCCAGAGCCTGGCTATATTTGCAGGAGAGACAACACAAGAAATGTGCCACAGGCTACCAAAATAGATCCCAGCTAAATGGGTCACTGCAGTGGTGAGTTTATATCCTTCCTGCTGTGTATTATTTAATTAGATCACTTACCTGTCCTGTCTCTGGGGCTCAGGATAGACAGTATGGCTCAAAATCTACCTGTAAAACCAATCTGTGTCCATATGCCAGCTGTGCATAGGATTAAAAGGCCTCATACTTGTTCTGGCCTCTGAAGGATGCTTGGAAAGTGTTCCAAGATTACATTTTATGGAAGCTAAAGGCTGAAAGATGTTTTCAGCTGTCATAGAGACTAAAAGAGGCAGAAGTAGAATTCAGAGGAGGCCTGAATTTCTGAAGAAGGCTTGGCAAAATTGTTTTGTCTCCTTTGATAATAAATTATCTGGTGGCTTTCTGAATCCCTTGGTCAGGGAGGAGTTTTGTGTTGGTGGAATGCAGGTGTAGGAGGATTCTGGGAAAGCAGAGGCCTTATTCAGAAACTGCCCAAGGTCATCCAAGGGACACTGAAACTGGCAACAAACAAAGATTTGTTTGCTTCTAGAAGGTTGAAAGTGTCTTCAGAAAGCGTCACTGGTGACATGCATCCCGTTGCCATGTCTGACAAACAGGTTTTCCCTTGTTGCCAAAATGGTATGACCAGAGGCAACAGTGGAAGAAAAGAAGTGTGTGGGCCTCTACCTTGTTTGTTTGTTTTCTGCATCTTTAAGCTACCCAGTAATCTAAATTCTCTGACTGGTGTACCACCAGCCGCAGCAATCAGAAGCAGGACCAGCTCTCCTGACCTCCCACCCCCATTTTTGTCCTTTCTTTCTGTTTAGTAAGACTGTGGGAAATAGTTGTTTTGTTTTCAGCTGATTGTATCTTAAGGGTTTTTTGGGGGGCTTAGGAAGGAATTTTTTTTAAAAAAAATGCTTTCAGTAGATAAAACATTTAATTACTGAGTAAAACCCTTCTCAGACCACTTTGATAGTGCAGTTCTGAGCATGCTTATTCACATGGTAAGTCCTCTTGAGTTCAGATGTTAAACTTTCTTGAGTTCAGCAAGACTTTCTTCCTTTTGTAAGTGTAGATAGGGGACTGCGTGTTATAGTGTAACTGGATGGGAGAAAAGAAGTGCTGGGGAGAGGGGGAACACAGTGGCCAAGTGAGCAGGGGAGAGAGAGAGAGAGAGAGAGAGTCTAAGGGAGAAGGGTGGACTTTTGGGCAGTGCGATGGTATTTGAGCAGTTAAAGAAAAGCAGTTAATGGGCTTAGAGCTTGGCAGGAGAAGAAGGATCTCATATAAACAAGGCTAGGGTTGGGATGTGGCTGCTAGCTTGGAAGGATGCTTAGGAATAGGGCATTCCACATTACAAAATATTTCCATTTAAAAAGAACTTTGTTCACACAAGGCACTGCATTGGTAAACACCCTAGTCTGAGTTTTGTTTGCTAGATTCCCTTAGGAAAGGGTGAATAAAATCAGTTAATTCGTTAAGGTCAGTTTGTCTCCCATAATGACCATGGTTTAAAGGTCTGAGCACCATTCTGAAATAAGGGTTTTGCAGAGATAAATAGTTAACCTTTTCATGAAAAGTATTGCCTGACTCCAGCCTTTTCTCTCGCAGGTTCTGTCCACTGTTTGTGGTCCTGAAACTGCATGGCAAAGAAACAATGAAAGGGAACAAAGTGTTTGAGATGGAGAGAAGATTTTTTTGGTGGTAGTGGTGGGACTTTGGGACTCACAGGCTTGAGGATATGTACTTCCCACCAGACATATTTCTAGGATTGGCTCCAAGTTATAATTTCCACTGGCTCAATTATTACCCAAGAATTTATTCAAAAGCTCTTGTTTTTTGTTCAGCTCAGGAAATAGCTGCATTGGACAGGACTTGTTTTTCATGCTCTGGGTGATCACAGACTTTGGGCTCAGAGCCAGATCCTCAGGGCTGGGTTCCAAATGTGTATAAATAAATATTAGGTATGCATTAAATGACACTTAATGTACATTGTCTTCTTGCTAATCCAATCATTATGATGGACTTGTGTTGTTCTAATCTATGAACGTTAGAGCTTTTGTCCCACCAGGTCTAGATTTGCTTTTCCAGCTGTAAGAGGGCTACACATTTTAGAACATGAGCCAACTTTCTTCTCTGAAAAGGGAGGAGGAAGCTTGCTGGCTGAAGCCTCACACCCCCAAATAGGTTTAGCACCTTGAAGTTCCAATCTAAAACCGAAAGTAGATGCACAGCTCCCCCCTGCATGTGAAAGCTACCACCTGCCACTGATTGGAGGTATCATTCAGTTAAGTTCAGTTCATGTCCTTAAATCGTGTCACCAACCATACTTCACAGCTACTCGTATTACTTGCTTTAGTAGGTCAGAATGCTGTGAAAAGTGCCTGGTTGTCCTCCTCCACTCTTTGCTGAAACAAAATAGGCATGGATATGTATACATAGGAGTGTAATGTATATATATTTTAGGTGCGTTGTGCACTGTATGTATATTTGGCTCCTGGCAGTACTAGTGTAGTTTAGAAGTAAGTGTATTTATCATGACAACTCATTTTCTAGCTGGCAGTTAATGGTCAAGAAGTGGAACTTGCAATAAAATCTTGCAGTGTAGCGTGCTCCTGTTTGAGATTCTAGCCAGCTGGGCATTCTCTTTCCCAGAAAACATTATTCCATCCATCCAAACAGCCAGCAAGCCAGCATTCCCTATCAAAGTGACTAGTGCATTATTTTTGACTCCCCCCCATTTTAACTATTATTTGCACTTCTGCAGAGTTTCAGTCCTCCCCTCTCCAAGCCTCCTCATGCTTCCCTTTTGTGCACAGGTGATGCTGTTTTGGCTACACAAGTGTCTGCACTCAGGTAACAGATTTCTTATTAGTGGGGATGGGACGAATCCAGAGTTTTCTGAATTTGAATCTGGATCTGAATCACTGGAAAGTTCTGGGAATCCACAAATCTCATGAATCTTGAGACTTTTGAGTCCTTTTTTTAAAAAAAGGGTTTAAAAAGCAAAGGAAAGAAAGCACTTACTAAGCAGAATTTGACAAGTTTCAAGTCCTGCAACAAGGAAGGCACTTGAAAAAAAAAAAACACAAGCCTTTAGTACAGTCAATTCTCCACCCTCAAGTCCAGTCTCAAGTCCTGCAGGGGACATTCAAGTCAAGTCTCTGGTCCAGTCTCAATAATTCCCAATCCCTACCCACCAGTCTCAAGTCAAAAGAATAGAGATTATTATTATCTTGCAGAGGGAGGCAGCCACAGAGACAGGCAGTACAAGAGGGCACAGGTAGCCAAAGGGCACAGGCAGCACAAGGGAGCACAGGCAGACCAGGAGGCACAGACAGCCCAGCAGGCACAGACAGCACAAGGGAGCACAGGCAGACCAGTGGGCACAGGAAGCCAAAGCGCACAGCCAGCAAGAGGGAGAACAGGCAGCCTCAGGCACACGCGTGTGGCTTTATGCCATGATTTTCATGCACCCAGGGGCCCACCGCCCAATCAGGCTTTTGGCAGGCCTGAGAGGTGCCAATTCTCTCTCCACATTCCAGTTTGAGCACGATCGTGCCCAGGATGGGTGGGAGAAGATGGGGGGAGTGCGATCTCGTGCTCACCACTTTTTCCCCTGCCTGTCATGGCACAATTGTGCCCAGGATGGGTGAGGGAAGATGGATGGAGCGTGATCTTGCACTCACTGGTTTTCTCCCTGCCTGCCCAGGCACAATCATGCTCAGGGTGGGTGGGGGAAGATGGGGGAGCGTGATCTTGTGCTTCCCGCTCTCCTCCCAGCCTGCTGTCACACGATTGTGTGAGCTCAGGTTCTGGGGCATGCAGGGATGCAGCAGTTGCCTGCCTTACATGCCCCTGTGGGCCTGATCAACAGTGGATTCAAAAGATTCAACTTGCCTATTTTGATGGCCGGATTCGGATCTGTGAATCTCGAATCCTTGTTGAGGATTCATGGATTTGGTTGGCCCATCCCTACTTATTAGTATATAGGATGATAAAGATATGTGAGCACAGAATAGTAACCTTGATACTATTAAATTGCAACACACTCTCCATTTCAAATATTAATCACTTTTCAAAACCCACTTTAACACACTTGTTTGTTACAGTAATTCTGTATGACGACAAGATTTCAGTAAGAAAGGAAATTTCTGCATCTTTTCATACTGGGCTAAAAAAAAGACCATGCTTGTGTTTAATTCTGTCTTTTGTGACAGGTGCTCTTTTTTAAAAATAAAAAATAAATCTGGTAACCAGTGGGCATTAGATTGAAGCTGTAGTTGCTTATGTAGAAAGGTACTTTAAGTTGGTAATCACCTTGAGAGTAATCTACATTCCTCCTTTGACTGTAGTGCTGAATTAGTTTAACTACAAAATTAGTCACACTGAGCTCAACACAACATACTTACAAGTTTACACGAGTAGGATTCGGCCATGAAACTACCTAAGTCAGGGATGGATAAAAAGTAGCCCCAGGACCACATGCATCCCCCAAAGATTTTTATGTGGCCGTTAATACCTCCAGAATCCCCAGTTCAACCTTTTTCAAGAAAGAGAATGAATTGCCTCCTCTGAAAGCTGCCAGCTGCAATAATTTACCTTTTAAATAGGTTGTCAAGGCCTCCTTGCAGTATTTATCATTAAAACAATACCCATTTTTTGATGACCAGCAGTAGTTTTCTAGCTATGCCCCTCCACCTTTGTTTTCTTTTTCAGTAGTCCATGCAGTCTCCAGAAAGTTCTAGGGCAAAAAAGTGGCCATTGGATCTGTCACAGTGACCTACTTCTGACCCAGGGTAACCCACTGAGTATAATTGGAAGCTCTGCCAAAGATGAGGGGAGCAAGATGTAGGCCAAGGCAGTACTTCGATCAGATTCAGGAGATGGTGACAGATATTAGTATCAAAGTGATTTCAGCATATGCTGTCCAACATCAAGGCTCAGAGGAAACTAAGACAACTAAATCAACTGAGGAATTATTACAATTTTGGCTGCACAAGGAGGTTGGTTCAGTGTCTCCATTATAGCAGCAGCCACTTCACTAAAGCCTTTCAGCAGCATCATAGCACAGTTGTTAACATGTGCTAAAACAGCAGCTGAGGCAATAGTAAAATAGCTGTAGCTGCAACAGCTAGTGTAGTATACCCACAGGCACTCCTGTAGCATCTCTACCAGCAGTCACAATGTTGTTTGATGATTAAATCCCACCGATGCTTGCAGAAGTCACCAGTCAGCATACAATGATAATTGAATGACCTCTTGGCATCACTCAGTCTAGTATTTGCACACACATCGGGTATAATATACATCCAGGGAGCCAGAAAGACTTCATTATGTGAGTTTGGTGTAATGTTTACAGATAGACTTAGAATTTGATGTTCTGATTTGGCAGGCCACCCTGAGAACTATGTTAAAGAGATGTAAGTAGTTAAATAAGAATGACCTAAGGGAAACATATGGTGACACACTCACAGACTCCCAAGAATTTAGTGCAAGGCATAGTAACCCATATTTTCATCTTTCCTCCCTGTGTGTCACACTAAGGGATTTCACCTATATAGCACAGCCCTGAAGGAAACCTATGATTCCAGTCCCTACCATGCCTTTGATGTTGCCCCAATGACTGGCAGTGAAGGATTCCTTCCTCCTCTGTTTTTGCCTGATCTCTGCCCATCTGCTCTGCTAGTTTCAAAGCAAAGAGGTTCTTCTTAACAGTTATTTTCTCTGCTTGGGAAACTGTATTGAGAAACTTATGTGAGTGGGTGGGAGGAGGACTTTCTCACAGAGTTGTCTCTTTGCACTTTCTCTGCCTGTGCTCTTGCCAAGTGCCAATTCCCAAGAGTCCTTTGAGGAAACAAGGATCCTGAAAATGATATAACTCCTATGCAAATCTGCAATGTTATGTCCCTGTCTAGGATAGCCAGATGCAGAAGAAGGCTGCTTCCCTCTATTGTTAATAGTTGTGTAGAAGAGGTAATTTCAACAAGTGCAGCTTTTCACTTAACTGGATTTCCATCTTCTGTACAAAGATGAAAGATGCAGTAGTCCTGAGAGCCAGTGTGGTGAAATGGTTTGACTACAACCCTGGAGACCAGGATTCAATTCCTTGTACAGTTATGGAAGCACGCTGAGTGACCTTGGGTGTGTTACACACTTTGAACCTCAGAAAACTCCATGATAGGTTTGCCCTAGGATCATTGTGAGTTGGAAACAACTTGAAGACACACAACAACAAGTCTTGTCTTCCTTTGCAACTGGCTACTCTGCCTCTATTTCTGATTCAAGGCAATGCATTTTCTTGGCTGTAGGGCAGTCTTGCCTTTTGGAATCAACAGGACTTTGGCACATATAACTGTCATCAGAGTTACAGTCTTTGTTCTCAGTGTTGCTTTTAAAAAATTCATTGAGTTGTCTGGGCTTGAGTTAAGTGCTTTGCTTGAATTAAAGGCTCTAGTCATTGCTATGCAGTCAAACTACTGACCAAGGGCATTCTGTTCATTGCATTTCTGTTCATGACCTTTGTGTCCTAGTATTATTCCTCTTTTTTGGTTTAGTTAATTATTCACAAATTGCAAATGAATTATTTTAAAAAGCAAATAAATCCACAATCTTTTTAACCTGATTGTACTTCATGTATCTTGAAAGCTTTTCTTACAGAACCTTGTTTTAAGGCACAACCTTTTGTTAGTTTATCATGGTTGTCAACTATTTTTTGAGACCCTGGTTCCTGTGCTTTTAACAACACGTGACAAGCATAAATTTAGTGATCCTTTTAAAAAAAATTAAAGCAAGGAGACTGAGTGATGAGAAAAACATTCTCTGCTTATTTTCTGGATGTCTGAATACTGTGAAAAGTAGAAGAGTTGCATCAGGAAAAAAGATGGCAAACTCATTTTGGAAAGCCACTTTTTAACACATATACACATGTTTGCATGCATGTGCGTGCGTGCGCGTGCACACACACACACACACAGAGATGTTTGCTATGAGCAGAATTCTGTGCAACTCACCAGCAGGAGTTTTTGAGAATTTCATCTGAATTTTCAAGTGTTCAATAATGTCATCTGCATTCAAGCATTCAGAAAATCATCTGCATTTTCATGCAAGCTGACTTGACTGGCAATTTTCAAAGTAACGCATGAATTAAAAAACATTTTTCCTTCCAATTTTATAGTTCTTTGAAATTTTGTGGTAAATGTTTTGGTTTTAAAATATACCAAAATATGTATTTTATGCTAAACTGTGTAAAAATACATCTGAATGTTCATGTGGACTCCCTGTGCCTCAAAATAACAGTATTGAATTGAATTGTGAATCGACACGTGTGAAACTGACGTGGACCAAAAATAGAGTGGTCCGTACAATTCTGCTCACAAGTTTTTCATGGATGTCTCAGGTTTTTTTTCATTAAGTTTTCTTCATATCAAGGAATAATACTAGAAGATTCCTGAAGATGAAAGAGCAAGACTGATTTTGCACATGTAGGCTGTCACTGGGACACAGAGGGAGCTCTGTCTGCAAAGTAAAGACTGTGAAATGCTTTTCAGAGGAGGAGATGTGCCTTGGAGGAAGATGAATAGGCTGCTTATAATTTAGGAAAATTAACAAGAAACTTGCCCCTCTCCTTCCCCTCATTGGCAATGCTGGGTGATATTAGTCTGTTTTAGAAGTGTTGTGCTTGACATTCAATGGGACAGATTCTCATTTCTAAAAGAGATAGTAACTGATTACAGGTGAAGTACTGACAGAATGTGGGTACTCCTCAGTCCTTCTGGTTTTACCACCTTCTATATTTCATTTTTCCTTAAAAGATCATCAACAATACTCTTTCAGGAGTTGTACATTATGGAGGACATGTGATTTTCTTTTCTAATTGGGGCCTTTCTTTTCCCAGAGTGCAAATAATGTACAGTTCTTCTATAAACACCTTAAAATTATCCCTTCTCACCCACATGAGAGCTCTGGTAGGCATATGTTGTTATTGTTGTGTGCCTTCAAGTCGTCTCTGATGTATGGCAACCCTAAAGTGACCCTATCTTTTTTTGAGCAGGGGTGGGGAGATTTGTTCAGAAGGGGTTTGCCCTTACCTTTCCCTGAGGCTGAGAGAGTGTGATTTGCCCAAAGTCACCCAGTAGATTTCCATGGCTGAGCAAGGATTCAAACTCTGTTTTCCCAGTGTCATAGTCCAATATTCAAACCAATATACCATGCTGGCATCACACTATGCATAAAGATGTTGTCATTGTGTGCCTTGGAGTTGTTTCCAACTTATGGTGACCCTAAGGCAAACCTATCACTGGGTTTTCTGGGGCTCAGAGTACTCAAAGTCACCCAGTGGGCTGCTATGGTCAAGCGGGGAATCAAACTTTGTTCTCCAAGGTCATGGCCCAATGTTCAAACCACTAAACCACCCTGGCTCTCATATACAGTGGGCCCTCAGTTTCCACTGGGGTTTGGTTCCAGGATCTCCTGTGGATACCAAAATCTATGGATGCTCAAATCCCATTATATATAATGGTGTAGTAAAATGGTGCCCCTTATATAAAATGGTGAACAACTCAAAAATTTGCTTTTTAGAATTTTTTTTTCTTTTTTTTGAATGTTTTCAAGCCATAGTTGGGTGAATCCATGGATGTAGATGGCTAACTGCATAGACATATAGTAGTGTCTAAATCAGGGATGGGAATCTTGGACACCTCCTCCTCTGAGGCTCCCAGATCACATCATCCTTTCTCTGCCCAGGCTAGTTATTTTATATATATATATGTGTGTGTGTGTGTGTGAGAGAGAGAGAGAAGAGTCCCTGCTCCTTCTTCCAGTGAGTCAGAGAGATAACAATGTCTTTTCCCCGGCACAGCTGTCTCTTCCCTATTTGGAAGTGAGACAGATGCATGAAGCTGCTGCCCTCAGGAGGCAATTAGGACTCAGCTGGTGCTTGCACAGCTGAGGACTCCTCCTGTCCCTTCCCATTGTGGGCAGGAGCAAAGCAGGGGAACTTTATATCAAGGGTGGAGCCACATGCCTCTGATATCATCTGGCCTGGGAAGGCTACAGAAAGAGATCCAGCAATCACCACTCATATGTGATCTCTCACTACTTATCTGAAGAAGTCTATTAGGGTTTTCAGTCATTTTGCCAGTCTTCATCTTGTCTCTTTAGAACCCTGAGAAGCAGAATTTTGAAGGCATTTCCTGGCAATGACACATACCTGATGAAGAAAGCTGCTATTTGTTGTGTTGCTATTAAAGTCAGAGCAGCACAGCCAGTAAAAATTAATTTGGCAACCCTTATCATATGGCTCAGATTTTATTTTTCAAGATGTAGAGTTAGGCCATGATTGTGTGCCTCAGTGTTTATGTTATCTGCTTACACAGTACGTACTGAATTCTAAACTGCAGGTGGGATGAACATTTTAAATATGCTACTTTTCATATTGTGAACAGCCATTAAAAGCCACCCCCCCCCAACAACTGTGTGATTTCTTCAGTGAACACAGTTAGATTGAATTTGTGCAAGTCAAGTCTGGATCGGGCCTACAATTAAGAGCATTAATGACATATATTTGACTTTGTATGTGGTGCTTTTCATACAACAGCAAGCCTCTATAGCTTTTCCAAACAATTTTGGATAGATACGATGAAAGACATTCCTGTTTATAGTTGCCAACAGCATTCCTGGTTTAAACGACAGAGAACACTGTCAATTCACAATGGTCCTTTACGTCACAAATATCTATCAGTAACCTAGAATTGCACATAAATTGCAGTTTGACAGTGCTTTTGATTCTTTTCCGTCTACATTCTGAGCTGGGTAGCTTTGTCTTCATCTTCTGCAAGTAGATCAAGTTGTGAGATTACAATGAATGCATCTGGCACCTTGCTTGCCTTCCTCCTTCCCTCCCCTGTATCTTAAAACTAATGGGAGAAATTTGTTCTGCTTTCCTACTTTATACCTGCAGCTGCTTTGACATTTCAGATGCAAAACAATACTGTGACAAGTGTTGGTTAAAGGCACAATCCACCTGGAACTTTAGGCCTCACTGATATGAAAGAGAGCAGGATGTACTCATGCAACTTCTTTTTATTTCAGTGAGGCTTTCAGAACAGAACCCTGCTATGAACTGTGGCAGTGGCAGGTAGTAGCTCTCATGCCACTGGGTGGTGAATCAGAATTTTAAAAGAGCTGTCCAAGTGTGCTGAAACTTACCTGCAATATAAGTTCAGCACTGGGAGAGCCCCTTTGAATTAAGCATGGACTAAAATCCAGAGCAGATTCTTGGGAGCCACCGCTGAATTGTAGCTTGTTAGATGTTTATAAGCATGGAGTATTTGGCTGACCAGTTGCTGGTAATTTAGTAGAAGACCTGCTAGGGAGGTGGACATCTAGACTAAACCAATCAAATGCAAAAAGACAATAGCTTTGCAGAAGAGAGCATTGCATGACAAACTACACATGGTAAAATTCTCTATTCTGTACAGCTATTAAGGGTGCAGGAGTTTGGCTCTCTTTGACACATGCCCACCCCATCTGTTTTTGTAGAGTATGCATGACCCCCCCTAAGTGTAACTCTGTGACACAGCTAGAAATTATTTTGCCAACTGGTTGCACACCCACCTTTGGTATCAAATATGCTAGTGAAGGCCATTATGTATGCCAGCAGTTCTTAACTTTACCATGCTGCCCCTTTAAATATCTTTTGTCGCTGTAGATTACTGAGACCTAAGGGAGCTTCTGACGTATGTGCAGTAGTAAGAAATGTTATGTGCTTTCTCTCAGCCACTCAGCGTGATTTACTTCCATGTTCTCACTATCTGCAGAAGTGTCAGGTGCTGAGTACATTTATTTTCATAACTTTTGAACAGTTTGAGCTGTTGTGATAAAGCTTTGTACAAATGATGTCTATCACTGGCAAAAGACTCCTATGTATGATCATCTGTTTTCTTGTCCACTTTTCTTCCTTCCTTAACTGTAAAATCTCATAACATTTCTCCAAGGCTTCACGGACCCCCTGTGAGGTCACTGTGGGCCCCTGGGGGTCCATTGACCACAGGTTAAGACTGTGACAAGGCATGATTACACCTTTTCTCTCAGATAGCAGGTTTAATTAGGCTAATTTTTTTTGCAAGTATTTATACAAGTGATGAGAATCCTCTCATAAAATTATAAAACATAAAATAATCTATTAATCTGGAAGTCTGTACACTAACATGATGTTCTATATATCCTAGCCTCAAAGTACAAAATACATACGAGAGAGTAGCCATTTGAACAAAAGAGGAAAGAAGTGAAATGGTGCAAATAAAGAGTACTCCTTTGGAAAATCAGTACAAGAGACAATACTTCATTTAAAAACTGAGAGATGCTGGGGACCAGTTATGGCTGGAAATCATGTTCCTCAGTTTGAAGTCACTTTTCCTGTACGCTGAAATGTGGGGGCTAGATTTTTTTTTCTGCCAAGCATGATTAACTTTTCTTGCACATGTAACATAAATAGAAATTCACCATTATTGTGTTTTTGTCAGTTATGATGTTGGCCATGAGTAGCACACAGAGCAATATTTTATTAGCCAGGTTACCAAAGAAGCCAGTTTTTGTTTCCAGGTTTTATGGGCAGCCCTACACAGAGTGTGTTGTAATAGTCTCACTGCAACATTAACCACAGATTTGTCCTGTAATGATAGACTTGCAGAAATACTTGTGACCCAAGTACAGTTTGCCAGTTGGGCATTACAAAGCATCTTTGCTTGATAAGATCACTGTTTTCATCACTCCAGGCAAACAGCAATTGTCAGAACTCTACTGAATCTCTCATGGGTTGCTGTGTAGGGCTGGTAGTGTAAGCTGTAACTGATGAAGTCACATATGACCTAAGCTGAGAGCCAATGTGTTGTGGCAGATAGAACAGCCTTCTCCATGTTGGTGTTTTCTAGATGTGTTGGACTGCAACTTCCATAATCACCAACTGTGGCCCGAAGCGATGGAAATTGTAGCCTAACACATATAGAAATGCTGGGATAATGTTGTACTAACACCACAAAGACCCAACTAATCTTTAAATCCTCACTCATTATAAAGCAAAGAGCAACCATTCTAATATCTTGATTTTAAAAGAATGTTCCTTGCATAAAATGATTGTCTGCTCATATGAAAGTACATTGTACGAACTGCTCTGTGAAGAACAAATAACAGAAAATAGTGCCACCTAGTGCAATATTAAAATGCAATAAAAATATACATGCATAACAATTTGGCAGTGTACATTATTCCACCCATTCTGCCATAATCTTTGTATTGTTATATTTATTCAATATATTTTAATTCAATATATTTTAATATTGTGGTGTGGGGTGCAGTATTTTCAAATCCTTTCCCAGCCATACAACTGACTGAAGGCCCCTTCATACTACATAATGCCGTAGTTCATCCTATGGAATCCTGGGAATGGCACTTGGGAGGGGCATTTCAGATCTTCAGCCAGAGAGCTTCATTATTTTTCCAAATTAAAAATCCCAGGACTCCATAGAGTACAGCCATGGCAAGTAAAGTGGAATCATAATGCTATTAGTGTGGAATGTGAAAGGGCTCTTAAGGGCCCTCTTGCTCAATTGAGGCCATTTCTGCACTAGGCTGTTATACTGCTATTATTCCACTTTCAACATCCTATGGAATCCTGGGGTTTGCAGTTTAGGGAGGGGCTGGTCGTCCCCTCCCTAAACTGCAAACCCCAGGATTCCATAGGATGTTGAAAGTGGAATAATAGCACTATAGCAGCCTAGTGTGGAAATGGCCATAATCTTCCTTGCAGGGTTATTGTGAAATTCCCAAGGGGTTAGGTAACAGGGGAGAGACTTGTGCATGCTTCATTCAGTTTCTTGAAAGAAAAGCTGGATAGAAAAGTAATCAGGAGTAATAATAGACGTGAAACTCTGGTCAAATGGGCTTTAGCTGTTTTTGGAGCCCTACCAAACCCCTATCAAACCACTGTGTCCAGAGATTCTAGGGATAGGGACAGGGGGAAATGAGTGTGTGTGTACCATGGATGAGCAAAAGGAGATGAGATTGGAAGTAGGGTCCTTCTACTAGGCCTCCCAAACTATCAGCTCCCTGCAGACATTCCGCTCATCTGTTATTTCAGGAGACTGGAGCAGAGCGGGATGAGTTTGGGCCATTCCACTTCCTGGAAGAGCTTTTCCCTCTCCTGTTTCCTCCCCCTCCCATTTTCCTTTCATGTGATGTCTTTTCAGATAGTAAGTTTGTGGGCAGGGCCTGTCTTTTATTGATTATGTATGAGCCTCTCTAAGTGCATTTTGGTTGAGAATTCGGGTAGAAAAGCTCCAAAGATCTCTATCATGTCATTTCTAGTCCTCAGAAAAATATCACCTGTCTCCAGCAGAAGCACATTTATCTATTTATTTATGAAATATTTATATCCTATCCTATATAACAAGATCCCAAGGGCAGCATACGGATAAAATCAATTTAAAATGATTTAGAACAATTTGAAAATTTAAAGCAGGTGTGATCTTACTGTGCCATCTGGGCAGTTATTAATCAGAGAGGATATGTGGGTAGGCGATCTGCCCCATGAAAGGTTGAAGTTGAACATGGAAATGAAAAAAGAATCATTAATGATAATGATAATAACATACGACATACAAATGCTGCCATGGCTGGTCTAAATAAAGACACGCACACAGTGTAATTCTGTTACAGTGAAGAGAAACCCCAAATTTACAAAGGACGTGACAGTTCCAGGCCAAAGTTAATCTTTAGTGGTGAAAAGCAACTCATTTCACATAATTAAGTGGACATTTCACAACTTCTTGCAGTAATGCACCCACATTACAGGTGCATTAAGGAAGTTAAATAAACAAGTAGAAAGTGCAAAGTCTTGTCAGGGATTAAAAGGTCTTTCTAATTATAAGCAGCGGCAGCAGGAGAAGCAGCTGCTTCTCTTTGCAAGTTAGAGCAGTGGAAGTGTCATACCTGGCCAGGGAGCAGTGCTAATGGCTCAGAAGATGTGGACACCTTGCCTGTGACATTTACCTAATGATGTTCAGCAAAGTCAAGCTGATGTGGGACTGGGCAGCATGATGGCAAAAGTAAAGCAATGTAGGTACACTACGTCTCTGGTGCTAGAGAGGTACTGGTGGTGGCTGAGGTGAAATGTTACAGAGGGTCCTGTAAACTTCCCTTCTCTTTAGGGCCCCATATACTAGAGGAGTGCTGTTCTTTGTAGACTGAAAGCAGTACAGGCTGTGCCCCCTCACTTTCCCTTTTCTATACCATAGCAGTGTATATTAAGTGTAATCATCCCTTTTGTTTTGTGTCCTAAAACTTGCTTACCATTCTATGTAGGATGCTTAACACAGAAAGGGATGGATCACCTCCCTCAGTAAAGAGGGAAGTGTGAAAATCCTGGAAATCTTGGTGGGCAGATATGGCATGTAAAGGAGGACAGTTAGTCTAGTTAGTCTACTGTCCATTTATTTAGTGGAAACAATTCTTTATTATCTTCTGTGTTGACCTACCCGGTATCACAAAACATTTCATTTTCTTGTTTTCTCCTTCATGAGACTTGGAGTTTATGTCGCATTGTATTCTGTGAAGGCTAAGAGACTAGATGGAGAATGTTCATGATCTGATTACAGTGATGGTGACCTTGCCAGTTGATGTGTGTCCTTGGCCATTTCCGCCCTACACTGTAATAGTGCTATTATTCCATTTTCAACATCTTATGGAATCCTGGGGTTTGCAATTTAGGGAAGGGCATTTAGAATTGTCAGCTCTTTGGCCTCAGTAAACTACGAACTCCAGAATTCCACAGGATGTTGAAAGTGGAATAATAACACTACAACAGTGTAGTGTGGAAATGGCCCTTGAAGAAGTGAAGGTGAAAGTGACAATAAAGTTGAAGGAGGAAAGGGAAAGATAGATTTCTATGACAATCAGTTGCAGGTCTTGAAAATTAAATTTTGTTCTGGCTTCACCATCAAAGTAAGAAAAGACTCAGCACTAAATGTTTTCCCACAAAGCAAAAGGCTATGCTGTTCCCTTCTCCTTCTACATGGCTCTATGCAGTCTCTTTTTCAAGATAAAGCAGTCCCAACAGGATGGAGTACCTATCACTTAACTGATTGTGAATTTATAGTTTATTATCTTGACTGAATAACTGAAGACTTGGTCTGTGTTATACCTCCAAAATTATGGTGTCAGCATGTGGACATACCTAAGAGCAAAATGCCATTTCTCTGTTAAGACAGGAAACTGCTTTCTGAGTTGCCAATGCAGTAAACAAATGAAAATGGATGAACTGTCTGTGGGAAAGGCAGATAATGGTGACTGTTTAGGGAAATATACTCTGCACATGCACAGAAGCACATCATTGCTATCACATAATCTGTCATATTGAAGAGAAAATTGAGCTAAACATTAGTGATTTCTGGTTCACATTAAGCCACAAATATCACAAGAGAGGGGGATTTGGGGTGTTTGTGTGTGTGGAGGAGCAATTCTACTGGTACATAGTGTTTATAAAGAAGACATATCTGTTAGGATCTTTGATACATGGGTTGTGATAGTCGATAGTGAGTGTAGTGTTCTTTTCATGTGGTCAAAAATACACTTAATTGGATTCCTCTCCTTTTGTCTATGTATATGTTCAAATATTGACTATTTGTCACTTGACTTTTTAGGAGGGACATTTTTCCTGGGACCTCCTGTTGTTTTCTTATTCAAAGCATGAACTGAATTTGTATTGGATGGTTATCTGACTGGATGTGTCGTGCTATGTGTGTGTGTGTGTGTGTGTGTGTGTGTGTGTGGTCATTCCTCTGTGGTATTTTGGTTGCTCCCCTTTAACTGAAGTTGAGGGGTGCTTGCATTTGGGTCCATCTGTCATGGATGGTTCTTCTTGTGTGTATGATTATATTCGTGTTCCAATGGCTGTCTTGAGGACTGTGAAGGTCCCCAGGGTGCAACAAGGAAAATATTCATATGCAAAACTCGTTTGGGTATTTGAATAATCATGCTGGAAATTTTAAGGATAGATAAATGGACAGATTAGCAAAACACATTGTCCACCAAACTTTAGTCTCTAGCATAGGACTTTCCAAATCATGTGCCATGGCACATTAGTTTGTCACCTGAAGTCTGTAGGTGTATTGCCTACAATCTTGGAAATGTATGTTATTATTTATAAATCATATATAAATCATAAAAAATTAAAAATATATGAAAGGTTTTCATGAGACATGTTGTATCCCCGTACCTTTTGTTATTACAATTTATGTATGTGTCTGTATCTTTTATAAGGAGTTAGTTTAACCTCTGGTTTGCTAGTAAAACTGAAAGTATTGTTGTGAAATAATGCACGTCTAAAAAGTGTGTAGCCAACATGAAAAGTTTGGAATGCTCTGTTCTAGCAGATGTGAAGTTGATGACTTGCTTTCAGATTCAAATGACACTGATACTTGTCTGTCACAGCTAGAAAAAATTACTTCCTTGGACAATAATTCCCAGATTCTCTCAGTCAGCATGGCCAGTGGATTCTGGGTGCTGAAGTCCAAAAAATAAACTTTTCCCAGCTCTGAGAGAAAATATAAATGTGCCATCATTTCACACCTGCTAAAGGGAAAATTTAGTCCTTCAAGCCATTTGAGTGTGATATCTTTATTTTGAACAATTGTAAGAGAAACAGCCATAGTTTGTAAGGAGACACATTGCTATCATACATCAGTAAAATGGAAGTTGAGTCTTCCAGAAATGTAACCCTGTAAACAGAACTGGAAGAATGTCTCTGCCTGTGAGATCTTCTGTGGTCACCCACCAGTAGATAACGGGCTGCCAGCCTCTCCTTGTAGTCTGGTGGCTCAGATAAGGGGTTGGGAGGTACACACACACACACACACACACACGCACTGGTGCAGAGAGAGCAAGCCTGGAATCATCTGTATACACAACATATTTCAGTTGTCAGGGGAATTTCTTTGCAGGAACAGGGGTTGAGAAGAAAGGACTGGAAAAAATATTTTTATTATTTTTTAAAATCTTAATGGTGCCTTGAAGTCATATGTTCTCATCTGGAAACCCAGCCTCCTCATTCTAGATTGGTGCAGATGAGTTTGTCTGGTCCTGCTGAGAAAACATCTGTGTGTGTCCCAGCAGTGTCTATTTAGTGGTGATGGCCTCTTTTTTCTGATCTGTGTTCCTCTTGGTAAGTCCACATTTTTGCCTTTGCGGAATAACTTCTTAAAATGATTTTCTGGATTTTCTATTCCTCAACTTTCAGCTTCCTATCTTAAATCTCTAGAAATCATCATCTTTGACCCTTATATGTGTGTGGAGTGTGTGTGTGTGTGTATGCTTCTTGAACACATCCATGTAAATGCATGGACATCGACTCAAAGGTTCCTTGCAAAGCCGGGGGTGCCATTTCATGCCCTGTGAGGCAGTGATCTGACTTATCAGTATTTCTCTATTTAAATCTTTGAAGTCTTGCCAATGGGACAAGGAGGTATGCCTCTGTTCCTTATGCATATCAGATATGTTCAGATCCCTTTTACCCATTTTGAACCTTGAACTCTAGGTCACAGTTCAGAAAACCATATGGGTCACTTCACTCATGATATTTTTCTTTCACAGAGATAAAAATCAAGAGTGGATTGAACTGTTTATGTCATCATCACTTGTGAAATGCAACATGGGCATTTAATTCATCACATGGGTTAGGAAGTTGCTATGTACTTGCAGCAAATAAAGCACTTGCATCAGCCTTGAATAATAGTGAAGACTCATAGGAAAAAGAAAAGGATGTTTGAAAGGATCTAGAGATACAGAGAACAGCTACACGTGGATGGATGTAACTATATTAGTGAATGCATTATCATTGTAGCCAGCAGTCTACCCATTAGGGATGTGTACCAGTCAGTTACTTTTCCACAAACTTCTCCCTTTTCTCCACTGCTATAACTGCTCCATATGATTTTTGAGTGATGTTGGGTGTTTTTGTTTTTAGAAATGTCCCTTCATTTGAGGCAGAATACTTTCTGAACTGTATGTTCCTTTTTGTTTTTTTAATGGGTAGCCATCTACTCAATAACTGAAGTATGTTTATACACAGTTCTGAAATATTATTTTACATGTGTTTTTAAAGTGTGCAAATTTGATTGGTGATATGTATTGAAGTTCTGAAATGTGAAGATTTCCAAATGCAGTGTGTATCTGGTCTGCCATTTCAGAGCAATGCTATGAAAAATTCAAACACACACACACACTAACACACAAACACAGAGGAAGCATGTTCCTCCCACATTCCTGGTACCACTGTGTTTACTATATTCATGAAGCTGGTACAGATTACTTCACCAGAGCTTTTGGCCTTGCAACATCATTTTCCTTCCTCTTGGGAGGGAGGAGACTTAAAGGAGGAGAGGTTCAGTGGGTGTTGACTTGCTGTGTTTGACAGCTAGCCCAAGTCAGACGTGGTCCAGGGCAAGTATCTGCTTTCTGCTGCAGTGCCTCTTGGCTGGAAAAGCTACTTCTCCTGAGAAGCCCATCCGCCTTCTGGATCCTGTCTGACAGTGGCTTCTGGAGAACCCAGCTGATCCTGATTCTGTCTGAGAGACATGGGTAGGTCAGCAATATATTTATACCCCTCCTCTACTTCTGTGTGGTGTCCAGAGCCTTGCTACTCAGAAATTGTAGAGAATTTTGGAATTAAACAAATAAGGCAAAGAGAAACCAGATGTTGTCTGGAGCAATGGAACAGGGATCTCTATAGAGTGACTCAGAGAAATATAGAGAAATGACGGGGGATGGTCAAAGAAGAAAAACAGAGCTCAAGTGCTGGAAAGGACGATATACCAAGAGACAGAGAGGAAGATAGTGCTAGGACGGATGGAAATGGAGGGTGTGTGTGCAAAGAAGGGGATTAGGTAAAAAGCTGGATCTCAAACTACTGTAGGCACGGATAGCTATGCTTTGCTGTTAGAAAACTGGAGCAGATCAAGTTTTGTAGTGTTCTAGTTAGTCCTAATACAGGAATTACTGTACTGTACTAGTAGGATAAGACTACAACTACCAGCATCCCTTGCTATTATTAGCTGTCCAACAACAAGGCAATGTGATTCCAGCTGTTGACTCTGATCTATGGTCAGAGGAATGAGAAGAGAGAAATAAGGAGAGCAAGAGCATTTTATTTGAAATGAATGGAGCAGGTGCGGGGAAGAACATATTTGTTAGTTTTGTCCAACTCGGTTTATTCCACATTTCCAGTAGAAGACTGGAGTTTTACCTAACTTGGACAGTTTCTCCCTGACTTCAGAAAACCTATTGCCTGTTTCAGTTCTCAAAAGGAAATCTGGCTCTGATCCCCCACCCCCACAACACTACTCAGCATGGTTCCAATCTTTCTAACAGATGAAAATCTTGAGGTAATATATGAGCTGAGAGAATGTCTGGAACTAAGGTCATTTCTGCACTAGGCTGTTACAGTGCTATTCCATTTTCAACATCCTATGGAATCCTGCGGTTTGCTTTAGTGTTAGTATAGTGGTATGATAGCACTATAACAGTCTAGTGCAGAAGTGGCCTAAGTGGATCTAAGTCCTGCGAAACTGGGCCCCACTTCCCTTCTAAGTGATTGTGATCTGATAGTGTTTGTTTACCAGCCATTGAGGCTGGGCTTTGGGTAGTTAATATAAGTGGAACATGTTGGAAGGGCTGTGGATTGAACGGGTCCCAGAAATGCAGAACATTATTTTTAACATTTACCACCACCCACATCTGAGAGGGAACAGGCTTTTATTAAAAGAATGTGTGATTAATGATTCACAAACAAAGCTGTAGCTATGAAGGTTATACAATCCAACATACCCCTCTACACACACACACACACACACACACACATGCAACACAGACACAGAGACCCCTGACTATCTATCCATCTACAACCCACCACAATAACTGAAGACAAAACCTCACCTTCTGTGTATTATACAGTACTGGAGAAATACCATGGTGACGAGCTTGCCAGCAAAAGATAGGATGATGGTAGGCATAGATAGCGAGGGGGCAAGTGGTGGCACAGGCACATGTCAAGCAGGAGGATAGGTGATTGACAGAAAGTTGGGTGTCTTAAATTGAGCAGATGGTGGGATGTGAATCTGTGAACATTGGAGGGAGTTTGAGAGGGTGCATTCCTGTTTAGCAGCCATCATTTGTGTAATGAATTATCACGTGTAACTGCAGAGGCTTATATCCATGGCTTCATGCCCTTGCCCTTCTCTTTTCTCCTCCATTGTGTGTCTACCCCACCCATGAGAAATTCCTCAGGGTAGAAGGTCTGTGTCCTCAGCCTGGGCTTACTTTGTAAAGTAGCAGTAGACACATTGCAGCTGTAATTGTAGCTGTTTCTGTAATATCTGTTCTTCCTCAAAGCAAATAAAATTCAAAAAGCTATCCATTCAGTACAGAAATCTGCTTGTGTTGCTGCCTGATGGCCTATTCATTTTCCCATACAAATCATTTCTGTGGTACAGGAAAAAAGTGTGAAGCTTGCACTTGTACTTTCTTGTGAGTTGTGACTGCACAGGTTCATATCTCGCAGCATGCGTATGTGCTGGGATATGATGCATAGGAGAGTTGGTGTGACCATCATGTGATGTGTAACATGCAAATTTCATATCCTTTTCTACAGTCAAGATCTTTCTATAGGAAAAAAAAAGCACAAAGTGGATTTTAAAGTAAACTTATAGTACTGGGTTTCTATGAGATGAAACAAGCATATAATGTGACATCTCTTTTTTTTAGGTCACATACCATCTTATTATTTCTTATTATCTTATTGTTGTCTTATCATTGTTGTCTTATATCTTATTGTCTTATTATTATCTTATTGTTATTGTAACACAGTAATGTGTTACAATAACAATCTTTCAAATGTTCAAAACCTTTCGCATAGGTCATTATAACAATTATGCAAGGTAGGCTAGTGTGAATATTTAGTTTTGGTGATGCATGACTGAGAAAGAGAGGATACAAGCTTGCCTATGGAAGACTTTTGTATTTATGGCTGAGCTGAGATTTGATCAAGAGCTTCACAGGTCATTATACTATATTATATTACTTATATTGCATAATTTTTTTTCTTCCTTTTCTTATCAGGGGAAACTGGTGTTTTGTTTCGTTTTAATTTTTTAAAAATGAAATCCATGGTAGAGGAAAAAAAATCCAATGTAGATGTTCTTGATATAGTTCTACAGCTTTGCTGGACTTTGTGGTAAAACAGAGAAGAATTTATGTTTGTTCAAAGGTAATGAAAAATGTTCAATCCACAAATAAAGGAGTGTATCTCCACTTGTACAATGGTGCTTTCTTGTCTTCCACATCCCCAGTTATAGCCCCTTGTGCCTCTCCCACCAGTTGCTCAGAGAGTTCAGGGATCCTGTAGGAACAGTGTGTGTTCGGACAGTGGTTCAGCTACAGCAGAGCACAGAAAATGTGAGAATCCAGCAAGACTGCTTTGTGCAAGTAGTCATGCTGTTCTGCTCATGAAATATATCTCTGAATCTAAGCCAAAATGTATTAAGGTGTTTTGTATAATATTGTATTATTATACAAAATACCTTTTTGCTTTGTATAAAACTTTTTTGTTTTGTATCATAATACAAAGCAATAGTACAATGTAGCAATGCAGCAGCTCCTCAGTCTGGTAGGACAAAGCTACCAACCTGCCTTCTAGCAGAATAGCTTGTGTAGGAATCCTCTGGTAAAGTCACTGCTGCAAGAAGGCTTTTGCACTGTGCTATTGTGTAGGGTCTGGTAGCCCAAGTATTTGATTTGACAGTGGATTCTCTCTCTCTCTCTCTCTCTCTCCCTCCCTCTCTTCCTCCCCCTCTCCTTCTCCCCACTACCCTTGAATGTTACTAGATGGCTTTTGACAAGTGACTGTCTTTCATATTGATTTGTCTCACAGCAGGACCAAATTAGATAAGCATACCTCTTGTCATAAAACCAGAGTGGGGTAGTGTTTTGAGTATTTGACTAGGACTCTGGGACACCATAGTTCAAATTCCCTCTCAGCCATGGAAACCTAGTGGATTATTGTGGATACTCACATTCTCTCAGCCTCAGAGGAAGGAAATGGCAAACATCATCTGAATAGTCTGGCAAAGAAAACAGTGTCATAGTGTCACCTTATGGTTGTCATAAGTCAGAAATTACTTAAAGTTGCACAACAACAATCATGATCCATCTTTAGCCCTTCTATGATCATAATAAAGGAAATATCTGCATAATCAAAATTCCGTGTAGTGCTCCAAAGCAGAACAGGCAAGCTATGTCCCTGAACCTGGAAAAGTTGCTCTTTTGGATTACAACTTCAGAATGTCTCATGAGATGGGAATCTGAAGCCCAAAAATTAGCATTTCCAGGCTTTGAACAGCTTAATTTAAAAAAACCTTCTACAAGCAATCAGTTCAGACTTCTGGAAAGAGTGTCTCCTTTCTCCTCCTAACTTACTGGAAGAGGAGGAAGAGAAGGGAGCAGCCAAAATATAAGAAGGGAAGCCTTACTCATATAATGTCCATGTTTTGGTGATCCTTTTATCTTGTTATTAGTTGTGCCAAATTGGCTTTGACCTACAGTGATCCTATGAATAAGGGATCTCCAAGACACCCTATTATTAACAGCCCTGTTCAAAGTCCTGCAAAGTCAGGACGGTGACTTCTTGAGTCAATCTACCTATAATCAACCAAAAGGTGCAAAATACATCATCTAGATTCTTAAGGTTACAGGCGAAGACTAAAAAAGTATGCAGGAGAGGCATTGGAGTTATAATGTATGCAATTTGGTCTGAGGTTTTGTGGAGTTAGTTGTGCTTCTGAAACTCTCTGAAGTGTGGAACTGGCGGCATTTTTTTTTTAAATTCCTTCAATGAGCCAGGGACCAGCCCCATGTGTGTGCCCACTGACTACATCTGTTTCTTTCTTTCTTGGAAACTTGGAATAGACCGATAGCCAATAGCTTGTGGACTAACACTGGTGCATGGATCAGCACTTTGAATTCTACTGTTCTGGAGGAAAGTTTTGTAGATAAAGCAGTTGGACAGCCCCTCCCCTACCAATGTCCCTGAGTTGACTGGCAACAAAGATAGTAAAAGAAAACCTTTTTTAACCGTCTTTGCCTGGTGAAGAAACCTATGAGTTTCAGATGCTATGCGGTTTGCACCTTTTGGTTAGCCTAATAAAGCTGTCTCCACAATAAAGCTTTGGATTTTGGTTTATGGTCAACAGGGCTACTGCTGCAATTGTTTTTACCTGTTTAAACTCTTCTCTTGTGCACTACCAGACACTTCTGACTGAAAAGACCCACAGAGAATGTGGTCCTTCACAGAGAGCGAGAAAAATGTTCCGTTTTGGATGTTTTGCTCTAGCAAACTTGCATCAGGCCATCACTGCAGTGGAGCGGCAAAGAAGAGAGACAAGGGACTCAAGGGAACTGATGGCCATGCGGAACAGGAGGAAGCACAATCTACGTGCTTCCTTCCCCAGTGCAGCATGGGAAAGAGGCCAGCTGTACTGTGGAAGGAAGGATGTCTCTTCAGTTCCCCTCCGCAGGCAGCCAGCTGGGTGCACAGGGAGCATTAGGGATACACTCCTATCCCAGCAAAGACACTGCAGGGATGATGCCAGGATGATAACGGAAAAGGGTGAGGTGCAGAAATGGCCCAAGATTCTAGATACCAATTTCTGAATCACTGCTTACCTATGGAAATCTACTGGATGATCTGGGAATCCACGAATCTCACAAATCTTGAATCTTTTGAATCCTTTTTTAAAAAAGAGTTTAAAAAGCAAGGGAAAGAAGGATAATCTTGGGCAAGACACACTCTCTTAGCCATAGCAAAAGCCTAGGCAATGGCAAACTTCCCTCTGAAGAAATCTGGCCAGGACAATTGTCATAGTTTTGCCTCAGGATCTCCCCAGACTGAAAATGACATGAAGGCCCTTTCTACACAGGCAGGAAAATATGGATTAATCCCACATTTTCCTGCCTGTGTGAACAGGGACACATACTACAGTAGAGAGATAATCCAGGTCAAAACTGGCTTTTCTTTGCATAGCTCCTTCTGACATCCTGGGGTTTGTAGTTTGATGATGCACCAGCACACTTAGGCAGAGAACACTGGGGCACCTTGTAAAACTACAAACCTCAGAATTGTGTATGAAAGAGCTTTGCAAAGGAATCTTTCAGCTGTCCTTGAAATCTCAAAAAGATTGTACCTTCCAGTCAAGTCTCAAGTCCTGCAGCAAGGAAGGCACTTAAAATAAAACACCAGCTTCTTGGGCAGTCTCAGTTCTGCACCCTGCAGTCTCAAGAGTCAAGTCTCAAGTCCTGCAACAAAGAAAGCACTTAAATACACACACACACCAGTCAATTCTCTACCCTCAAGTCCTGCAAGGGACACTCAAGTCAAATCTCTAGGCCTGCCTCAACAATTTCCAATCCCTACTCTCCAGTCTCAAATCAAAAAATAATACAGATTAATGCATGCTCAATAAACGATTCTGGAGGCAGCTGCTGTTCACCTTGTTTTTTGTAGGCAACACACACTCCTCCTATAGAATCAGCTAGAGCAGAATCCCATTCTTTCCCAGCTCAAGTTTTTTGGCATTCATTGTTTACCACAGACATGCTGCTGCAACACAAAACCAAAAGTCTGTGTTTCTCCAGCTATCCTTTGCAACCTTTCCAATGGCAATGCTGCTTATAAACTTGCAGCTAGACAGCGGAAAAAGAGGAAAAGGGGTTGAGAAGCATAAAAAGACTTTCTAAAAGGGAGCTTCAGGACAGGTTGACTGAAGTATTCATGTATTCAAGACACAAAAACTAAGAGAGGAAGTGGCATCATGACCAACTTAGTCCCAGAACTGACCAAAGAAAGCTGGTGAAGGGGAAAGTGTGGCTTGCATGGAATCCTTGAACTCCTTTTTGCAGTCTTTGGAACCTCCTGGGACATTCCCACAAGCTCCTAGACCCCCACACAAACTCAGTTTTGCTCCTCTGTCCCTCACTTCCCAATCCCTATCCTAAAATTACCTTGCAGAGGGAGGCAGCAGCAGAGAGAGGCAGCACTAGGGGCACAGGCAGCAGGATGGAGAAATGGCGGCCTCCAGGATGTGCGAGGCTTTATGCTGGTCTGCTGGCCAATCACCCGTGCCCATGTTGGGTGGAGAAACACGTGAGGAGCAGGATCCTGTCCTGGTCCCAAGTTTTCAGGTGTCCTGGTCTCCCAGGTTTTCAAGCGTTCCCGGTCTCCCAGGTTTTCAGGTGTCCTGGTCTCCAGCAAACTGTTTGAGTGGCAGATTTGAAAGATTCCATTTGCCTGTTTTGGCACAGGGATTCAGATTCCCAATTCGAATCCCTGCTAAAATTCAAGGATTCGAGGATTTGGTTGGCCCATCCCTAGTTGTCATAAGTCAGAAATGAAGGCATACAACAATAATGGGAGGAGAAAAGAAAAACTGGGACATTTTAGAAGCAGCTGAAAAAGTGAGATGGCAGCGGATTAATTGGTGCTGTCACTGCCCAGTAGGAAGGATATAATGTGGGGTTCTGGCCTATACCTTAGAAGCATTAATCATTTGGACATCAACTGCCAAAATGTTACTGGACATGCTGGCTGTAGGGGGTTGTCTCTAAAACAGAAAGAAAAGTTTTCAAAGCTCTGCCAAATGTAATCAATGCTCAAGATGCTTCTGTACAGGGTGGTACACATGGTCCAACCCAGAGGCAACTCTGTGGAAGATATTTTTCTCTGTTTAAAATGATTATCATGTTCCACTCAGAAATATATGAGTTACTAAACTGTAGAAAAACTCTGATACACTTTTCTGAGGTTTTCAAGATGACACATAGCTTCATTGATTTTGCATTTTCTTTCTTCTGACTGCAGGCTCAGAAAACGAGTTGCCTCAGGACCACAAGGGAAGTGCCCTAGATGCCATGGAGCCCTGGGGTTCAGGAATGGCCAAACGCTTGGCCACCTTCATCTCAGGTCTAGTGGAATGCATGTGCTTTGCAGGTGTCATCTTTGGATGGACATCCTTGGTCTATGTCCTCAAGGACTTGCACTACTTTCAGGACCTGTGTGGTGGCCCAGTTGCCAATCAAACATCCAATCAAACAGGTATGGTCAGGGAAGAATAATGGGAAGAGAGGGGTTTAATTGGAGTAGAAATACATCCTGAACTTGATGTCAACAGCCCCGTGGCGGGACTGCAGGGTTTGTAATCTCCTTAAGCCAAAAACAACCCACCAAGCCTGCATTGCTGCCTGCCAAGTGCTTCACAATGTTTTGTTTTTTGGTATTCCAAGACCTGTGAGAGAACCTAGTGAGCTTTAAGAAGTCCCAATGGATCACCATATCTGATGAGCAGAATAAGTCTAGCTTGTCTGGCTGCAAGTGAGGCCTTGCTTGCTTAGTTAAGGGGCTACAGAGGGAGGAGGGTGAGTGTACAGATGGGGTGGGCTTAATGGTATATGTGAACTACTGTGTGCAAAGAGCTGTCAAATGATACAGTGTTATCAAATGAGTGTCTGAACAGCTGTTTGTCATAGGACATTTTCTAGGAACAGCTGATGGAGGCCATTCTTTATCCTGAGTGACATCTGTGGTTATGGCTTTAGTCTTGGGCTTGTCACTCCAACGTGAGCGCTTGATTAGAGAACTAACAACTCCCTGAGAGTGTTCCTCTTTCACGGCCACGTGGTTTTTAATTGCAGGATGAGCTCCTCTCTTGACAGTGGCTCTGCTTGAAGAAACATAAACCAACATATCTAATGGCAGGCTGGAGCCCCTGTTCTCTCAGCTGATGTGTTCTCTTGGAAACATGCCAGCATACCTTTTTGCCATTACAGGCTAGGCCATTTGTGTGTGAATAATTATTGAGCTCTCTCTGTCTGTGTGCAGAAGGACTATAAACATTCAAAGACTGGTGTAACAATGTTCAGAGACATGAAGAGAGAGTTGTCACACACACACATGCCCTTTGTCCGACATTGAAAACTCAGTTTAACAGACCCCGTTTCCGCACGGCATTTGCCATGCGAAAGGGTGCCTGGAGCGTCGCGCAGTTGTGAGCAGCAGTCTGCATGATGCACTCACAATTGCGTGATGCTCTGGAGCTGGCAGGTGCCGATCATGCACCTTTTCATTTTCAGCTAGAAGCTGAAAATGGTGCGCAATCATGCATTGCTCCCAGGCCCCATGCGCACTTACCTGGTGTGCGGAGCCTCCGGAGCTGCGCTGGTTGTGCTTCCTGCCCCAGCGCAGCCTGGGAAGGTCCCAGGCTGCACTGCAGAAGGAAGGGGCAGGGCTCTCGCGTGAGCAGGCAGCTCGTGTGGAGCCAAAGGACCCTGGACGCGAGAGCCTCTCGTCAGAGGCTGCTCGCGCGAACCCCGCACCCCGGCACCGGAAGAAGGTAAGGTGCGGCAAGGCCCAGAGTTGTTAATCCTGCCAATTCATGCCAGGCTTTCATTGCCAGGCTCAGCCCTAGAGCACCTAGGTGAGAGCTCTCCTGACCTTAAGCAGAATGCACTTTGATCACTGTTAAATAACTGCATCCAGCCTCAATACTACAGAAATGAAAGTTGCAAGATTTTCAAGTGAGAGGCTGTGAGACTTTCAGGAGGGTCTGAGTCCTTGGAGCTTTTTATTTGAGAAAGCAGAAGTGCTGGTTCTGAGCAGCATGGTGCTACAGCTTGTTAAGGTGAGCTGGGAGGGTGAATGGGGGAGGCCAGCACTAGAATCAATACAAGTACCTGTCCTTCAGTGTGTGTTTGTGAATGTGCACATGTACACGTGCATGTACATATAATGATAGTGTAACAAAGTTACATGTAATACTATAATGAGAGGAAATACAGGTAAGGTTCTTCATGTGATGAGTAATACTGTCTAGTTACCGTTAAATGTTACTTTCAAAAGATATTTTTGGAGGTATTTTAGGCAGCATTTTAAAGTTTTATACTATTCTCTTATCGATCCTAAGAGTTTTTTAAAAAGTAGTGGAAAATGCAACAGGCAACACAACTAGTAATACAGCACAACACTCTGTCTGTAATCACAACTATAATTAGTGGGAGTGGGAGTTTTTTGTAATGCATTATGTAACAGATTATTTCATGTAACGGAATTTTCCAAGCTCTGTAGAAAATAAAAGGCCAAATACTGAGAGCTACAGTGTCAAAAGTATGTGCTTGGGGATCTTTGCACAGGAGGCATTAGGGACTCTGGTTAAAACCCTTCTTGCTTTGCAGGCTGCAGTGCCCAGGATGAACAGCTGTCCCTCATCTTCACCATTGGCTCCTTCATGAACAATTTTATGACCTTCCCCACAGGCTACATCTTTGATCGCTTTGGCACAACTGTAGCTCGTTTGCTTGCCATGTAAGTGCTGGCTACACAATGCCTTTGCTGTTTTCTTTCTTGGAGTGCTCTGTCTCTTTGGAACAAACACAGGATTGCCCAAAGTTGTGCTTTTAATTTTTGTGTCACTGGAAGAAATTCAGCAGAACAATTTTTTTTTTTATCACTGTGTAGCACTGGGAGGGAAGATTTTGAATCTGTTAAATTCCATTCTTCTATGCAACTGTTGATCAGTCAAAGAGCTTTAAAGTGAGAAGGGGTGCTCCTAAACCAGGGGTGGGCAGCATCCTCTAGATGTTTGACAACAGTTCCCTGCATTCCTCATTGGATATCCTGGGTAAGGCTGCTGGGAGTTAACAGTCCGATGGCATCTTGAAGACTGTGAGATTACCACCCCTGCTTTAGATCAAACAGTGGCCACTGCAGGCTGATTAATCTCCTTAAGAGAGAGCTAGAGTTGGCCTTGATGAAACATAGAGTGGGGTCTCCACTCTGAGTACTCCTGTGCTGGGCCTGCAGGTCCAGCTGGATGATATAGTGGAATGGACTGCAGTCCTTCAGGCTGCAAACAGAGCATACCACTTTTGACTGTTTCTCCATATAAAAACAATCTGCAAACAGAAAAATTAACACATCACGTTGAAGGTTTCTAGCCACATCATTTTCCCTGCTGTGATGGCTTTCAGTTTTCAGGGGACACTTCCAAAAATTGATTATCTTCCTGCAATCTAAAGTGGTTCAGTCAATACTTGCTACGTGCGTATATCAGTCCTTTCTTTCTTTCTTTCTTTCTTTCTTTCTTTCTTTCTTTCTTTCTTTCTTTTTTCTTTTTGGAAGGGATAGGTGAAGAAAGCAGAAATTTTCTTTTTTTTTCTTTTTTCACTTTTATTATGAATCACATACTAAATATACATTAATATATACCGTATTACAATGTTATTACAAGGAATTTTTTTTAACAGCAGTACCTTTTAAATCTATCCAAACTCCTGCCACCCCCGAAGCAGCTAACTGAGGATCCAGACCCCTTTTGTATCAATTTATGTCAGAAAGCGATTTTTCTTTTACTTTTCTCAATCATCATTTTCCAGTTATCCTTCCATGATTCTTTACAACATTGTCCACTATACTTTAACCTTCTTTCCCTAAGAAAGTCAAATATAACTTCTTTTACATATTTTATTAGGTAAAATACACTCCAGATTGATTTCTTTTTCCATACTAAAGCAATAACAGCATGAGCCACTTGTAAACTTTGTTTTGTTACATAACTTTCAAAGTTATTTAAACCTATTGTCCCTAAGTTGAGGATTAAACAATTTTCTTTACTGAATTGAACTTCTCTCCCTATTCTTATATTTATTTGTTTCTTAACCTCTTTCCAAAACTCCTGAATAAATGGACACACCCACTACGTATGTATATAAATGCCTTTAGCTCTACATCTATGCCAACATTTTGGTGAGAAATTGCCATTTATATATACCGTTTGATGGGATGTTCTGTACCATCTACCAATTATTTTCATTTGTTGTTCTTTTACAATTGTATTTTTATTTTTAGCAATTTCATGTAACCAGATTTTCATTTCTTTTCTATCTATCGATATATCCTTCCCCCAACTATTTGTCAACCCCTCTATCATTCTATACTGGGCCATTAACATTTTTTTATAAATTTTCCCTATTACTCCTTTTTCTTCTTCTGTTTTTCTTTTTATTATTTCCTCTAAAAATATATTCTATTCTATGTTCAACTTTATTTCCTGTAGAGATTAAATAATTCCTTTTACCTGAATTCAGTGCTGACCTCCGATCACTGAAATCAAGAATTCCTCCTTTATTGGTTTCCCTGCCCTGTCCTATAAATCTCCAATAATTTTAATTCCATTTGTCTTTAGTTTGTTTAATAGTTTCCCAAGCTCTTCATTATTACTCCTATTTAAATATTCTATTGGTAACCATTTCCCATCTTTAATACCTAATTTTTTACTCTATTTATCCCATGTTTTAAAATTCAAGAATGCAGAAATTTCCTTCTGCATTCTTCCCCACTCCTCTTTCTGTCTCTTCTTTCTTTTCCTCTCTCCCTCACATCTATCAGAGTTGCCACACATCTGGAATGATAAAAATGCCTGCTATCTCTGACAACGCATGCTATCTCCATATGCCCCAGAGTACTGGGAAATTTCTCTTGACTTAATACTAATCTTCATACCTTCTCACACACAGTCTGTCACCGCTGTCAGCAGGAGCTACATCCAAAGCAGGTAGAAACTGCTGTTAGTTTCTCACGAGGCCTTTGCATAGTGCTGTTATAAGCCATGAGCTTTCTTTTTAGGATCCTTGAACTGAATAGACATACTTGTACATCTTTGCTGTTATTAGTATGTTCTACAAATTGAAAATGTTTGGTTAAATGTTAGGGGATAGGAAAAGGAACTGGTGGGTCAGGAGAACATGGTGACAGAGAGACAGAGCAGACATCTGTTGGGATTTTCTTGGTGTGTAGCAGCAATGGAAAGTTATCTCAGGCTCTGAGAGCCTATTCACATGTGGCTTTTCCTTGGGTAACTTTGTATTTCCAGCTGGGCTTTGGACTAAACTGTTTGTCTGTGACTGCGCTAAACACAGCATGGATGGGCTTTTGGCCCTAAACCAGAGTTGTTCCTGAACACTGAATTTAGATGTTGTGTTGGGGGCAGGGAGAGGGAGAGAATTATTACTTTTTAAATTTTAACTTGTCTACACTTGGCAAACTCTAGCAGCATGCCCCAGGGGCATCTACCACTCAGTGCTGCAAAACTGCACTTATATATCAGTTTGAGCTCAATGTGAAAGTGTGGACTAGTAGAAACATGCTATTTTCAGTCCAAAATGAAGTCTGTAATGCCAGCTGTGTCCTGAGCTTGGAAGCTGAGAGGCTATTTTAGATTGTCAGGAACTCTCAGTCAACAATGAGGGGCAAGGTACATAGGGGAACACTGTCATTTCAGCTTTGAAAGGTTTTAAAGAGCATACTGCCCTTTGCACTAAGCTTTAGAAATTAATTAATTTCATCAGTTCTTAATGAGTTCCAAAAAAATCTGTTATTTTTATTATTAGTAGAGGAAATCATTAATTCACTATATTAATCATTATGTTGTATGTGTGTGTTCCTTCACGTTGCTAATGAACTTATGATGACTCCATAAATCTCATAGGGTTTTCTAAGGCAAGAAATACTCAGAGGTGGTTTTCTCAATTCCTTCCTCTGCAACATAACCTACAGCAGCTGGTATTAATTGGTGGTCTCCCATCCAAGTACTAACCAGGGCTGACAGGAAGTGGTACTTTTAGGGTATTCAGACAAATAATTACATTAACTGGTACTTTGAAAGGAAGGCATAGGCATTCTGCATGCCAGAGCTTCTGCCCAATGCAGAACTTTACAATGCCAAAAGCTAGAGCTCATTCTCTCTTGTTTCCCAGGCTGTTTATATCTGATTCCCAACTGCTGATTGGAGATAAAGGCAGAAGAATAATGAAGCATCATGTCAGCACTTGCTATTCATTATACCAAAAATGTATTGAATCTTGTCAAGGTAAAAGGAAAACATGGAAGTTATTTTTTATCATTATCACTCCCTCACCCTCATCAGAATTCAAATGAATTAATATAAGGCAGACTTTGTCCTTTTACAGATCTGTGGTATGGGCAAACTTAGAATGCTGTTGAGTTAGAGATGTTTCATATCCAAAAAAGAAGGAGAGAAGCTGCAGGAAGAAGCAATATAAATGGCCAAGAGGATGGAGCAGCTATGACAGGAGTGACCTTGCTGGAAAAAAAATGGAGAGAGGTCAAAGAAATCTCCTTTTCTGCCCTTGGAAATCTCTAGGAATGACAGTTTTTCTATAAACCCCCAGCCCTACAACCCACCAAACCACACACACACCTCAGAACCAGAAGTGGACATCTACCCACTTCTTGCATTGGTGTTTTTCCCTCAACATTTGGCATTTTGGAGGATGATCCTGGGAGCAGAAGCTACCTGTCCCTGTCCCATGAGCAATACCTGTAAAGTTTTGGGCTTCCTTTTTTTCTTTCTTTCTAATTATAAAGGAAATAAAAGGGCACCTAAAGTAAGCCATGTTAGAATCTTATAAAATTATGCATGGTGAGGACAAACTAGACAGAGAGAAACATTTTTCCTATGCCTCACAGCATTCAGACTTGAAGATTGCCAGTGAAAATGACTGGCAGGCATTCCAGAAGAAACAAGAGGAACCTAACTGATAACTGAGGCTGGAATTCTCTGCCAAAAGATATGATTGTACATAGTGTCTCTGTGCATTTTTAGACCAGTGTCCATTAATAATTATGAATCAAATGCACTGCTCTGATTGTGGGCCTGGAGAGAAAGAAGATCACTGAAAGCAGTCATTCTAGTGTCTCTTTCACTAACTGTGAATCTGGCTCACTTTGTCCATTATGAAGTTTGGATATGATCAGCTGGGAATAAGGAGCAGAAAGTGGGTGGATTTCTATTGTTTGGACTCCAAGGTCTTAGGTAGGGCCAAATGAATTTGTACAATCAAGGAATCTGGTCTCTGGTTTCCTATTTATTGATCACGTCACTGTTCCTCAGAGCCAGGGAAGTTGGAAGTCCAAGGGTTCCTGCTGCTTCAGCACAGGAAGTTGACAGTTGCTGCAATTGCAGTTTTGAGTTCCCTAATTGGCCAAGTCTATTAATGAAGTGGGTAAAGTCATGCAGCTCATGTGAGTAATGGACTGATTAACTATGTGCAGGAGGGCACGTGCTGAGGTGGCTGTTTGGGGTTCTTCCCTCCCTCCCTTTTTATCAGGGCACACTGCAGGTTCACATGACTTTTTGCAAACATTTACCTCCTGGAATTGCCCACCTCAGCACACACACACAGCAGAACTTGTTCTACATTGGCTCAGTGAAAATCTGCCTGGGTCAGCTTTCCTGCAGTGTGTGGAGCCAGGACTAAACCTGTTTTCCCCAGTGTGTAGGAGCAGGTATCAAAGAGGAGACGTCTGCAGCACCTCTCAGAATTACGTAGAAGAGGGAATTTGAACAGGTGTATCTTGTCTTACAAGTTACACCAGGTGAAATTCTCTCTTCTGACCACTTTCAAGAAAAGATAGAAATAGAACAATTATTTTAAGCTTTTCAATCATTAATTGTTAGATTATAATATACACTCTTATTGTTGATAACTGAAACTGCATTTTAATTGCTGTTTGAAAAATGGCTGCGCCTTGAAAGTATAACTGTTCAAACATGGAAAAAAGAATTATCCAAATTTATACGGGCAGGGGAAAAAACCACAAATAAAATGGAAAAATGTATCCGATCTAAGGACAAAAGGAGGATGTAATTTTCCTGATTTAAAATTATACTACTATGCTAGCAGATTAATGTGAGTCCAAGACTGGATCACACTAAAAGACAAAAGAATGCTGACACTGGAAAGTTCTGACGTGGGTTTCATGCCCATTTATGGTATGGAAAGGCAAAGACTGACAAGGAATTTTGAAACCACCTGATTAGAAAGGTGCTACTCAAAATTTGGCTAACTTTTAAATATAAAACCTACAATAAAATTCCAAATTGAGTATTGCCACAAGAAGCCTTCTTTGGCAAATTGATTGGTGACCAGAGAGATTGGGTCAGATATGAAGACTTGTTGATACAAGATACAACAGGCAGAATCTGAATCAAGACACGAGAAGAATTAGAACAAGTGGGATTTAAATATAATTGATTCCCATATCTAAAATTAAAAGAACGATTTCAAATGGATTTGAGGTTGGAAGCGTTCATGCTAAATAAAAATCAAAACAAATTTGAAGAAATAATTTTTAATAAACATAATGTCTTTAATTGTCTCTTCCTCTAGATGTCTGGTCAGAAGAAGTTTGTAAAATAATGACTTTGTATGTTTAAAGATGTTATGTTTCACTGGGCAAAAAAACCTAGAATATGAAATCCTCTTAGAAAACTGGGAGATGGCCTGGAAAAATACAAATCAGTTCACTCTCTCTCAAGATTTGAAAGAAAATTATTTAAAGATGATGTACAGATACCACTTAACATCAGTAAGGTTAGATAAAATATACTACACTGGGAAAAATAAATGTTGGAAATGTCAGGGGAAAATAGGCACTTTCTATCATCTTTGGTGGATTTTTCCAGTGTCAGAAAAATTCTGGATAAAACTACATGAAGTTATATCTGAGATATTTCAAATTAAGTTCCCTTTTAATCCAGATTTTTTCCTTCTTAATATGATACATATGTTTGAAAAGTCCCTTCTTAAGAAATATTGGCGAACTTTATATGGTCTCAGTTGCAAGAATCAAGTTTGTTAAATTGTGGAAAAGTAAGGATACTCTTGAAATAGATCAATGGCTTATAAGCTTAATGGAGATGAAAGAACATGTCTTGTTAACTCATTACATAAATGGGAAACAGATAACAAAATGTGAAGAAGAATGGATTCCAATTATAAATTATTTAGGAAAGAGAAGGGGCTCTGTAACTAATGATATAGTGTAAAATCTATTTTATTTTCTCACTCTCCTCTTTTTACAGACCACTTTTACATTACTAACAATTTGGAGACAATAAGAAACTGATCATACATGATTTTCTAATCCTACCTTAGGATGAGCATATATAGGCCCTTTCCGCACTGAGGCTTCTAGCGCAAGCGGGGGAGGCCGGCAAGCGCAAGAAGGCTCGTCCAGGAGGCTGCCGCTTCCCCCTCCTTCCTTCCGCAGGTGAAGGAACCAGCGGGGAAGCGGCACCGAAGGAGGCTTGCCGCGCAAGCCGCCCTCCCCCCGTGCGAAGCGGGAGACCTCGCGCCGGATTCCCACCCCGCGCGCACGCGCGAAGCAGGCAGCGTCGCGCCGGATCCCCCCCGCGCGCGCCGGATTCCTCCCCCCTGCGCGTGCGAAGCGGGCAGCGTCGCGTCCCCCGCGCGCGCGCGAAGCGGGCGGCGTGTCCCCACCCCGCTCCTTCCTTCCGCAGGGGCGGAGGGAAGGAAGCGCGATCCGGCTGGCTCCTGGAGGCTCCGCACGAAAGGTAAGTGCGGGTGGGCTCCGGGAGCGTTGCGCGAGCGCGGGGTGATTTTCGCTTGTACGTGAAAATCAAAAAACCCGCGCTCGCGCCGCTTCAGCCCCATGAGCCGGGCGGAAGTGGGAGTGCGTCGTGCGGAGCGACGCTCCCACTCCCGCGAGGCTCACGGGGCTATCGCGCGCGCAAAGGCCCGTGCGAAAAGGGCCATAGATTGTAGATAAAGTTGAGAGGAATGTTCATAAACAAATAAATAATATGATGAAGATTATAGGAAGGGTAAGAATAGACAATAAACTGCGGATCAAACAAACTTAGATTAATGTAAATTGAAAGATGAACATAGATAAGGAAGTTTTGGATAAGCTTGTGTAAACTGTGTCTGAGGAAATGGGTAAGAGGAGGTTTTTTAAATGGGACAGAAGTAAATGTAGAGATTATACAATGACTATGCTTATAATTGTAAGAAACAGTTTCATTTCCCTTGTAATATTTTAATTGTTATTTTGTTTTTGCTTTTTTCCTTCCTTTTTATTAAAAAAAATAATTAAAAAAAAAGAAAGTATAACTGCTGTGTTGTGCAGTGACACTATAGTTAACTTCCCAAAATGTAACTATAAATTTACCACTTAATAATCAAATATATTATAAATAGAAGTCATTTTACCTAATAGATTGTAACCAGCAAATTTTAAAACAAATGTAATAAAAAGCATGTGTTGGAACTACACTCCAATTAGCATTCTGAAAAAGACTAGTGGATGGCAACAGTGTGATAGAAATAGTCAATTAAAGACTCTTCTGCCCATAAATAATTCTTGACCCAGGAAGCTCCGGGGGAAGATGCTGAAACACAGCTGGATGCTGTCTGACTGTTGCCCATCCTCCTGTGGCCACTAAATAACTGTGTTGTGCATGTGTCAGTAGCAGGAACGTAATTTGGACATGAGTGGAGAGGTATTGCAACTATACTCCATATAGTAATTCTGCCTCCCCTGGTGAAATTTCCCGTGGGATCCCAAATTCCTAGAATTTGCAAAGAGTGAGGGCACTGATAATAAATCAAACCTAAAAGGACTACAATGTGCTGTGTTCATCTGTCTTTGGTAGCATTCCCTTCCCACTTTCTTTGGATGCCTAAACTGTCTTTCTAAATGCCCAACTGACATTTTAAGGAGCTTATAACACAAGGCAGGTAAATTGTGCTTACAGCAGGATAATGGGGTTCTTGGCTGGGACTTATCATATGAAGTCATTCCTCTTCTGTTGTTCTCCCAATGGGAGACCATTTGGGAAGTGTTTCTTTTAGAAAGGAAGTCATTAACAGATTTTCAGTGTTTGTAAAAGAAATGCAAAAGGGGTCGCCCACCAGGAGAACAACAGAAGAGGAATGACAAGTCTCAGCCAAAGAAGCTGTTACCCTGATGTAATTGTGATTTACCTGCCTAGTGTGATAAACTCTTAAGTTACAGCAATGCTAGAAGTTTGGGAACTGAAGGGAAATTTCATTTGGGGGCCCCAATTTTTATTTGTGGGGCAAATTTTGCTTCCCCTTGTTATTACACATCTGCATGAGTGGAGGGAGAGAGGAGGCAAAGCTCCACCAAGCTGATCCAGGATCTTGTTCAACGGACATTGGTATGTTGGACAATTCAGTCTAGTTCCCTGTGCAGTGGAGAAGACATAGCATCACTGTATTGGCACACTGAAAAATGTATGAAATAAATATGCTAAGAAAAAGCATCAAAGTTGTGGAGATGATAACATTTCTTTGCAGGTCCAATGGCTCATGAACTGAGAAGTTACAACTTCTCAGGAAATGATCTAAGCCTTTTGAAAAGATTTCTAATCAAATCATACATTGTGTTGTGTAAACATACTCTCTCTCTGCAGAAATACTTATTGCAACTTAAATATCCATAAATTACAGCAGTTAGTAAATTTAATATAGTTGAAGGAAAAATGTATTTTTCTGCAGTTAAATGGTACAGTGACGTTGTCATTCACTTATACAGTGTAGTTCTGTCTGACTGTAAGTCTGTCATAGTAAGGCTTTATTCTTCAGTCATTCTAGTCATCAGTGGTCCTTTTACATTTAGATACTGGTTGTGCTCTGTTGGCTCTTTTTGGCTCTTTTAGAATCCACTTCACATAATTATATACCATTTCCAGTATATGGAGAAATCCATATTCCAGTAACTGTAATTGCTTCCAATTGCTTCTGTTTTTTTACAAGTTTGTTTAATGAGAAGTGAGCAGAACCAGCTTTTTCAGAATCAAAATGCAAAATGCAGAACAAGTGGAAAAAGTTGATGATGCGTACCTTCATAAGTTGAGCCTCTATAGACAAATATAACCAGGTTTTATGCACACTCCGCCTTTACTATTTAGCTTTAGGTTTGCTTTGCCTCCCCTGCCATAAACCATTTGCCAAATTAAAACAAAAAACAAAACAAAAATATACCCTAGTATATTGCTAGAAGACTATTCTGATGTCTTTCCCTCTTCTGTACCTAGAAACTGCATAGAGAGGATGGAGTGCTAGATAGACGATAGTGAGCATTATTTATACAGTATAAAAATGTGGCAGCATTGAAATGGGAACAGAATTTCTGAAGACTGCCATTTTAGGCAACAAAAAAGCACACTGCATTGTATGCAAAAAATAAAATTTTGATTTCTCAAACTTTACTCCAATTAAGCAAAACTAGGTAAAAGCAGTGTGCTGGTAAACTTCTGACACATATGAAGCTGGACTGTACAATTAAACGGTCCAGAAACCTGTTTCTCTTTTACATTTGGCCACCCTGTTTCCCCTGGATTTAACTTTAGAGACACCACACACCAAAACCCTGTCAAAATAATAAAGGCTGCAAACCTTTGGTTGGGTAGTTATGAATGTGTAACCTAGAGTCATACACTTGTGACTGTTTCATCTTCACGCTTTCTATGTAGCCCCTAGTTTAATGGATATATAGGGAATCTGAAGGTCCCCCACATCCCACATACTGGGCAGGAGGCACTGGCTATTTCTGCACTTGATTGTTATAGTGCTATTATTCCACCTTCAAGATCCTATGGAATCCTGGAGTTTGCAGTTTAGGGAGGGGCCTGAAAGGCACTATAGCAGTCTTGTGTAGAAATGGCCACTGTGATTGATGGGGGCCTGTTCCCTGTTGACTGTGAAGCAGCTGGCTGACAGTCCCACCCAACCCTCTTGCCTGAAGATCTCTGTTTCTGCCTGTTGCACCAGAAATCACTCATAGGAGGGGGCGAGTATGTCAGCTGGTTCCTAATCAACCGGGAATAGACCACCATCAACCTGAGTGACTGCTGCCTGGTAAGTGGGCGCTGGGGGCGATCAGGATGGGAGTCATTATGCAGCACCATAACTATGATGCTTATGCATTTGTAACTGAATTCTAGCCAATGTTTTCAGAGGATGATGCTAATTGAAACTCCCTATATAGTGAATAATTTTTTAAAAACTGAAATGAAATTAAAACCAGAAGTTGACATCTTGTTTGGAATAATAAGAAGCACATTCTGTTTTTGTGCACACACCCATAAACTTCAGCAAACTTTAGCTGTCTTGATTCTGACAGGAGGGTCAAGCATGTGCAGCTGTTCACTTTCTTGTTAAAGTGTGGTGCTTAAAAAGTGGTTTATTCTGGCTGAATTACATCCATCACACTGGAGCTTTTTATTATTAAGGTATAAACAAAAGGTTAGGGCTGGGTAGGAAAGAAGAAAAGTTAGAAAATTCAGGCTTACAGTTCTAGTTGTTTTCCCAGGAAAAGGAGGAAAAGAAGAGTGATGAAGCAAATGTACTTGGCTACCCTTCCACTTTGTAGCATAAAACGGAATCTGGGAGCAGGCAAGTGTGTCAAGCCAACCTGCTTAATTTCCCACAGATGATGAATGGGGAGTGCAGTGGAGAAGAAAGCCCGCTGGCAGAATGAAGTCAGGAAAGTTTTCCTTCTAGCTTCCTTCCAGTGAGACTGGAGGTTGAAGCCAAGCAGGTTGTTGCAAGTAGGACTTTCTATTTCTGCTGCATGTGTGTCTTGTGCAACTTCAGCCTATAGGATTTTCTAACAACTGCTCTGCTCCCAGTCTTACTGCCAAACTAATCTTCAGCTCTACTCTGTGATTATGCCTACAAAAAGCACCCAGAGAGACTGACTGTTTGCTGGTTTCTTTCCTAAAGAATTCACTCTGTACTGGGTTGGAGACCAGGGTGGAAGTGGTGGGGATGGAGCAAATTTATCTGCTTTGGAATTTCTTTATAAGAGGGACAAGGATCCTCCAGTCCATGGGCTGCATGGAACCCCCTGGGGCTTCCCCATTTGTCCTGAAAACCTTTTGCCAGCCCTCTCCTTGGTACCTTATCTTTCTCCTATATTGCCCAGCTGATTCCCTGCTGCTTAGCTAAAGAGTGCCATAGGGAAAGGGAGAGACACTGCTCAGGACAGTGGCTGAAAAACAGCTGAGAAGCAGAGATTCTCCATGGCCCATTGTAGCCCTGGACTGCTTTCTAGTAATTAGCTGAGGAGTGCGATTGTGGAGAAAGTGAAGTTAAAACCTCATCTGCCCCATTATCTCTTCCCTTCCTTTGCTCAGCAGATACAGGGAAGTGAAACAGTGCTAGAAGCCACAGTGTTGCTATTTTGTGTTATGCACACCTAGGATGTTTTATCATGATATAATACAAAGATCTGTGTCTTCATTAACTTTGCCTAATGTACTGCACCTGACTTCTTTCCCCTGAGGAATGTGGTTGGGAGGTTATGTATCCCACCTGTGCCTTATGGTGTAGTATTGTCCATCTCAGCAACTCTCACAGCCCTTTTCCCACTTTCCCACTGGAGTCTCTTTCCTGGGATGACAATTTTGAGATAGCTAAGTGATAATGTGGCCTGGACAGAAAGATTTTGGAGTCACAAAGCTTGATACAAATTACTTTTTAGACTACATGTCCCAGAATCCCCTAGGCAGCAGTTGTGGGGGAGGGAAAGTGGGCCTATATTTCAGTTACATATGCTTGTTTGTAGTTGCGCTGGGTATGGTTTTTTTAAGCATTAAAAAAGGCATTAAGGCCTCATGGAAAACATAGGAAATTACATATTGATATTCTAGTTGTAGCTCTTCACTGGCAGGAGAACTAAACAGAAGTTAGTCAAAATTGTTATTTCTCTTTCCATTGTGATATTCAACAAAAAAAGAATATCTGAGAATTAAAATTCATTTGGTTTTCTTCCAGTGCCAAATATGACATACCAATTTCTGCAGGATACTAGCACTATTAAATGCAAATATCATGTTTCAAAATATAACTTTATCAAAGTAACTGATCTTATATGGGAGTTATGTTACTGTTGTTAACAATTTATTCAATTGACTTATATTGGTATGTATTCAAACTTTTTAGAAGGAGTTACCAACTGACTCTTTAAAGTAAGAGCCAAAGTAGAGGTGAACTTAAACACAACTTTACATCCACTGTGCAGGTTTACAAAAATGCCAGCATTGTCAACTGGGAGAGAGGATTGATCATTGAGATCACAACAGCTCCCCCTTCTTTTGTAGTGGGGATGGTTTAGAGGTTAATCCTTTCTTCAGAATATCCTTCCTCTAAAGCTCAAGGAAGTTTTATTTTCCCAATACAAGTAGCAGCTTTGGAGGAGGGATAGTCCTGTGAATTGTAGCACAGGAGCAAAAGTGTTGTATCCTCCAGAAATATGTTGCAATCCCCCAAATGAATCAGCCCCTCCATCTGATGCTATTTTTGTTTACGTTTGCAAGTATTTTATCTTGGCATGTTGTTTGTTCTGAAACGTCTGAAATGAAATGAAATTGGAACTAAGCCCAACTTTTTAAACAGTTTTTCTCTCTGTGCACTGGTTCTCTGTTTGATTCTTTTCCTACCTCTCTAATTTTACCCTTCCCCATCTCTTCCTAAGCATGGTTCCCTTCTTTCTTTACCTTGAGTCTCCCTCTGACTTCATCTGATCCTTCAATTCCAAATTTTCTCATCTTGATGCCTCTATCTTTCCCTACTACCCATGGTTCCCACAGCTGCCTATCTGTTTGCCCAAAAAGAATGGGAGGCTGATGAATGTGTCTGATGGGGACTGAAGGGAGAAATTAATTTACTTGCCTGCTTGTGTGCACACAACCCATTGCTCAGGTCAAGGAGATCTCTTTGTCTTCCAGATCTTCCTACACATCCGGTACCCTCCTCATTGCATTTTCCACAGCAGGTGAGTGCTCTGACATAAAGATCCAGGCTTGATAACTTGGACTAAGTGGGATGACAATAAATCTTCAGCAAAATAGGAACTGTAGGGTAGCAGAGGACAGGATGGGAGTGCTTGTTTTAGATAGGACAGCATGTTAACTCTGTGGGAAAGTCTCATCTCTTGGTCTGTGGCCTGAAACCTATTGTTAGTTCCAACTAGAGTAGAGCTACTGAATCAGTGGGAATTACCTACATGTTTATTCACCATTCAATAATTGATTTGGTGAATCTATTGTCCTTGGGACTAACCAATAGGATTTAGACCACTGTACTTTGGACTAACCAATAGGATGTCTCCAAAAGTGTATGTGTCCATCTTTAGGTGGATGAGTTGCTCAGAAGAACAGAACCTTCCCTATCATGTTTCAAGATAATAGTTCTAGAGAGATGAAGTCAGCAGCTGTCTTTCAAGATGGCTTATGGAGGCTGACTCCTTTCTAGTTACATCCTGTGCAGTCAGATTTCAGACTATTGGCTGCAAACCAGGATGGGATCTCGTATATTTAATAGCTGTGCAGAAAAAAAAAAGTTGACAGGTGCCACTTTCACATAAAGATCAAGGACCTAATGTTCTCTTATATTCTGTTATTAAAAGGGCAAGATCCAGCCCTTCTTTGTTGCTACCTGCTTCATTCCACTTCAAGGAAGAGGCTCTTTGGACTTCCAGATGTTTTGCACTGCAATACCCACAGTCCCTTACCATTGGCTATGCTGGTTGGGACTTCTGGGAGTTGAAGTCAGAAACATTTGAAGGGCCAAGAATTCCTTGAATCTATTTTTGTTGAAGGTGAGTTAGCTGAACTTACAAAAACAAATGTACTAAGAATTGAACACTGTCTGTACAGAGCTTTCTTGGTGCTTGAGCTAGTTTCTGCCAATGTGAATGCCCAAACCAGCCACTGTCTTTCAGAACATTGTCGGTTCAGTCAAGGAATTTTGTCTGATTGGCTTATTGTGTCTGTGTGAAAGCACTGCCAGATGCATAAATGAATTTCATATAAATTTAATAAATAGAACATGTATGCTTTTATGTAAGGAGGCCAATAGGCATAGATTGTTGGATTAGGACTCTGGGAGACCAGGACTCAAATGTCCACTCAGCTATGGAAACTGACAGGGTGACCTTGGGCAAATCACAATTTCTAGCTTGAGAGTAAGCAAAATTTTGCCAAGAAAATCCTAGGATAGGGTTGACTTGAAGCTATGCCACAACAAATACCTTTATGTGTAGTATTTGGTCTCTAGACAGGTATTTGTGCTGGGAAATCACATGGGTGTATTTGTATGTGTACATGTGAAATTCATACTTTGAAAATTATGCCATCAGCAGCACATTTAGTATTAAGCTTGTACATGTGAAAGACAAAGGAGAGCGCATATTAAGTATGCATGTGTGATATGTCTCTCTGTCAATGGCAAAGAGGACATTTTGTTTCTTTCCCTCTCATTCCCTTTTGGGTGACTTTCAATTACTTCCAGTGTGCTGCTGGATGCCTTAGATCATGGATGTCAAACTCAATTTCATCTTGGGCCACATCAGCATTATGGTTGCCCTCAAAGAGCCAGTTGTATATGTAAGACTGTATAAATATATCTACTTTTTTATCATATTAAATAATTGCCTCCGCATTTGATTATTACTGGTTCTAGTAATAACTAGCTCTGAAACTAGAAGTCTAGGAAAAATAATGGCAAGCAGATATTCAAGTGTACAACTATTGTACAATTTATTAAAAAATGAATTTTGAAAACAGAAAGTTTTTTTTTTAATCATAAGACAAATATTACCTGTGCCTCTTTCTGCTTCCCTGCCCCTCTCTGTACCTGGTGAGCCCAATCCTGACATTGCAGACCTCTGACTCCCACTATTCTGAAGAGGGGCCCAGCAGCCAGCACTTGCGATCTACTTCTATTTCTGACTGTTCCTCTGCCCAACTTTTGCAAGCCACATGAAGCGCTGCCATGGTAACCTGCAGCTACGCTCTAACGGCAAGACTTGGATAGAGCAACAGTCAGTAGAAGTAGATTGTGAGTGCTAGTTGTTGGGCCCCTCTTCAGAATACTTGCAGCCAGGGGCCCACAACATGGGATCGGGCTCGCCAGACAGGGGGAGTGCCACAGCTGCAGAAAGGTGCAAGGGTCGCATGAAACGGCCTGGTGGTCTGGATTTGGCCCACGGGCCTTATGTTTGACACATGTGCCTTAGATGGATCTTCCTCAGTTTCATGCCGTCTGGATGTATTGGGCATCAACTCCCATCAGTCCTGGTCAGCATGGCCAATGGTCCAGCAATTTGGGGAGTTCCTACAGAACAGCTGGAGGGTTCCAGGTTGATGAAGGCTGCCTTAGCTCAATTCTCTGACTGACTGACTGTCAGTCTTTTGTAACAATTGGGGAAAAAGAAGCCACGCATCCCTGGCTAGCATCTTGGGCTAATCCAAAGAGAACTTAAAAATAAGATGATTATTTTCTTTTCCATTATGAGCTACTCAGTCCTATGATGTGGCATCAAAATTTCCAGAGAGATGGCTTGTGGAGTTCCTTGTATCAGTGTGATGATTGGAGAATTGTAAGCCAGTGTGTTTGCATGGCATATTTGTGTAGAAGATGAGCGATGAATGTGAGTCCAGCTCATTTTTTTGGTACTGGGCTTTTAAGTATATGTTGCATTTGCAAGGTGCAGGAAGTTGCCTAGGGTAAGATGGTGCCCATCCATGTCTGTATAGACAGCCCTCCACATTTGCTAGGGCTAGGGGAGCAGGACTCCTGCAAAGTGGAAAAATCACAAATATCAAAATGTGTGTGTGTGTGTGTGTTTGTGTGGGACTGGAACCGAGACATGGTGAGGATAATGGACACCCAGGTTCCAAACCAGGTCAGGGACAGGAGAGGGAAAGAGATGGGTCAGGATGGTATCCCTATGCTTTCTCTCTCAAGGAAGGAGAAAGTGCCAAGAAATTGGGCTATGAGCTGTCCTTAGCTGGCTAGGCTTGTGGAGGAAAAGGAAGGACCAGAGGGAGGTTTTTAAAGGTCTGTATGACCTGATTGGAACCACTGAGAGGGAAGGTCCCCCTGGAAAAGAAGCACCTGAGGTAGTGGGGGCAAGGGCTTGAGAAACTCACAAATAAATCTGTAAAAGACAAACCCACAAATGCGGAGGGCCAACTGTATTATATGAGCATTGGAGGATCATGGCTTTCACAGGCTTCCCACTGATATTATTTTCTCCCCTTGCAGCCACTGCAGTGATGCTCTTCCCGGCACTATCATTTCTGTCTATTGGAGGCATCCTCTTTATCCTCACCAACATGCAGGTTAGATCATCTTCTCTTGCTAGTCCTATTTGGAGAGCAGGGTGATGGGGAACTGGGGAAGGAGATTGTGCACAGGGGAACCTCCATGGTTTCAGAGCAGGGGTATGACTGGTCTGCTTATTGAATTACATTTTCTTTGGGCAGGTTCAGGTCAGATAGGCTACTTTTTAGCCTTTTTAGGCTACTACTTTGTGAGATAATAAAAATAAGCCAGGAAAAGGAAAGAAAACATTCTGGGTTTTCCTTCCAAGCTGAAAGATATTTAAGGCTTGTCTGGAGCTTCAATACACACACACACACACACACAAGAAAGCAGGTGAAGAAATAGAAGAAGTTAATTCAGTGATGGAGGAATGAGTTGCTTTTGACTTGTTAGCGGGTCATTTCTTTACAGTCCTTAGGTGGTGAGATAATCCTGATTTCTTCACATTGCTAGAGAATTAGACTTTTCTGAAGTGGAAAGAGCTGATTTGTCTCATTATGTTTTTTTTTTTAAATTTCTCTTCTCAGGTTGGGAACCTATTTGGAAAGCATCGCTCCACTATCATTACCCTCTACAATGGGGCCTTCGACTCTTCCTCTGCAGTATTTCTTGTTATTAAGGTTGGTGTCTGTTTTCTGAAAAACAGGAAAGAAGAAGCTTTACTGCCATTTCTTTAAAACAAACAAACCAAAACATAATAAAATCCACTAACCGACAAGTTCTGTTTGCTATTCTGGTTGTGGAATTTCCCAGTTACTTTTTGGACTACAACACTCAGAATCCTCCAGTCATCATGGTCACTCTCAAATGGTGGTTGTTTGGATAGTGCTGCTGTCTCTTGTGTGCCCCAAGTCATCACTCTAGGCACAGAACCATCACAACTTCCATCATCTTTGGCAGGGAAAGAGACTGTGGTGGGCTGCGTAGTTAAGACATTCTCTCTCTTTCACCCTACCTAATGTACTGTATCAGCACTGATTTTTTTAAGAACTGAACTGCTGGCTGTTTTAGACAGAGAGGAGAAGAGAACCTGTTCCAGAAATTTCTTCTTCACAGTTAGTTTCAAAGGTACTACTGGATTCTTGTATCTATTTTTATGATCATTAAAAGGGCATAAATGGATGATGCCTTCCTGGAACAGATGACAAAACATTCAGAAAAGAGAGATGTGGTAGTAATGGGAGATTTCAACTGTCCTGATATTTGTTGGAAGTCAAACTTTGCTAAGAATATAAGATAAATTCCTCACTTGCCTTTCATGGTTCTGAAGGTGGAAGAGGCAACAAAGGGATCAGCTATTTTAGATCTGATCCTAACCAACAGTGATGACCTGGTTAATTGGATGGAAGCAGTGGGATCCTTAGGTGGCTAGACAATGCTACTGTTAGTTGGATTTGTAATTGATTGGCTGACCAATCTCAAAAGGTATTCACCAAAGGGTAGTCAGTTCTCATCATCCTGGAGAGAAGTGACTAGGAGGTGCCACAAGATTCTGTCCTAGGTGTAGTGCTATTCAACATCTGTATCAATGACTTGGATGATGGAACAGAATGCATTCTTATCAAATTTGCAGATGACACCAAATTAGATGGGATAGCTAATACCTAAGAGGTCAGGAGCAGAAGTCAAAATGACCTGAATAGATTAGAGAGCTGGGCCAAAATCAGCAAAATGAGTTTCAACAGGGAAAATTTAAGTTACTACATTGGGGCGTTAAAAAAAAAAAAGAAATGCACAGATTTAGGATGTGTGATGCCTGGCTTTAATGTAGTATGTGTGAAAGAGATATAGGAGTCTTAGTAGAGCGCAAGCTGAACATAAGTCAACTGTATGATGCAGTAGCTGAAAAAGACAAGGTCATTCTAGGCTGCATCGATAGGAGCATAGTGTCTAGACTGTGGGAAGTAATAATACCACTTTGTTCTGCTTGGGTCAGACCTCACATGGAGTATTGCACCTAGTTCTGGTTCATAAGACTGTGTTTAACATTTGTTCCCTCCTTTCTTGCCCTCTCTGATCAGGAAGATGCAAGAGGAATGAAGCTAGTTATGGAGTGAGCCAGATCCTGGTGGAAAGCTTCCTCCATGACCTGGCTGACTCCATTTGCCTGCCACTCTCTGGACTAATTAGGGGGCAGCAGCAGAGGAACCTGTCTGAGCCAGTGCTTGGTGTAGCTCCACTTCTGGGAGTTGTGGTCCAAAAAGGCAATGCTTCCAAGCTCAGGTTGCATATTGTATCACTCTGACCCAGTGTCTTTAGTTACCCATTTCCATTTAGTGTTCCTATCAAACTATCCTGGGATTCCATTTCTGGTCAGGGGCCCAATGGGGACCCTTTGTTTTGAACTTACTAGGAGATTTTTGTGTTTCCCATTCTAATGAAGCTGATAGACCCAAGAGCTTCCTGAATGGATTATTAGAGATATTCACAGTGCTATACTCCACGGGGACCACAATACATAGTGGAAGGCTCTGCCCGGTTTAGCACTGCGGCCTCCTAGCATTCAACAAGTTTTGGAGGCATTTTTATTAATGCTGTCCAGTTATACATTGAGCTTGAAGATTGCTGTGGTCTGGTGAAAGAACTCACGTGGACTATTAAGAAGCAAACAGAATCCTTGAATGGTGAAAGCTTCGGAAGAATGCATCATAGCTTTGTAACTTAAGTAGAAAGTTGTGGTTAAAAAGTGGAAGATGCCAACAAACTAGATGCCAACCCACAAGGTTTCTCTTCCAGCTTTGGTTCATATTCATGTGATTGTGTTGCTTCCCTAATTCATGATTCAGTTTCCTCTAGTTATGTTATAGTGTAACTTTCTGCACAGTTGGGGAATTGAGGTGTGATTTGCTGATGCTGCATAATGCTGTTTTATGTGTCCTCCTCGGCAGAATGAATAATGGAGCTGCAGAGACCAGAAGCCCCTTCTGCTACGGGCTGTCTGGCAGAGCATGCAGGGAAACTTCTGACCTAAGACTCGTCAGGAAGTGAACAGGAGGAATGGCAGTGTGCAGGGAGATTGAACTGGGATGGAGACAGTAGTGGGAGGCAGCAAAGATGTTGCTGCTAGCACCACTGATTGTTTGTCAAACTAGATGTGACATTTAACATTCACTTTTGAAAAGTTAAAAGAAATTCCTGTGGCTGCTTCTTAAAGGAGTTGATAAATCTTAGGACTGAAGTGGGGTGGTGGGGGTGGTGGTGGAATTTAATATTTTTTCCTCTGCTGAGGTCCTGAGGAAGGTCAGTGATCATTGCACACTAATCAGGGAGTAAAAGGATAGCCAGGATACCTCAGGTGTCTGCTGTTTGCCCACAGTTGCTGTATGAACAGGGCTTCTTGCTGAGAGACATGTTCCTCTTCATATCCGCCTGCAGTGCCTGGCACTTATTTCGCACATTCTTCCTGATGCCCCGCCACCATATTCCTTACCCACTGCCCCCAGGATATACCTATGGGTAAGCAGCACTTCTCTGTACCTCTGTCAGATATGCAGCTGCCTCCTTTCTGTGCCCTTTCTGAAAAATGTCAGTCTCTCTTCCTCCTTGTCTGTCTGTCTGTTTCTTTGTTGCCTACAGCTAGCCTTGTTCTCATGCCACCTGTAGCTTGCCTCTAAGTCTCACTGTTTTGTGAAAACCTACCCCACATGGCAGTATGTAAAGAAACTACAGTTTGATCTGGTGCATAATCCAATTCACCGAACAAAACATATAAAGAAAGAAAAGGGGTATAATCTAGAGAAGTGTTAATTCAAATGTAATCTGAGTATTAGTTATTGTGAAGAGAGACAACCATATCTGAGTTTTCACTTTCCTATGGTTCCTCTTTCTTGTGTGTTTGTTTTTCCATTCATAGTTTATGTGTTTTGGGGAAAGTTTTGGAAACTTTATAGTCTTGGCTTTGTGATTTTCCAGTCATGGGACATTGTCTGAAATAATTGATAGTGTCTTTCTTATAGTCAGATGTCACTGTCTTTCTGCTCATTTGTAGAACTTCTGCCTTAGCTTTTTATATGGGAAGTGTGGAGAAACAGGGTGTCTGAAAGGGGGCAGGTGTGAATCATCTTCCCTGTGCCTGCAGGATGAGATGTCAGAAAAGATCTCAGTTGTATCGCACCTATGAAGAAAAAAACCCCAGGGGCCTGGATGAGGATGAAGTTCAGGACTCAGGAAATTTGCATCCCGACTCAGCACTCAGTGAAGAAAATGCTGCCACAAAAGTGATTCCGGACAAAGGTAGGAACTGAGACTGAGTTGCAGTATATTTTTAGTTGGACATCTTAACTGGTGGATCTTCATAATAATCAAGAATGCCATGTTGGAATAATGCCTTAGTCTTTGTAGATTAAGGCTTCTTAAGCCAGCTGATGTGGGACACCAGCCATTTTTCTCCAGTGTGCCAAGTACTGGTGCCATATTTGCGATTATGGGTTACAGTTGTTTATTTCTTTACTGGAAACTCTTCAGAGACTGGCCATTGATAATTTGTAGACAGGCACCAGCCCATGGGCCACCACTTGGAGTGGCAGTGTTCTAGATAACTTGCTGGGATCTGCTGCACAGGAGCTCTGCAGCTACTGCTGCCTCATTTTATGTTAGGGAGCCATCCTATTCAAGAGTGGGAAATTCCTGAAGGCTTGAGAGTTCTTATATGTCTCTAAGTGCTTCTCTTCTCACTTGTGTTTGTGTGTTCCAAAAAGAGGTTCTGTATCTTAGTAGACTCTAGTGTAGGCTCACCAGACTTTATTGTCTAGCTGCGCAGGATTCATGAGGCAAAAATAATGTTACTCATTTCCTTAACAGCATCCGTCAGGCATTGTGAGTTGTTGTTTCTACCCCGTCCTGGTCTGAATATATTCATTCGCAGTGAGGGGGTTCATTACCAGGGTCTCATGAAGTAAACTCCTGTCTTCCTCCCTTGTAGTCTAGCTGCTATTAACTCAAGAAGGAAGCCATTCTCATCATTCTAGTGAGGCAAGAGAGAACAATTTTTTTGGACTTGAGAGCTATACCTGGTGTCAGCAGGGATCCAGGGTGTCTGCATGTACAAATATTCCCCCTTCATATCTTAGCATGCTTCCATAGAGATTGCTGTTTATCTGCTGTTACTAGCCATACTCTCCAACATTTTGCAGATGAAACATAGGATACGTATGGCTGAGCAGCATCAAAGTGTGGTTAAAAGGGTGTGGTCAGGCAACAAGAGGATAAAAGTTATTAATGAGAAGGTATACTCAAAGCTACTCTTTTAAGTAGAGAAACCCTGGCATTTATACATAGGCTTGCAAAAGCCTGAGTAAAGAAAGAAGCCAAATCAGCCTATTAGGAAGGACAAGAACCCTTCTGTCCTCTCTCTCCTGTTGAGTTAATTGAGTACAAACTACTTTTGTACTATGAATCCAATTTGCAGCAATTGAGGTAAACAGAGAACATAGAGGGAAAGTGGGAAGAAGAGAGAGAAACCAGAACATTTTAAAACCAACTGAGAAGATGGGAGAGCAGAGAATAACCAAGGCCATCCCTGGGAAACAGTTGGACAGTTGGAGGGTATGTACTACCTGCTTCAAGCTCTGGGAAACCAGAATCCTACCTGTGGTAGGGAGAATTCATTAGACAGCATGCAGCCTGTCACTGCATCTGAACCTGTGCTGCACGTTGTGCGTGCTGAGTTGAAAAATAAGGCCCCATTCAATTCTTGACTATAACACTCAACTGTTCATTTTTCAGCGTGCAGGAAGCAAGAATTAAAGCAAATGTCATATTTTTCACTCTATATCACTCTCCAGGGCATTTGAACTATTGCCTAAAATTCTGAAAGAAATTTAACCACATTTAACCCCATACAGGTACTATAAAACATATTAACCATAAACTAGAACTATCCTCACCCAGGCTGAAATTCATTTGAACTGTTGGTTCTTTAGGCCTCTACATGTTCAGCCTATCTTCGTTTACAACATTCGTAAGAACATTTCAATTCACTGGTATGTGATTTATTCACAGAAGGATTTCTCATGCCATGAAGTGTCAGCAATGAAACAGTGGCAAAATATAATTGTGGGAATTACAAATACACCATCCCATCTGTATCTTTCTTTTTAGACCATCCTGAGACAACGTTGAAATTCAAGGAGCCAGCTGTTGTTTCCTTCTGGAGATGTGTCTTCTCCCAGTTGTTTTTCTGGCATCTGATGTGGCTGTCAGTGATGCAGCTGCGTCACTATCTCTTCATTGGAACCCTCAACCCTATGCTGATACGGTTGGCTGATAAAGACACCTCACTTGGTATTGGACAATACAGAGAATTTGGGGGGGAGAATCAGGTGGTGACTTTCGTGGTGGGGGGGGGGGGAGAGAATGGAATCCACCAGCAAAAGTAGACATCGAGGAAGTGGTAATGAATTTAGACTATGAGAGAAGCCAAATGAAAAGAGGCACATGGACAGAAATAAAGAATTGCTGAGATGAATGGACATGGGGCAGCAGACCAGAAGAGTGCAGATAAAAAAAAAATGAGTGAGGGAAGATGTTTCCTGACTAGCAGTCTACTATATAAAAATCAAAGTTTGTATGTTTGTCAGTGTCAGGTAAAGACCTCATATGATTGGTTGTGTCAGGCGAAGACTTCATATGATTGGTTGTGTCATGCGAAGACCTCATATGATTGGCTGCCTGAGAAGATTCTATAGAATCCTGGGGTTTGCAGTTTAGGAGGGGGCCTTTAGAATTCTCAGCCAGAGAGCTCTTAGGCCTGGCCGTTTGCTATGGAGATGAAGCCTAGCAGCAAGGAGGAGGGCAGCGTATTCGCTCAGAAACCCAACCTCTGTATGTTAGTAACTCTGAGTACAGATTGGACCGGAGAATATGGGAGAAAGTTACAAGTATTGCACAAGACAGTTTGGGGAATTAGAGACACGGGATCTCAAATCCTTCTAACAAGTATTACCTATGAGAAAATAAAATCTCAGGCAATGACGCGTATATAAGCTAGTATCTAATAAATCAAATTCTTAGACCTGTGAGAAAGGATTCTGTTGAAGGGCGTAGTGTCTTCAATGATTTGGTTCTTTGACTCTCTGTGTATATATACACATACAACTAAATAGTTGATAGACCATACTTTTCAGCAGAAGGAAAATAATAATTCCTCCCTCCCTCCTAGAGAGAGAGACAGAGAGAGAGAGAGAGAGACAGAGAGAGATGGATGGGATTCTGTAAGTGACATACTCCAGTCTAATGCTGGGATCTAGCTATACCCCTATTATCGGGCACACAAGAACAAAGACTCTGGGATGCTCCCCACCACAAGAGACAAATGAGTCCTGTGGGAGGTGAGATAGACACAGTTCTGCCTGGCTGGAACTTTACACTGGGTTTCCCAGCGCAAGATTTTGGCCTTATACATTTAACACCATTCTGAGGTTTGCCTTTTATGATTATTTTTAATGAGTTTAATGAGTTCTCTTGGCAGGAGAAGAAGGCTGCCTCACCTCAGGAAAGCTCTCCTCAAAGATTCCATTTTCCACAAGTTTTGGGGTTAGGGTTCTCTTAAACATGGTCCCAGTTCCTATCTAAGAGGGTGTCTCTGTCCTGTGAATGAAATGAACAGTTGGAGTAAACTCCCAATGGCATAACTACAAAAGCTTCGGTATGAGTACAGTCAGCCCTCGACATTTGTGGGTTTCACTTCTGCAGATTTGATTATTCACAGATTATTTGCTGTCACCTCTGCTGCTGCCCTATGCCATTTTTAATAGGGACTGCAAGCCTTGCAAGACTGAGAAACTGCAAATGAGGCTAGTAAGTCCCTATTAAAAATGGTGTGGGGCAGCAGTGGAGGTGGCAGTAAGCCCTACCAGCCAGCCACTTCTGCCTTGTGAAAGAACCCTGATGCCTCAAAGGAATCCACAATGAGTTGAATATGGTGATCATACTTTTTGTGTGTGTTAAATATGGTTTGGGAGGGCCTAGAGTTATTCATGCTTTTTTCCTTTTCACAGGGGTCCTGTGCCCCTAACCCTAGCGGATGTCGAGGGATAACTGTACTGCCAAAAACCTACTGCCACTATCCAGGCAGGGCTCATTTGGAAGCAAAGAGGAAGCTCCTCCCCTTGGTGTTATTCTTGCCTAAAGTCTTCTTCCTCAGCTAAGAGGTGGTACTTCTGAGAAATAAATGCTGGAGAATATTTGGAGAACTAAGGAATCTAGGCTTTAATTCCTTCTAGCTGCAAATTAACATCTTACATGGGTTATAGGTATGAAATTTCTGGCATAAAAGGGAAAGACTTCTTGTAGAGATTTTGTCATCTTGTTGTCTTTACTTTCTCTTTTTATGTTATCAGTGAGCCACTACACCGATGCTTTTGCCTTCACTCAGTTATGTGGAGTCCTCTGTGCCCCTTGGAATGGGCTTATCCTTGACCGTCACAAACGCAGACAAAAAAAGCAGGGGAGTTCCCAGGGTATGTGAGTTCAGGAACTTTGTCTCTCTTGTAAAACTGCCCAATCAAGGCCTCTAAGCGTTCTTTGGTCTCATTCTGAATTCTCTCTAGCTGCATTCTTTATGTGTCTTTCAGGAGTACCAGATTCACTTGCGGACTTGCGTTCCTGTGTGCTGTCATTGGTCATCACGGTGTTGCAGTGCATTGCATTCTCAATTTGCGCCTCCATTCCAGTGCTGCCTGTACAATATGCCACCTTTATTCTGCAGGTTCTGAGCCGCTCCTTCCTGTATGGAGGCAATGCTGCTTTCTTGGCTATTGCGTAAGTAACTGCTCTGTCAGTGAAAAGCAGAAAAGAGGAAGGAAAGGATGAAAAGAAGGAATATTTTCTTGATCCCTAGACTAGAATCCATTGATGACATACACTGGCATCACCTGGGGTTTATCTAGTGTACGGTAGGCCCTCCATACCCATGAATTCTTTATCTACAGATTTAACAAGTGCAGCTTGAAAATATTACAGAAAAAATCCAAAAAGACAAGATTTTGACATTTTATACAAGGGACAACATTTTACTACACCATTATACATGATGGGACTTGAGGATCCACAAGTTTTGGTATCCACAGGGATCCTGAAACCAAATCCTAGAGAATAGTGAGGGGCCACTGTATGCCATTTTTGGGATGTTGCAGGAGGAGGTACTTGGTATCCTTTTGCAACAACCCCATCAGAAAGCAGTTTCTAAGTGCTAGAACATGCCCCATTGGCCATTTAATGTCCAGGGGAGGGTGTGGGAGGAGTGTCCATATAGTGTCTGACTGTTGTTCTGAATTGTGGCTGGATGCTATTCAGGTGCCCCTTGCCTGTTCCCTGGCCACTAAATAGCTGTAGGTTGTGCTCTAGTGCTTGAAAGCTGCCTTCTGGGTTGGAAGGAAAGGGTGGCCAGTGGAAATGTGCTGGTGAAGAAAAGTGCTCTGTAAGTGCAATATAGGATTGCACTTTGCGTGTTGAATGATACTTAGACCTATTAGAGGGGCAAGAATGAGGGAGAGGCAGAAATGATTGTTTTGTAAAAATCAGTCAGTCATCTCTTGTCCATTGGATCTCCATACAGACTCTTTCTGGTTTAGAAGTTTTTAAAGATTCCACCTGCATATATGCTTTTTCCCTAAAATATCCATTGATAATGATTATTGTTTTGTTTTTTTTAATGGCAATATGTCTACAGACTGCAGAATTCAAATTGAAAGGTATCTTTCAGCACTCACAGCACAACTGCTAATTTTTCTAGATACTCTTTTGAGGCTGGTCTCTGGCAAACACAGAAGATTGAGTTAGATGAGCCATTTATCTGCCTTTTTAATGATTCCATGTTGCAGTTCAGCTATGTTGGCAGTGTAGAAACACACTGTAGAAAGTAGCTTATGAAGACAGGGCATTGTAAGTGTGCAGACTTGCTGTGTATGATGGTGGTTCTTTTGCGTTGATGATTTGAGCAGATAGGGAAAGATAACATTTCTTGATTAAATCACATTAAGTGCAGACCTTTCAGTATGCAAATCCATAAATTAAATCTATTGAATGCCATGAGATATTGATGTACATGTGGCAAACAGGCATTTTACACTGTTCCCTGACCTTACAAAGGATGCAGCATCCTTAGTAAGGCACCTCTGTCCCCCCCCCCGCAAATGTTTTAAAAAGTTAAAAGAGGAGGTAGAGAAGAAGTGGTTCACAGTGAAGATGAAGAAAAGGAAAAACCACTTAGAAAGGGCATGCCATTTTCCTATGGACTTCTCTTTTTTCCAGAAACTTATTTTCTTCCCCTCTGTGTCTTTGCAGTTTCCCTCTGGAACACTTTGGGAAGCTATATGGTCTGGTGATGGGACTCTCAGCTCTGGTTTCTCTCCTACAATATCCCATCTTCGCGCTCATCAAGGGCCCACTCAAAGAGGATTCCCTTTATGTGAGTGTTTACACCCTGGTGGGTCTCTTTCACTGTGCAGCAGCCATTACCTCAGTTGAGGATCTACTGGCTGAGATCCTACATTGAGCAGGTGGAGTGTAATGCTCCCTCTGCCTGAGCAGCTGTCAAGCCTGAGGAGGGGACTCTAAAACTGCCACTTACTGGTAGGTATGGGATGAAGCTGGGAGGAAATTCAGGTGATGAAGAAGCAGCTGCTTTCAGCTCAAAGCAGTGAAAGATACAAAGGTGCACTCACAGAGGAAGCGCAACATCCCTTTCCTTCCCCCAGAAGCTGAGACCAGCAGCATTTTCGTCCTCTGAACTGCCTTGGCCCATCCCCTCTCCACTGGGGACTCCAAGAAAAAAACAAAGTGGGACTTCCCAGGGCTTGATAGTTGCAGGGCAAGGTGTTTGACCCCTGTGCCCTCTCTAAAAGGAAACTTACATGTGCATATGTCATTAAGAGTATCCATCTCATTATGTGGAAAATGAAGTTGGGCACTACTATGTGGAGCAGGGGTGAGCAATCCCAGGGCCTAGTCCCAAATCTTCCCGCTCCTAGGATTCCCCAGAAGGGCACATCCTCTTTCCCATAACATCATCATCTGGCAATCTCTTAGCTTTCTTGTGGAGCTTTCCCACAATTATAAATGTTTGTTGAAAGGCCTCTCCTGTGATTTCATTACTGGCAATAAGCACTTTAACTTTATGCATGCTGATATTTTGCCTTTATCTCTGCTCACCACTGGAATGAAGCTTCTGACAATCTCTTTGAATTGAATTTGTCCTTGGATTGAAAGAGAATGCCCACCCTTGATATAGCAAAGCATAGGAGACTTGTGTCCAGTAGACTAAAGTTCAAATTATTTGGCCACTGTGGAGTCAATTCGGTTACTTTGCACGCAGTAAGGGTGATCAGATATAGAAGAGAACATGAGTTATCTGCCTTTTAGTAGTGTACATGGGAGAAATTTGAGAGCCTCTCTTACTTTGCAAACTTCATTGTCAAAAAATCCCCCTTCTACCCAAATGTTTATAAAGGTATGAGGCTGAACCACAGCTAGTACCTTCTAGAAACACAATTGAGACTATAATATTTCATTTCATTTCATTTCATTTATAAGTTTCTCTGTATTGAAGAAGAAAGTCCCAAGTGGAATACAAACAATGGAAACTTAAATAAGTACCTCAGTATTAACCATTCTTAGAACCAAATGAAGCCTATGTATGTCAGCCCTGAACTTTGAACTGTACTGGAGTGTCCCTGAAGTCAGGAATATGAGCCTGATGTGGGCCTGATATACAGCAAAGTAGCAATGTTGACCAGTCAAAACTAAATGGCTGTGATGCCAGCACTGCTATTTATGTCAGGTCTGGCAATCCAGTAGCTTAATGTTGTGTGCCAGTTGCAGGTTATTGTGTGCAATTGGCAGGAAGCACAGGCCTTCTATTCTCTTGCATGGGCCCCTTTGTGCCTGAAGAACTGCTGAGGCCAACAAATAGCTCAGCAGACTGGGTGAGCTCATCATACAGAGTCTGAGGTATTTCATCTGACTAGGCTTGGACTCTCCATTTTCAGTTCGCTCTGGAACCTCTGTGAGCAATAGTGAGAGCTCTCTTGTAAAATAAGGTTCCTAAATGCTGCAGTCCCTGGCTGAAATCTGTGATTTATAGAATCATAAGTTGGAAGAGACTACAATGGCCATTGAGTCTAACCCCCTGCCATGCAGGAACACATACTCAAAGCATCCCCAGCAAATCACCTCCAAAAAAAGTGTTTCCACCACACTCTAAGGCAACATATTCCATTGTCGAATGGCTCTTAGTGTCAAGAAGTTCTTCCTGATGTTTAGGTGAAATTTCTTTTCCTGCACTTTGAATCCATTGCTCTGTGTCCTAATCTCTGGAGCAGCAGAAAACAAGCTTGTTCCATTTTCAACATGACTTCCCTCCAAATATTTAAACGTAGCTATCATGTCACCTCTTAACCTTCTTTTCATCATGCTAAACATACCTAGCTCCCTAAGCCAGTCCTCATAGGACATAGTTTTCAGACCCTTCACCATTTTGGTTGCCCTCCTCTGGACATGTTCCAGTTTGTCAATATCATTCTTGAATTGTGCTGCCCAGAACTGGATGCAGTATTTCAGGTGAGGTCTGACCAAAACAGAATGGAGTGGTATTATTATTTCCCTTGATCTCAGCTCTATACTCCTATTGGTGCAACCTAGAATTGCATTGGCTTTTTTAGCTGCTGTATCACACTGTTGACTCAGGTTCAGCTTGTGGTCCACTAAGGCCTTTTCCGCATTTTGTTTTTAAAACGGGGCAGTGCGTCCTCCAGCGAGGACGTTTGCACTTGGGGGCGAACTGGTCTGGACTACTTTCTGTAGTTTCGGACTTCAGCCCGCTCCGGAATGACCAGAACTGGTGGTTCGCCGTGCTATTGAAAGACCACTTAAAACAGGTCTTTCAATAGCCCGGCGCGCCCCAGTCTGTTGCTACGCTCCTGTGTAGATCTGCAGGCTCGCACCAGCGCGAAGCTGCAGATCTTCTGCGGGGGGTGGGCTTCCGGCTGGCGAGCTTCTCTGGTTGGTGGAGAGCCTCCACCAACTGGAAGCCTCCATTTTCATCCTTGGAGCAGTGTGTAGTGCGGGCACACACTGCTCTGGATCAGCATGGATCATCGGAGGGAGCGCGCCAGTCCGGTGAGTAACAGACTGCCCCGTTTTCTTCCCAAAGTGCGAAAAAGCCCAAGGACTCCTAGATCCCTTTCAAATGAACTATTTTCAAGCCAGGTGTCACCCATCCTACATCTGCACATTTCATTCTTTCTTCCTAAGTACTATACCATACATTTCTCCCTGTTAAAATTAATTTTGTTAGTTTTGGCCCAGCTCTTTAATCTGTCAAGATCATTTTGAATTCAGATATTGTTCTCTGGGGTATTAGCTATCCCTCCCAAACTGGTGTTATGCTAGTGTAAGAGAGGTTTAGGCTAGCATAAGTACTTTGATTGATATTGCACAGGGATATCCATTAGCTCCGTTTACAACACTGGTTCCGAGATTGCACAATGGCTGCCTGACAGGCACCCAGGCACAGCTTCATGCCCAATCCAAATGGCTACTGATTGGCCAGGATGTGGGCTAGCATAAGTTCCTTCATGCCCAGTTGAATGACAGTTATCCATCCAGACCTCCTCTGTAAATGTGCTTGTAGAAGTGTGTCTGTGGAACTTTATGCTCTGCCTGGGTCAAATAGAATCTTGACCTTTTGTATTGTTTCTTTTTTCATTTTTTTTTTCAGGTAAATATTGGTCTCATAGTCTTAATGCTGCTGGCTTTGGTTAACCCCTTCATGGTGTGGCGGGAGTGCAGGCGGCGTCAGAGAGAGGGGTCTGCATCGCATAGCACGGCCACCCCTGTCTTGACTGCAAAGAAACCTGGTCTGGAGTCTTCTATCTAAGCCCTCCACTACATAGACTTTGGAAACCTCTCTAACAAAAAGGAAACTTTAAAAAGAAGAGGAAAACTAGCAAAGGGAATCAAAGAGCATACTGTGAGGACAAAGCTCATCTCCTTGTGAGCGTTTTTCCCAGCAAAACCCTGGCCACAATCCAACACTATCAGGCATGCTTAAGTGCCTTGAAACAAATGGCTGAAGCGTATAACTTTGGGTTGAATTTTCACATCTGTATTTCAAAACCAAGAATGTTCATAGCTTTTTCTTTATATAACATTATTTTTCTAGGTATTAAATTCATGGTGTTTTCTCCTAAAGTGGGGAAATTAAGATGTATTTTAGTTATTTTTATTTTGATATTTTATAAAGCTATATTTTTGTGGATCAGGTAAAAAACCAAGTACGAGAGCTGATTTAATATGTTCCAGTTATAATATTTAACCTGTCCAAAAAATATAAATTTTGAAATGGAATTCTTCACATTTCTGTTTTCCTATCACAGTCTTGAATGAATTGAAAAACTATACCCTTATGATTTTGATTATTAAAGATATGTCTTGATTTTGTTTTTTAAAGAACCAAAGTCCATACTCGGTCCCACAAAAGAAGAAAAATGTTTAGATAGGAAGAAAAACCCCATAAGCCATTAAAACACTTTAATAAATGTTGTTGTGGTTGTTACTGTTTTCTTTCTTTTTTCTTTTTTCCCCAAATAGTTGTGGAAATGCCGGTTTATTCATAGCAGGGACTCTGGAAGTGTTGTTAAAGAACTGGTGGTGGGGATTCAGTGAGGCCCAAATCTGAATTAAAAATGAATAAAAAAGAACTCAAATATACTGAAAATACATAGTTTGGGGGTTTCCTTTCTCTTTTCAGTTATTTTTGGCTCTCAGTCTTAGAAGGAACTCTTGACTATTGGCTTCATTTCTCTAACAGAAAGCCACAGCTCTAGTTATTTGAGTAAGAATCTTTGAATTTGTGTACTACTAGAGAAACAAACTCTATCCCTTTTAGTCTTTAATGGTGTGAGTGTTGGCAATAAACTCTAGAGAAAATGTTAGGGCACCAACCCTTAAAACTGTCAGGGAACCAACCCTGAAGACTGTTTGGGCAACAACCCAGAAAATGATCAGGGCATCAATCCTGAAAATTGTTTGGGCAACAACCCAGAAAACAGTCAGGACACCAACTCTGAAAACTGTTAGAAACTGTTAGAAAAAAACTCACATAGGGCCAGACCTAAAATATTAGGTCTGCGTGGACTATTCTACATGTTTGCAGGTGAGCTCTGAATCAGCCTGAAAAGATTCCCAACTTTGACCAAAAGAACTTCCCACACTTGGCAAGAAAGCAGTCCAGATTACTTCTTACATGAGCAAAGGGCAGTGGCGTAGGAACTGTGGGTGCGGGGGGGCCTTCGCCCCAAGTGGCAATGTTTTGAGGGCATCCTGGCTCGTAGCCACACCCCCATGCACCATGGCCATGCCCCTGCATGCCCTGGCCATGCCCTCACGCACTGCGGCCACGCACGGTAGCCCCACCCCCTCGGGAAGAACAGTTTATTGAAAGAAGAAATGGGTTCAATAGGTTTGGGATGACAGTGATCTCATAAATCATACTGTGCATGTGCAAGAATATTTGCTTTCCCAGGACTAAAATTCTGATACATGGTTGACAATACAGTAACTTCTGGTTAACAATCAACAGTGAACCTTGATTCAGATATGTATTCACTCAGCAGTGAAGTGTAAGCAATATTGTTACAGAAAGCACACTGGGAATGGATGCTGAGAACCTGGGAATTTGCCAAGTAACATCAGCATAATTTTAAGTAGGATAGAGGGCTAACAACAGGAACAACCTTTCAAGTCACTAGAATTCAAAATGGGGGATTTTAGTCACGCAAATACAAAAAGACAAAGAGAGAGTTTCTCTTTAGCTTAGACATTCAAGCAGGCAATATCCTCTGTGAATTAAACTGTCCAGGGCATTGAATCTCCTAACAATCCTGCAGAGTAGACAGGGAAAAAGATGGGAAACACTGTCCATTTTGTCTGTACTCTTTTACTGCTAACATGAACAGGGTTGTCAGATCTCAGGGCCTGGCCCTGAGTCTCCAGTTTTCATGGTCATCTCCAGTTCAAAGGATTTAATGCCAGGGGGAAGAAACTTATTACAGGTCAGTATCTGCATCTACCCCCATCCCTCCTAAATTGCATTGGAAAAAATTAAATTGCATTTTAAGATTGCATTTTAAAATGCAATTTAGGTTTTTCTGGTGTGCACCCTCTTAAATTCCACCCCCACATCTGGAATTCTCGTTTATCCTCCAAATCTATTTTCTTCCCCTTTCTCATAAATAATACTTTTTTCTGCCACTCCAAATTTTCCCCCTGCCCTTTGATCTTTTGCAGATCACGCACTGCTACATTTCTTAAGGCATAGCTCTCTTGTCTTTCCAATAATCCTATTTACTGGTTTTGTGTAAGCACGACTTGCCACCTCTGCATTATCTCAATCGTCCTAACAACAGGTCAAGAGGGTAAGACAGTGGCCATTTCTGTCCTACACTGTACTAGTGCCATCATTCCAGTTTCAGCATCTTTGGGAATCCTGGGGTTTGCAGTTTAGGGAGAGGCCTTTAGAATTCTTAGCCAGATTGCTCTTTGGCCTCGGGAAACTACAAACCCCAGAATTCCACAGGATGCTGAAAGCAGAACAATAGCACTATAACAGTGTAGGGCAGGAATGGCCAGTGCTGCCATTCCCCATGTTGTATATTGGTGGTGGTGGGTGAAATTTAACAAAGGAGGTTTCCCTAAGATTGCTGGGTGAATTTGTAGCAGAGGCAAGATTTGAACTTTTCGGTCATGGAAAACCACTGGGTGACTGGGTGGATCACACAGTCTCAGACCCAGAGAATCCAGTGATAGATTTGCTTTAAGGTCTCCGTAAGTCGGAAATGACTTGAAGGCACACAACAGCAATAATTCACTGAGTCTACTCTGGTGAGATAAAAGCTTATCCAGAGTTTGAAAGCATTGTTTTTTAAGATCATAACTCCCAGAATTCTCCAGTCAGTAACCATGCCACCTGAGGTTTTGGGAGGTTGTAGTTCACCAAAAGGAACTTTTGTGAAACTCTTATTTGAAAGGATGTCATGTAAAAGATGGAGCAAGCTTGTTTTCTGCTGCTTAAGAGATTAGGAGCCTTTCCACACTATGCTGTTATAGTGCTATTATTCCACTTTCATCATCTTGTGGAATCCTGGGATTTGCAGTTTAGGGAGGGGTATTTAGAACTCTTAACCAGAGAGCTCTTTGGCCTCAGAAAACTATAAACCTCAGAATTCCACAGGATGTTGAAAGTGGAATAATAGCCCTAAAATAGTATAATGTGGAAAGGCCCTAGGACACAGAGGAGGCTTCAAATGCAGGAAAAATAGTTCCACTTAAACATTAGAAGAAGCTTCCCTAATTTCCCTTTTTTTATAATATGATTTATTTTATTTGCAAAATAGTTTGGTCATTAATTAATCATTAATTATGCTGTAATTTATTTTAATTAATTTAATTTATTTTGCAAATAAAAACCATTATTATATCATTATTATAACTTTATTTGGAAAGTGAGGCACTAAAAACCTATCTGTGGCCTAAAGAAGTTTACCTTATTTAATTTCGGCCCTCACCTACTGCCAAGTTGTGCAGAAACTGGAAGAAACCACAAGAGCCATCAGGAAGAACTTCCTGACAGTCAGGGCTGTCCGGCAGTGGAATCTGCTGTCTTGGAGTGTAGTGGAGTCTCCTTCCTTGGAGGTTTTTAAGCAGAGGCTTGATGGCCATCTGTTGGGAGTGCTTTGAGGATGTTCCTGCATGGCAGGGGGTTGGACTGGATGGCCCCTGGGGTCTCTTCCAACTCTACATTTCTATGATTCTATCCAGTCCAATACTCTGTCATGCAGGAATATACAACCAAAGCACTCAAGGGAGATGGCCATCCAGCCTTTGTTTAAAAACCTCCAAAGAAGCAGACTCTATCACAATCTGAAGCTGTATATCCCACTGTTGAACTGCTGTTACAATCAGGAAGTTCTTCCTAATTTTAGGTGGAATCTCTTTTTAAGTAGCTAGAAGCCATTGCTCCATGTCCTGGTCTCTGGAGCAGCTGAAAATAAGCTTGCCACATCTCCTATACGATATCTCTTCAAAATATTGAAACATGGCTAGCATGTCACCTCTTCACCTCTGGGCTAAACATACCAAGCTCCGTAAGCTGCTCCTCATAAGTTGTGGTTTCCAAGCCTTTTACCATTTTGATCACCCTCCTCTGGACCTGGTCCAGTTTGTCAATATCCTTCATGAGTTGTGGTGTCTAGAACTGGACCTACACTGTTGTAATTATGCAAGCACAGTACACAGAGAGAATTCTGGGCATAAGATTCTTTTTATGTCCTGTGTCCAGAGTGAGAACATCAGTGTTGAGAACATTTCTCCAGGTATTTTTCTGAGTTTTTGGGTTTATTTCTCCTACTCCACCACATATACGATGGTGGCCCTCCAGATGGTACTAAAACTAAATAACCAACTGGCCCTATCCAGCATAACCTATAGTGCGGGAAAATGGGAGCCCTTCAATTTAAAGGGAGCTGCAGTTACTTGCCTCTGTTTTAACTGTATCTGCCAGAATACAATAAAGCAGTATTCTGTACCTGTATATTGGTGAAGCTCAGATAGTCTGTTTTCCTCCTAGCTGTAACATAGTTCTTCAAATGGTAGACCAATCCTGTTTATCAGCAGGAGACTGGGCTATGTGAACTACTTTTATGCCATCAATTGTTACCATTTAGTGTGTGAAAGCCTTGTGCAGAAAGCTACAGATGGCCAGAACAATGACTGTAGTAGGATCATTATAATTATAATTTGAATCCCTTGGTGGTATAAATCCACATGTCCCATGGGAAAAGTGAATTGGTAACACCTACAAGGCAAAGAAGGGAGACCAACAGAAGTATGAAGTGAAATGGAGAAGGTTGAAAATCCTGTATGCCACATCTTCCAATACTCTAAAATAAGTAACCAATGACTGCATGGGTATTTGGTCAAATACGAATTATGTTTTAGGTTCTTTTCTGTGACAGGAAGCCTTTTGTCCCTAAGAGACAGATGATTCCTGTTGCTACCAGTCAAAAGACACTGTGCAACTGTTCCTTCCTGCTGAACAGATTTTTTTGTGCTAAGAAAGAAACATGAAATAAACTGTGGGTGAATATGAGAAGGCTCAAGAGGAAGATGCTAATGTCTGGACCCCTCATAGCATTCCTTGAGCAAGGTAGAGTGATGACACAATAAAAACCTTCACCAGAAATTATGTCAGCATAACTATGTTGTCAGGTATAACAATGACCTCCACTGATTGGCCAAAAGTTTATAAGGAGCCATGTGGGTGTTGGCTGGGCGTGGAGCATTTGGAAAGTTTTGACTGGTGTTGGATAGTGTTTGTGGAGAGTGTTTTTCGTGAGTTTTGTTGTTACAGCATTTGTTTGATTTCTGAGTGGAGTTGCTTGTGACTGTGGGAAGGAGTGGCTTTGTGTGAGTGACATTGTGAGGGTGTGTTTCTGTTGGTGTGTGAGTGAGTAGTTGCAGCTGTTTAGATTAGTGTGAATGTGTGTATCCTTGTGGCTGACTGTGGGTGTGCATGTGTATGTGTGTTTGTTTTTCTCAGTGCCATGGGCAGGCACACTCTGGTTCAACAGAGAGGTCAGCAAGATGCTCTCCTTGATAGGTGAAAGCCCAGGATTGGAGGAGCATCCTAGTCCCCAGTAGGGATTTCTATGAGAGGGTGGTGGAGGGACCAGCACAGAGGGGATTTGAATAGACACACTTCAAGTGACTATGAAATTTAAAATACTGAAGGGCCAATCTTTTAATGCCATGGAGGCTTGTGAGGGAGTGTCTCCTAGGCACCTTTGCCCAAAGTTCTTTGGTGAGATGTATGGACTTTGGAAGGCATTAGGAAGGCCTACCTGGGAGCTATGGCACAAACCTGGTAAGTAACCTCAAGGGTCTACTGACCCAGGCCAGCTCCCATTACCCCGGGCATGACACCCAGCAAGGTGGGATACCAAGCATATCACTCAGGTTAATGCAGAGGTGTTGTTACTGCAGTCCAGGCCTACCCGGAGATAGCACTTGATATTGTTTTTGATATCAATCCATTCGGCTTTCCCCTGCCATCCTGCTCCACGTGTCACATAAACAGGCGCGGCCGATAATTGCTGGACATTCCATTCTCCACCCGGGCAGGCCAGACAGAGCCAGTTCGTCACTTCAGGGACCTCTCCGGCAAACACCTCCGTCCATCTGCGTGATACTAACAAAGGCTCCCTACCCTGCACAGGTAACCTGACAAGCTGTACTAAGCGCTCCGCATTTGCATACTGGCTACACTATTGTTAATTCGGCTTTAAGTCAATCAATTCTGACCTTTCCAAGGCTTTGTCCCACTCCCAAACCGCATTGTTCTCACCGAGTAAGGTATGGCCTGCAGTCACAATTCACCCTATAAAAACCCCTGATTCCGAGACCTTCCTCAGATTGCTCCTGAGTTCCAGATCGCCTTACTGCCACTTTGCCTGGCGAGCCATCCCCTCAGTTCCAATAACTGAGCCTGCACAACCCAGGATCGTTCCTGAGTTCCATCCAGCCTTGCCGCCACTCTGCTTGGAAAGCTCCGCTCAGCTAAATGCGCTGAGCTTCTTCTTTGCACCCCAACTTCACTCTCAAGGTCCAGGACTATGAGACAGGTGTCGTATCACCCATTTCACTCTAAAAATCCCTATTTCAAGCCAATCTTTGATTCCTTAGTTATCTGTGTAACTGTGATGTCTTTAATATTTGTCTGTACTTAATAAACATTCATTTTGGTACTTTTAAACCATCTGACTGCTTGACTGACTTGACCCCGTAGACGCTGGGTTGCAAGATCCTGCTAAGTTACACTGCCTCTTGCTAGCTTTAGTGAGTGCTCCAGCTAATTTTCCCCAAAGTTGTGTTGTTGTTGTTGTTTGGCAATTTAGGTGTCCCTCCTGGGACCCCCAGAGATCAGGGTAATAGTGTCCTCTATACCTCTTTCCACAGGGAAAAAGATGGGTGGTAAGGTCCAGAGAGGGGAGCCCAAGAGAGCATCATGTTGGTAAGTTGCCATGCAGGGGTTTCAGCTCTTAATTTAGATGATGGGAAGGAAGGAGGCCCTAATTCCCAAATCTTTAGGAACTTTCTAGGAATAGTTCTTTATTCCGAAAGGGTTATTCCACTCTCCTCATGCTTCAGATGGTCCAGTCAATGTGATACCATGTTGACGAGCCTATGCACAGTCCCCCATCCATGAATGCAGCCTTTGCAAAAAGGGTGATGCCAGACTTTTCTGTTTTCTTCAGCCACATGCAGGGTGAGGCAATAGGAGGCTCCCCCACCTGTTCTTCAGAAGGTGGGGAAGATGGCGCTGCTCCAGCTGACAGCCCCCCCCACCCAACAAGGACCCAGCAGTGCTGATAGTGAGTCTTGGCACTGATTGCCCAGTGGGGGAAGAACTGAATAACATCTTGAGCCTGGATACATTTCATGGCTGCCTGTGTTTATGGCAGGAGAAAGGAAGTACAGCATATGGCATTCAGTATTTCCTCTCCCTTACGGAGCTAGAAGTGCCAATCCCAGTAACTATAACATCTGGGAGTTTGGAGATTTAGATCAAGGAGTGTGCCTCAAAGGTACAGCCATCTCCATTAGCAGGCCCATGCAATGCCAATAGTAAGTAGCAGCACCTGTCCACCGCCACACTGCTGATCACGGTGGTCTCTACCACAGGCTATTCCTGTGTGGAAAGGAGAGGGTTTTCACAGGTGTTTTCCTGTCTCTTTCACTTAACAGTTCAGGAACATCAACAGCAATCACCCACAGTCAAGGAGGAGGAGTTGGACTTTGGAGAACAACTGCCTGTGAGTCCCTTTCCCGTGACAAGAGTCATGTGAAGGTAAGTTCTGTGTGTCCCAGGAAGCACTGACACATGTAGTCTGTTATTTTCTTCTTCTACCGCTTACCATCATTTTCTTCCACTTTTCATGGTCAGAGGGGGAGGCTGCAGGACCTGGCCACCCGCATCTCTGAGATGGAGAAAAGGAGAAGGAAGCACTGTAAATTCAGAAAATAGTATGGTTTGGGGCTTTCCTGGGCCCTAAAGAGGTTTGCTATATGCCACTGCTTGCTTGTATTTCCACAGATGAAGACCTAAGAAGCACCATTGTTAATTCCCTAACGGAGATGTCAGCGGAATTTCTGCTGCTCCGTGGCACTGTGGCACAGAGGATGGAGGCATTAGAAAGGTGAGGTGGCAAACTTCTGAAATTCAAATCTGCCAAAGATTTATGAAGGGGGCTGCCACTGTAGTGATTGTGGTTCAATGCATGAGACTCCAACAATAAAGGAGACGGGTTTTTCTGCATTTTGTGGTTATTTTGTTTCGTATGCTTGAGTAATTTTAATGAAGCAGACTAAATGCATTTTTCTTTATTGTATAATTTTATTTTCTATTTATTTATTTAAATAATTTATATAATGACTTTTTTTCTTCACAATAAAAGTTACTCTTACTATTACACTTGAGGTGTCTTCATTTTCAATTTTATTTTTAATTTTATTGTTTCACTGCATTTCTCATCAGCCCCATCTCACAGTGTCCTGGGAAGCTGCAGTGCTTGGGCAAGCTGACTGGTGAGAAGGCAGGCAGGGGTGTGATGGGGATCCTGGGGGAATTTTGGGAAGCACTGCATCTCATAGAATCATAGAGTTGGAAGAGACCCCAGTGGCCATCAAGTCCAACCCCTGCTATGCAGGAACACACATCAAAGCATTCCCAACTGCCAAAGAAGGAGACTCCACCACACTCCAAGGCAGCATATTCCACTGCTGGACAGCTCTGACCATCAGGAAGTTCTTCCTGAAGTTCAAGTGGAATCTCCTTTCTTGCAGCTTGAATCCATTGCTCCTTGTCCTAGTCTCTGGAGCAGCAGAAAACAAGCCCTCTCCTTCTTCTACACGGCATCCCTTCAAATATTTAAACATGGCTATCATGGCCCCTCTTAACCTTCTCTTTGGCAGACTAAACATACCCAGCTCCCTAAGCCGTTCCTCATATGGCATGGCTTCCAGACTCTTCACTATTTTGGTCACTCTGTACTCTGGACACACTCCAGCTTTTTGACATCCTTCCTGAATTGAGGTGCCCAGCACTGGACACAGTATTCCAAATGAGGTCTAACCAATGCAAAATAGAGTGGTACCATTCCCTCCCTTGATCTAGACAGCATACTCCTATTGGTGCAATCAAGCATCACGTTGGCTTTCTTGGCTGCTGCATCACACTGCTGACTCATGTTCAGCTTGTGATCTACCAAGACTCCTAGATCCCTTTCACACATACTGCTATCCAGCCACGCATTCCCCATATATGTGCATTCCATTTTTTCTGCCTAAGTGTAGGACCTTACATTTCTCTCTGTTGAAATTCATTTTGTTAGCTTTGGTCCAGCTCTCCAATCTGTCAGTATCATTTTGAAATTTTTATCCTGTCTTCCAGGGTATTAGCAACCCCTCCCAATTTGGTGTCATCTGCAAATTTGATTGGCATGCCCTCAATTCCTTCATCCAAGTCATTGATGAAGATGTTGAACAGCACTGGGCCCAGGAGAGAACCCTGCAGCACCTCACTAGTCACCTCTCACCAGGATGAAAAGCAGCCATTGGTGAGCACCCTTTAGGTTCAGTCAGTTAACTAATTACAAATCCACCTAACAGTAGCCCTGTCCAGCCCGCATTTTACTAGTTTTTTTGCAAGAATGTCATGGGGAACTTTGTCAAAGGCCTTACTGAAGTCAAGATATGCTAAAGTCTACAGCATTCCCTTCATCTGTCAAGCTTGTAACCCTATCATAAAAAGAGATAAGAGATAAGATTAGTCTGGCATTTACCATCAGCTCCTCCTCGCAGTGTCCTGGGAAGGGGCTTTGGAGAGCTGCAGGGCTTGGGTGGGCTGACTGGTTGGGTGGGAATGTTACCCTGTATGTTGGGGGTCCTGGGAGGGGCGCCCAAATTACCAAATATAAAACACAATTTGGAGGAATTTAGCTTGAGCACTCTCTCGGCAAAACGAGAGGCAGGGTAACTTTAGCAGGGATCTTTTAACCCTATGTCTACAGCTTCAGGTCAGAGAGCAATTAGACAAGGTTTTAAAGTAACAAAACAATATTTTATTAAAGACAAGAAACACGAAAGACAAGACATAGACTAACTAGCTGAGAAATAGAAACAGAGAGCTTTTGGGAAAGGCGATACGACACCTGGTCTCGTAGTCCTGGAGAGAAGCGGGGTTCTGGGAGAGAAAGCTCAGCGTGGTTAGTTGAGGGGAGTTTCCTTAGACAACTGGCAGCAAGGCGGGATGGAAGTCCAAAGTAGTCCGAAGACGTCCCAAAAGTGGGGACCTTTTATAGGGTGGAGTTTACCTACAGGCTATGTTATGCTCGGTGAGAACAATGGAAATTTGGAGTTGGACAAAGGAGTTGGAAAAGGTCAAGTTTTGCATGATGGGTTTAGCTCTTAAGATAATAGTGTGACCGGTGCGTTAATAGCCCGATACAAAAGAGTAGCTTGGCTCTTGACTGCGTGGCTTTGTGTAAATCCGAGCCGAGCCGAGCCGGTTTGCAGGGAGGTTTTTCCCTAAAGCAACTGAGAGGCTTAAATTGCCTGCCTGAAAGGGGTTTTGGAATGTACAGTCATTAATGGCCGCACCCGTACGCGCTCATCCAGGGGACCTCTGCAAACACATGGAGTGGGGTAGCAGAGAAAGGTCAAGCAAAGGCCAAATTATTTGATATCAAAAGGATATCTAGTGCTCTCACCCAACATATCATAACCATGATAACAGGAAGTTGGGCAGCGGGCAGGGTGGATCCCAGGAGGATTTGGGGAAAGTACTGCATCTCCCATCAGACCCTCCTCACAGTATTCTCGAAAGAGACTTTGGGAAACTAAAATGGGTGGTCTGATGTGGGGGGTGCAAGGGGAATCCTGAGGGGGATTTTTGGAAGTTCCTATCGACTGCATCTCCCATCAGCCCCATCTACCATTGCTACTGATGAGGGACAATGGGAGTCACAGCCGAAGACCTTTTTGGTGCCTCCTTACCAGATGGCGAAGCTGCACTCCCCCAATCCCTGGTTACTTCAAAACAGGGAATGAAGGAGAACTGATGTTCCTCGCTGACCTGGGTGGTGGCTCACTGCCATTTCTCCTGTCCAACTAAGCTTCATTTGGAACCATTCATTCCTGAGGGTGAATATAATATTATAATGGTCACATGTTCATCACATCATCTTTAAAAAATGTAAAATCCTACATAGGGAGGGACAATTTCTAATGCCCCCAGGGTGATGCTTGGTTTAAACTTACCATGACTTGCTATATTCTCTGCTGCTTCATGTTGGCCACATGTAGCTCTAAAATGGCAGCTCCCTGCCTGCTGTGAGGTGAGGATGAAGGACAAGCAGGGAATGCCTACAACCCACCCACTGCTGGCTCCATCATTTTCTGAATGCATAGTTATGTGCTGTAATGTTTTCCACACTGAGGCAACATATGGGATGAATGTGGATAAGCCATCACAAGACAGATCTAGCAATGCTTGTGGACAGGCTGGTTGCTGAATGGCTATGATGTCATGTGGATTTGTGGCCTGTTAAATGTAGACAACCCGTAGGTAATGCGTTTTACCAATGCTGTATAGAAAGAGCCTAAGTAATGTCTCCTGGCCTGGCCCCCCAGCTCATCTTAAAGACAAGCGGCTGGATTGGGCAAAGGAAGTCTGCCATTTATATAGATTCACAGTAAGATTACATATTCTTACTGAGTACAGATCAGTTATGGATTCGTAACTGTAGGTTATGAATCTGTAACTGCAATACTGAACGCCAGCCTTCATGTGCTGTGTGGTGGAGTCCCCTTCTTTTCAGAATTTTGAACAGAAGCTGGATGGCCATCTATCAGGGATGTTTTGATTTTGTGTTCCTGTATGGTAGAGGGTTGGGCTGGATGGCCCTTGTGGTCTCTTCCAGCTCTGTGATTCTATGTAGAAGAGCTCTCTTAGATGTTACCTATAGTACACAATTATTTCAGTTCTATACCACTGTAAATGTTATGACTCTACCCTACAGAAGCCTTGGATTTATAGTCTAGTGAGCTACTTAGAATTCTTAGCAATATAGCAATTGTGCTATATAGTTCTGGGGAATGTACTAAAGATCTCTAGCTGAGAATTCCAATTCCCTTATCAAAGGGTAACTCCATTCTGCATTATAAGGATATATTGTAAAGCTAAAGTTATCGGTAAAGCAAGGTAGGTAATGACTTTTAAAGAGCCAAATGAGTTAGATTTAGGATACAGTAGGGACATTGCTTCCCATGCCAGCCTGCCTGCACCCTAAGATCTAATGGAGAGGCCCTTTTTTGTGTCCCAACTACGTTGAAAGCAAAGTTGACAAGGGTGAGAAAGGCCGTACTCAATAGCTATGCCAAAATGGAAGTTCTTTGTCTCAAGAAGCTAATATCTCCTAAGCCCCACCTTTCAGTTGCAGAACCCCCCTCTATGGCCATTGAGTAACCCCAGGAGATCAGGGGACACCAGATAAGTATCTGCCTATGTTCATCTAGCCAAATGCAGAACCATTACATCATCTGTGGGGACCTCCTCCAGAGGTCTCAGCAGACAATGTCATTGGCCCTTTCCGCACGTTACCTGCTCGCGGAGGTGGGGGGTGCCATTCGCGTAAGCAGCCTTACATCGCTCCTCCGTTCTCCTGCAGCTGGCTTCCTGGTCCCGCGACCGTTGCACTAGCGCCCTGCCCCTTCCTTCCGCAGCACAGCCTGGGAGCTGTAGGCTGCACTGGGGGAGGAAGCGTGACTGGCCCGGCTTGTCTGACACACCGCACGGCAGGTAAGTGCGTGAGGGCCCCGGGAGCATTGCGCGACCATGCAGTACTTTCAGCTCCCAGCCAAAAATAATAAAATTCCTTTGTGTCCCGCTTTAGGCTTGTGAGCGTCATGTGAATGGGAGTGCGTCGTACGGACCAACGCTCCCATTCATGCGACACTCAAGGGGCCCTCTCGCAACAGAAACTGCATGCGAAAAGGGCCATTGTTCTGCATCTACTTATAGGGATATAACCACATGCTTCTCCAATGCCCCCTGCTCTACACCAGTCACTAAATAAGGAGAGGGCTCTTGCATCTAAAAGGTAAGATTGGGGTGTGTGAGAGAGGAGAGACATTTAGTTCTGCATGTGGAATTTTTATGCTACATCTCTGCAATGCTCAATTGCAGCCATTTTGAAATTTTATACCTTTTAATTGATGGTAGAATTAATGCTCTTGAGTAGCGTATAAACACTAAAAGAGCAGAACAGTGTTTTAAAAATTGTATATATGGAAATAAACAAATAAAACTGACTAGGGTCATTTCTGCATTACACAGTTATAGTGCTATTATTCCACTTTCAACATCCTATAGAATCCTGGGGTTTGCAGCTTAGGGAGGGGCATTTAGAATTCTCAGCCAGAGAGTTCTTTGGCCTCAGTAAACTACAAACCCCATAATCCCACTAGATCTTGAAAGTGAAACAATAGCACTGCAACAGGGTAGTGTGGAAACAGCCTAAGACAAAGCATTCAAAAGGTAAGTTTAGCTAATGAAGCAGACTGTTGGTCACGAAACACTATGCCTTTCTCTTAAGGTTCTGCTGGACTTTTTACAAAGAAATGCAAATAAAACTCCCTCATAAATTTTCATCTGCCTGGAATGCATACAAGGCAGCCATCAGATAATACCGTAATTGTGGGAAAGGAAACAGGGGAGATAGGTGTGAGAAGGAGAGCAGTGGAACTGCATGATTATGGATCTGGCTTTGTGTCATTTGTTTTTACCATTTGTAGTCTTGTTAAAGGCTTGTATGTTCACATGTCTTGGATGGCCTTAGACACCAGATCATCGGGCCTACAGCATATGTTTTTAGTTAAGTTTGTCAGAAAGGCATATGGGTGATTTCAGTCAAGTATTCAACACTTATTGTATTTACATCTGAAATTTACATAAGTTGCACGTTATGTCTACTCATCATGCTGTTAATCTCTCAAGAGACATTATCCCAACTGTTCTTACCAAAGTTACTGTCATGCCTTGCCTTGGAGATTGTGGCAGCAAGGAACAGAATTCTGATGCTGAGGGAGACTTCCCCAGAGGCTGAAGTGTCTCCAGAAGCTGGTCCGGAGGGAGATAATACACAACAACAACAAGAGCCTGAGCCAGGAGAACAAATAGAGGAAGACATAGCTGACACACCTACTTTGCAGCAGAGACGCCATAAAAAGGAAGTGTCACTCAGCCCATTTAAGTAGTAAGTGAGCCCTAATGAGGGAACACCTGTGGCAACAGCATAGATGAAAGAGGGCTCCAGCTGGCCTTTTCTCCCAGGGTCAGCAACTGGTCTCTTTGGCTTTGAAATTCTGTACTGTGCTCTTGGCTCTGGTTGTTTTGGAACTCTACTTGTTTGAATTTGCCCCTTTGGATTTGTTTGCTCTCGGCTGCCTTTCTGTTTGGACATTCTTTGACTCTCGCCTTGTAAGTAGGAGCTGTGCTGCTTGAGATTTACTGCCTGCTTGCTGTGGACATGACAGTTACTGTCCTATGCAGTAGTTTCCAAAGAAGTAGTCATGTTAGTATCCTGCAGCATAAAAAGAAGGATGGGAAGAGGATAAAAAAAGAAATGGGGAAACACCTTTAACTGGATTTTATTTTAGCATGAGCTCTCATGAACATAAACATACTTCTTCAAATGCAGTATGGAGTGATATTAAAGCCTCAGATATGAAGTATATGTATACAGTTTTGGGAGTGGGACAGAATGTAATAAGATCCAGAAGGATGCAAATCATGTCCCTTGCCTTAAATTTTCAAAGAGCTGCGTGAGGTGATGTAGGTCTTTCAGATTTTCACAGTGGTCAGTTAGTGCTGAGGTGTGAAAACTATAAATCTGTTCACCAAAATTATCCTACTCCTATAACTTTATAAATATGCTTTATACCAATATAATATAATGTAATATCACTCTGTACTGGATTTGAAGGAGTTTATATCCATGAAAACTCATGCCGAAATAAAAACCAGTTAGTTTCCACATTTGTTTTTCCTCTCCTCTTTCCCTTCCTCCTTTTTATGTCCTATGCAGAAGTAGTGAAACTACTGCTTGAGAAACAGGGATATTTCCTCAAAAGCATTAAATGTAGAAGTTGTTATGGATATAATTATTTAGGATTTTTTGCTTTTTCTCTTAGCTTTTGGTCTGTGATCCTGCATTGAGAGAGATCACTCCAAGGCATAATTATGATAGTCTCCCATCTAACCCACCTTTACTCAGCTTCAACCTCTCAAATTTCCTGACAAGTCTCCAGCTATTATCTGTGGTGGAATGCACAGCAACAAGCATCCTGTGGATGGTGTCTTTGCTCTGCCATTCGATGCAGCAATTAAATAATGATAAGTTGTACTTAGAGGAAACTAGCTGGAGCTTATCTGCTGCTTCCCTCACTCTCCACTGACCAGAAAATGGCCAGATTGGGGGAGTGGGTTGCCACTGAGAGAAGGTGGGTTGTGGGGATTTTGGTCTGGGAGGAGTTGGTAAATAGTTCCAGCTTTTTCAATGACCAAAAGAGTGAGTTGTGACAGTGTAAGTCTGACATATGCCATCATAGTTCACCAATAGGATGACATGGTTTTAATTTAAGGACAGTTTGGTTAACATACTGGATGTGTTTGTGACTCAAGAGCATGTAAACCAAATGAGAGCATTTATGGCCTTTGTTCTCAGCGCTGACTGTCATTTTGTACAAGCACACTTAGGCAGTTTTACTGTGTAATTGGAAAGCTGACTCATGTACTCTAAATTAAGCTTCTACCAATATCATGGGGGAAAAAATTCAATCTCTTCTCCTTCATAATACCAATTCATAGGTAAAGGCAACCAAGCTTTCTGTTGTAGTAAAGGGGATCTTGTGGCTATTCATCCACTCTCAAAGACTCTGGAGGACAAGAGAATGTGCCAGTAGGACTCACTCTTCCCAAACAGGTGACTTGGTGACATGGTCAAAAGAGATAGCATATACCATTTTGTTTCTCATCGCTTCATGTGCAATACCTCATCTCGAACAGGGAGCTGCATGCACAGCCATGCTTGTGGTTGCCAATGTACCAACTAAATGCTTGTAGCAATAGACATATGCCATAGTTTCTAATAGGGGGCAACAACAAACATATTGCTGTCATGGTATCAACTCACAAATGCCCCAAAAGATTTACAATACATATCCATGCTGCTAGCTGACCACCCTTTGTCAGATTGATGGCTTGCTTATTGTTGTTAAAAGATGGTGGGTGAATATTTCTTCAGTAGTAATTGAATGATTAGTAGAATTTATCCCTCAAGTGGTAGCTTACCTTCAGAGAGATCAAAGCCGGGGAGGGCGAGGTGCAATATAAGAATATATGAGTAGGCAGTTGGGAATTTGAGACAGAGATAGTTGCATGTTTAGCACAATTGGAAGTGGCTCACCCCACATATTAGTGACTCTGTCCCTTGTGCAGACAATACTTTGGAAGATGGATCAATGAACTGACTCAGTGGAAGGTGGATCCCTGGTTCTTTAGGGCAACCTGAAGCAGGACTAGCTGTTGTGCTTCCTGTTGCAAAAGTCTGCTTTCCTTCAGTAGGCCTGCTTGTAATTTTGTAAATCAAACATTTTAAAAACTCCCCAGTACTTTCTCATTCAAGGCCTGTAGCACTGCCTTCATGGGTCATGGACACAGGGAGTTCCTAATAACATTTCAAGAAAATGAAGACAAATGCTTGGAACTTTGCAATACGTTCTTGTCTAATAGATTATGCATGCTTTTTATTTGCTTTTATTTTCAGAAATATTCAACTCTTTGCCTAAGGCCTGCCAGTTATTACCACTTTGCTCCCTGTGACAGTAGCATCATCACATGGGATAACTGGGGACAAACCCTTTGCTCAGTCAAGGCGATGGTTGCCACAAGTGCAGTGCCTGTAGTACTGTATTTGCAGTGTTGGCAGGAACTATTTAGGCAACATAGATATATGTTTTTGGTTTAAGATGCATTTCTTTCAAGCTGTGTATCCTCCAGTTTCACTGACTGTCTCTTAGAGCTCTTTTGGGTGGTCATTTCCTTCCTCAGTTAATATTTCTTAATCCATTCTAATATTAAAAAGGTCTTAATATTTCATTGGTGGAGCACAATAGATCTCCTTTTTGTTAGGTAATACTTCAATTGCAGCAAATTTCTGGAAAACAAGGAAGAGAATGGGCTTCTGACTAGAGAAAACTTGTGAGCTTCCCAAGGAAAGGTTGGTCATGATTTGTTTCTGAGGAAAAATGAGAGGGAAGAGGAAGAATGGGAAGCATGAGATAATAAAAACAACCACCAGTCCTTTGGCGTTAGGAGAGTTCTTACCAGGGATGTAGCTATGTGGTGAGTGAAGCTATAATGAGGGCATTGCTCTCCATAAGGATTCTGCCCCCCAATGGAATTTTCCTTCAGTCTCCTTCCTTTAGTTTTTGCACTGCAGAGAGTGAAACCTGAAAATAATTCAAACCTAGAACACATTTCCTGTCATTGCATTCCCTTCATAATTTTGCCTCCTCCTTTTTCTTTGGTTGCCTAAACTCTATTTCTAAATGTTTGACTAAAATTTTAAGTTCCTGCAATGCTAGAAATTTGAAGAATGAAGGAAAACTTCATTTGGGGTGGCAGAATTCTTATTTGAGGGAGAAATGCCTTCATTTTGGCTCCCCACCCACTCGTATCTACACTCCTGGCTGGTGTGCTATTGCAGAGGGTGGTCCCCATGATATGGAGAACAATATGGAGAAGTTATTAAAGTCCTTTTCAAGGTTCTTTGTGTATCAGAGTCCAATTGAGAAGGCTCCAGAATCCGTTGACTGCTTCTCCTCAAAACGACCTCCCAGTGTCTGGTTACTCTGGTAGACTGGATTGGTGGCAGTATCTGGACACAACACTTTCTCTGATACCTGGTCAAGAGAGAGGTGCAAGAGAGGAAGGAACACAAAGACTGATTAGCACCTGATTAATGGTATGGATGGATTATTGCCATTTACAAGGTTCTGAACATTTCTTCTCACTCTGTCTGCTGTGGATCATCTACCATGGAAAGAGGCAAAGGGCAGCCCTATCTGCCTCCCTTTGGCTGTGTTTTCATCCCTCAGTCCCTCCACACTCCCCAGATTTGCATTTTTTGTGACAAAAAAAGGATGGATTGTCTCTTTTTGAAGCCTGCAGGAACAGTGGTTCCCCTTTAAACAGGCTGCAGATCTACCCTACATCACTTAATATAATACTCTCCCCACAGTTTTTCAAAACCATTAGTGGACTTCCACTCACACTCCCTATGGTTTTTGGTGTGTTTTCCTTCATTTTTAGCATCCCAGTCTATTGGCACCAAACACTCCTGACTTAAGTGGCTTCATCCATGATATTTGTACATGAGCTTTCTCCGCAGAGCTCAGGGTGGCACAAATAGTTCCTTCCCCCCTCCCCTTTTATCAACACAACAGCACTGAAAGGTAAATTTTCTGAGGGAGAATGACTGGCTTGAATGAACTCAGCTTCATGGCTGTGTAGGAATCTGAACCCAGTTCTTACAATTCTTAGCCTGATATTCTAATCAGAGCTAAACCCGTATGATTTGTGCATCCTTTGTTTCACCTCCCCCCATCCAAATTCTGGCCCAAGTAAACTCTCAGATTCTATGCAAAAAAACTCTTATTTTTGTGCCAGTGTTCCCAGTTACGACACCCTGTTCCTCCTTTTCACTACATGTCTTCTCCAAAGAATTTCAGCTGCTGCCAAAAGGATGACAACTTGGTTTAGAATAAGGCAAAATAAAATGTTCAACTAGCCATGCTGCCTCTGGGATTTCTGCAGGGTTGTCTGGTTGAAAACTGGAGACAGCTGCTGTGCCTTTAATGTTTGTGTGGAAAAGGGAATTTTAAGGAGTGTTGCTTATTACTTGGTTGCATGACAAGCAACATCTGCTGAAATTCCCTCTTCTGAGCAACCATTGAAGGCACAGGAACTATCTCCAGTTTTCTGGCAAACCTAGGTTTCTGGGAGTTGTAGTCCACCAACTAATTTTTTTTCAAACTCCATTTTTAAAAATATTATGTTCTGCTACCATCTTTCAGTGTAGTACCATAAATGGTTGCTCAGAAGCAAGGCTTACTGAGTTCAATGGAACATACTACCAGATGTGTATAGTTCTCACCTTTATTTTAAATCCATCTGCTAGCTCCAGCTAGAATAAACTGTCTGAATGAATGAGGTTTACATACATTTGTCAGCATCCTGTTAGTAACATATGCAGTTGTAAGTCCAACAATATATGCCTGTATATGTCTTCATTTGGTCATTGAAGAGGCTGGTAATCACTTTCTTCTCAATGACCAAAGCCCCTTCCCAGGACTCACCATTCGCTGCATGAGCCCTCCTTCCATGAACAGTCAATGGCTGGTGGAGAGCAGAGGGAGACTGGATAAGTGTTTGGCTAAGTCTCCATAGCCAGATGCAGAATTATATCATCTGCTGAGAGCTCCAGTGGAAGATCTAATCAGATGATGTAATTGGCTTCTCCAGTTCTCCCACTCTCTAGCAGTCACTGAATGGCTGGGGGAGGGTGCAGGGAGGACTGTAGCAGCTGAACAATGAATTCAGGGGCATTACCAGGAGAGACATATTGCAATTCTTACCTTATGTATACTCTGCGGTACAAGATCTTGGCCATTAAGTGCAGTGTTCCTTGCAATTCTCGGTGTTCCCATGTCAGTGGGGTGGTAATCCATTCCAGATTTTAGTCAGAACTGTAAAGGAATTATCCAAGGTGCCAGACCATGTCCTTCAAATCGGTTCAGTGTTTGGGAAAACACTTTCAAAGTCTGGACTAAAACCCCTGGAGTGAATTCACTAACACGCTGACATGACTGCTGCCACTGCATCAGTGTTGGTTTGCAGACCTGCTTCTCAGGCAGCATATTTTGCAAATTGGCATGAGGGCAACTGGGATGAACGGGCCCAGAATTGGGGGAAAGGCAGCTAACCAGGCAAAATGGAAATCCCAAATCAGAGGGCAGATCCATTTTGAATGATCAGGCAAGGAGCAAAGGACATCTTGAAGCAGCAGTATCCCCAGTAGTTGCCATCATTCCCATTCCTCACATCCCACATGGTTTTACGTATAGTGCACTGAGACACGGGGGTGGGGATTTTCAGACCTTCTGCTGCTGCTGGGACTTATGGATGGATCACTGCCAGGCCTATTTTTTCCAGGCCTTGGGCTCCTGCTGCCAAGGCCTGAAGAGCAGGAAAGCTCAAGATTCATAACACTGCAGTTTTTCCCTGGCTTGCTCCAAATGCCACAATGCATGTAACTTCAATGTATCCTTCTCTCCCTTTTACCTTTTCCTGGCTTTCTGGCACATTAATATTGCACAAGTGCAACAGCCACACAACCACTCCTGCACAGAGCCAGAGAGCTCTGGCACCAGCAGGTAGTAGGTGGGGATGGGTGCCTATCCCTCAGAGCCCCATAATGGATAACATATTTACACTTTCTTCTCCTCTAATTCCTCTCACTTTAAGATTTGTTTCCCCACCTGCAGACTCACGGAAACACAGTCATTCCCTGAGAATTCAGCAAGCATCCTGAAGTCTGGCAACTTCCCCTATGGGACCTCTCTGTCCAGCGCCAACTTCCTTCTAGCCTTCACTCCAAACAGTGATCAAAGGAAGGGGATGGCTCTTGCTCCTTCCTGTGTTCAGGAAATCTTACAAGCACCCCCCCCCCGACCTTTTCTAGTTACAATGGAAACTTTTAAAAGCATAATTGTAGCTTGGAGTGGATGGGGGGGGTGTCTGCTGGGGAGGGCTAACCCTCCTCTTCAATACTGCAAGATCCCTTCAAAGTCACCCCTCCCCAACTTGCAATTAAGCTTTTAATAACTGGTGTCAGTGGATGGTTTTAAAAAGCTCAATTGTACCCATGGGGAAATTGAGTGGGGAAGGTTGCTGCTGAGGTGTAGCAACCTTCCCCTTTGTAGTACTGTTCCCACCACTGTTTCTTATTCATTGCAGCTGAGGTCTAAATGTAATGGATAGAAAAAGAGGTCTAGGTTGGAGATCATAAAGCAGCCATGCAATGATCACTTTCCTGGACAATCCAAACTAAAAAATTAAGACATGGGTAGGAAGAAGATCTTGGCAGGATGAGATCTAGAGTAGAGCAGGCACCAAATTAATAAGATTCTCTGCCACTGTGAGGTCACACTGGCACACTTCGTTCCTCCTTTTTGAGAATGGACTAAAAGCCAAAATTGCTAAGCTAAGGCTATTATACTTTGGACATATCATGAGATAACCCAACTTATTGAAAAAGATGATAATGCTCAGCAAAGCGGAAAGCTGTAGGAAAATAGGAAAACTGCTTTACAGATGAGCTGATTTCCTAAAGGAAGCTATGACCTTGTGTTTGCAAGATCCGAACAAAGCTGTTGACGATCAGGGCTCTTGTAGGTCTCTTATTTCATAGGATAACCACAAGTCAAAGCCAGCTTGACAAAAAATAACAACAAACAACAATTTATGTTTGATTTTAAATGTGAATGATTCATTGATTGCCATTTTAATAATCTTTTGTTTATTATTCTTTGGTTATGTAATTGTTGACTGTAGTTTTAAAAGGGAGCATTATTACTGATTACTAATTAATTTCTATTAAATTTTATCTATAGACATTTACAATCAATTTTTTGTTGTTGTTGCTATCTTTGATCCAATTATAAATAATTCCTGATCAGATATGAGGTGAAATGGAATTAAGTCAAACCTGATCCCAACAATATCAGACTAGATAGAAGTGAGAGATAGAGGAGAAGCACTTAGGCAAAACTAGGAAAAAATTCAAGGTAAGCAGGCAGGTTTAAGGGTAAATGTTTGTAGTAGGAAATAACACTGGCTGTCATGGGGAAGTCAGTCATCGGGAGACACAGGGAAGAGACAGATGCACATATTTCCACAGTAGGCCCAGACTACTTCACTGTTATTCCACTGTGAGCCGGGTGTCAATGTCAGGCAGCAGCTTAAGCAGACACAGAGGCAGGAGCTGAGTTTATGGCTTTGTAATAAAGAAATCAAGAGGCTACATCACCAAAACAAACATCCAAGTCCCAGAGGCAGCAAACTCAAATAGCAGGGATTAGCCTGGAATAGAAAGCCCATGACACAGGATGCAGATTCCTGATTGATAGATGGTTGTTGTCCTGCACCCAACTCCCACAGCGTCTGTCTTAAATACACAGTCTTTAGCCCAGCTGGGGCTGATCAAGTGCCCGTTGGCCCAGCTCACAGCTGGAGCCTCTCAAGACTTCAGGACCGATTCATCAGATGCTTCTCTCGCAGCCGTTGTGATCTCCAGCTGCCTCTGGAGGAATGTGGGGGGAGGGTCTGCTGCAAACTCCAGGCTGGAGTCAGCCTCTGTCGAGCCAGAAGCACTGGCCTCTGCCTCTGGAGTACAAACATCTGCTGCAGGTACTGGCTCGCGATTCGTGCCTGGGACAGCTGTGGGGTCGCTGGCAGACTCCTCCCTAGACTCTGAAGGAGCCCCCTCTCCTGAAGGCCCCCCGAAGGGATCCTCCCCCGACTGGGAGTCCAAGTCTATCTCAAGAGTCTCAGTATGAATCGGCAGCACGCTCAGCCTGGCTCATGACACTGGGATCTATTACTGGGTCTCAGCCTGACCTAACATGGGTGGGTTTTGTACAACAGCAGCAGCATAAAGAAATGTAATTCTGCCTTTCCCAAGAATGTAGGCTTGGACTAAAGATGAGCCCAGAGTCTGAAAGGGCTGAAAACTACCAGACCATATCATGCCATACACACACCTCTTTCTGACAGGGGTGAATCAGCGAGCTTAACCAGGGAATCTGCACAGGCTCACCTCTTCAAACTTCTTGGCCTTATATTGATCTGCTCCTTTCAGGAAGTTGAGGAGAATGATGTCACAGAGGACTGTCCCCTAAGGCAAAAAGAGAACAGATGAGATGACCACTGGAGAACAGACTAGGAAATATGGCTGGCTGGAATGAGGTGGCACAGTAGCTATGAGGTGGAATGAGCTGCCTGGTGGCACAGTGATTAAATGCCAGAACTGCAGCCACAATGTTGTGAGTTCGATCCTACAAGGCTCCAGGTTGACCCAGCCTTCCATTCTTCTGTAGGTCAGTAAACTGAGTACTCAGCTTGTTTATTATTATTATTATTATTATTATTATTATTATTATTATTATTATTATTATTATTATTATTTATTTGTATCCTGCCTCTCCATATGGATTGAGGCAGCGAACAACTTACAAATAGCATGTATTTCTATACATGCCCCGAACAAGCTGGGTACTCATTTTACCAACCTACGGAAAGATGGAAGGCTGAGTCAACCTTGGAGCCCAGCAGGATCGAACTCACAACCTTGTGGCTTGCAGTACTGGCATTTAACCACTGTGCCACAAGGGCTCCTTGGGGGCAATTAGCCAAAAGTATTGTAAACCACTTAGGGAGTGCTTAGCACTGATAAGCAGTATAGAAATGCAACTGCTAAGCAAGGCTAATTTTGATCTTGTTGAAACTGTGACCTAAATACTTGACCTGATGGAGCTTCCCAAAATCAAGCACCCCACTACACAAAGCTGTATCTTTCAACTGGACTCCCTTTCAAAATTCATTCATTCATTCATTCGCCCAACTTTCTCCCAGATGGGACCCAAGGCAGCTCCTCTTCAGATAGAAGAGTTTGACCACAGGCACCCAAATGTGATACACTGTGGAGGGACTGTGGCCCAATGACCATATGCAGTCCTCAAAGCCATTTTTGAGGGATTTTGAAGCTGTTTGGAATAAACGGTTTAAGGGAGGAGAGATGAGAATACTTTCAAGGAAGTAAAATGACTCACCACCCCAACAGATGTGAAGGCTGCCACTGTATTGATGAGGGTTGGGATGATGTTGAACTTCCCTGCCTGAGAGAATACAAGACAGAATTAGCATGTTTAAATAGGGGCTGACATACCAAAGAATCGGGTGGGCCCAGATATGAGGGAAAAGCATCTGTGGCAGCAAAGTACTCTCTATTTTCCTGTTGTAAAATGAGCCAAGCTAGGAACAACTGGGCTACAATTCCCAGCAATCAACAGCCATGTTAGATGGGGGATTCTTGAAGCTGAGGTATACATTTTAAAAGTAAATTTTCCAGGCTCTGGAAATGGATTCCTGTCCGCTCATGAAACTTGTTCTTCTCCACTATCGTGTGACTCTTCATGAAATGGCTGAAGTTTCCAACAGTACATTAATCAGAAAACTCACATTTTTGCTGTGAGCAGTGTTGTCTGTTTAATTCTCAAGAATCCACTATTCTTCAGAAGCAGCATAACACTGTGGGACATGGAGGAAAGTAATTTACTTCTACACTCCCATTGAGCAGACTAGGTGAGGAGGAGCCCTTACTTCTTCTCCTGGATGCAGCCATTAGGGGTTAACCAAATTACATAGTGGCCTCTCCACTTTCGCAAGGGAATGTGGAAAAAATATGAACAACTCCCTCATGTGAACCCCCTCCATTCCCTTCTGAGACTCCTCCTCCCATTCCCTTGCCTTTTGCATGCCAGGGCCAAATGCAAGGGAATGGGAAGGGGGAGCCCTAGAGGAGAGAAGGATGGCATGTGTGCCTTCCCCCACTTTCCTTACCTTTTGCCTCAGCAGGAGTTCTCAGTGCTGGGGCCAGAGGCAAGGGAATGAAGGGGCTCTAGAGCGGGGAAGGAAAGCATACCCTCCCCAGCATTCTCTTGCCTTTTGTCTGGGTGCTTGCTTTCCCTCTCTGTGCTCAGCAAAATGCAAGGGAATGGGAGGAGGAGAATGAAGGGGGGAGGCATGCACACACCTCATGAATAATCATACAATCAAAGGTCAAACACGTGAAAATGGAGAGAGGACTATCATGCATGCCTTTGCACCAATTACCTTGCAGGGACAATAGAAAATATGGAGCAAATGAGAGCTTAAAGAAAGGTTTTTACCAATGGACTACATTAGCACCCCAGATGACTCCCTAGGTAACTGTCATCTTGTGGTGTTAGTTGTCATGGTCATCAGCCCAAACAGTTATTTTTATTTTTGCCCTCTATTATTTGGAAGTGCCTCAGTGTAGAGCTCAGAAACATTATAGTCCTCTTTTCCTAACATGTCGAACTGTGTAATTCTGAGATAATTCTGTTTCCTAACATGTCCAATTGTGTAATTCTGGGACTCCAAAAAAGGACTTATATTGTTCGCACTTGTAAGTAAGCAATTCTAGGTATCTTCTTAACCTTCCTTTGCTCCTCTCTAGGATACAGTACTATCTAAATTTCTAATTCCAAATGTACTTCCAAAAAAACCCCAAGTATCTAATTATCTATGCCAATATTTAACATACAAGAAAAGACTTTCAGTTTTCACATATTCTTAATTCAGTGTACAGTTTTGCTTTCCATACCTTACAAGATGTAGTTTATTACTCCCATGTTTATTCTAATCCGATATTCCTCATCGAAATTTTGCTTCTTGGAACTTACTGTGTCGACTGGCTTTATGCTTTTATTTTTGAAGGAAATTGTCTAGGGGTGCCAATTCATTGTTGATTTTATCATCTGTCAAACTTCTTTCTAAGCTCTGCAGTTTACTGTGCCCAAAGAGCTCTCTGACTAAGACTTCTAAATGCTCCTCCCTAAACTGGAAACCTCAGGATTCCATAGAATGTTGAAAATGGAATAATAGCACTATAACAGTCTAGTGCGGAAATGGCCTGTGATGCAGCACATAAAAAAGCCAATGTAATTTTAGACTGCATGAATAGGAGTATAGCATCTAGGTCAAGGGAACTAATAGCAACACTCTATTCTGTTTTGGTCAGACTGAAGCTGGAATATTGTGTCCAGTTTTGGGCACCAGAATTCAAGAAGGATATTGACAATCTGGAATGTGTCCAGAAGAGGGTGACTAAAATGGTGAAGGGCGTGGAAACCATGCCTTATGAGGAATGGCTTAGGGAGCTGGGTATGTTTCACCTGGAAAAGAGGTTAAGACGTGATATGATAGCCATGTTTAAATATTTGAAAAATGTCATGTGGAAAATGGAGAAATATTGCTCCAGGGAGTAGGACATAGAGCAATGGCTTCAAATTATAATTGGCCCTCCATATTTGCTAGGGTTAAGGGTGCAGGACCCCTGCAGAAGTGGAAATATCACAAATATTAAAATGTCTGAGTTTGTCTGTGGAAAGGCGACTGGGGCATGGTGGGGAGAATGGACACCCATGGTCCAAACTGGCCTAGAGAAAGGAGAGGAAAGGGTGGTGGCTCAGCATCGTGGCCCTATACTTCCTCTCTTTTGTCCATCTCCTTCCTTAGGCATGTGTGGGGGCATTGGGAGAGGGTTTGTGGTGCAGAAAAATTGGACTGTGATGCATCCTTAGCTGGCCAGGCAGCAGCTGGTGGAGGAGAATAACCACCAGAGGCAGATTTTTAAAGGGTTGCATAGGCTGATTGGAGCTGCCAAGAAGGAAGATTCCCCCAGAAAAGAAAGACCTAAGATGGTGGGGGGCAGGGGCTGGGGAAACTCACAAATGATCATATATGTGAAAGTCAAACTTGCAAATGTGGAGGGCTAATTGTACACAAAAAGTGATTTCACCTGTATGTTGGAAGAATTTCCCGCAAGAGCTGTTCAATTGTCTCAGAGTGTGGTGGAGTCTACTTCTTTGGCGGTTTTTAGTCAGAGGTTGGCTGGCCATTTGTTGGGACTGCTTTGATTGTGTATTCCTGTATGGCAGGGAGTTGGGCTCAATGGCCCTTGTGGTCTTTCCCAACTCTATGATGTTATGATTCTGTGATTTTCAAAATGAAAAAGAATGTGGGACCCCAGTCTGGATTGAGAGCATGTTACAAATCAGCTCCTATGGCTGATTTGTCAACAATGGGGCACTTTCTACTCTGGAGTCCTTCCATCAAGGAGGGAAGCTCCCATCTTTTCTTAAGTTGCAGGAATTGGGGAGCAACCTTTATAGAAATACAGGTTTGGGGATCTAGGAAAACCTAGTTCCACTCACCAGTTACCACTGAAATCCATGGGACTTGAAGCCTGACATGCGTGCTATTGATCTGAGTAACACCCAATGTAAAATGCCACAACCTGGATCCAGCCCACAACCTTTTCTTTGTATTACAACATTAAAAGTCCTCTCTAGCAATTCTGGCCCTGCCCCATCATGCATTAGAGGGCAAAGGCTTGCAGTGAAGATGCCTGTTCAGCATGTGCAAGTTGCTCCCAATATAATTCTAAACATAAAGTCCTACACTTAAGCAGAAAAAATGGAATGCACAAATATAGGATGGGGAACATGTGGCTGGATAGCAGTACATGTGAACGGGATCTAGGAGTCTTGGTAGATCACAAGCTGTACATGAGTCAGCAGTGTGATGACGCAACCAAGAAAGCCAACGCAATCCTTGGTTGCATCAATAGGAGTATGGTGTCTAGATCAAGGGAGGTAATAGTAACACTCTATTCTGCATTGGTTAGGTGTCGTGTCTGCAGCAGTGCAGGCAGTTACTCACAAACAGCACAGCTCCTACACACAAGGTGAGAATCAGAGAATGTCCAAACAGAAAGGCAGCTGAGAGCAAACAAATCCGAAGGGGCAAATCCAAACCATAGTCCAAACAGGTAGAGTTCCAAGACAACCAGATCCAAGAGCATAGGTTTCAGGGTCAAAGAAACCAGTTGCTGACCCAGGGAGGAAAGGCCAGCTGGAGCCCTCTTTTATCTATGGCTGCTGCCGCCACAGGTGTTCCCTCATTAGGGCTTGTTTACTATTTAAATAGGCCGAGCGACACAAGCCCTCTCTTTCACGGCATCTCTGCTGCAAGGTATGTGTGTCAGCTATGTCTTCCTCTATTTGTTCCCCTGGCTCAGGCCCTTGTTGTTGTTGTATATTAACTCCCTCTGGACCAGCTTCTGGGGACACTTCAGCCTGTAGGGAAGCCTCTGCCCTGGGGTCAGAATCCTCCTCCTCACTGTCACAGTCCCCAAGGCAGTGCATGACAGTAGGCCTCATTTGGAATGCTGTATCCAGTTCTGGGCACCTCAGTTCAAGAAGGATATTGACAAGCTGGAGAGGAGGGCGACCAAAGTGGTGAAGGCTGTGGAAGCCATGCCCTATGAGGAATGGCTTAGGGAGTTGGGTATGTTTAGTCTGCAGAAAAGAAGGTTAAGAGTAGACATGATAGCCATGTTTAAATATTTGAAGGGATGTCATGTTGAGGAGGGAGCGGGCTTGTTTTCTGCTGCTCCAGAAACTAGGACAAGGAGCAATGGATTCAAGCTGCAGGAAAGGAGATTCCACTTGAGCCTCAGGAAGAACTTCCTGATGGTCAGAGCTGTCTGGCAGTGGAATATGCTGCCTTGGAGTGTGATGGTTTCTCCTTCTTTGGAGGTTTTTAAGCAGAGGCTGGATGGCCATCTGTTGGAAATGCTTTGATGTGTGTTCTTGCATAGTAGGGGGTTGGACTCAATGGCCCCTGTGGTCTCTTCCAACTCTATGAGTCTACGATTCTATGATTAATTAACACCTCACCTTTCTCAGAATATAATCACAAAAAAAAAAAAAAGAAAAGAAAAAGGTTCTGAATCAGACAGGGACACTTGATCTAGCTTCCTTGTTTCCTCAGGGCCAGCCAATGGGGCCATATGAAAACAGGCAAAACTACCAAGTGCCTTCCCACTCTCCTCTTAAATTTAAATTCACTTGCATTTAAATTCACTTGAGGTCCGGAAACCCTATGCAAGGCTTACAAAATCTATTACCTTTTGGCTAGCAGAATGACGTGGGGCTTTTGATCAGCAGCAGGTCATTATAGTTCTCCAGATATTCTCAGACTACACCTTCCCAGTTCCTCACCATTGGTTATGCTGACTAGGATTGATGGGAGTTGTAGGCTGAAAAACATTTCAAGGGCCACTGCTACCCTATCCATGCTCAAGATAGCCGTGGAGCCTAGCTTCGCTCAGCAGCCCTTTCTCAAAACATTACTTTCAATTTGTGTGACCGCCCTTCCCACTCACATTCCCATATACCAGAACATCAAAGCGAATGCCGTATGCCTTCATCAGTGTGCGGAATTCTGTGCCATTCTCTTGCTTGTAGTACTTTGCATATCTGTGGGCAAGAGAAAAGTGTGCAAAGATGCACAAAAGTACACGATCTGTTTATTCCTGTACCATATGTATGTGCACTTCCATCATTAACAGAATGGCAATGTTGAGGTTTTACAGCAGGATATGCTTTGGGAAGACATACCATCAGATTTTGGTGTAGTGATACAAGAGGAGACCCAGCTGGCCCTTTGCATGTCACAGAGTGTCTGCTGGCATGTCAGGTTGAAGCTGAATACAGAAGAACAATCTATGTACCTGTACACAGTACTGCAGATATGGGGATAGTGTGGACCTCCAAATATGTGGACTGCAACTCACAACAAGCTATGCTGACTAGGGCTGATGGTAGTTTCAGTCCAGCAACATCTGAAGGGCCACATGTTTTAGCATCAAGTCATCCTCTGTCTCTAACTCTGGATGGCAGTGTGAGCATACATCCATTTGAACTCACATCAGATACCTCTGAAAGGGGAATGTAAATCTTTGACCATTTCCTCACTAGATGGTTATAGTGCTATTATTCCACTGTTAACATCCTATGGAATCCTGGGATTTGCAGTTTAAGGAGGGGCTTTGAGGCCACTCCCTAAACTGCAAACCCCAGGATTCCATAGGATGTTGACAGTGGAATAATAGCACTATAACAGTCTAGTGCGGAAAGGGCCTTTGTTTATTTCATTCTCACATACAAAAATTTTTTTAAAAGCTTTCTTTCTGCTGGATAAAATTACAAGAGTTTTTGCAGATCTTCTAACTATTGTTCACAATTTGGGGCTTTTCTTTCTTCTTTTTGCAAACATTGCAGGCAGGGTTTTCATGCAGAATATAGTATTTGTTTGTGTGCACACAACTTTTTCCAGTTTCTCCTGTAAATGAACACATGTGGTGATTTTTTTCATTCCTGCACAGAGGTAAAAAAAAAAATGAAACAAAAAACTCACAGTGGATAACAATATTTTCAAAAGGGTGTTGAAAGGTGTCAAGACATACTTTTACAGTAAGGATGAGGAAATCTAACAGTGTTCTTTGTATCCCTAGTCTTGTGTGTATGATGTAGATGAAACTCTGTGTCCCAGTAAAGATACAATGCTGATGAAAGACCTGTGGGTAGGCAGGTGAGAGCAAGGGACAGAATGTTTTCAAGTCAGAGCAAAGATGAAAGTGTGTGGGGAGGGATCTTAGTTCATAAAGGATTGCAGTGGAAGGAGGCATTTCTGGGGGTTGCTGTGATTCAGGAGTATAGCTTTCAACTTGCCTGAAATTGTATCCTTTAGAGACTTTGCTCTTTTCAGAGACACTGTCAAGCCGGTTAAAGGAATAGCGAGGGATGCAGTGCTCCTCAGAATGGTCCAAGTCACAAACCCATCCAATCTTGATCCCAATTATTCCACCCTGGGCAGAAAAAAAGCAAGGCTTTAGGAGAAATCTGCTCACACAGAGCAGCAATTGCCCAGCCACTATGCAAAGGCAAGGAAGACAGAGCCAGTTCTAAAGGCACAGACTTTCCCAATGAACGCTCTTGGGCAATTCTGCAGTCTGGAACACCAAACAATAATAGAGAGGTAGACCCTTGCTCTTCCTGTTCTTCTAACTCATCCTTACATTGGGAGTGGGGTCCATACACATACTTATAATTGTCTGCAAATGAATGGTAATGGGTGGGGAATGTTTGGGTCTTTGGATTACAGCTCCCATCAGCATAATCAGTGATGAAAGACTATGAGAACCACAGTTCAACAGCCTCTAGAAGCAGGGGTGGGCAAATTGTGGTTTGTGGCATCTCTAAGTCCTTGGGACACCCCCTCCAAAACCAAGTCCCCAAGCCCTCAAAAAAAGTTTTTTTAAAAAAATTTGGGGGATGATTTTCAGGCAATTCCCCCCCCTGCCCAAACCAGCCAAAAATGTCTAAATCCACCTAAAATGCAGTGGTTTGGTTCTTCTAACTTCCACCCCCCCCAATCTCCCCAAAATGCTCCCCAAAGAAAAAATTGCCAGCTAGAAGTGATGTTGCATCACTTCAGGTGTGCCAAAATGTGCTGGTGCAACCTACCAGATGGGTGCAGGAAGGAAAAATGGCCCCAACCCCCAGCACAGTTGCCCACCACCCTCCTCTACAGGGCCAAACATTATCTGCCACTGTGCTAATCCAAAATATTAATTGTGTACTACCATAAAGAAATTTCTCTACCAATAATTCATGCCTGTATTTGTGCGTGCGCACATGCCCCATGTTATTGTCTTGCCATTAGCATCCATGCCAGTTGTCACAATTTGGCAGCATACATTCTCACCGTCATAGCTAATGAGGAAAAGTTTTGGTCCGCAAATTTCACAATGTCCCCAAGGCGCAAGATAGGGCAGAAGGGTTGCTTGACAGGGTGAAAACGGCATTTCTGAATATCTTCAGTGGTGAGGTTGGGAAGGAGGTTTCCCCTGGGAAACAGATGAAGGAAACCATACAAAAAGAGAAATGCTAGTCCCCAAAGGAAAGCGAAGAAAGACAGGGGTGAAACAATCCTAAACTTAGTACAACAAAGCTCAGATTTCAGAGGCTTTCCAACCTGTCCTTTCATCTAGAACTAAGCAGAGATGACACCGGAACCATAGCTATCATAGCGTGAAGGAAACTGGCTTAGGGAGTTTGGAGGAGATTACTTAGGTAGATGGGCAAGCCATTTCCAAGCCATCCAATCTACCTCTGTGGGATGACCTAACTGGAGATAAACTATTGACCGGTTATTTTCACCGGGGAAATCAGATTGTAAAGCCAGTATAGATTGCCTGGAACTGTTATGGACCAATCTTGGCTAGCAGTTCTGTCTGTACATAGATGTTTGCTGGCACTTGAGTGCAAAAAGCTGGACTTCTAGGTTCTCAAGCAAGCTCTTGAGCAGAAGTCAGGTCCTGTAGACACTAAACATGCGCTCAAGCTGGGTCAGTCACATGCCCTACTATGGTTAATTCTGGTTTTACAACTTAAGACTGTGGCCACTTCCTCACTACAGTATTAAAGTCCTGCTATTCCACTATCAACCTCCTATGGAATTCTGGGGTTTGTAGTTTAGGGAAGGGCACTTTGAATTCTCAGCCAAAGAGCTCTTTGGTCTCAGTAAACTACAAACCCCAGAATTCCACAGGGTGTTGAAAGTGGAATAGCAGCAGTTTAACACTGTAGTGCAGAAATGGCCTGTGGCAGTACTGACACTTGCACCACTGCTTTCATGTGGCCTTGTGCTACACCAAGGCACAAGTCAAGGGAGATTCCACACTAACGGAATGGAATATTCAGAAGGTAGCCTCCAACCCAAGCCCACCTAACATTTATTGGAAATCAAATCCATGAGTGCAAGTTTAGAGTTCAGATTTTTGGGATGGAGTCCCTTTACTCACTTTTCAAAGTTGAATAGTGGAAAGCGTATACTGTTCTTAATGAAGAGGGTGAAGTTTTCTGCTTCTAGCATGACAGGGCTGTAGGAAGAAATATTACTAAAATCAGCCTCTTTGAACAGGAGTGAATGCAGGAAGCAAACTATAGGAGTGAGATGTGTAGAGGGAGGGAGAGTGTGAGAGAGAACCCCTTCCAAAGAACTGCTCTCTATATTCAGGAAGCACATTTTGGCCTGGATTATATCTGTACTATGCTGTTACATCAGTTTAAAAGCATTTTAATTGTGATAGCTAAGTTCTACGGAACCCTGCAATTTGTAGTTTGGTGAGGGATTCAGAAGCTACCAAGGGCCTCTGAAAAGAGATAGATTGAGGATTAAACTTGTTTAATTCTATAACGTAAATGTGTCATGTATATGTAAAAATACATAATATACTTGTGATTGAGGGCACTTTGAAATGGGAACTGCAAAGTACAGTTCCTAGCAGAAAATGCCAGAAAATGGAATGCTTTGGGGTACTGGTGCCTGAAACAGCCATATTGTTCTGTAGAAGAATGGAAAACAAGTAACACACAAATATCATGGCTGGCTCAGAACTTCCATATATTGTGGGGCTGTCTGGGTTGAAGGAGATGAGACTCTCTTAGCAAATGTGTTAATAGCATGCACAAATAAATAACAAGTAGTTTAATCTAGTTAGATGGTAAGCATAAAAAAACCTCTGAACTGTGCGGGGGGCATACTTTTTTGTGGAGAGGCCCCATGTGCATCTCTCCTCTTTTACTGCTGCAAACTGAAGCAGATATGCTTGAAATGTTTTCAGGTGCTCCCAAATTGGCAATGCTGGCTAGGGTATTCTGGGAGTTGTAGTCAAAAAAAGAAAAGAAAAGAGAGAGAGAGAGGGAGGGAGGGAAGGAGGGAGAGGGAGAGAGACAGAGAAACTTTGCAAATCTCTAATTTTTATTTCTTTAACATTTCTGTTTGTGAAAAAGATGTGCCCTCTTTCTCCCATACTGGAGAATGATAGGGTATGTAAAATAAAATAAATCCAAAACATGATAGCTGTTCACAAAAATCTAGTTCACCCTTTTTTTCACAATAGGATCTTTTTAGTCCTCCTTTTCTGTTTAAATATGGCTGTCACAGGGAGGCTGGAATCCTTTGGTTTAGTCCTGGCTACAGTAGACCCATTTAGTCAATTGTGGACTGATGGGCAGTGTTTCCTGCACTGAAATAATCAAAGGCCATGGTGAAGTGGTTTGAGCATTGAACTATGACCCTGGAGACTAGGATTCAATTCCTTGCATAGCCATGGAAACCCACTGGATGACCCTGGGTAAGTCACACTCTTTCACCCTCAAAGGAAAGCAAAGGCAAAAACTCTCTGAATGAGGAAACCCATGATACGTTTGCCTTAGGGTTACCATGAATCAGAAATGACATGAAGGCACATGACAACAGTTCTGGATAATCACTTACACATCAACATTGTCCACCTCTGCTGGGCACCAGCCCTGGATTTCACATGTCTGGAAAGTGGCATTGTAATTAACACACTGACCTGTTAAGATCCCTGCAGAAGGAAATATTCTGTCATGGAAGGGTAACAGCATGGCCTAATGTTCTTGTTAGTTCCAACTAGAGTAGACCCATTGAATCAATGGTCACTTGGTAAGTTAACCTTTATGTAAGTTTTATTGATTCAGTGGGTCCACTCTAGTTGGGAGGAATAACAGAATTCAGTCCTAAAAGTCAAATTCCATACAAAGTAACCTCTTCTCTGGATGCTGACTAAGGAATATATTTGCCCCTCAGATAGCAAAACCAGGTGCATCTCTCACTTTGTAGCTCATTATGCGCTCACTAGAGATGTTGCCTACCCTACATTTAGTCCAAACCACAGGAGCTCGTTGCCAAGTTTGCGTTGAGGTCCTTTATGTTTTGAGTCACCTCTGTTTGAATGTGCTTATTCAAGACAGTTCACTGCTGAAACTGTTAAAGCATAGAAAGTTTATAACATATAGAGCTCTTCAGAGTCTTGATGGGCTTTTTATCTTATGAAAATCTTGTGAGAAAGGTTGCGATTTTCCTGATTTTACAGATGACATACTGAGGCTGAGAGATAATGTCTTGCCCACAGCCAGACAAAGTGTAAAGCTGGGATCTGAAGACATAACTTCCAGCCCTAAAAACACAGAGACACACAGACAGACACAGACACACAGACACACACACACTGTAACTATGCTACTTTTTCTTATTCTAGCCTATTCTGTAGATGCAGTATAGGTTACAACATTTAAAAACACAGCAATAAAAAATAAACTCTAAACTATGGCTGGGCCCACATTTTTTTGTGGGTGAGGGATTTCCTGTCTGTGTTTCCACTGGTGCAAAATATGCTGCCTTGGGAAACAATAAAATAAATAAATGTCAATTTGTTTTCAAATCAAGGTGCAGGCTTTGAAAAGTTGTCAAGCTGAACTGTGCTTTTCAAAACATAATCTGTCTTAAAAACTAGGTGCATTCTCCCCATGCATCTTGTTTTAAAAGAAAACTATACCTTTTTAATGCTGCCATAGCAAATACTAGAACTCAACTACTAGTTCACCTCTTTTTCTGAGATGGCATAATTTGCTTACCTCCTCCTGTGGTAGGAACAGGCCTCTGGCAATCATTGTTTGATTTACATTTGTACTCGGGTTGACTCTGAAATATGAAAAGCAGTGGTGTGAAGAGACTATATAATATACTTCTGGTATTCAAGTTTTTGTTTCAGTTCATCATGTTTCCTTGCTGCCCTTCTGAGATGCTTGGATTCCTGAGGAGCAGAATGGCCTGTTTCTCCATTCTGCCTTAGTTTCACCTGAATCCACAAAGTATTGGAGCGGGGGAGCTGAAGGCTAATTGATAAAATCCAAATACTGTACCCCCTTATCTTCTACCACGGTTGTACCCAGCCTTTTCTTCTTGCCTGGAACTGGATTCCCCAAAACTGGAGAACTTGCATCCTTGTATTCTGCCTGGGGATGACTCACAAAACCAAGAGACTCAGGCCAGGCCCTTAGATCTGGCACCCCATCTCCCACCAATGTTTTGACTGAAGCTCAGTGACAGATAACATACTCTGTGTGCAAAAGGCCTTGGATTCAGGGCTTTATCACACAAGGCAAGTAAACTGCACTTAAAGTAGGATAATAGCATCTTTGGTTGGGGCTTATCACATGATCATTATAATTAATGAACATTAATTGATTATCTGTTCATAACCTTTGTAAAAGAAATGTTTTCCAAATGGTCTCCCACCAGAAGAATGACAGAAGAGGAATGAGGTTATGTGAAGTCCCAACCAAAGATGCCATTATTCTGCTGTTAGTGCGATTTACCTGCCTTGTATGATAAAACTGTCAATTTCTGGTATTACAGGTAGGGTTGGGGAGGATCCTTGGCTGAAACCCAGGAGAGTCACTGCCTTTCAACACAAGCTAGATGAGGCAATCACATGATTCAGTATACTACAGATTGCTAAACTCAGAGGTTGCAAAAGTTTGAGTATTTTGGACAGCTCCCAGAATCTCTGAGCCAATTTTAGCCAAATATTTTCCTCTATAGCCTTCTTAAAAAAAGAGAAAAAAACCTAGGGTGCAGCACAAAGGGAAGTGCCCCCACTCTGAGTCCTGTATGCTGTCTCCAATGCTAAAAACAACTCAGCCATGAGAATCTAGACAAGGCAGGAGAAAAGACATCTGCAGTTCATCTCCCTTCCTCCCCTCTTGCCTCACTTACTCACCTCAGGGCAGAAGCCTTGTACCTGGTTCTCTGTCACAATGAGCTTTGTGATGATAACAAAGACTGATGTTCCCTAAAGGGAGGATGGCATGATGTGGGTGGGTGGGTGGGTTTGGAATGATGGGGAAGGAGAAAAGACATCACGTTGTTGAATTCAAGGGCAGAGTGACAAACAAGTGCACAAAATGAATGACAGAAAGAAAGAGGAATACAAAATACTGTTGGATATAACAGAGACAACTCAAGATGCCAGTGTATGCATGGGTAGGCATAAACAGATCACTTTGGGTTGCTTGACCATCTTTTCACTGCTCAGCCTATCCTGACTTGCTTTCTGACGTAGACTAAATGCTCTTAGGGTTGCTGATGTCATCTTTTCATGCTCTCTTGCTCCTCCAAGGAAAAGGCATCTTGCCTTTTGACCAGAGGGGATAGGCATGGATCTTTGTCTCTTCAACCTAATTATTTAGTTCTAACTAGACCTAAGGTACCTCTAACTGTCTCAGTGTATTTTTCTTAATAAGGATTATCTTCTTTCCTTAAACAAGTAAGCAGATTTGGTGACTGCATTCCAGGAAAAGAAGCAAGCTTTTTAACCAATTTGGTATTCAGAAATCCTGCTATTCAGGATATTCAGAAATCACTACTTTTTAATTACTTTTTTAAAAAATTGAATGCTTTTCATCTAGCAACAAGGAGACACATCACAAGGTAGCATTTAAACCATGTGAAAGTTCTTCTGTACCATTTAATGAGGCCTTACGTCCATTGCTATAAGATAACAAGAAATTATAATTATATCACTAAATGAATGATGTTATACCTCATTAAATGACAATTTTATTATAATATAGTTATACCTTAGTTATGGGCAAAACAAATTAATTACTGATTAATTACAAGCAAGAAGTGATATGTTAGTATTCTTGAATGGGATTGCACTAGGAATTTTAGTCACAGCTGGCATTATCATGGGAGCAGACTATGTGTAGTGATTTCACTTCCTACCACACTTGGAGACCAGGGTTTGAATCACTGCTCAACGATGGAAACCCACTGTGGGGCCTTGGGCAAGTCACATTCCCTCAGACTTAGGAGAAGGCGGTGGCAAAACTGTCTGTGAATGAATCTTGCCGAGAAAACCTCATGATACTGAAAACCCTGCTTTAGGGTTACCATAAGTTGGAAATGATTGGAAGGCACATAACAACAACAAAGTGGTATGATATTGGTTTATAATTCTAGCATTTATGAAGTCTGAAGACTGTAGCTGATTGACAGTGCAAGCTTATACACACTTGTTGTTGCCATTATTGGATGCCTTCAAGTAGTTACTGATTTATGGTGACACTAAGGCAAACCTGTCATGGAGTTTCTCAGCAGGATATCACAGAATTACAGAATAATAGAGTTGGAAGAGACTACAGGGTCCATCCAGTCCAACCCCCTACTATGCAGGAACACACATCAAAGCACTCCTGACAGATGGCCATCCAGCTTCTGTTCAAAAGTCTCCAAAGAAGGAGATTCCACCACACTCTGAGGCAGCTTATTCCACTGCCAAACAGCTCTGACTGTCAGGATTTTTTCCCTGAGGTTTCAGTGGAATCTCTTTTCCTATGGTTTGAATCCATTGCCAATGTCTGAATCCATTGCCAATCTAATGTTCAGAGAGGGTTTGTCTTTGCTTTCCTTTGAGGATGAGAGAGTATGACTTGCCCAAGGTCACCCAGTAGGTTTCCATGGCTGAATGAAGATTGGAACCCTGGTCTCCAGTGACATCTAACACTGAAACTGCTACATCTGCCAGCTCTCTATACATGTCTGCTCCAAAGTAAATCACACTGAGGCCCTTTCTGCACTAGACTGTTATAGTGCTATCATTCCACTTTCAACATCCTATGGAATCCTGGGGTTTGCAGTTCCCTGAAAGTGGAATGATAGCGCTATAACAGTCTAGTGTGGAAATGGCCTCAGATTATTGAGGCTTACTCTTAGGATGCTGGATATAGGGTTGCCATCTATGATAGTGTCAACAAAGAAAACATTAATAATTGTTAAGATAAATTCCATTTGCACCCAACAACAATTATTTAGGGGGAGTATTTAGCATCTATTTTCAGTTTTATTACAAACATAGTTTTCCTATTAAACAAAACATCAAAATAGAACATGCCTAATAAGGAGAAAAAATAGTACTTAGATATTTCTTACTACAGAAGAGTCCAAGATCATAATGACATAATAGGAAAGAGCTAGGAGTATGGCAGGATTCCCAAGAGCCCCCAAGAGACCCACTAGACATTCCTTCTCTGTTCTCCAGCATGTTTTTAAAAACATTATTTGAAATATTTTTTCTTAAAAAATAGAAGTTGTGCAATAGCGCAGTTCCATGTAACCCTATTAAAGATTAATACCCAAAGAAACTACAGTGATCAGGAAAAGTTTGAAGGGTAATATACAAAAAGTAGAACCAGGACAGTGTTGGTTCACAGGAAAAAGCATAGCAAAAAATGGTGGAAGTGGGATGGCGTGGGTTCATCTTCCTATTCAGGCTGGGGAATGGGGATTATTCTGTAACAGTATCATCACAACAAGGTTATTATGTGATGTCTGGCGTAGAACAGAAATGGATTATGTGGATGCAAAGAACACACCCTTCCGAGCAGCCCTTATTACTTCATGCTCTAAAATCCTTTAATTTTGGAGTTAATTAAATGATCCTACTCTGAACTTGAATTACAATAATGGCAGGTGAAAGAGCAACTGAATTAGCACAAAATAAGTGGTTTGGCTCTTGTGACCTAAACGCTGTAATTCCCTAAGCTTGAGCGACCAATGAGAAGTAAAAATAAGCTTCGCAAAACTCCAAGTAGCAGCTGGAAAATGTAAAAATTGTTGACTCTTTAACACTGTTTCTTGGTGAATTAATTAACTAATAACTTGATTCTGAAATTCAGTCAGTGCTGAAATCCCCTTTCCATTAGAAAATTTCCAGAACAGTTGATAATTCGGTTGATTTTTAGCTAGTTGATTCCTATCTCTGATCTTTCCACCGGCAGTTGATGGAAATGTGACATGGCACGCTTGTTGCCACAGCACCATCAGCAACAAACACACTACCTGGCAAACACTAGCTGCAGATGGCATCTACCATTTAAATTTCCCTACAGTAACCATGACATTGCATCTCTCTGAAGTGATATTAAGCCAGGACCCCAGAGCATTGTGAAGGTACTGAAATGTGGGCTGCAGCTGTTTGCTCCCCAGCACTGGGCAAAGGAAAAAACAGGATCTGGTTGGCAGTGAAGAGAGAACAGGGATTACACTATGAGCCTTTAGCAGCTGTGCACTGACGCCAGTCCTTGACAATGGACTACTTATTGGTATATTCCTTCAGATTGTTTAAAAATACATTAGCTTTGAAGGAAGCGAGAGTGCCCAAGCTATTACTTAATGAAGGTGTATTCTTCATAGCCCATGTACCAAAGAGAGAAAGGGAGGGAGGGAGGGAGGGAGGGAGGGATGGGAAAGGGGAAAGGTAAAGAAAAAAGAAAAGAAATGAAATCTATCTATATGAAAAAAAAAGTTACATCCTTTTCTATTCTCTGAGGGTTAATACTTTCCAGAGTGATGCTATAAAAATTAGTTCCTTTCAGCTTAAGAGCAACTGAAGGTGATGGTGCCTTTTAGCATTTGTTTTATTCACAATTACACATGCAGGGTATGATAGGAAACAACCAGAGGCAACATCTACAGGCAACAGGCCTCCACCATTTACTTTCTTCCAGTAATGATTTTTACAATTTTTTTCATATTAATCTATGGTATGATTTGTTGGCATGAAACTACTCCATTACTTCCTATCATATTGTTGTTTTTGGCCATTTCTGTGCCATGCTATTATAGTGTTATTATTTCAACATCCTATGGAATTCTAGGGTTTGTAGTTTCCTGAGGCCAAAGAGCTCTCTGGCTGAGAATTCTAAATGCCCCTCCCTAAACTGCAAACCCCAGGATTATTCCACAGGATGTTGAAAGTGGAATAATAGCACTGTAACAGTGTAGTGCAGAAGTGGCCTTTGTTCTCTAAATCAGTGCTACTCAAAGTGGTGGTCATGGAGCAATGCTGGTACTTGTATATGATCCACCAGCTACCAGGTTATGGCAAGTTTCCAGGAAAGAAACAAGGACACAAATATGATACTGGTCCTTCTCACATTGAGGGAAAAATTGCCGGTCCCCTACATTCATCAGAGAAATATGACTTGTATGGCAATATAATTTGCAACCTTTGGAAATTATATTGCAGTCCCCCAAGTCACACTTATCTAATGAATTTTTGTTGTATTTGTTTATTGTATAAAATAGTTATAAATATATAAATTAATAATGAGACTATCGCAATTCCAGCTAGCTTATAGAAAACAGCATTCCCCCCTCCCCCATATTCTCAATCTCTCTGTCTCTCTTTGTCTCAAATTGTTCTTTCTGATATACATGGACACAGTCCCTAAGGACTGAACAGTACCCCAGTTCTACTTTATTACATATTTTTTAAAAAACAATCTCAAGGTACTTCCATCCTGAACATGAAATATTTGTAAAATTATTCCAAACCACGCCAAAACAAACTGCTCTTATTACCCCACTTTGTAGACCCCGCCCTGAGGAGCACAACTCTTTAAACAGTGAGCCATAGAGGTTTACTGGAGGGGCATGTAGGCAGCTGAGCTATGGGAAACAGATCAAAGGTTAAAATTAGCACTGGTTCCTGTCACATATCCTAGGTGAATCTCGGAAATGGTTCACACAGACCATTTAATGGACTTTCAGCAATAACAGCACCAAGAGGAGACAAGAAATCTCTGGGATCAAATTAACATTCCAAACAGCCAAGGACGAGATAGCAATCTTGCAGGAAATCCAAAGATGCCTAGCTGTATTTTCTTTATACTACAAAGCTGAAATCCATCCTCATAAAATCTAGCCATCTGGTCTTTCCCAGGAAAGGGTCTGCCCCCCCGCATGCTTTTCCCTACAACTAGACCCCCTTTTTTGCATTACTCTTCAGAGCCCTCAGAGAGAGAGATCCCCACGCTGTCCATTTTTTTTGAAGAGCTCCCCTCAGTTGTTGCGCTGAGTAGGTTTCAACTCATGTCTTCAGGATTTCTTGTCAGGTAGTATAACCCAAAACCCCTATATCTCTCTTAATTTTCACCTCTTTTTAAATTTCTGTAGCCCTTGTATGCTTCTGTGAGTGAATGCAACAGTGCGCTTGTGTGGATTTTGACATCTTTTCCAATAAAATACTGAAAGTTGAACAGTTAGCCTAGTTCTCTGTGATCTGACTCCGTAAAACATTGGGTTTAAAAGATCCTGCTAAAATTTATCCTGCCTTTCATTTGCTAAGTGGTGCTGGCTAATTTCCTAACTTAAACATTTTGATGAACATTGGGAATCCCCCTAAGGGACCCCCAGCAGACAGGGTAACACTCTCCTCTTCAAATTTCACTAGCCAAATTCAATAGTTATTTGCAACAGAGAGAAAGTGCCTAAAGATCCTTGGAGGTAGCATATATACAAACAGAAGAGAGTGTGATGACTTTCACCCAAGATAGTAAGTTGAAATTCTAAAAGCAAGGGTATTGAATGGTAGGAGTCACTGGAAAAGAGCAAGGGAATGTCAGAGTCATCTCTTGGTAGATGCCGTTGTTCTGGCACATGTCACTGAGCAGGTTCAGCCAACTGTTTCCTCAAACTGGCAGACATTATTGGATCCCATAGCTTTGACCTGGTTCTGAGTCTGCCAAGCCCAGCAGTTTTGTTAGAGCTAGCACTATTTTGCTGGCAGTTATTTGCACGCTGCTGAGACAATAGATGGTACCTGGATCCAAGGCAACTATTCCTATCGCCTTTGATGGAAATGCTAGCTTTTACCTACAATATATTTAACATCCATTTAAACTTCTCGCTCTGCATGCTTTGGATTCCTAATGGGCCTGAGCTTGTTTGGGGAATTTCCTGCTCAGTTGGAAAACAAGAAAAAAACAGCATTAAAATTCTGTTGCAGTTGCAGTGGTGGGTGGAAGGGCATGGAGAAAGAGGGTCATTTGTGGTCCTGTGAAGTACAGAATATATTTAGCACAGAAAATTGCTTGTGCTCACTGACCTGTCCCAAATGTGATGCTGAAGGTACAATGAAACCTGAATGTATATCCACAGAATATTCTGACTCAAAGCTCCAATAACTTTTATATACAGTTCTGCTGAGGCCAGTAGCTTGCTGCCCATATTCACCAGAAGGACTATTCATACCTGTGTAGCTGTGCTTTTGTCCTTAATCATCTTACTTCAATGTACGGCACAAAAGAAGCACACATGAGCATGAAATCATTCAGGCACTACTTATCTGAGCCAGTTTCCAAGGGCTCTTGCTTTGAACAAAATTTTGTACTCAGTTAATTACTGGCACTGAGCATTTTGTGTATTGTATTATGTGTATTGACAGCCATTTGCTGCTTCAAAATACCATGCAAGTGGGTTCCTGCTCCTTTCCCAATTACTGAATGTCTCTATTGCAAATGGACAAGCATTGTTTCATGCGGGCAGTTCCAAATAAGATGTAACCTTCAAATCAGCTTCAGACTCACCTGCGTTATCACTTGATGTACAGAAAGATCCTGATTTGGCATAATCTGTTTTGTATTCTATTTATCCACTCTTTAAAAAGCCAAGCTGCTGAGCTATCATCTTGTCTTATAAGACTTCCAACCCTCTTCAACCTGTCCACACAAATCTTTTTCAGGACTTACCTGTGGAGGTGTAACATAATCAGCTGTGTCCATCACTCGGTTGCTGTACTTGCCAAAACCCTTCACCTTTGTGACCACAGAGGACTCGATGGAGGTGTCCCTTATTTGATAGGCCTTCTCGTGCAAGAATACCCATCTGAGGAAAAGAAGGATATTAGCAATTCCTCTGTGGCAGCTAGGTATTAGAAATTGCCTTGCACAAAATGGCAAAGCATACACATGTGAAAAGGTCTACTAAGACCACAAGCTGAACATGACTCAGTAGTATGATGCGGCGGCTAAAAAGCCAATGTGATTCTGGGCTGCATCAACAGGGATATAGTGCCTAGGTCAAAGGAAGTGATAGTACCGTACTATACCTGTTTGGTCAGACCCCACGTGGAATACTGGGTCCAGTTTTTGTGGCTACTGTATATTGTGGATGTGAATTGTTTTCAGTTGTTGCTTCTCTTATCTGCTTTTTATATTTGTGTCTTTTAAAAACTTTTTTTAAAAAAAACCTACGCTCTGCTTTGTGTACCTTGCTTAGAAACTTGACATATAGAGATGAACACAAAAATCTTATCTACACAATTATTAAAGACACAGGAGCCTATTATCATCAGTGTATGATCACCCTGTCATTATGAACAGTGACAATATCTGTAATTATAGTTCCTTGGCCAAAAAAAAGTATGCATTTATAAATTGCTTTTCAGTGTACAAAATTTTTCAAATACATTATCTTATTGCAATACTTCTGTAAGAGAAGCTAGTACAATATTATTATCTCCATATTGAGGCTAGGGGTAAGGTTGAGGATTAACATGGTTCAAGGCAGGGTAGTGAACCATAGTCTCTGAGGCCCAACCCAATCTTCCTGAGGCTCAATCTGCCCCCCCTCTTGGGACTTCCATAGATGTCTACACCTCCTTCCCATGACACCATCCTTTGGTGGTTTTCCTAGCTTTTGTTAATCTTGTCAGATCCTCCCCAACCCCATTCACAAAGATTTTAATATCTTCCCTAAGACTTTAGAGAGTAAGGGTTTGAGTGTTGGACTATGACTCCGGAGACCAGAATTTGAATCCCAATTTGACCATGGAAACCCACTAGGTGACTTGGGCAAATCACACTCTCTCAGCCTCAGAGGAAGACAAAGGCAAATCCCCTCTGAAGAAAATCTTGCTAAGAAAATCCCATGATAGGTTCAACTTAGGGCGGTCATAAATTGGAAACAACTCGAACAAACACAACAAGAAACACCAAAAACTAAAATATTTTGTATTTATTTCCTTTTATCTTGATCCCCACTGGAATGTAATCCCCCAAGAACTTCTGTGAAACTAGCCATCAGGCTGAAACGGGTTCTCTGCTTTTGGTTTATGGCAGATTTGGAACACTCTTTGGTTTGTAACTTCCAATCCTTTACCCTGTGCCATAGTGGCTTGAGCTTTTAGGAGTTGACGTCCAAAACATCTGGAACACCCAAAGCTCTCCATGCCTGGTTTAAGATGAGTTATATCTCAGGTGAAAGATAAACCAAGAATGTTTTTAGGTTGTGACTCTTGGCCATTATGATCCAAAAAATACCTCCCTGCCCATAGTAGTACAGACTCATTGCTTCCACAAATATGCTTATTAGCAACAAAATCCATCCCTATTGGCCAATCAACAAGATTGGCCCTTCCAAAAGATGTTTTAAATGTCCTTATATATCCTCTAATTGTCCCAATTTAGCAGGGATAGTCTAGATTAATCCTCTGTTGTACCATTTTCTCAGCTGCTTTTACAATTTACCAATTTCTTTTTCCTCTTCCCACTTTCCTCCCTTTGTGTTTAACTGACTTCAGTTGCCGCAAACTGAGTTCAAAGTGCTAGAGTGGTTTTATACAATTCAGAAGGGGAAGAGAAGGAGAGAGGAAAGAGAGGGGAGGACAGGAGAGGAACTGGGGTAGAATCTTGCCTTTCCATGTAGACTCAGGCAAAAGCAAACTGCTGCAGCCTCTTCTAACTTGTGTGTTTTTCCTCATTAATAATTTTTGCCATCCAAACTGCACTCTTGCTTGTTAGGCACACATGCCCCAATTGTCATCTGTGAAATGTTGAAGGGTATGTTCTTCTCTTAGGCAACTTATGGCAATTTCTGTTTCCTTTTTCACTCCTTGTTAGGTGCTGCTCTCTAGTGTTTAGACATGCATGATATATTGCAGCAGTATATTAGACTCCATCAGTTTACAACTGGTGGATCTGGAGGGGTGTTAACTTCAGATCTAGGCAGACAATCAGCATATGTCAAATGCAACATTGTCATCTAAACCCACTTACTTGGAAATTAAGTCTCACTGGCTTCAATTACGTTTGTTCCCAAATAAGAGCCTGCAATGAAGAATATAATCTACGAAGCAATTTGTTTAGCTAGGCTTCAGTGAATCACAGATTGTAAAGGTCTCTTCCTATCATTAGACAAATTTCTTGCATACAGCAGGGTACATCTGCCATCTCCTTTGTAATATCTGTACCTTCTATGAAATATCAGACATGCAGTCCTGATTCAACCACATCCTTTGGCATATGGTTCAAATTGCCAATTACCTATCCTGTGAAATATGTGAACTGAAATTCCAGTCTGAGTACCTCACTCTCACTGCTGGATCTCATTCTATTTTTTAAAAAAATCTCTATTATGAGACATCATTCCTATGTTCAGGTACATGCTCAAGAAGACTGTATGAATGAGAAGAGTAGAGGCCATCTAGTCTGTGCAGGAAGAAGCTCTTAAAGCTCACATTCAAGACTGGAAGCCACTAATGGATCACATTAAAATATTCCCCCCTCCTGACCCTTAAAACTGGGTAAAATGCTAACAGCATTAAGCACAGCCATTTTGAAATCAAGTTGTTTTAGCTGAACAGGAACTTCAAAAAGTTTCCTTTCAGATTATAATTCCCAGAATCTCTCAGTGAGCACTTTCTCAGATTTTGGGAGATGTAGTCCAAAAAAAAAGGATGCTTTCAAACTCTTTAGGTGGTTCATCTATTTGCTGTCATTTGATCAACAAACAGGGCATTGTGTTTTAGCACTGTTTGCCAGACTGTGGTGGTGGTGGTGATTTTGTTTTGTAAAACATAGCTGCATAAATACACAGATTTTCTTCCCAGGTTGCATGGGATCCTGAACTCTCCTTGCAACTAAGGTGAAACTGAATTCAGAGGGATATCTAATACCCCAGAAGATAGAAGCAGAACTCAAAATGACCTTCAAATATTAGAGAGCTAGGCCCAAACTAACAAAATGAATTTCAAGAGAGAAATATAAGGTACTATACTTAGGGAGAAGAAATGAAAAGCTCAGATACAGGATGGGTGATATCTGGCTTGAGCACATTGTGTTTGAAAAGGATCTACGAGACTTAGTGGACCACAAGCTGAACGTTAGTCAACAGTGTGATGTGGCAGCTAAAAAAAGCCAATGCAATTTTAGGCTGCATCAATAGGAGTATAGTCTCTAGGATGAGGAAAATAATAGTGCCACTCTATTCTGCTTTGATCAGACCTTGCCTGGAATACTATGTCCAGTTTTGGGCACCACTGTTCAAGAAGGATATTGACAAGCTGGAATTGTCCAGAGCAGGGCAACCAATATGGTAAGAGTTTTGGAAACCATGAACTTAGGGACCTGGATATGTTTAGTCTGGAGGAGAAAAGGTTAAGAGGTAACATGATAGCCATGTTTAAATATTTGAAGGGATGTCAGATGGAAGATGGGCCAAGCTTATTTTCTGCTGGTCCAGAGACCTGGGCATGGAACAATGACTTCCAGCTACTTAAAAAGAGAGTCCACCTAAACATTAGGAAGAACTTCCTGATAGTGAGAGCAGTTCACCAGTAGAGTACAGTACCCTGCCTTAGAGTGTGGTGGAGTCTTTTTCTTTGGAGGTTTTAAAACAAAGGCTGGATGGCCATCTTTTAGGAGTTCTTGCATGGCAGAGGGGTGGACGGGCTGTTGTAGAGTAATGGCTCTTGTGGTCTCTTCCAGCTCTGTTTCTAAAGAGTTGTATTTCTCTGCCACTTGGACCACTCCCATTTTGTCACAGGGGACAAGTGGTTCTTCCCCAAATTATCTAGTTTGTTGCTAGTATTGCAAATGATGTGTGGAAGGTGGTTGTGGGAATGAAGGTCTCTAACAGTGAGTGTGTCTGGTTTAAGTGTTGGACTAGGACTCTGAGAGACTAGAGTTCAGATCCCCGTTGGCCATAGAAACTCACTGGGTGATCCTGGGCAAGGTACAATTGCTCAGTCTTAGAGGAAGGCAAAAAGAAATGCTTCTGAACAAATGTTGCCAAGAAAACCTTGTGATAGGTTTCCCTAGGGTCACTGTAAGCCAGAGACAACTTGAAGGTAAATAACAAAAACAGCAGTGAGTGATGCAATACTTCCTCCACTATGCCAGTACCGCATGATAAGCTTCCATATATTGATTTACTAACAGGGGGAAGAGAAAAGGCAGAACTACTTAACACCTTCTTTGCCTCAGTTTTTTCCCAGAAGGATACAAGCACTCAACCTGGTGGTTGGGGAGCAGGTGAGGAAGCAGGGGAAATGAGGCACATAATAGGTAGAGAGGCGGTACAGGAATACCTGGCCACACTGGATGAATTCAAGTCTCCAGGGCCAGATGAATTGCATCCTAGGATATTAAAAGAGCTGGCAGAGGTCATTTCGGAACCGCTTGCTATAATCTTAGAGAAATCTTGGAGGACAGGAGAAGTTCCAGCAGACTGGAAGAGGGCAAATGTTGTCCCCATCTTCAAGAAGGGAAAAAAAAGAGGACCCAAATAATTATTGCCCAGTCAGCCTGACATCAGTACCCGGAAAGATCCTGGAGCAGATCATTAAGCAGTCAATTTCTAATCACTTAGAAAGCAATGCAGTAATCACGAGAAGTCAACATGGATTTCTCAAAAATAGGTCATGCCAGACTAATCTTATCTCTTTTTATGATAGAGTTACTAGCTTGATAGATGAAGGGAATGCTGTGGATGTAGCATAGTTCCCCATGACATTCTCGCAAAGAAGCTAGTAAAATGCAGGCTGGACAGGGCTACTGTTAGTTGGATTTGTAATTGGTTGACTCACCAAACCCAAAAGGTGATCATGAATGGCTGCTTTTCATCCTGGAGAGAAGTGACTAGTGGGGTGCCACAGAGTTCTGTCCTGGGCCCAGTGCTGTTCAATATCTTTATCAACGACTTGGATGAAGGAATAGAGGGCACGCTCATCAAATTTGCAGATGACACCAAATTGGGAGGGGTTGCTAATATGCCAGAGGACAGGATCAAAATTCAAAATGACCCGGACAGATTGAAGAGCTGGGCCAAGGCTAACAAAATGAAATCCAACAGAGAGAAGTGTAAGGTCTTACACTTAGGTAGAAAAAATGAAATACAGAAATATAGGATGGAAGACACGTGGCTGGATAGCAGTATGTGTGAAAGGGATCTAGGAGTCTTGGTAGATCACAAGCTGAACATGAGTCAGCAGTGTGATGCGGCAGGCAAGAAAGCCAATGCAATTCTCAGCTGCATCAATAGGAGTATGGTGTCTAGATTCAGGGAGGCACTGGTACCACTCTACTCTGCTTTGGTTATACCTCATCTTGAATACTGTGTCCAGTTCTGGGCACCTCAATTCAAGAAGGATATTGACAAGCTGGAGCAAGTCCAGAGGAGGGCGACCAAAATGGTGAGGGGCCTGGAAGCCATGCCCATGCCCATGCCCATGCCCTATGAGGATAGACTTAGAGAGCTGGGTATGTTTAGTCTGCAGAAGAGAAGAGGGGACATGATAACCATGTTTAAATATCTGAAGGGATACCATGTAGAGGAGGGACAGGGCTTGTTTTCTGCTGCTCCAGAGACCAGGACAAGGAGCAATGGATTCAAGCTGCAGGAAAGGAGATTCCACCTGAACCTCAGGAAGAACTTCCTGATGGTCAGAGCTGTCTGGCAGTGGAATATGCTGCCTCAGAGTGTAGTGGAGTCTCCTTCTTTGGAGGTTTTTAAGCAGAGGCTGGATGGCCATCTGTCGGGAGTGCTTTGAGGGTGTTCCTGCATGACAGGGGGTCGGACTGGATGGCCTGGGTGGTCTCTTCCAACTCTACATTTCTATGAGTCTATGATTCTATGATTTATCGCTTGTTACTAGTTCAGAGCCTGCACCACTCCCATGTAAATAGAGTGGCCCTGCTGAATGGGCAACTATCCCCCAATACTCTTGATATCCATTGGGTCTAAAAGATGTACTTAGATCTTACAAGGGAGGATGGAGTGCCCCTCCTTTTGTTATTTCACCTCCACTGAAACATCATCTGTCCTTGGATTGGCATCTACTCCTTGACAATGGGTTAAATCACCAAAGAGCTTACACCATTCCCTGCAATGATACGCTGTCATTTTATGAATGGTTTGCTCTATAAAGACTCTATAAGTATGTAAGGAGACCCAACTGGATCAGACTGAAGGCCTATTTTGTCCAGCATTCTGTCCTCAGTGGTGAATCACTTACCTTACGGAAGTGCACCAGCAGGACACAAATCTACTTGCTCTCTCCAGTGCATCTTTCCCAGTTTGCCAAAACCCAATGGAAGTAACAGATAGCCATCCCTTCTGTATAACATGGTGATGAGATAGTGTGGCATTGGAGTGGCATGAGTGTAATGCTATCAAGTGCTCACAGGATTAACTCTATTTTCTGTTTCCTGTTTTACATCTTCAGCGGAGATGGGAGCCAAAGATTTCAACTTGCTTTTTTGTGAGAGGGTACAGAGTTGTCTGGGTTGGGACAATAGGTGAGGGTATGGTAGCTGTATGGGTCAAAAATCTCACTCCCTTGGAATCATCACCCAACCCTTTATCCTTTTCTAGATAGTTAGCACACGGGGAAGGGTGGGTTGTTCTCCTTAACTATAACAGTTACTTAGGGAAGCGCCTGAGCTTCTTCATTATCAAATGGAGCCTGTATGATCATGCCCCTTTCCCTGTGATACAGTCAATCATGCACCTTCTTAGATCCTATGCACCAGGTTTGAACGGTTACATAGATTATAATTGCCCGACTTCTGCATTTTTCTGATCATAAACACCATGTATGCTGATGATGCTCAGGAAATACCTATGCACCGCCCTCTCATTCCAATTGGGAACCCTGAAAACAAAACAGGCATTGCCATTAGGCAAATTGAGGTGGATCTCTCAAGCAGGAGTACTGTCATGTGCCTTCAAGTCATTTCCAATTTATGGCAACCTTATCATAGGGTTTTCTTGGCAAGATCTGTTCAGAGGGGGTTTGACTTTGCCTTCTTCTGAGGCTGAGAGGATGTGACTTGCCCAAAGTCACCCAGTGGGTTTCTATGACCAAGTGGGTCAAACATGAGTAGCAAATTGTTAATTCTTTACTTTGGTATCACTTAATTTTTACTTTCAAATATGGGGAAAGCTGCCTGTAGGATTTTCTCCTGCATGTGACAAAACAGCTTGGCTGGTTTTGGATACTCTGCACTTTAACTTGGGAGGGTGAAGTGATGGTGCTATTTCTTATTCTGCCTCAGGCAAAAAAAAATGTCTTGAGTCAGCCAAGCACAGAGATGCACAGATATAAGACTGGTGACATCTGGCTTGACCACAGTATATGCGCAAAGGATCTAAAAGTCTTAGTAGACCACAAGCTAAACATGAATCACCAGCGCGATGCAGCAGCCAAAAAAGCCAATATGATTCTGGGCTGCATCAATAGGGGTATTGTGTCTTGTTCAAGGGAAGTAATATTACCACTCTACTCTGCTTTGATCAGACCCCCAAGTAGAATACTGTGTCCAGTTCTAGGCAACACAGTTCAGGAAGGAAATTGTCAAGGTGTTTTGGCCTACAGAAGAGAAGGTCAATATACCATTGATAAGTACGTTCAGCCTGGAGAAGAGAAGGTTAAGAGATGACAGGTTAGCTATGTTTAAATATTTGAATGGATGTCATATAGAGGATGGAGCAAGGCTGTTTTCTGTTACTCAAAAGGCTAGGATATAGAGCAATGACTTCAAACTTCAGGAAAAGAGATTCCATCTAAACATTAGAAGAACTTCCTGGTGGCCAAAAGAGTTCCACAGTGGAATACAATGTCTCAGTGTGATGGAATCTCCTTCTTTTGGAGATTTTTAAACAGAGTTTAGATGGCCATCTGTCAGGAGTGCTTTGATGATGTATTTGTGCATGGCAAGGGGTTGCCGTCAGTGGCCCTTGTGGTCTCTGCCAACTCTCTGACTCTATGATTCTAAGCCAGAAAAGCAGTAGGCTCAGTCTCATAAAGGAGCCTTACACATTCACTTTTGAAAAACTGCAAATCACTTAGGACATTGAAGCAAACACATGCAAGTTGGGACCACAGCTTAGTGTGCAATTACTGCAAAGGGCCTTAGGAAGAAAGCAGTTGGACACAAAGCCAACATTGACAGACTTCTCCAGTGGTCAACAAAAATGAATTTTTCTCTCTACAACTTTCTTTGAAATGATTGAACTCAACAATTATTCTGCACTGTTTCTGACTTTCATATAAAAGATCTTACCTCCTTTGAATTGAACAATAAAGGAACATGATATACAGTCAACCCTCCACATTTGTTAGGGTTGGGGGTTCAGGACCCCCACAAAAGTGGAAAAAACACAAATATCAAAATGTCTATGTGTCTGTGGGAAGAGGGCTAAGGCATGGTGGGGGAAGTGGGTAAACAGAGTCCAAACCACGTGAGGAAAAGGAGAGGGAATGGGGTGAGTCAGTATGGTATACTTCTTCTCTCTTACCCATCTCTTTTCTTGAATGTGTGTGTGTTGGGGGAAGGGACATTGGGACAGGATTTGTGGTGCTGAAAAATTAGGCTGTGAACCATCCTTAGCTGGGCAGGCAGTGGCTGGTGGAGGAGAAGGACCAAAGGCAGGTTTTTAAAGGGCTGTGAAGACCTGGTCAGAGCTGCTGAGAGGGAGGGTTTCCCTGGAAAAGGCGTGCCAGCGGGGAGAGGTTGGAGAAACTTGCAAATAACCAAATCCATGAAAGTGAAACCCACAAATGTGGAGGGACGATTATATATTCTCAATTTTGGGTATTTAAGTTATCTTCCAATATTTATTTGTTCAATAGACATGTAACATTCTTCTTCTAAAGTGCATTCTAGAACATAAATTCAAAATGAGTAAGGGGATATCTTTTCTTAGAACAATTGTGATTGGCACAGGAACATCAGCACCCCCAAACTGTGTAGAATCTAGTCCAGTAGCAGAAGGTCTGATAAAGAGGTACAGCCTGGGTGTTCATACTTTTAACAAAACAAAACAAAATGCTCTGATACAGAGATAACACACTACTCATGCTGCATTTTCTTAAATTTGGAAGCCAAGAAAACAGTGGTATTCTTATGTGCCTTCAAGTCATTTCCAACTTGTGGTGAACCTATCACAGGATTTTCTTGGCAAGATTTGTTCAGAGAGGGTTTGCCCTTGCCTTCCTCTGAGGGTGAGAGAATGTGACTTGCCCAAGGCCACCCAGTGGGTTTCCATGACTGAGTGGGGATTCAAATCCTGGTCTCCAGAGTTGTGGTCTAATGCTCAAACCACTATACCATATGGGCTCTCCAAGACAACAATTACCTATATCAAATATTTAAAGGATATCTATGCAACATTTATTTCATATTAACAAAAGTAGCAGACTTCACACAAGGTATGAACAGCCCTTAACCTGAAACACAGAAGCTTTCAAGCAAAGTAACGCAACTGTCAGAGTTGGATAGATTGTGCCATAAATACAGGTATGGTTCTTTTAAAGCCCACAACATTGAAGCTTCTTTTTACAAAGTCTTTTTACATCACCCAGCATCCCTTATCTTCCTTGTTTTCTATCTAGCTGAACCCTTTTTAGTTGCATTGGGAGGACAGTGAAGGAGGGCTGGAAAACCACAAACCTTAGTTATAGCAATGTGTCTGCAGTAAACAATTCAAAAAATTTGATCAGGGAAAGAATGGGATTCAGCTTTAGCTGGTCTTTAGGTAACTGTGTGTGCTTGCCTGCAACAGGCAAAGTGAACAGCAGCTGCCTCCAGAATCTCTGACTCAGCATGTATGAACAGCAAAACAGACAAAAAGGGGGAGAGTACATAATCCTGCCTCGTCACCTACCCTCCAACATGCTATATATAAAGCTGGCAAAACTTATATAAAGCAAAACTTTGTCTACCAAAATGGAAATCATAGGAAAAGTGGATGGTAAAACAAGAAGTAATTTCTTATGCATTTTGAAGGAAGTGTTAGAATAGTTTCCAGAAGGTTCACAATGTTTTTATTATGCAACATTTGCTGCATCTGATTGTTTCATTCCATATGAGCATATTGTTAATTGGAATAAAAAGTTTGCTGAAACATGTTGAGCTGCTGCTCTTTTTGAAGATGTAGGAGCTTTGTCCCCCGTTCTTTCCATGTTGTTTCTGTAGTTACAACCAAATTTTCTGTTAAAGAAGTCATGCCCAGGAACACATCTACTTCATAAACTGATGTATAGCTGTATACCCTTTCCTCTGCTGCACAACTACAACCCATGTTACTTCAGTTCTGCTCTCTTCAGATGGTATCAGTTATAAATCTATGCACTGGTATGGCAAGCCTGCCACCTAATAACTGATATTGGTAGTGCCAACTTCAAATGTATTGGCCTAAATCTAACTGCTACCCCTAAACAGAGTAGATCCATTGAATTGATCATGTAGGTAAATTCCTCTGTATCAATGGGTCTATTCCAATTAGGATTAGCACCTTGTTTTAGGCTTTTGATCCATTTATACTAATCAAAATCAACCTATGCTTTTAAATATCCCCATCTCCAGTGTTTATGCCTAGGAATCCCTCAGTACATACACCACATTTCAGGTATCAGGCTTTCATGGGTTTAGAATTATAGCTCCAGCAGATACACACACAGATACACACCACACACATGCCCTCTTTTATTATTATTGAGGAATGAAAAGAAATGTAATGGAATTCCTCAGTGATACTAAATCAGTTAATTACAAACTGCACTTTACTCTCTGGTGGTACATTAATCGGCACTTGGCTTTCTGTTGCTGATGCATTTCTCTTCCAGTAAAGGAGGATCACTCTTGAATTTTACAGCTCATGGAAGCAGAGTATGGATAGCTGAGTGCTAACATGAAAAGCAAAGAAAAGCTAAAGGTGTCGTGAGAAGTCTCAAGGGGTGGTGTGGGGAATAAGGTCAGCCAAACTGCAATGTCAAAATAGAAGAAAGAGTAATCTAACACAATACAAATCCCTCCTAGACCTGCTTCAAGTTGTGAAAGCGGAATGAGTGCAGTGTCACAGCAGGCAACAACCCTTTTTACAAAGTGCTGTCAGTCAGAGCTTGAAAAATGTGCTCTTCAGAATATAACTTCTAGAATCCCTCAGCCAGCTGGCCAGTGCTGGCTGAGGGATTCTAGGAATTATTGTCCAAAAAAGAAACTATCCCAAACTGTGTTTCCAATTTTCTGGTGATGCCATCTCATTTCCCTGTTCCAGTTGTCTCCTGTCAGCTCAAACCTTTTTAAAAACCCACAAAGTCACTTATATGAAATAAGATGATTTTGCTGCTTTTCCCACAGAAGAGTTTGGGCATTCTACAACAGATCCCATGATACTAAATCCTGCAAAATGTGTTGAGGACAGTTGGGGATCAATGATGTAGTCAGGATGGCAAAAGTCGTTAATAAGGAAGAATGCTCAAGCTAGGAGAGGCTGCAGCAGTTTGCTCTTGCCTGAGTCTGCAAGGAAGGCCAAGATTCCACCCTCTTCATTCCCTGCCTCCACTGAATTTATGGAGTTCAAACTACTTTTGCACTCTGAAGTCACCTTGTAGCAACTGAAGTATGCTGAGGACAAGGACAGAAAGTGGGAGGAGGAGACAGAAACTGGGACATTTTAAAAGCAGGTGAAAATTGGGACAGCAGAGGTTTAATCTGCCAAACATGGGCAATTGGAAGGTGTGCTGTTGCTGTGATGCTACAAATATTTCCTTGGGTATAAGCATCATTCTGTTGAAGAAAGGGCTAATACTGGAAGCAGAAAACAATAAAGCAAGCACCTAAAACTATGCATATAACTTGGCTGGACTACATGCATTCTGGAGGACTCTATGCATATTGATTTCAGGTTTGTTTGTTTTGGCTTTAATGATTGTGACCATCCTCACCACAGCTGTAAGACCCTCCACATTAAGTCCTGCCCTGCATACATCACTGAGGCTAGGTTTTAACAGTGACTTAAAGAAGAAAAAACCTGCTGGTTTTCTTTTTGTTGCCTGAAAAAGGATTTGCACATAAGTACTGAGTTTCCATGTAAGTACTGTGGTCTTGATGCAGACAAAACTGGTTGTGATTAAACCACTTGGTTCTATGCATCTTAATTATTAAGTTCAAATGGAGTTATTTCGAGGTACATGAACATATCCTAAGACTTTTGAAGCCAATGGAAGAAAGAAATTTTGACTATCTGAAGTCCCTTTGCTTTCAGTGAGATTTGCAAAGCAATCCTATACATATTTACTCAAAAGTAAGCCACAAGGCATTTAATGTGTCTTTTTTTTCCTGGCAAGTGTGTTTATAATTGCAGCCTTAGCCACAAATAACTTTAGCTGGATCATGGCCGGTGCACTTATTGTACTGTTGAGCAATTGTCCTGAACACAACAAAATGTTCATTAAGCCGTTAGACCCCCTGGGAGTGGAGTGGGAGGAAGAGACTCTACTTCTCTTTGGCACTTCGAGAAAAAATTATTCTTTTCCCAGGAGGGTGAGAGGAGAGTGCAAAGCCAAGATGGCTGTTCCTCCTAATGGACCTCTGGTTAACAACATCAAGGAGGAGGCAGAACTCAGTTCAAGCACTCAAACAATGCTGGGAGAGGGCAGTGGGGGCTTTATCAGGGCCTCCAACATTTCTTGCCATCAGACTTAATCCATATTCCTTTGGAATGGTGCCTAGGAAGCAAACCTCTGCCAAAGCTGGCAATCAGCCCCCCTCACACTTCTGAACAGTGTTGCAGCAGCCAACCAACCACTGTTCATATAGTGGGATCACACATTATTCCCCTCTAGCAAGGTGCGTTTGTGACATTACAGTCTTGCCACAATCAGGGCCAGTCTACATTTGGCTGGCTGATGTGGAACAGTGAATGATATTCCACATAACCCAGCTAAGTCAATGTGCATAGTACCCAACCCAGCCAAGTTATTTTGGCACATGAAACAGAAAACACCACAAGCCCCTCTTTGTGTTGTTGCAGCAACTAATACCACCACCATACAGAGACAAAATTTTCTCACCCTGTCTTCTGCTGCCTGAGAAAACTTTTTCTCTGCCTGCTTGTAGGTCTGGCTTAAATCAAAATGTCTTCCCACTGATTGCCTTTAGAGCCACTATTTCCTCTCCTAGTTATTTGGTGGCTTTTACAAGTTCCTTCACCACTGATTACTACACCTGACATTATCTCAAAGATATTATCTGTACGTGTATAACTTCATCTCCTCAGACCCCTTCTAGCTGAACTAGCTTATAGCTAAACTGCTCACAATCCACTAATGTGTTTTTCACAGTCACTCTATCAAACAGTAATCCTCATGATTTTCTTCTCCTCACACATAATCTCCAAACAGTATTTTCTCCTATATGCTACAATCCTGAAACTACTTTGTTCAAAGTAAACCCACAGGCATTGACAGATTTCTTCAGGTTTAACAGACTGAGAAAAAGATAACTCTTTCCAATTCAAAACCAGTGGCTATTTGCTTCCTTCCCACATGATCCCAGTCTCTCCGTGAAACACTGAGAAAAGCCTTATACTATGTCAAATTGCTAGTCCCTCTAGGTCAGTACTGGGATCTCTAAGTGCCAACAGCTCTCCAGGGTCTCTGATAAGGATCTTTCACACCACCTACTGCTACATTCTTTGAAATGACTGCTGATTTTGGAAATTTGAATTAAGGATTTTCTTTTTTTGTTTTGTTTATATAATTTTTATTGAAAGTTTATCTCAAAAATACCCCCCACTTCCATGCTTAAATCTTGCAGTTGAAATTGCTTATTTCCATTCCATTACAAACATAATTTCCATCTCACAGAGAGAAGAACAGTTACATTATTTCTTCTTTGATTTCTCATACATTTATATCCTTACCCAATCCAATACTCCTTTCCATTCTTTCTCAAAGTTCTGGATAGATTTATTCTTCAAAGAAAATGCTAACTTTTCCATCTCTATCATATCCAGAACTTTTAACTTTCATTCTTCTATATCAATATGAATTTCTATGTGCAAAGCCTCAATGATCTGTCACTGTGCTATAGGCACCCACGCTCAATTTTCCGTCAGATAATTTCTCGTAATTCAGCATATACGTTGGCTGCCAGAGTTACTTTTCCAGGAATCATACCTAGTAACCAATTTCTTCACCTCTACATATTACAGCATGTAATGGTTTCCTCTTTTTTTCCCATAATCAGATTGCCCAAAATACCATCCGATAAAGCCACATTATGCATGGTGGACTGACATGACTACTTTGAGCATATGGTCACACTGTGAAGCTAATTCTAACACAGATGTACAAGCCGCAATAAGGGAAGTGTGCTAAAAGTTTGCTTCACTCTGTGGCTAGATGCTACAGATCACAAGATCTCCATGTGGTTACTCTTATACTGTGGTAATCTGTTTATAAATGTCACACACGAAGCCATCCAAATCCACACCTTCATTTACAAAAAGAGAGAATTATATGAGTGAACAATCACTGCCTGCATAATCGCACACATGAAGTTTCCTTTGGAACCTTGTGCACTCAGCTACCCAAAGTTCTCGCTTGCACTCACATGGTACAACAGCTAAACCACTGAGTGACTGCACAGAAAATACTCCCTGGTCAATTCATGTGATTTTGTTTGGGCTTTGCAGTACATTTGGTTACATAGTCAACAGATGACTAAACAGGGTCTTACAGAGAAAAACTTGAGTGTGACCTTCAATTCAATTCTCTTCAAAGAGTTACCCAGTTCCAACATATCTGACTTGTGAAAGAAAGCAGGTATTTGCCATCTGTTTCTTAAACCTCTGCAGCAGGAAGAGAGATTGCCTGAAGTCACTTCAGACCTCAGGGGCTTTTCCTGTCAAAGGTCACTGAAGGATCCTTTTCTACATAAGAGCTGGCAACCACTTCTCAATTTTTACCATTTTTCCCCAAGTTTGGAGAATGTTACAAATGCAAACCTCTCTTTGTCTCAAAACTGCCATGGAGAAACAATTACTCTTATGACTTGAGGTGCTCATTAAAAAGCCTCCACTGACTCGCTATTTACATCCTTCAATAACAAAACAGATTTTAAAAAGATTGCCAAGCTGTGCTTGTTCACTTCCTCACCACTCTTCTTGTTCCATGCCCACCTATCAACATTTTCAGATAAGATGTCATTACCCCTCAAATAAAAAGTCCCTTTGGACATTATTTGTGGGATTAAACACTTTCTTGCTTGTCCCACTTCCATCACAAAGCACCTCTCCCCCAAATTGGGATAGATTTCCCCCGTTCACTTGCCTTCCCTCACCCAATGAAGTAGGAAATGATGAGCAACTGGACAGCCCTGTTGATCACGCCGATGGTCCAACTCTTCACCACTACGGATTTGGTGGTTTCGTAGGTGAAGAAGTCTGCCACGCAAGTCATGCCGGAGGAAAGCATGAGCAATGAGGAGCAAATCCAGGACGATCTAAAAACCAGATAACAATGTCAAAAAATTATAAGTCTAGGAGAGGACACACAGGTGAAAGCTCCACTGAAAGAGGTGGCTTTTAAAGACATCAAGTAGACTCCCTCCTGGCTCTTCTCTGTTGCTGCTCTGGACAAGCCTGAAGTGCAAGACCCCTTTAATAAGATCTCTCCTTGCAACCCCCACTCAACATGATAGTGATGCTGCTAGGGAAAGGTGGAGCTTTCTAGCTCATCAATTACAAATTGGATTATAGTGAGTACGTAGATGGAAGCAATCTTAGCATTAAATAATGAATCCACAACTGCTGCATTTTCGCTGAGTGGTGTTCCAGTCCTACAGACGCTGCTTCTGCACTGTGAGGCCTTTGCACCCTCAGAATGGGGGAAGGGATAAGAAAGGAAAGAAGAAGCCTGAAGAGAATTTTTCTTCAGAGAACAATTCGAGAAACAGAAATAATTCTGGCATGATGATGTGTCATCCACTACCTTCTTAATAGCTTCAAATCAAGGATGGCATAAACCAAAGGAAAAGTAAGCTGTCAGATATCACTGGGGAACTGGGTCTGCATGTCACAACAAGCTGGAATTGTGTGGAATTCTGGTTTATTAGAGACAAGCCAGTTGAGCCAGCTCCTGCTTTCCTGCTTGTAGGAAGAGCAGCTAAACAAACCATATTTCTCAGGATGTCCAAAGGCAGCAGCAGTTGGTCCTCTGCATTGTCTTTTTCTCTCAGCAAGCTAGAGAAAAAAAATCCATGAATTGTTTTAAAGTTGCTTTAGGGAAGAAAAAGTCCAGCTCATTAACTGCTGCTGTGTTTGGACATCATGAGAAAGAAACAAATCTTAAACCAAAATTCATAGTTTATTTATTAGCTTCTGTTGCTACATGGGTAATCAGAAAGAGAAATCCAGCACACTGTCTCATCAACATCAAATCAGAATTATTTCAGAGCCCCAGCTGACTGAAATACTTGAATGCAGCCACCTCGAGGGACCTAATTCATCTCCTCTCATGAAAGCCTATTGAGTTCTTGAAGCATATTATGCAGCATTTTCTCAAGGCAGTTACATGTTGAAAGTACAATGCCTATGTTACCCTGACTTCTAGGGGGTTCCTTGGGGGACACCATGATTCACTCCAAAAATGCAAAGTTTGGGGAAATTAGCAGAGCACTGACTGTAGCCAAAGGAGGGGCAGGGTAACCCAGTAGGATCTTTTACCCAATTTTTACAGGGTCAGACCAAGTGAAAAGCCAGACGAGCGTACCAATAACTGGATTTTATTAACAAATGTGTTCTCACGCACCAACGCACTTGCTCACTCATGCACACAAGGCCTATTGAGAAAGGAAAGAGGTGAAAATTGATAGGGGATTCAATGGAGAGGGTGTAAAGGTGGTGATACTGCACTTATCCTGAAGTCTTCAGTCCAGGAAGTGGCAAGAAGAACGGAGCTCAGCGAAGAGAAATGGCTGAGGGGATCACTCTACTAATGCCGGTCTGTTAGTGTGGCGGGGAGTTCTCCGAAGAGATCCTCAAAAACTAGGACTACTTATAGGGCAGAACGTACCTCAAGGGCAGGCCCTTTCCTGGGAAGAACAATGGCCAAAATAAAGGGAGAAATGCTGCACAACAGCAACTTGGTAGTTTGCATGATGGACCTTGCAGTGCAGGGTTTACTAATGTCGGAGTTGCTCAACCTGGGGAAAACCCAATAATCCACTCAAGTTAGCTGTTCCTTCAACAGAAGACCCTTTGTCCATGCGGACGTGTTTAGCCTGAGGTCTCCTAGGGGAACATGACTGGGGATTTTCCTGGCCTGACCTATTTTTGGTCATTTGACCTCTTTGTCTGCATACCCATTGTTACTGTAGTTTCTAGTCCGGACTTGTGGTATATCATTTGATATCAAGAATTTGGCCTTCACTACCCATTCCTCTCCATGTGCTTGCAAGGCCCCCGGAAAAACATGCACATGGGCACGGCCAAAAATAGCTGAACTATTCATAACAAATCCAGGCAGGCCAGTAATTGCCGGATTGCAGCTTCAGGAGACCTCCAGGCAAGTACACTTTAAGATCATATTATGTATGCACGCAGCTTACAAAAGATCCCCTGCCCCGAGCAGGTAGCTTGATGAGCCAAATACTCAACTGTCAAGCACTCCGCGTTTGCATATTGTCTGCCCTATTGACAATGCTGTCATAACTCAATCATGCAAAATACTGACCTTTCGCAGGGTTTGTCTCCAGCCTGAAACTCATTGTTATCCCCAGGAACGGACTAGCCTAAGGGCACATTTTCCCCTATAAAGACCCCTTGATTTTGAGTGCCTCCTTGGATCGCTCGGATCACTCTGACTTCCATCCTACCTTGCTGCTGCTCCATTCGACGAGCCTTCCCCTCAGCTCCCCGTGATGAGAATCTCCATTTCCACGAACTTCTTCTTCAGACTACCCGGGCTTCAGGACAGGTGTAGTATTTCCCATGCAAAAATCCCTCTTAAAACCCTCTATCCAACTCCTACCTTTCTTTCAATAGGTCTGTGTGAATGATTGCATACACATGTGTTGACTGTGTTTTTCACAAATAAAGAAAACAGCTATTATTTACTTCTGTTTGCTCCTTGACTCAGCCTGACCCTGTAGACATTGGGTTCAAGATCTCACTAGGTTGCCCTGCCTCTTGCATTGCTCAGTGTATGCTCTTGCTAATTCCCATTCCCCATTGTTTGAGCACATTGAGGTGTCCCTCACAGAAACCCAGAAATCAGGGTAACACCATTTAGGCAACCCTTCTGGGCATATTTAATATCTGGGCATATTTAATATCAAATTTATAGTCCCCCAGATAAAGTATGCCAATGGGGTAACACTTATCACCTAAATTTTTTTTTAAAGTTTTTTTGGGGAACAAGCTCTTAAACCTGTTCAAAGTGGTGCTCCATGGACCATGGATGGTCAACGAGCCTTCAGCTGCCAGTCCAGGGAGAGTTTCCAAGGAAGAAAGAATCAATTATCACCAGTGGGCACAAATATGGTACTATTACACTGGAAAACAAACAAACAAACAAAATTCTAGTTCTCTCCATCAGATGGCTAAGGAACAGCTGACCAATTCTTCCTACTTTTTCCACATTGTACTGTACATCTTTCACTTTCAACTAATGATAGTGTTATCTCACTGGTAAACCCTATCCCAGGGTCTACAATTTTAATATTAAAATTAAAATTTTAAATTAAATTAAAATTTAATATTAATATTAAAATATGATTCTGTGTGCCAGAGAGGTCCCCTGAAGGGGCGTGTAGGCAGCAATGGTCAAAAGACCAGGTCAGGTCAGTAAAATCCCCAGTCACGTAGCCCTAAGAGACCTCAAGATGTGTAAACCCACAATAAACAAAGGGTCCACAGCCCCAAGAGCCGACTTGAGGGGATTAGCATGTCTGCCCCAAGTTGAGCAAATACCATCAGCCGAGGACCATTTACATGAAGTCACACCACAAAACACAGCCGAAGATCCTGAGACTTTGGCAACACCTTGCAATCCCATCATGCAAAGGAAATTACCATGGTGGAGCTTCGTTATCGCTCCAACACCCATTGTTCTCCCCAGGAAAGGATTAGTCCTCCAGCTACTTTTTCCCCTACAAATTGTCCCTATTTTTGAGTGGTTCTTTGGATCACCACCAGTCATCCCAGCAGACCGTTTCTCTGTCCGTTGAGTGATCCCCTCAGCCCTCTCCGTGCTGAGCCCCACTTCTCCACTGTTTTTCCTGGACCAAGGACTTCAGGACAAAGGTGCAGTATTCCCCAACTACACTCCTTCAAACTCCCCTGTCTAATTTCCTCTCTTTTATTTCTAAATAGCTCTTGGGTGAGTGTGTGAGTGATTGTGTTGGTGCGTGAGACTTGCATTCAATAAAATCCATTATTTGGCCATTTGGTTTGGTTTTGGCTTGGCCTGACCCCATAAAAACTGGGTAAAAAGACCCCGTAGGTTACCCTGCCTCTCGCATTGCTATTGCTTGTGCTCTGGCTAGTTTCCATTCCCCATCACGTGGAGCACATTGAGGTGTCCCCCAAAGGACCTCAGAAATCAAGGTAACAATAGAACTCTAGTACATTGCATGAACTTCGGAGAAAAAACATCTCCTACATCAGAGAGCTTAAGAAGCAGGACTGTGAGAGGAAAGATGGAGTGGGCAGGGACAGTGGTCAGAATGAGCAAGTGACTGGCAGGATGCAAAGCAATTGTTCCTTTAAGGAGGATTAAGGGCTTGTGTTGTCTGTACCACAACAGATCTCTAGAAGGCTTATGTACCGAGAGGCATATTGGGTAACAAATACTCATAAGGGGGCAAACAGACCAGTTCTTTATTACTTGCCATTCCCTGAGGTGGGGAATACGTCAGAACCTAGAAGGAAACACAGTAGTCCTTTGGTTACCGTAAATTTCTGGCGTTTACTCAAGCCTGTATAAGCTCCCCAAGTCCCCAGGCCCCTAAAAAAAAAAAGGCAGAAAGAGATCTGTGGCTATATCTAGTTCTAGTGTGTCCTGACAATCCCATGTATGGGCTTCTGTTTTTTCAGTCAGGCATTTGCCTTCAGCTGCAGAATCAGAACAGGACTCAGAGAAACCAAAGTACTGGAACAGAATTCTGTTAACGTGTTCAGAGAGATATGCTCACTCCACCAAGCCACTTCAAGAAGAGAGACAGGACAAGTCTTTATGTTAGCCAAACAACCATGAGTCTGGATTCAGCCCACACTCTGAAAATCAATACCACAGTTATAGCTTAAAAGAATTTGAGTACAGTTTATTAGCCTTATCAGGACAGAATGAAGAAACAATTATCATAGCATGTTAGGGGGCATTAATATCAGGACTGAAACTATGCAGTCAATACTCAAAGTGTGAAGAAACCACTGTAAAACCCTGCAGTTTTACCCTCACAGTCTTCCAGTTTCCCCATATTCCTAGTATAGCCACCTGCCAAAAAAGCAAAAAGGTTGAAATTTGGCTGAAAATGAAATGAGAATGATGTGGCTCCACTTCTAGTCATGTTGCATATGCCACTGCAGTCCACAGGAGAGATGCAGTGGCAAAAAATGGCCACTGCTTCCTCGGCAGTTGCATTCTCTGGTTTTAGGAATGGCATGGATTGCCCAAAATGCCCAAAACAAAAACTGGAAATGGCGAGAGGTCCACTTCTGCCTTTGAAAATGTGGGAATCACTGATTTTAAAGAGTGGATCTATTAATCTAAAATCTGTTTAAAATATGGGTTGATTCTTCAGGAGGCTTCCAAAGAATTCAGCTTTTTCTCTTTTTTGGCTCCCAAAAATGAGAAGTCTGTGCAATCTGGAGAGCCCTAGGGACAGAGAAACAGGGGCTGCAAATGGCTTTGCCCATCTGTGTTTTAGAGGCACTCCACTCTCAGGGCCTTTTAGGAGCACAGTTCCTTTGTTTTGACACATAGATAAACACGATTCTCGAAGAAGTGGCTGTTTGAATCCCCCTTTGCACTAACATATCTGAATTGAATTGCTATGAATTGCTCGTACTGTGTTGGTTATATCTTCTAAGCATAAGCACTCATTCAACAGTTTCCAAATCTCCCTCCTCCCCTGGCTCTTAGGACTACAGTTATGCCCCAAATGCAGTAAATTAAAACAAACTGAGTCAGGTTCACTTCCAATTAACATGCATATGACTGCACTTAAATTGGAAAAAAATTATTGCTTATTAAGCAATACCTAAAAATGAAAACTGATAAAACAATAAATCATTGCAAAAAGCTTAGAATAATAGAATCTTAGAATTGGAAGGGGCAACAAGAGCCATCTAGTTCAATCCCCTGCCCTATAAATATACAAAACTAAAACCCTCCTGAAAGATGGCCATTCAATCTCTGTTTATAGACCTCCAAAGAAGGAGACTCAGTCAGTCTATTCTATTGTCCAACAGTTCTTACAGTAAAGAAGTTCTTCCCTGTGTTAGGTGGAATCTCTTTTCTTGTAATTTGAATCCATTGGTTCTCATTCTAGGCTTTGGACCAGCGGGGAAAAAAGGTCGACTCCCTTTTCTTTGTGGCATCCCCTCAGACATTTAACGATGGCTATCATGTCACCTCTTAGTTTCCAGTTCTCCAAGCTAAACATACTCCTTTAACTATGTTGTTCCTCCTAAGGCTTGGCCATTCTTCTAAGAAAACTTTCCAGAAAGTCAATATCCTTCTTGAACTGTTGCGCCCAAAATTTGACACAGTATTCCAGGTGAGGTCTGACCAACACAGAACAGAGTGGTACTACTACTTCCCTTGATTGGAACACTATTTTTCTGTGAAGCAGCCTAGAATTTTTTGGCTGCCACATCACACTGCTGAGTCATGTTTAGCCTGTGGTCTACCAATATCCCTAGATCCTTTTCAAAAGTACTGCTTTCAAGCCAGATCTTACTTATTCCATATTTGTGCGTTTCATTTTTTTCTCCTAGATGTAGTCTCTTACATTTATCCTTGTTGAAATTCATTTTATTAGCTTTGGCCTAGCAATCCAATCTGTCAGGATTATTTTGAATTTTGATCTTGTCCTCTTGAGATATTAGCTCACCCTGACCCAACTTGGTATCATCTGCAGCATGCTTACTACTCTATCATCTTAACTATTTATAAAGATTTTAAGCAAAACTGGGCCCAGCACAGAGCCCTGAGGCCCTCCACCACTAACTTCTCTGCAGGTGAAGTACAACCATTGGTGAGTGCTCATTGGGTTCAGTCAGTTATCCATTTGTGAATCCATCTGCAAGAATGAGAGACTTTGTCAAAAACATAATAGAAATCAAGATATACTATCCACAGCGCTCCCCTGATCTACCAAGCTTGTAACTCTATATAACAAAAAGAGGTAAGATTAGTTTTGCATAATTTATTTTTGAGAAGCACGCGCTGGCTGTTAGTGATCACATCATTCCTTTCTGCTGGTATTGATGACAGTCTGGCCAGTTGGTGGTCACTCAGATGCCCCCCCTTTTTTAACCTTTCTGAAGATGGGGGCAACATTTGCCGTCCTCCAGTCTGATGGGACCTCTCTTGTTGTCTAGGAATTCTTGACATATAATGCTATTTTTTCTCCTTTGTGTGCAGTCTATTCTTTTGGAATTGGCTATACTCTTACAACAAAGTAGACGAAGCAACACAGCTCCAGGCTTTCTTGGATAAAGAGGATTATCAAGACCCATTCTAATCTGGGTTGTCTTGAACACATCACAGAAACAGCCTTGATTGCCTTGGTGGATGACCTACACTGGGATCTAGACAGGAGATTGGACCTATTGGTCCCCCTACATTTTTCAGTGGGATTTGATACCATTGACTATAGTATTCTTTTGGGTTGTTTGGCTGATATGGGACTTGGGGGCATTGCTTTGTAGTGGTTCCAGTCCTTCTTGACTGAATGTTTTCAGAGGGTAATGCTGGGGATTGTTGTTCAGCCTTTTGGCCATTAGCCTGTGAAGTTCCACAGGGGTCAACACTGTTCCTTATACTTTTCAACATCTATATGAAGCCATTGGGAGAGATCATCCAGAGCTTTGGGGTTTGATGTCATCAGTAAGCTGATGAAATCCAGCAATATTTCTCCTTTACCACTGATGTCAAGGTAGCTGTGGTAGTACTGCATGTCTGGATGCAGTAAAGTACTGGATGTGGGTGAATAGACTGAGGCTTAATCCAGGCAAGATGAAGGTGCTGTTAGTCATCAGGAAAACCAGCCTGGGATTGGGATCACAGCCTGTTCTGGATGGCATTGCTCTTCTTTTGAAAGAGCAGGTTTATAGTTTGGGGGTGCTCTTGGACCCAGTGCTATTCTTGGACAGCCAGGTTGCTACAGTGGCCAGGAGTGCCTTTGCCCCAGTTCACCTAGTGCACCAGCTACATAGTGGTTCATACCTTAGTTACCTCTCAGTTAGATTACTGTAATGCACTCTGTGTGGGTCTGCCATTGAAAAGTGTTTGGAAGCTGCAACAAGTCCAAAATGCAGCAGCCAGGCTGATGTCAGGTATGCATTTTAGAGGCCATATAACACCAGTCCTGCAAGAAATGTACTATCTTCCAATTTGCTTCTGAGTTTAACTTAAGGTGCTGATGCTGAACTACAAGGTCCTAAAGGACTTGAGGCCAAAATATCTGAAAGACCACCTATTTCCATATGATCCTGCCAGAAATTTGAGATCCTCAGGGGAGGCTCTGTTATATTTCCCGGCACCTCATGAAGTTAGATTGGTGGGTACACATAATAGTTTTCTCTGTAGCAGCACCTTGACTGTAGAACTCCCTACCCAAGGAAGATAGGTTGACATCACCCCTTTCAAGCTTCTGGCAGGCAGCCATAACACTGCTGTTCTGCGTGGCATTTGGTGTTTGAAACTGGGATTGTACTTGTTTGAAAACTGGATTGTAGCATTATTTTCAGACTGCTTTTAGGAATTTTTACACAATATTTTAATGTGTTTCTAAAATGTTTTTATCTCTGTATTGTTAATTGGGTTTAATTGGCTACTGTTAGTTGGATTTCTAATTGGTTGACCGACCGAACCCAAAGGGTGATCGCGAATGGCTGCTTTTCATCCTGGAGAGAAGTGACTAGTGGGGTGCCACAGGGTTCTGTCCTGGGCCCAGTGCTGTTCAATATTTTTATCAACGACTTGGATGAAGGAATAGAGGACATGCTGATCAAATTTGCAGATGACACCAAATTGGGAGGGGTTGCTAATACGCCAGAGGACAGGATCAAAATTCAAAATGACCTGGATAGATTGGAGAGCTGAGCCAAGGCGAACAAAATGAAATTCAACAGAGAGAAGTGTAAGGTCCTACACTTAGGTAGAAAAAATGGAATACAGAAATATAGGATGGGGGACACGTGGCTGGATAGCAGTACGTGTGAAAGGGATCTAGGAGTCTTCATAGATCACAAGCTGAACATGAGTCAGCAGTGTGATGCGGCAGCCAAGAAAGCCAATGCAATTCTTGGCTGCGTCAATAGGAGTCTGGTGTCTAAATTGAGAGAGATACTGGTACCACTCTACTCTGCTCTGGTTAGACCCCATCTTGAATACTGTGTCTAGTTCTGGGCACCCCAATTTAAGAAGGATATTGACAAGCTGGAGCAAGTCCAGAGGAGGGTGACCAAAATGGTGAGAGGCCTGGAAGCCATGCCCTATGAGGATAGACTTAGAGAGCTGGGTATGTTTAGTCTACAGAAGAGAAGGTTAAGAGGGGACATGATAGCCATGTTTAAATATTTGAAGGGATGCCACGTAGAGGAGGGAGAGGGCTTGTTTTCTGCTGCTCCAGAGACCAGGACAAGGAGCAATGGATTCAAGTTGCAGGAAAAAAGATTCCACCTGAACCTCAGGAAGAACTTCCTGACAGTCAGGGCTGTCCGGCAGTGGAATCTGCTGCCTCGGAGTGTAGTGGAGTCTCCTTCCTTGGAGGTTTTAAGCAGAGGCTTGATGGCCATCTGTCAGGAGTGCTTTGAGGGTGTTCCTGCATGGCAGGGGGTTGGACTGGATGGCCCCTGTGGTCTCTTCCAACTCTACATTTCTATGATTCTATGATTCTATTTGTTCACTGCTTTTGGAGTCCTTGTGGGCTGGAAGTCAATACAGAAATACTTTAAATAAATAAACAAATCTCCCCTACATTTTTTTGTAACATCTTGCCTGATGGAAGAGATCTGTATTTCAAGAATTCATGGTATGATAGTGAAATGGTTAAAATAGAATTTTGAAAGAATACTTAAGGATTAAGAGTTATAATAGAAGGAAAAAGAAAAACCAAGATAGAAGTAAAATATAATCGACTCTCTAAGGCCAAAGTTGGAAGTATGAAGGGAAAGCATTTGAGCACTAGTGTTAGTAAGTTAAAGTTTTTGTATGTATATGTACAATTGTATGCATTGTATGATTTTGTCTTTTTTTTCTTTCTTTTCTTGTTTTTGGTTGTTTTACTGTTGTTTGTGTAATTTTAAAGAATAAAGTTGTTTAAAAAACAAACACATTTTTGTACTCACTCAGCCAAGCCTGGAGAAGGGACATTTCCCTATGTTAGCTGGTGGATTTGAGAAGTTAAAAGAATCCAAAAGTAATGTTTCCAAAGCTCTGCACTTTACTTAACCCAATACAGGCACTACACTAATGTGAATTTTTACATTTTTTTTCTTTCAGCCAAAATGGCTACTTTTGCTTTTTGTTAGATCTCCTTCTCTTCCTTGGAGCAGCTGTCACTTTCAACCCTAGTAAACAAGGAGGGAAAAGGCAGAGGAGGGTGAGGAAACAAACCCATGGCAGCAAAATCAGATGCAAGAAGCCTGGTTTGAAAAAAAAAGAACGGTTGGTGTACACTTTCTGAGGACTTCTGATGCCAAGGTTCTTCATTGTGGCTTCTCATTTCACGGGCTAAAGTACACTGCAGTAGCCCTTCGACTCTGGAAGCGGATTGCCCCACGCATAATGGCCATTTCCGCACATGCTACAATTCTATGGCCATTTCCGCACTAGACTGTTATAGTGCTATTATTCCATTTTCAACATCCTATGGAATTCTGGACTTTGTGGTTCAGGGAGGGGCCTTTAGAATTCTCAGCCAGGGAGTTCTTTGGCCTCAGTAAACTACAAACCCCAGAATTCCACAGGAGATTGAAAGTGGAATAATAGCGCTATAACGGTCTAGTGCGGAAATGGCCTACAATGCTACAATCCCGCACCACGCTGTTACAGTGCTATTATTCCACTTTCAACCTCCTGTGGAATCCTGGGGGGTTTGTAGTTTACTGAGGCCCAAGAGCTCTCTGGCTGAGAATTCTAAAGGCCCCTTCCCTAAACTGCAAACCTCAGGATTCCACAGGATGTCGAAAGTGGAATCATCGCGCTATAACAGTGTAGTGCGGAAATGGCCAGTATCTGTCACTGCAGCGCCAGGCTGGGAGAAAGCATCCTCGCTCCGCCCCTGACGGGAAGCTTCAGGCCCGTGGCGGGGAAAGAGAAAGGCGCTCGGCGGGAAAGCTCCTGCCCCTCCGCACTACAGTTTAAAACGATTCCACTCCTCCTCCCGCCGCTGGAGGGCGCTTCCACTCTAAACAGAGCCCCTTTCCTATGTTTACGGCCAGTGTAAAGTACTTCAGGATTTCACCATAGATACCCCACAGCGCAGAGCGTCACATTTCTGTGTCCATAGAGAATCGCGGCTGGCGGCGGCTTTCCAATTTTTACCGGAAGCTGAACGGCGCACAACAAGGGGCGGAAAGGAAGAGACTAGCTCTATGAAGGCCTAGGAAAGGTACCCCAGAAAGGCGGAAGTGAGGTTTGGTTTCCGGGGCAACGGGGGCATGCCTTGTGTTGCGCAGGCGGGAAAGTATCTGCGGTGAGAACGGGCTCGGTAACGTGGAGCGATTTTTTCTGCCGGTGGCGGGTGGGGGAGGGGAAGCGTGTTGAGGGGATCAAACCGAGGCAGGCAGCGAACCTCCCCCGTGGCCGTCGCCGCAGTGTCTCCCTCCCTCCCTCCCTCCCTCCCGGCTGTTCCCTTTGAAGGCGAGCTTGGCTTCCGTAAGCCTGTTCCCACCTCCTGGAGGATGAGTCCTGTTGGCCTCGCTGGGGTTTACTTGTGAGTGGATGAGAACGTCGGGGCAGATTTCCGCACTAGCCTGTTATAGCGCGATGATTCCACTTTCAACCTCCTCTGGAATCCTGGGGTTTGCAGTTTCGGGAGGGGCCGGCCGGCCCCTCCCGAAACTGCAAACCCCAGGATTCCAGAGGAGGTTGAAAGTGGAATCATCGCGCTATAACAGGCTAGTGCGGAAATGGTGAGAATTTTGCACAGCGTTGGCATGGCTTTCTTTGGGCCAGCGCGATTACCTTCGGTGCTTGTGTGTGTTTGAGAGAATGGGGTGGGAGGGAATACCTGTGTGCTTGCTGCCATAACATGGTGCTTGGACCGGTGCAGAGCTCCGTGTGGCCTCTTCAGTGAGGCCACCCAGGGAGATCCAGAAACCCTCACCGTTTCCGCACTACAGTGTTAAAGTGCTGCTATTCCACTTTCAACCTCCTATGGAATTCTGGGGTTTGTAGTTTAGGGAAGGGCACTTTGAATTCTCAACCAAAGAGCTCTTTGGTCTCAATAAACTACAAACCCCAGAATTCCACAGGGCGTTGAAAGTGGAATAGCAGCAGTTTAACACTGTAGTGCGCAAATGGCCCAGGTTGAGTGCAAGTTCCTCTGTATATTCCCGGTTTAGGCTGGTTTAAGCTGGGGTGTGTGTGTGTGTGTGTGTCCTTGTTTCCCAGTTGGTTTGCGTATTTTTGGTAATTGTTCTATTTCTTTTGCAGGTTCCTTAGATCTGTGTTCTGGCTCTCAGGGCTTCTTTTCCTTGTGCTAGCACTGAATATGTCAAGTTCAAGAAAGGATTAAGACATCTGCTTCTCTTGCCTGATTCTCTCCACAAGAACTCCGGAGCTGCATACCTTCTTGGTGTGGCTCCAACCCCTGCCATAGTGGGTGAGGGGTAAGGAGGGAACTGTCATCATGGCAGATACATTGGAATTCAATGAAATATACCAGGAGGTTAAGGGATCTATGGTGAGTAATGGGGTGAAGTTATGTGTTTCATATTTGAAAGAATGAAAGAGAAAGAGTTTGTATGGAACATGCTACATGCTCATAAGAGGCTGGCCTATAGGTAGGATGCTGTCTAGTCTCTTTAGAGAAATGAAAAGCGTTCCAGTGCTTTGCCATGGAATCCCTGTCTAATGTGTGGTGTTTTTTTGTTTTGTTTTTTTGGTGCCTCATCTTTCAAATGAAGAAAGAAATGTTGCCTTCTTTCTTAATAATTCAATAAAGAATACTTAATACAATAATACACTAATTGGGTGAGTAGATATTTTAGTGATGATGGTTAGACTCATCTGTCCAGTGCTGTATTTCTGTTTTAAAGCTTTGCTGTATTTAATCTTTGCCCAAGCATTTTGCAGAAGCAGTTTCTTCTAGCAGCTAATTCTTTAAGCCCTCAAATGCATCTTAAGATTCAGTGAGGTATGAAAAATGCTTTCACGTCTGATCTTGGAAGCTAAGCAGGATCAGATCTGGTTGGTACTTCAGTGAGAGACTGCTAACAAATACTAGGTGCTGTGGACTATAGGAAGGAACTGACAAAACCACCTCTGACTATTCTGTGCCTAAGAGAACCTGTCAAATTTGTGGGGTTGCCATAAGTTGACAGGAGACTTGAAGGTACATACACAGTACTGGTGTTGCTGGGGAGATTCGACAACCAGGTTGTATATCTGGAATTTCTTCTGGATAAATTGGCCTGTGTCAGTGTAGAACGTTATTTGTTTATAAGACAAATTCTTTATTAATTTTAAATTGAACATGAAGCAATCTACAGTTCTACCAGAAATATTTTAGAAATTGACATCTGAAGGCTTCATGGGGTTGGTTGTGTTGTAAAGTTCTCTGTATCAGTAATACTTCCAGTGTTGTGATTTCTGCATGGATAATCTGCTAACTTCTATGAATTTTTGCCCTTGTCAGCATAGTATTCTGCATTTATGGCTTATTATGCAAACAACTTTGTTGATTGCTTGTAGAGTATGTTTTTGGGAGAGGATGGACCACAGGACAGCTGTATATCTATAATGTTTTGAAATGTTGCATTAAGGAAAATCAACAATTTTACGTATGTAGTATCAACATATGTAGCTAAAGAGAAAAAAATGTTGTTAAAATCCAGCTCTTACCTGCCTTAGCCAGTTTGGATAGATGGAAGTGGTAGTTCAACAGTTAGATTATTAGGGTGCCCCCTTCAGGTTAAGAAGTCTGATAGTAATTTCAGCCATGGATATGATAATTTTGAAATGGTGATAAAATGAAATATTACTCACTTGGAGATATATGACTGGATAATGAGTACAGTTAGGTTAGATGAAGGACAGCATTCAGAAGGAATTTCAAAGTCAAGAGTGAATATACGAGACTACTAAACTGAAGTGGAAAGCAGAAAGGTACTTTCCCAGTGAAATAATGATTAGATGAGTGAGAAGAAACTTCTTATGACAGCCATAGGAACTGAGGTTATGAAAAGTCTTTAATGGGAGAGGATAGAAAATCATCTCAAGGGCAGCAGAGGAGTCAAAGAGACAGAAGACAGAATAGTGATCTTTTGATATGACAGTAAGGAAATAATTACTAGTTTTGGTGAACGAAGGTACCAAGGCGCTTTGTGTAATGAAGCACCCATTCTAGGAAAAGGAATTCCCCTCGTGGTAGGACAGCTGCTGAGGGTACCACTTGTATGTTTTGTAATTGTTGGAAGGAATGAAGTGAATAGGAGAGGAGCCCATCAGTCTTACATTTTTAGGGTACTTTCCCTCTTTTTCATTAGAATTCCACACATTCCCTCAGAACGGTTTTTTTGTAAGATGAAATGCCACTCCTTGCCAAGGTGCTCTGGCAATTATTTCTTTGTCTTTAACATTCTCTTGTCACTTCTACATTAGAATGACGGTCGCCTGCGGCTAAGTCGTCAAGGTGTGATTTTTAAGAATAGCAAAACTGGAAAAGTTGACAACATTCAGGCCTCAGAATTGGCGGAGGGCATCTGGCGTAGAGTGGCACTGGGCCATGGTCTCAAACTACTTACGAAGAGTGGGCATATCTACAAGTATGATGGATTTAGAGAGACGGTAAGGTTCCTTTTGGTATAAATTTGCTTGTAATTATGATGTGATAGGGCCCTCTACAGTCCAGAACTTAATGGGATGGGCAATTTCTGGTATTAAGGACAAAGCAGGTTGAACCTGTGTTGGTGTGGAGAGTGTTCAACTCTCTATATGTGATCTGAGATCTTGCCTAGCATATTGATATATATAGTACTTTAGTTATGCCTTTGTTAACTTCCTCTGTTGTGTTACATTTCCCAAAATATATTGTAACTTATGTATAGCATGAGATAACATAAGGTGTGATAGCTGTCCCTTGCTGGGTTAATTTGGATCCTGAAAGAGTAGAAAAGGGGCCAAAAGATTCAGGTTGACCAAGTGATATATTGACAACTCTGACCCTGGACTTTTTTGCCTACCATTGCAATAGCATCTACTTACTAGTGCATTAACTTGATGTTTCCTAATTAAGCACTTTCCTTCCCTTTAGGAATTTGACAAACTTGCAGATTTTTTCAAGACCCACTTTCATTTGGAGCTTGCTGAAAAAGATTTGTGTGTGAAGGGATGGAACTGGGGGACAGTAAAATTTGGAGGTGAGTTTGGGTCAGGTGTATGGTATCCCATACTAATGGAAAAGAATTTCAGGAACAGGACACAGAACAGAAGTCTAGGATGTAGAACTAATAGGAAGCAATGGAGAAATTGTCTACTTGTCTTGGAGAGAGATTGACAGTGGCTGTGAGGCGTTACTACTTTTTCTTGAAAAATATCCTCTTAATCATTTGCAGGACAACTCCTCTCTTTTGACATTGGGGAGCAGCCAGTTTTTGAGATCCCACTCAGTAATGTGTCTCAGTGCACAACTGGTAAGAATGAGGTGACATTGGAGTTCCACCAGAATGATGATGCAGAGGTGTCACTCATGGAGGTCCGTTTCTATGTACCTCCCACTCAGGAAGATGGTGTGGACCCTGTGGAGGTGAGTACAATCTGTGCAGAGGTGATAGAGAACAGAGGGAGAGAAGAAGCATTCATTTTTTTAAAAAAACACTCAATCTTCCGTTTTTTGTAGGCTTTTGCACAGAATGTGCTGTCCAAGGCAGACGTCATCCAGGCCACGGGAGATGCCATCTGCATCTTCCGAGAACTGCAGTGCTTGACACCTCGTGGTCGCTATGACATCCGCATATACCCTACCTTCCTGCACCTTCATGGCAAGACATTTGACTACAAGATTCCCTATACTACTGTTCTGAGGCTTTTCTTGCTGCCCCATAAAGACCAGCGCCAGATGTTTTTTGTGGTGAGGAGGAACAGAATTTGGAGATCAAGTTTCCTGTTAGGAGTAGTAATTCTGGTTGCCTCTGAGAATATGCTCCATTCGTGGGCATTTCTGCTTTTTCTGGTGTTTTATGAGAAATTCCAGTTGCTTTAATTCTATTTTACTAATTTGTGCTCCAGAAAAAAAGTAAATTGTTCTTGTTACAATGACTGCCTGGCAGCTTTGGGGTGGGGGTGAGGAAAGAATCCTCACATCACCCCACCAGTAATTATAATTAGTAATTTCAGAAAATATTCCAGGGATAGCTTTGAATCCTGGCCACTCCTGTTTTGTCAAGGTGGCAGACCTTGTAGCTCTTTGCATACCTTCTTTCTCAGCAGATGTGGAGTGAGATGCAAGTTTTTTTTTCTTATTTGACTGAGAGAAAACACAGCTGAAATCATTAGAACACACGTGTCAAACACAAGGCCTGCGGGCTGAATCTGGCCCTCCAGGCCATTTCATGTGACCCTCGCACCTCTCCTGCAGCTGCGGCACTCCCCCCATCTGGCGAGTCCAGGCGCAGAAAGAGGCACAGAGAGAGTCTGGGGAGCAGAAAGTGGCATGCTTTGGATATACTGTCCAATTCTATGTCATTTTACAGAGGTATAGAGACCATAAACTATGATCAAATAGGCCCAAAATGTCCAAGAAAAGAAAAGTTGATGCAAGGGGAAGGCAATTTAAAAACCAATAACAATTGAATGCAATTATTTAATATGACAAAAAGAGTTGATACATTTATATAGTCATACAGATAACAGCCAGCCCTTTGAGGGCAACCATAATGCTGATGTGGCCCAAGATGAAATTGAGTTTGATACCCCTGCATTAGAACGATGGATGATTTAGCAACTACATGCTTATTCCAAGTATTACCATGGCATAGTGTACATCTGGCTGATTTCATAGTTCCTTGGCGGTCAAGAAAAGAATAATATAGTGCTTTTAAAAGTTTGCATGTCAGGCCTCTCACGCTTTTGGAGTAGAACATGCAGACAGTAGTAATTGTTGGATATATGCAGATTTTTGGGTGGTTTTCCATTTTGAAGCTTACTTGTAAGCAGCTGCCACCCATTCTAGATCAGGGATTACCTATCTTTCTCCAGATTTTGTTGGATTGCATCTCTCATCATCCCTAATCAGCTCAGATAATGATACAGGAGTTTGAGGGGGAATGTTGTTGTCACAGCAGCCTAACCTATTCTCTGTAGCTCTGATTTTTTTTTTTTTAAAAACTATATAGATTTTATAGTTCTATGCTGAGTTGGCTGCAGCAGTTCTTACTGGCATATTTCTGTCCTGCAAGGGGATTTTGTGTGTGTGTGTGTGTGTGGGAGGAAGATCATGTACACAGGAGCTGCTTGTGGTACATGTGTGGGAGTGTTGGCCCCTGAGTGACTGGCTTTTCTGGGTCAGGGCTCATGGCAAGCATAAATGTTTCTTCTGCTTCTTTTCAGATCAGCTTAGATCCCCCTATAAAACAAGGACAAACTCGCTACCACTTTCTTATTCTACTCTTCTCCAAGGATGAGGACATCTCCTTGACTCTCAACATGAATGAGTGAGGACATTTCATCTGTTTCTTTATGATGCATTTACTCTATAAGTGTGTCAGATGACTCCTAGTCCCAGCTTCTAAGTTGACACTGGTGAACCTCTCCAAATGTTTTATTTTGCACTCTGAGAAAATCTTGCCTGTGATGGGTTTGTCTTAGGATTTCCTTAAGTCAGAAACAACTTGAAGTCACGTAACAACCATAAGTTTACTGTTCTAACACTGCTTGAATTTCCATAGTACCCTGTTGAACTTCTCCTCTCTTCCACTCTGTCTCATATTTCTTTCAGTATCTACACAGCCCCTCTGCCTCTGTCTTGACTTGGAATTCTCTTTTTATTTAGGGATGAGGTAGAGAAGCGGTTTGAGGGAAGACTCACAAAGAATATGTCTGGCTCCCTGTATGAGATGGTCAGTCGTGTCATGAAAGCCCTTGTCAACCGTAAGATCACTGTGCCTGGCAACTTCCAAGGGTAAGGAGTACCAGGATACAAAGATGGAGGAATCATGAACTATCAGCTTTTAACATGGGATATTTTTTATCTCTTCAAATATACTGAAATATACATGATGTCAGAAAATAACTCAGAACTCACTCAGTTTTTTTTAATCTATGTGGATGAAGGGTAAATTAAAATACAAAATAGTAGGATAAATATACAGAACATCAAACATGGCTTTGCATTTTATTTTTAAAGTTCATAAAATAGGAATAAATGCTACTTTCTAGTTGTATTTCTAGTATTCAATACAAGCCATTCACTCCTCTTAAAATTGGAGTTCCTTTGTCTGCTGTCTCTCAGGCTGAAATATCTCAATAACTGTGCTATTTGCCAAACTCTAGTAAATGATTCTTTTCATGCAGTTGGCTTTGTATTATTTCCAGTTCTTAATAAGAATAATTTTTGTTGCAGTTAACAAACTTGATGTGATGGGTTAGTGAATTTTAGAGAAGTGAAGTTGAAAGAGTTTTAATGATGTTGTTTTGGGGCTGAAGACAAATTGTATGCTAACTTGTTTCCAAAAAAATACTGAATTGTATATATTTACTACTTGTGCATGTAATCAACTGATTACATTCTGCATCTCCAATAAACACAACTATCCTTTCTATAATCATATTAAAATTGCTCTCTTTTTAATTTACACTGGGGAAATTAGCCATTCCTCTTATAAAAACTATTTTGTATTATTCTTCACTAATTCTTAAAGCTGTAATTGTCTCCCAGTGGATTTTTAAAGTCTCCTTTGTTTAAATCTTACTGTAATAATAAACAATGTAATTTGCTTGATAACACTTTAAACCTTTTTTCTCTAATGCTAATTTTTCAGACTTTGTCAACTGTTCTTAAAGAACACATTCTAAGTAGACATTTATATGAAATACCTAATTTGCTAGAACTTAACGGATAAGGTTGATCTAGTCTCATTTTTAAAATTTAACCTAGCTCAACACAAGAAAGTTCTGTTTTAACCTGTTCCATAGAGTTGTAGTACATAGAAGATAATTGGGTTTATTCAACTAGTCCCAAGTACTGTAGATCCATTGAGTTACTGGAGTAAACATTGACCCAGTTCCTATATACTAACAACTGGGTTTAGGTCTTGGCTCTTGTTTGTGTGAGATATGAATGACAATGGGATTGAATTAAAATTGCTCTTGGATTTTTAATTGAAAGCGATGACAGAGCATAGCCAGTTTCTACTGGCATAGGTGGAGAGGAGAATGCAGCCTTTCTGATGTTGAACCCAGCAGTCATAGCCAGTGGTAAGGATTGCAGGGGATTACAGTTCAGTAACATCTGGAGGGGCTGTATGATTCTCATTGTGTGAACAATGCTGTAAAATAATAAATACACCAAGTTTACCTGTAGAAGGCAACTTTTCGTCCCAGTTACTAAAAGCTGGGGCTGATTGATTGTAACAGTATCTCATTGTAGTGAGGCTGTTGGATTAGCTGTCCATCTGTGTCAGCTCATGGCATGTTTTTGGCTGTACTAGGTGTATGTTAACACAGTGTCTCTTTCTTTGTTGCAGACATTCTGGTGCACAGTGCATCACTTGCTCCTACAAGGCCAGTTCGGGGCTTCTGTATCCTTTGGAACGTGGCTTCATCTATGTGCACAAGCCACCTGTTCACATCCGCTTTGATGAGATTGCTTTTGTAAACTTTGCTCGTGGGACCACAACTACACGTTCCTTTGACTTCGAGATAGAAACAAAGCAGGGAACACAATACACTTTCAGCAGCATAGAGAGGTAAGGTTATAACTCAAGATAAACATGGAAGTACATCCATAATCACATCCATCTATTTAAGCCACCATTTTGCTGGATGTAGAACAGCTTTATTGTGGAGGAAGAGGGAAGGAAACTGCCAGCACCCTTGAACCAATTTCATTAAATTTCCATTAAATTTCTCCATCTTGATCTTGCTCAAATGTCTCAACACTGTTGCTCCCCCTTTCCATTTTTCTGCTCTTGTCCATCACAGCATAAGACCTGTTTTCCCTGAGATCAACAGAGTCCTTGCTGTCATGTCTGCTTGTCCCACAGCCTGGTAAATACTGAAGCTGTGCTGAATGATTCTTTCTGTGGTTTTTCCTTGCAGAGAGGAATATGGCAAACTGTTTGATTTTGTGAATGCCAAGAAGCTGAACATCAAGAACCGAGGACGTAAAGAGGTACCTGTTACAGGAGGGTGGGCATGAGAGAGAACAGGGAAAGGCAGCTGCTGTCTAGTCCTGTTCCTGATTTGCTTGGGGTGGGATGGGGTTTCTATTTCTCTCCAGAGCTTTCTCCCTTCTCAATTTCTGTTCTCTCCTTGTAGAAGAAAAAGGTCTGTGCGATTGTCCCCTCCTCTTCCTCCTCTTGGTTCAGGTCTCCTCTGCATGGCTGTGGTGAACATTCCTAATCACCATAGTATAACCTTGCATGAACCACAGGGAAGGGGCAGCAGCCTGCGTTGCTCCAAGAGTGGCTTCTACCTAATCCACCGTAAAGTCACTAGCATGGCTCCTTCCTTCTGCTGGGGAGGGAAGGTGTGTTGCAGCAGACTTGGGAGGCTGCATGTTCTCAGTTGAGGAATCTGCTGGGGGAAGCCCATATGTGTGTGCAAGAAACTTCCCATGTGGTATGTGTGCCTAGGAGCATGGGGGGGTATTAGATCCTCTGCATGCTTTGGCTGTGGAAAGTCTTGACAGATTTTATCTGCTCAGGGAGTAGAATGGGAAGCCTTATACTAGTTCCCATGGGGCCTTCTATATGTGTTTCTAGGACATGAAGAATATGCCCTACGATGAATATGCTGGCTCAGATGAAGACTCACATGATGCCTACTTGGAACGTATGAAGGAAGAGGGCAAGATTCGTGAGGAACATGCAAATGATAGTAGTGAGGACTCTGGAGAAGAGACAGGTGAGCCATTTCTTCCAGCCTCGTGATGAAGACAGATTTCCCCTCCAACCCTAAGACCAAAGAGCTGCTCTCAGTGGCAGCCAGGGCCATTTTCTCCTCCCCTTCTTTGTTTCTTTGGGTTAGATATGAAGATTTCCTTTTGTTTTCCCCAGATGAATCATTCAATCCTGTAGAGGAAGAAGAGGATGTGGCGGAAGAGTAAGTAAAATGTTGCCAGACATGCAGTAGTTGAAACAAAATGCCACTGTTCTATTTTCAGGTTTAAATATCCTAGAGATAGTACTGCTTGGGGGGTGGGCATGGCAATCCAGAAGGCAAGATACCAATTTTTTTTAAAAAAAAATTAATAATTAAAGATATTCTCCTCTTGGCAGGGGTTAGTGTAACACTTAAAATAGTACATAATAAAAGGGGGGGGGGACAGTTGAACTTGTTTCTAGGAATACCATCAGGATCAGGCTAAAAGTTGGGGAAAATTGCTGTGGTTAAATGTCTACCATCTGTGTTATCTTCATCTGTGAAATATGTTGCCCTTGGCCCAGTCTGCTATTGTATGTTGAGGGCGAAATCTTGGGAGGTAGTAATTTGGGAATGCTTTCACTGAAGCTCTCAGAAAACATCTTAAAAGGGAGCAACCATGATAATGGATATATTCTGTCCAGAATGTATATGACTTTTTTTTGGTTTGGGAGGCTTATCTGTTAGTCCTTGAAATGCTTGGAGAGAGCAAAATGAATACAACTGCCAGTTTTCCCATGATCATTTCAAGATACTTGATGTCAAATGCTCTGCCCACTCTTTCTGATAACTCTGTCCAGTATGCGGAAGAAATGCTAGCAGTAGTAATAGGACTTCTGGTGCTCCTAAATTTATATACTGTATTTGCTGGTGTGTAAGAGACACTTTTTTCCTTGAAAAATAACATTTAGAAATGGACTGTGTCTTATATGTGAGTGCATCTTATGCACCGGCAAATACCACCCCCTTTCCTATGTATTTTGCCACCATGTGAGTTCCCTGCACCAAGGCAAAATACATAGGAAAGGGAGGGGGAGCTCTAGGGGGCTAAAGGAGTGCTCCTGTGAGACTTCCTCCCCCTTTCCTTCCGTTTTGCCTCAGTGTGAATTCTCTGCATAGGGGCAAAATGCATTGGAAGGGGAGGGGGACTCCAGTGGAGAAAGGAACCCTTGTGTGATGCTTCCCTCATCCCCTTTTCCTTTCCATTTTGCATGAGAAGGGAAGAAGGTAGCTCTGGAGGGAGGAAAAGAAAGTTTGTGCAGCTTTCTTTTTGCCCCTCCAGAGCTCCTTCCTTTCACTTCCCCTGCAAAATGGAAAGGAATGGAAGGTGGGAGAAAGCTCCTAGGAGCTTTCTTTCCCCTCCTCTGGAGCTCCCTCCTTTCCTTTCCCCCACAAAATGGAAGGGAAGGGGGGTGGGGAAGCCATGCTATTTTTTAAAACTAATTCCTTCCCTAAAAAAAAAATTAAAAAATGGGGTGCATCTTATATGCTGGTGTGTTTTATATGCCAGCAAATATGGTAATATAATCTCTTCTAGCCTGGTTGTATATGGTTCTCTGTTAGCTTAAAAATGTATTGTTATAAATCTTAGTCTTGGAATGTATAGGGAACTTATAGGTCAGCTACTGGAAATTTGTTAGCACTAAGGATGATATAGACAGGGCATGAAGCTCTGAACCTACTTCTCCTGAGTGACTTTTCCTTGAGACAGGTTTGACAGCAATGCCTCAGCCAGCTCATCTAGCAATGAAGGAGACAGTGATGAGAAGAAGAAACCTGCCAAAAAAGCCAAAATTGTCAAAGAACGCAAGCCCCGAAAGAAGCAGTCTGAGGTGAGCGTAACCAGAACATGGAAATTGTGGACTTCACTGTTGAGGCTTTCTGTTAAATTGTGGGAGTGTCTGTAAAGGGAAGCGGGTGAAATTCCCAATGCTGATTTTGTTTTCCCACCATTTGCTCATATTTTAGTTCAAGGGTTAGCAGAATTCAGACTTCCAGGATCTACTTTGGGCGTTTTTGTAGAACCCTGCCTGAAATCTGTCCAGTAGTAAATTTTGAAGTGCAGGAGCTTGCTACCACAAGACCTCCCAAATCACCCAAAGAGAGTCCAAAAATGTAGGCTGCTGTTTTGATCTATATCAGTTAACCAGTTGTAGCAACTTCATCTTCACTGGAAGAAGATATTTTGTAAAACTACAGGGTCTTCATTGCCCATTCAAGGCCAAGTAGTCTCCAGTCCTTTGCATAACAACAGGGATACTTCACAGCAGTGTATTGTTCACACACAAAGAGTTGTTGGTTTCTGTGAGGATTGAAGCTGAGGTGAAAGGAAACTTTGGCTTTATGAGGTTCTCAGCAAAGACGATGATGTCATTGGCTAAAGTTCTGATGCTTCAGTACTAAAAGCCCTTGTAATGTTGTGCCCCTGGGCCCACTAATTGAAATCTGGTGCACATAAATGTTCTTAGAATTAGCTTTATGTCCAGCAGTTTGCTTTACATACCAGAACTGAGCAGCACTCACAGTTCTTCCACATGCAAATCCACTCCTGGTCTAACTTTTCTTTCTTTCAGCTTTGTAGTTTAGACCAGGAGTGGAATCATTTTCTTGCTGCTGATTTTAAACAAATTGGAATTAAAACTCCTGGGGGAGCTACTTCAGATAATCCAGAGAGACACCAGAGCTATTCAGACTGCCTTCTGCTTTCATGTTTTTTAGTTTATTCAACCAATAGACATGGTTTTGGAGCATGAGATAAAGTAATATGGGGGTAACTTAGAGGAGTTGTAAGTTGCCAGAAGGATTGTTGTTCTTCATGGCTATAGCACAAAATCATATTACACAAGTAACATTAGGAAGAAGGTCAAGAGGAGTCTTTTTCTGAAGAATCTGGAGGGTGTATATTAGGAGGAGTCTGTCTGCTACGTGCTGATTGTTGTGGCTTTTTTCTCCTTCCAACCCTATCCCTCGCCAGAGTAAGAAAGGGAAAGACCCAAATGCCCCCAAGAGACCTTTATCTGCCTACATGCTCTGGCTCAATGCTAATCGTGACAAAATCAGGTCAGATAGTCCCGGCATGAGTGTTACTGATGTGTCCAAGAAGGCTGGAGAACTCTGGAAAGCAATGTCAAAAGAAAAGAAGGAGGTGAGTGAAGAAACAATGGTTTTGCTCATATTTTATGGAGGTGGGAGGGAAGATTATGTTCTTTCTGGAAGAGGCTTTTATCTGGGTGCTATGTTTCTTGTATTGTGAGTCCAGATTTTGTACAGCTTAAATTTAAGCTATTCATAATCTATATATGTGATACATTGTGTTCATTAATTTTTGGAATTTTCTGATTCAAGGAGGGAAAGGCTCAACAAGGGTTGTTTATAATGGAAGTTTATAAAAATTGTTATCTGAGTGCAAGTTGGTGGATGTTAAATGGTGTAGGAGGCTTATTGCCTTCTTGCCCTATCTATGGCCCTCTCAGAAGTACCTTGGGAGCAGTTCAGTAGATGAAGCATATACTTTGCATGCATAGTCTCCCAGGTTCAGTCCCTGGCATCTCTTAGACAGCTGGGTATGTTTAACTTGGACAAGAAAAATCTAATAGATGCCATGATTGTTGTTGTGTGCCTTCAAGCTGTTTCAGACGTATGGCGAACCTATTGTAGAGTTTTCTATAGGGCTGAGAGTGTGAAAGCTGCATCTAGGCCAAGATGACTCAGTGGGCTTCCATAGTTGAGCAGGGAATTGAACCCTGGTCTCCAGGATTGTAGTCCAGTGCCCAGACCACACTAGCTCTTGGATGACAAGATAGCCATCTTTAAATATCTCGAAGGATGTCCTGTAGAAATGGTAGCAAGCTTGTTCTCTGCTGCTTCTGAAACTAGAACATAAACCTGTGGATTCACATTACAAGAAACAAGATTCCAGGAAAAACGTCTTGACTGTAAGAACTGTTTGGCAGAGGAATGGAGTGCCTTGGAGGGTGGTGGATGTTGGGTGGGCATCATTCAGGGCTATTTCAGTTGTGCTGGTACAAATTGTCCTAGATGCAGTTCCTTCCAACTCTTAGGATAGGAGATTCAGTGATTACAGTTCAGGCTGAAGGAGGTCTCCATAAAACTCTAGAAAGCTGCTTCTGCTCAGTGCAAACAAAACTGAGCTAGATGGATCAATGGCTGCATTTGAGATGAGACAACTTCCCATGTTCCTGACTCAGTAGTCACTGTGGGAATGGGTTGCTCAAGCAGATGGCTTAGCATGGCTACCCTTATGCTCTTAGAGGGTTAAAGCTCTGAATAAAGAACAACAGCTTTCCAGGTCTCAGTAATCCTACTCTGGTTATGAAGCTTTTTCATAGGATCCCTAAAACCATCTGAACAGTGAGCCTTAGACTAGTCTGTTTCAAAACCTTAACACAGGACCATAAGAAAGAAAATAATATGACTTTTTTTAAAAAAATTAAAAAATCAGAATCTCAGAAAGTTCTATGTTTGTATTTCCAGATCTCAGTTCCTGTGGTGTTTGTACAGTACAGGACATATTCAGGCTTGATTTTTTTTGTTAGCAGGACTAGTACATGTATTAACTTCTTTTTGAGTCAGACAGCTTATTTGAGAGCCAGCGTGGTGTAGTGTTTTGAGTGTTGGACTGGGATTCTGGAGACAAGAGTTCGAATCCCCACTCAGCCACAGAAAACCAACTGGATGAACTTGGGAAGCCACACTCTCAGCTGCAGAGGAAGGCAATGGCAAACCCTCTCTGAACAAAGCTTGCCAAGAAAACCCCATTATAGGTTTGGCTTAGGGTTGTGCTAAGTCAGAAACAATTTGAGAGCACACAACAAGAACAACAAAGCTTGTGTAAGTGGCAAGTACAACTTACCTAAGTTTTTCTGTAGGAATGGGATCGCAAAGCTGAAGATGCCAAGAGAGACTATGAAAAAGCTATGAAGGACTACAGTGAAGGAGGAAAGGCAGACAGCTCCAAGAAGTAAGTAGCAATACAGGCTGCCCTCTGCACTTGGTGGGTTTCACTTTTGCAGATTTGATTATTCACAGATTATTTGCTGCCCCCTTTGCTGCTCCCCTGTGCTGTTTTCAGTAGGGATTGCAAGTCTTGTGAGACTGAGAGAGTATGAACAAGCCTTGTAAGTCCCTATTAAAAATGACGTAGGGCCAACAGTAGAGGCAGCAGCAAGCCTCGCCAGCTGCCTACTTCTGCCTTGTGGAGAAACCCCAACACCTTGAAGGCATCCACTGTTTGAGGAATAGGTGGCTCATACTTTTTTTGTGTGTGTTAAATATGATGGGGGATAGAGTTATTTGTGGTTTTTCCATTTTTGTGGGGGGCCTGTGCCCTAACTCCCAGTGAGTATGGAGAGATAACTGAATTCTCCTCAAATGTTACAATCTGCCATCCTTTTCTTGCAACAGAATCTCTACTGCCCTAGATGGTTTCTGTCACTGTATGATCTTGTTTGCTTTCTCATATATGTAGAGAAAAATCCAAGAAGAAAAAGAAGCCAGAGAAGCCTGGAAAAGGCAAACCAGAGAAGAAGGCCACTGCATCCTCAAAATCGGCTATAAGCAAGAGCCCTTCTAAGCAGCTAGGCGAGAGCTTCAAGAGCAAAGAATTTGTGTCCAGTGATGAAAGTTCATCAGGCGATGACAAGAAGGAGGTGGGTGTTCCATGGTTGTGGTGAAGTGGAGAAAGGAAAGACGTGAATTTTGAAATTTCACAGATACGAGGACACAGGGGTAAAAGGCCCAAATGATACTGGACAAGTAGTACAAGTGGCCAATGGCGGGAGGAGTAGAATCAATAGTACAGGACTTGCAGGAAGGGCCGAGGAACTTAAGTGTCTCTACACTAATGCAAGGAGTATGGGAAACAAGCAGGATGAGCTTGTACTCCTAGTACAAGAAAATAAATACGATTTGATAGGCATCACTGAGACCTGGTGGGATGAGTCTCATGATTGGAATACAGGAATAGAGGGGTATAGCCTGTTTTGTAAAAATAGACCAAACAAGAAAGGAGGAGGAGTAGCCTTGTATGTCAAGGATGTTTTCACCTGTGAAGAGATCCAGGACTTAAACCCAGAAAGCCAGGTAGAGAGCATTTGGGTAAGAATTAAGGCAGCGAGAAACAATAGGGATATTCTGGTGGGGGTTTACTACAGACCTCCAACCCAGACTGAGGACTTGGATGACGCCTTCCTCAACCAAATGACTGCACATTCAAAGAGGAGGGATACAGTAATAATAGGAGATTTCAATTACCCGGATATATGCTGGCAGTCAAACTCTGCCAAGACAGCAAGGTCCAGCAAGTTTCTTGCTTGTCTTGCAGACAACTTCATGGTCCAGAAGGTGGAAGAGGCCACAAGGGGATCAAATATTCTAGATCTGGTCTTGACCAACAGGGATGACCTTGTGAATGAGGTAGAAGTGGTTGGATCTTTAGGGGGGAGTGACCATGCCTTGTTGGAATTTAGCATTCAGTGGGAAGGAGAAGATAAGGGTAGCCAGACACTCATCTTAGATTTTAAAAAAGCGGACTGCTGTAAACTTAGGGAGCTGCTGGCTGGAATTCCGTGGTCAGGAATAGTGAAAGGGAAAGGAGTTCAGGAGGCATGGGAGTTCCTTAAAAAGGAGATACTGAAGGCACAGTCTAAAACAGTGCCATTAAGGAGGAAAAATGGAAGGCATCTGAAGAAACCAGAATGGTTGACTAAAGAACTCTCAGCTGAGCTAAGAGTTAAGAGAAACATGTATAGGAAATGGAAGAAGGGGGAAACCACCAAAGAAGAATTTAAGCAAGTAGCTAGGAGATGGAGGGAGGAAGTCAGAAAGACTAAAGCACAGAACGAGCTTAGGCTGGCCAGAGACATTAAAAACAATAAAAAGGGTTTTTTTAAATATGTCCGCAGCAAAGGGAAAAAGAAGGAGACAGTAGGGTCGCTACGCAGAGAAGATGGCGAATTACTCACAGGGGGAAGAGAAAAGGCAGAGCTACTTAACACCTTCTTTGCCTCCGTATTTTCCCAGAAGGATACAAGCACTCAACCTGGCGGTTGGGGAGCAGGGGAGGAAGCAGAGGAAATGAGGCACATAATAAGTAGAGAGGTGGTACAGGAATACCTGGCCGCATTGGATGAATTCAAGTCTCCAGGGCCAGATGAATTGCATCCTAGGATATTAAAAGAGCTGGCAGAGGTCATTTCGGAACCGCTTGCTATAATTTTTGAGAAATCTTGGAGGACAGGAGAAGTTCCAGCAGATTGGAGGAGAGCAAATGTTATCCCCATCTTCAAGAAGGGAAAAAAAGAGGACCCAAATAATTATCGCCCAGTCAGCCTGACATCAGTACCCGGAAAGATCCTGGAGCAGATCATTAAGCAGTCAGTTTCTAATCATTTAGAAAGCAACGCAGTAATCACGAGAAGTCAACATGGATTTCTCAAAAATAAGTCATGCCAGACTAATCTTATCTCTTTTTATGATAGAGTTACTAGCTTGATAGATGAAGGGAGTGCTGTGGATGTAGCATATCTCGATTTCAGTAAGGCCTTTGACAAAGTTCCCCATGACATTCTTGCAACGAAGCTAGTAAAATGTGGGCTGGACAGGGCTACTGTTAGTTGGATTTCTAATTGGTTGACCGACCGAACCCAAAGGGTGATCACGAATGGCTGCTTTTCGTCCTGGAGAGAAGTGACTAGCGGGGTGCCACAGGGTTCTGTCCTAGGCCCAGTGCTGTTCAATATTTTTATCAATGACTTGGATGAAGGAATAGAGGGCATGCTGATCAAATTTGCAGATGACACCAAATTGGGAGGGGTTGCTAATACGCCAGAGGACAGGATCAAAATTAAAAATGACCTGGATAGATTGGAGAGCTGGGCCAGGGCGAACAAAATGAAATTCAACAGAGAGAAATGTAAGGTCCTACACTTAGGCAGAAATAATGGAATCCACAAATATAGGATGGGGGACACGTGGCTGGATAGCAGTACGTGTGAAAGGGATCTAGGAGTCTTCATAGACCACAAACTGAACATGAGTCAGCAGTGTGATGCGGCAGCCAAGAAAGCCAATGCAATTCTCGGCTGCATCAATAGGAGTATGGTGTCTAGATCGAGGGAGGTACTGGTACCACTCTACTCTGCTTTGGTTAGACCCCATCTTGAATACTGTGTCCAGTTCTGGGCACCCCAATTCAAGAAGGATATTGACAAGCTGGAGCAAGTCCAGAGGAGGGCGACCAAAATGGTGGGAGGCCTGGAAGCCATGCCCTATGAGGATAGACTTAGAGAGCTGGGTATGTTTAGTCTGCAGAAGAGGAGGTTAAGAGGGGACATGATAGCCATGTTTAAATATTTGAAGGGATGCCACGTAGAGGAAGGAGGGGACTTGTTTTCTGCTGCTTCAGAGACCAGGACAAGGAGCAATGGATTCAAGCTGCAGGAAAGGAGATTCCACCTGAACCTCAGGAAGAACTTCCTGACAGTCAGGGCTGTCCGGCAGTGGAATCTGCTGCCTCAGGAGTGTAGTGGAGTCTCCTTCCTTGGAGGTTTTTAAGCAGAGGCTTGATGGCCATCTGTCGGGATTGATTTGAGGGTGTTCCTGCATGGCAGGGGGTTGGACTGGATGGCCTGTGTGGTCTCTTCCAACTCTGAATTTCTATGATTCTATTTCTATGATTCTGCAGGAACTGTAGTTTTCATAGGACATTGTGAGTGGGCAGGTACATCAGGACAGATCTTGTAGCAGGGAATGTGGACAGGGAGCTATAGGGAGGAACACTGTCCTCCAGTGCACATAGGGGTCTCATCTCTGACAACTGGAAAGGACTGCTTAAAGCCCCTGTGGTTTTTTATGCCGATGCATTTGCTCTGCTCTGGTCTGCAGCCTTGAAAAACTGATAATCAGGCATTTTAGAAATGGAAATCAAATCTTGCATTATCAGTGCACACTCAAGTTGTGGGATCATATAACGCTACAGATACTTTAATTCCTTTTTGGCTTCCAGTATCCTTTGTTGTTCTTCACTGTGTTTTGCTAAACCTATGCACAGTATTATTTCAGTACTAAGAACTTGTGTGTCCATTGACTGTAATGGGATGCAACACTTCATGCAACCTCTCATTCATGCATGAGGAGGTTATGTGAGAGGAGGGCCCACTGTAGTCAGCTACTGAATTAAGACTTAATTGATCTAGTTCCAGTGGTAGTTGGCTCCTGTTTCTGGAGTTGATGCTGGTAGCATAGGAACTATTAAGAGATGCTGTTAATCTTTGAATGTTTCCCCTTTCCTAACCATCTCCTTTCTGCACCATTTTCTTTTCCAGGACTCAGATGAGGAAGAGATCGCCAGCACTCCGCCCAGCTCAGCAGAGTCTGCCTCAGGCTCAGATTAGCAAGATGCACCCCCACCCTGGTTTCTCTACCTTTCTTGCAGGTGGTGAGGTTGTGTTATTGCTTAGGTGAGACCAACTGGATGCTGTTTCATCCAGACAAGTAGGCTGGAAAGCTGGTGCCATTTAGAGTACTCAGTCTTTTTCCTGTCCCCATATCACAGGTTGGAGTCAGGGCCGGTTGTTACATCTGGAGAGAGAGGAAGGTACTAAAGAAGAAAGCCAGTCACCTTTTCTTTCCACCTCTGTGTTGTAGATGCCCCATGTCCTGTTAGATGGCAGTCTGGGTGGCATGTGGCATACAGCTGGAAGCTAGGACACTGTGCAGTCTCCCCAGTCAGATTCAGATGGTGTTTTCTTCTGTTTTTCTTTTCATTTTGTTTTTAAAAAGTTCTCTTTGTATTTCTGATTTACTGTGGCTTACTGATTTAATAAAGATCAAATGAATTTGAGTGGAATTTGTTCTCTTATAATCTAGAACAAAGGCTAGACAAGTGAGCAAGCATCTTTCAGTGCTGAAGCATATGAAGCAGAAAGAGCAAGCAAGACTACTGCAGCAACAAGGAAGAAGACCCATCCTTTACCACTGACCCCCCCCCCCCGAGTTGAGCCAATAATTTTTCCTTTGGATTTGGGGTACTACCTTCCATTAGCAGCTATACTAATTGTGTTTGAAGGACCGTTGTGTGCTGCTGGGACTTGGCTAATGCAGGCAAACGGTCGATAGTGATGAGGTCTGGTGGGGCAGGAGAGTCCAGCAGCAATAACTCTGGCTTTGAACATCACCACAAGTAACACTCAGGACTGTATTTGTTTTCAGAGCTTGCCAATATTTGTCCCTGGCATCCTAAAAAATGTGGGCCCTTTCTCTTTTGTTATGCCTCTAGTGCCAGGCAGTATTCCTTAAGGAGGAAAGATACTTGCGAGTAGTTACCTCTACCCTCCCTGTGTCAGAAACCACAGAGGCATGTGACTATATATGTGTGTGCTGGTAGAGGAAAGAATGGGCTTAGAGTGAATTAAATGCTTATGCTTCTTTCTGTGACCGGAATGCTCTCCTCCAAGTAGCTGTATGGGAATTCATGAATGTTTCTAAAGTGGGATGGGATGGATAAGAATTGAGTCAGATCTCACTGGGCTAACAGAAAGCATGGCTTCTTCAGTGCTCTTTCCCTTGAGATTCAGAAAAGCTGTTGGGGAAATGCACAAGCAAGGAATGACAAAATCCATCACATCCATCTTCAGCATTCTTTATTGTCATTAATCATGAAAGTTATTAATTTTACTTACCTCTTGAATTGCTTCTTAAAAAGTAAGATATGCTGTTCACCATCACAGTACCTCTGGCAATAGGTTCCCAGACCCAGTTTTGGATTTTTGAGTACTTTTTATTTGTCATAAAACTAGCTATTTAGGCATTCCATTGGAGAGCTATGAATTCTTGTATTTTTATGGCAGACAGCTTTCTAAATTACTTTCTCCTATTATGTAGAACTTTCTGAAGCAATTTTACCCCACTTTGTTTGGATGCCTTTCTTTTCCCACTCCCCCAATCTAAATTCCACAACTGATTTGACCTTCCTTTCTTTGGAAAATGATACACAGCCTTCAAGATTTTATTCCCACATTTTTTTTCTTTTTACAGCTTTGTTATGTCCTTTGCGATAAAGTAACCAGAACTGGGCACCAATTCTGAATGTGTTTGTTATCCAAATTGCTTGAGGTGATTTTGGCTGATGCAATGGAACTTTCCTTTCTCGTTTCCATTCTGACCCCCCTCCCAATCCTCCACAGTAGATTCAAAAGGGGTAAATAAATAAATATATCCCCTTGCTTTTCCAGCAAAACCTTTTGATTGGTAGAGAAGCACTCATAAGAGTCTTGCCATTGACTTTTATATATCCGATATAAAATCAGTGATGGATGCTAGTATATTTTCAGTCTTTCTAAATGTCTAACTTTTTTGTGTGTTATTCATGCATCCATCCTGAACAAATGTTGCCTAGTGCTTGAAGTGCTGCACATTATTTTTATCAGTAATTCTTTGAAAAATGTTTCAAAATGAAAGATAACAATTTATTTAAAAAATATGTGAACAAAATTGGAAAATGGAAAAGCTGATAGTCATAAGATTTCAAGGCACGTTAACACAATTTCAAATAAATTAAGGACATACATTTTACCATACCTGGAAGGATATCTTCTGTGCCACTGGATTGGACAAAGTCTGTCCTTTTGGACTGATCTCACTGCAAACTATTTTATGAGTTTGAATCTGCATTAAGGTCTGCAGCTAGTGCCTCTCCACTGTCAGAGACAAGGAAAAGGATGCCTTTTCAAGCTGGCGTAGTTAATATTCCACATGAACTGGAAGCAATTGCGGGGGGGGAGATGGTTAAAGAAAGGCCTTAAAGTCCAAAGGGGAGATGGAATCCAAACCTCCACTTTCAGTCCTAGTAACAGAAGAGGCTTCTCCCCTCCTTCCACATAGGTGGAGGACTATGTTTAAGTATGCTTAGGAATCCATATCTGAATGGCTGGGTACTTAGTAATCTTAGCTACACAAATAAATCATCTTGTAAAAGGTCCCTGCAGTTGCTTGCAACAAAATTAGTATGGAGCAGCATTGCTTGTGTGCTGTGTGCTATAAACTTCATGGTATCATCTACCTGTGTTTGAGATACCTGAAAACCTAGGACTCTTTTCCCCCCACAACCTGTATTACCCTTCTATTTACATACTTGCTGCACCTCTTCAGTAAGGAGTTAATTGAAACTTGCTCAGTTCTTCTGAAGTGCTAGAGTATCATTCAGATCAAAATAGCCTGCCAAAATTAAGTTTAGATCTTTGTAGATTGTATGCCCAATAATCAGATACTGAAAAAGTGTTAAATCTTAGGGTAAGACAAAAAAAAATCTTAGGGTAGGACCACTAATAATGCAAATAAAGTGGAGACTGGCTCATTTTATCACAGGGCGGTGTCTGAATATTGTAAGTGATATGCATGGGTTTAGAAGGAAATAGTGGCATGCTTCCAGTTACCTGGCAGCTGAGCTGAGATTTGAACTGGGGCTTTGTAACTTGTTCAAGCGGGTAAAATAAAGTCCTGGGGCAGTGTGGCTCCCCAGTGCCCTTTCAGATTCTCTGGAACACCTTTTTCCTGTCCCCAAAGGAGTGAATCTTCCCTCCTGGAAAACTCATTTCACCCTTTAAATAGGGCACAGGACTGATCCCATGAATGTCCTCTCTCTCATTCTTTCTCTTTTTTAAAGGCATTCCTTTCCATGGTTTTTTTTTTGGGGGGGGCAGTCCCACAGACACCAAATTGGCTCCTGGATCCACTGATGTTATTCATTCCTGCCCGTCACTTTACTGCTTTTCCCTTAATACAGTAGGTTGCAATCTTGGAAACCTTGTCCCTGTTAGTCTTTTAAGACTTGTTATCTTTTATATGCTGAATCCTATTTGCCATTCCCTTGTCTAGTCTTGCAATATGGAGATCCTTGTGGAGATTTTCTTAGCCTATCTTGGATTTTGCTACCATCAGTATTTGAATTAATGCCTTTTAATATGTATTGCACTGTATCTTCAAAAAGGACGTGTACTACAAGTGATGGATGATCTCCCTATTTCTTTTGGTAGCCTATTAAAATGATTGATCATTCTTGTTTGCTGTTTTTCTCCCTGACAATAACCTTCAGTAGCTGTCTTTCCCTTATATTTCTAGCAGGGTTTAAGAACCTGCTCTTTAAATTCTCCTTGGGCAGATACTTTATTTCTTGTAAAGCAATTGAATCTATATTAGCTATTTAGCAAAACCATTTTGAGGTTCTAATGACCTTACCGGCTCTATTAGTATTTATGAGAGCACTACTCAGGGAGCCATAAGATAGGTTCCCTCCCCCAGGTTCAGAATGGAACCTGAACCATTAACTGCTGTTACTCAAACAAGAACAGAGCCTTAAAGATGGAGGATTCAGAATATGGCTTAGAAGCATTTAGATATGTGTGCTTCCCATTGCTCCCAGCTTTCGAGCTGTTCTCCTGTGGCTACAAAAGCTGTAGACTGGACAGCTGTTGCTTTAAGGCAGTAAGCCAGGATAATGTAGGCTGCTGAAGGGGTTACCAATCATGTGCTTCTGTCAGATTGCTCTCTCCTTCCCTAGTGCTGATCTGAAGCCTAATTCAGGGGTAGAAGTTGTGTAGATCTCTACACATTGTTGAACTGCAGCTCCTAGCACCCCTAGCTGGCATAGCTAAAGGTGAAAGACCCTGTGAGCTGCAGTTCAACAGCACGTGGCGGGTCACACTATTTCCAGCTGTACTCTGTTTGCTCCAGTGTTAAAATGTATTTTGTTCTCTAATCTCAAACTCTGCGTAAGCATAGTGGTTCAGAACAGATTCTCATATAGATAGCTTGTAATTTTTAGGCCTGCAGGGTCCCAGGCATGACAGTGCAGCAACTTCTCATTACTCTGAGATAGGTGATTGCTACAGGAAAATGTCCAGTGGGTTTGGGTAAGAAAATAGATGTTCTCTTATAAACATTTTAAATGGTTTTTTTAAATGTTAACTTTCAATCAGGGTGGTCCATTAAATTAGTTCTAGAAAGGCAGTGACCTGATTGATCATAATCTTATCAATTTAATAGCCGAAATCTGCATGTGACAACCCAATATGTTTAGAAGAAACAAAATATAGACATCTCCCTATATCATTGCAGGCATCATTTTACAACATTACAAGCCTTGCCTCCAACATCCTGCTGTAGCTTGGGGAGATACTGTACTTGTCTTCAGGATATTTAATCTGTCACTTTCAATATCAATCAACAATCTTAAATCCAATATATTGTTCCTTCAGAGTTCAGCATCTACACCAGGCAAGAGAATCCTGAATTCTTGTTGTAATTTGAAACTATCTAGATGAGGGGTAGGCAGCACTGGCCTATGAGAAATTATTTGGTTGACAATTCACATCATCCCTAGCTGGCATAGAAACACTGAGAGTTGTGATTCCTAGTCCTGTTTGCATTGTGTATGTTTTTTTTAAAAAAAATTAAATATGCTCAGATAATAAGGATGGATTCCTATGAGCACAATGCTCCTTTTGCAGAAAGCTGGGGTTATTGGAATGATTTTGCTCATTCCTCCTTTTTCTGAAATTCCCTCTTTTCAAAAGTCTGCTTTGGAGAGCTGAGAGGATCTTCCACAGCAGTGTTGGAAGGGGCATGTGCTTGCATTTTATGGGAGAAAACAGCAAAAATACCTCTTCCTCTGCTGGGAGCTTCCACTGACTTTTGGTCAGTTCTGTGAATGGAAAGACAAATTTGGATGCAATTCAAAGCTATTCAGCTTAGAGAGGGACTGGCTGAATGAGAAGTGGTTAAGGCAGAGGTCCAGCTTGCTGGAAGGACGGAGTTAAAAGCCATTACTAAAAAAAACCCACACCTCTCCTTGGATCCTGCCATTCTGGATGATTATTAGTTAGTCTCTAACATTCCAAGTTTAGCACGGTTCTAGAACATGTGTTAGTCTCCCACTTCCAGAGGAGTGTGTCCATGTTGGTTCTGTTGGACCTCGCACCAGGTCTTTGATACCATTGACCTTGATATCCTGGGCTGCTTTGCTAGGGATGGACGTGGGGGTACTATTTTACAATGACTATTCCTTCCTGGAGGGGCAAACCTAGAAGCTGGTGCAGGGAGATTTCCATTTGACCCCTTAGCTGTTGGCCTATAGGATCTCTCAGGGTTCAATTCTGTCCCACATGCTATTTAACTTGCACATGAAACCTCTGGGACAGGTTGTCCATAGTTTTGGGGTTCAGTACCATCAGTGTGTGGATGACTCCTAAGTCTACTGTTCCTTTCCTTTTTTGACCTAAACCAGTGTCTGTCCTCAGTAATGGACTGGATGAGGGCAAACAAATTAAAACTTAATCCAAACAAATCAGAGGGGCTCCGTGTGAGTCAAAAGGAAGATCAGATAATAGGGATTCAGCCTGTACTGGATGGGTTTACACTCCTCCTAAAGATGCAGGTTCAAAGCTTGGGTATACTCCTGAAGCCTGGGTTCCAGTGGGGGCCAGGAGTGCATTGTCATAATTAAGGCTTGTGCACTCCCTTTGCCCATTCCTTGAGACTTCACACCTGGCTATGGTGGCACATGCCTTAGTTACATTCTGGTTGGATTACTGTAGTGAGCTCTGTATGGGGCTACCTTTGAAGACCAAACTTCAGTTGGTCCAAAGAGCTGTAGCCAGATGCTGCACGCTGGTTACAAGGGAGCATGCAATCCCCCTTTTGCCACAGCTCAACTGGCTGATGGTCCGTGTCTGGACACAATTCAAAGTGCTGGTTTTGACCTATAAAGCCCTGTATGACTTAGGTCCAGGTTATCTGAAGGACTATATTCTTCCTAACAAACAAGCCTGGGCTTTGAGCCCTTCTCTCTGTCCCACTACCCTCACAGGTACATCTGGTGGGAAGATGGGACAGGGCCTTCTTAGTGGCTGCCCTCAGGCTCCGGACTTCCTTCCAGGAGAGGTTAGATTGGCATGCTCCCTACTCTCTATCTACAAACAGGTAAAGACTTGTCTGTTTTAACAGGCCTTTGAGGACTTATTGTTCAGGCAGGATGGGCCTTGTACAACATACTGAATTTTTCATCTGTCATTTGTTACGCTGTTGTGTTTATTTTTTATGGTTCCATGTTTTTAACTGGTTGTATTTATTTATTTTGGTAGTTAATCACTTTTTAACTTCTGTATTTGAATTTTAAACTATTTTTTAACCTTTTTAAAGTGGCCTGGGAAAAAGGTGGGATATAAATAATTCAGTTATAGTTGAACTTGCAACTGGTCTTATATGTGCTGTTAATGGTTGTTAAGATATTTATCCTTTGCTTTCTTTTTCCTCTATCTTTTATTTTGTTCAATATCTCAGAATATCTGAATTCAGATACATTGAGTCAAATGACTGTGCCCTTTCTTTCTTACTACAAGAGAAGCTAGAATCATGTTCAGTTTTTTTAAAATATAAAAATATAATAACCTTTAAAAATGGACATCCTGTGTGGCAGTCAATGGGAGACAAAATGTGGTGGTGTTAGTTCAGTAAGTTTAAACAGCGAACTCCCAGTGATGTGCAAAGAGAAGTAGGACCGTGAGTAAGAGGGCTTTTGAAGAGCAAAGTGACTTGCAATGATGAGTGCAGTACCGCCTTCATGTTACTTTTTTCAGGACTTCTGTCTTCCTGAGTGTTGCATCTCCTCTTATTAAAATGGTCGTCACTTGTACTGGGCCAAAACCTGGGATAGGGGGAAGAAGAGTTGCAGGCTAGTAAAAGAAGCAATATTTAGAGTATATCCCATGGAATCCACAGAACTAAAAAAGCCAAGATACATCTTAAGATGCTCAAAAGATGGTCTATTAATAGAAAAGCCAGATGAGTTCTGCTAATGAATGTTCTCAAGGTCTTATTTGGGGGCTACTTAGAATCAAACTTTGACATTTTTGAATTAGGAACTCCTAAATCATTTACTAGGCAAATGAAAACCAACAAATAATTTAAGAATTCCTGACTCAGAAATTTCTGAAAGTTGATTCCAAGTAGACCCCTGAAGCAGGCCTTGAGTTGTTGTCACTGTATGCCCTCAAGTTGTTTTGCCTTATGGCAAATCTAAGGCAAACTTCTCATGGGATTTTCTGAGGGCTGAGAGTGTGTGATGCAGCCAAGGTCATCCAGTGGGTTTCTGTGGCTGAGTTGGGAATCGAACCCTGGTCTCCAAGTCTTAGTTCAAGGCTCAAAGCATGCACTGAAGATTTTTGGAGCATCTTGAGATGTGTCTCTTGTTTCTTCTGCAGGCCATTCAATCATGGAGTGGGGTTGGTTGCCCTCACACACACGTGGCATACATTCTTGCCACTGATTAACCATTAGCTGTTAACATTTTCAGCTTTATTCACTCTAACATATGTGTGGCAAAGAATGGTGACTTCCAGAATTCAGTGCCTCATAATTGTGCAGCTGTGGAACAGATCTTGGTCCTTTTTGGCAGAAAATTTCAGTTTCCTATTCTGATTCCCCTTGTACCTTTCAGCTCCTCACTATTTGTAAAGTTAACTGCTAGGTGGCAGTTGGGATGAAGGTAGGCTTTCTTTCTAGCTTCACTACTGTTAAAGCAGCTTGAAGCTTTTTCCTGCCAGGACAGCTAATTTGAGCTAGGGGACTCAGCGATGATCCAATTAGTGCAGATTACTGTTCCTTTGCCATCCATTAAAATGGCTGTGGGGAATCTTTGGAGACCCATCTTCCAATCACCTGTGAGTCAGACAGCATTTTCTGCATTGGGATAATTTAATAAGCACTGAACTTGTTTTGCTGAGACCTGGCAGGCAAGAGTCCATTTCCTTCTATGGTGCTTGATAAGGTGAAGAATAGAGTGCTCCAGAGGATGTCTGAAGAAGTTTGCAACTGAAGGCTGCAGCAAATTCCATTTTGCATCTCTGGAAGCAATGCAGAATGTAAAATTCTCGAGACTGTTTTCTTCAGTGGAGCTTACACAAGCTATTTACTGGAAAAGTACACAGCATTTGCCAAGAATCAAGGGTGTGTGTTTCATCCAGCTGTAGTGTAGTCTACAACCATAGCATCCTAATTTATGCTGTTCATTTGACTAAACAGCCAAGGTTGAGAAGGAGATAATGTTAGCCTCCTATTAGGTAGCCTTGGTAGCCATTTCACATAATCATTGTTTTCTGTGTTTGGATTGACAGCAGCCTTCAGTTGCAGGGAGCAGGGAACTGAACCCTGTGCCATTTCCGCACTAGACTGTTAACAGCACTATGATTCCACTTTCAACATCCTATTGAATCCTGGGGTTTGCAGTTTTGAATCATAGCGCTATTAACAGTCTAGTGCAGAAATGGCCCTGGTCTCCAGTTCATAGTCCAACACTCAAACCACTACAGCATAATGACTCTCAAAATAGGGATACCTCATAACAATACATTGTTGCTGTTACTCATACTCTTCCCCCATTATTTTGAGTCTGTAGTTAAGCTTGGAGGGGACAGAGAAGTCGGTGGGATAGGATGGGGTGAAGTTTGTTGTTGAAGGTGTTTTAACTAGTGTGCTATTTTTCTCATAAGTCACCTTGGTAGTGAAAATCTCTCATTCCTCATTTGCTCCCTTGGAACAGTATTAAGATTTATTCATATGTAATGTACAGTCTGAGGGGAAACAAGAATGAGAGAGTGCCAAGTTTGTATATTTTGGTAGCTACTGGATTTCAACAGGGTATCTGTTTCAGGCAGGCTTTAACAATATGTGGGACCATTTCTAGAAGCTTGTGTGAACTGATTTGTGCCATCATAACATCATTCTGAATTCAGATACAATAAGGGAGGGTTCTGTAGACAGGATTTTGAAGATGGGAAAATGGTGCGCATATTTCTTCTGACCTAGGTTAGTGTTATTCAAAGTGGTGGCCCAGAGATTGGTGCTAGTCTGTAAGCCATTGGCTGTCAGTCTGTGGTGAGCTTCCAGGAAAGAAAGAAAGAGTTATAGCTAATGGGCATAAATATGGTAACAGTTCCTGGCACACTGGGGGAAAAAAGTGCTAGCCCTCCGCTTGAGATAGTTTAGGAAGCATTGGCCTTGGTGACCAAAAATTCTCACCCACTTCCTATGTTTCTCATGTATTGTACTCTGTCCACTTTCTACCAGCGATAGCAGTGGCCTAGAATCTCAGCAAATACTGCAAGTCCTATGGCTGAACAAGTAGCAAGGGCTATATATATAGTGTGTGGTGGTGGAGGTGGTGGTGGTTGAGAATATTTGACTGACCTAACTGATAAAAACGTTACAACAGATGAGCATAACTATTATCTGTGTTAAAGTCCCCATCTAGTGGCTAAGATGAGGTTTTGAAATATATCTTGTAAAATGACCCATTATGGAGCCCTGAGTATATTTTTTTATGCAATATAATTGTTGGGGGAGTAATAGAATTTGCCACTCATTTCCTTACTATCCCTGTTTTCAAGCTAATTTAAAGCCCACTGTGAAGCAATGCTTTGCATAAGGTAATAACTTTTTTCCTCCCTTAGCGTCATTCTCTTTCCTAAGTACAACTATTATGCATAGGATTCTGAAGTTGCTACAGATACTGTGTGCTCAGGAACACTGTAGATTTGGAGATATATCAGGGCATCTTCTGTGCCCATTAGGACACTAAGTGACCAGTATATATATAAAACCAATTTGATATAGTCATCCCTCCACATTCGCTAGGATTAGGGGCACAGGACCCTTTGAGGCATCAGCGTTTCTTCACAAGGCAGAAGGGGGTAGCTGGGGCTTAATGCCACCTCCCCTGCTGCCCCATACCATTTTTAATAGGGACTTCCAAGCCTTGTTCCCAGTTTCTCAGTCTCATGAGGCTTCCAGTCCCTATTAAAAATAGCAAAGGGAGACAGCAGAGGTGACAGCAAATAATCTATGAATAATCAAATTCGCAAAAGTGAAACCCACAAATGTGGAGGGCTGACTGTAGATTGACATAGCATATGACGATGCAAAATATGGAGCAGAAATTGAATTTTGTGCCCTCATAAACAGGATCAATGGTCAGGCAGTTTTTCTGGTTTTGATCATGAGTGAGTTTTCAGTCTCCATAATAAAATGAAACAGGGGTGCTTTCTAGGAAAATGTTATTTGAATGCACACCTGTTAAGTAATCTTTGACACAACACATCAAGGTAGATTGATCTGAGTAATCCACACTTAGACAGTTATTTCTGGGGGAGGAGAAGATAGCACACACACACATATGCATGCAGGCACACACAAAAACAGTCCCTAATGATTACATTGGGAAGTAGCATATATAGTAGGAGTTTCATAGATGACAAGAAAATATGAATGAATATAACAGATAACTAGGCAAGTAAAATAGAGCTGCTTAAAAGTGGGCCAGAGAGGGGCCAAAATTCACCCAAAGAAGCAACCATGCAACAGCAAAGCTGGAAAGGTTTCTATGATCCAGGCAAAAGTTGGAAGTCTGGGTGAATTGGTTGGGGCTGCACTGCGGTTCCCAATGTTGGCAGATGCCTGTGATTCAGAGGTTGCTAGGAGAAGAGAGATGGGAAAAGGCTGAAAGAAGTTGTTCAGAGATCAAGGAATTAAAAAAAAAAAGATTTCTAGCTGCTGCTTGCAGGGTAGAACAAATCTTCCCCAGACCTTCACACATACATGTACATACACTCAAACAGAAGGGAAAGTGGAGGAGCTGCTCATGCACAGGGAAGGTATTTCCTGGAAATACCTCAGGGCTAGAAAAGCTACCTTTTCTTGCCTAGGCAGGCTACCCTGCAGAGGAGCATTGAAGCTCTAGCTGACGCAGTAGAAAGTAAGTGAGAGTTTGACAAATATGTTAAGGAAGGACAAGCTAGTAAAGATACTCAGAGCCAGAGCTGGGATGCAGGCAAGAGAATAGACTAGAACGTTGATTTCCCTCACAATAAGGTTGTTAGTTTCAGAATGTCCTGGTAGATGAATTTTCTCCCACCTGAAAATATAATCAGTGTTTCTTATACAATTGGAAGAACCTTACTAATCACTGGAATTGGAGTAATATTATGAATGCCTTTGTAATTGGGCTTGTTCATTATTTGACCTAGAAACTTCTCTAGAGGTCCATTCATGCTGCTTGTGATTCTTTCATCCCTGGAAAAACAATAAACCTCATAGTCACCCTTAACTTATTTTTTTAACTTTAACTTTTAACATTTTTTACTTTTACCAGACAATATTCCATATTTCCTCAGCAATTTTGTCATGTAACCCAGATACAAGTTTGGACAAGAATATTATCTAGACCTAAGTAAGCAGGAGCCTTAAACCCCCAGTCCTAAAATGGCTGAACTTGGCTAAAGAGGGAAAATAAAAAAACATGGTTGCATCACAGCTTGCTATAGGATTGCTTCTGCTTGAGCCAGGACAGAACCCCGTACTACAGATGGCAGTAATGAAAAAAATGCTTCTCTATGTATTTATAACACCAAAGAACACTACCAATTTGGATCAAGGGTTCATCTGGAGCAAGGGTAGAGAATGCATGGTCCTTCAGATACTGCTGAACTGCATCTCCCATCAGTAAATATAAGCAGTGAGGAGGGAAGATGGGAGCAGAATTTGAAAAAAGTCACTTTTTGGCTGCTGTTAGGGGATTCTTGACACTGTAGTCTTAAAATGTAACTCTAGACAGGAAATGTCCCACAACATCTGGACAACCACACATTCCCCTTTTCTGATCAAAACTCCAGCATCCTGTTTTGTGAGCTGGCCAGCCAGATGCTCATGGGAAGCCCAACAACAGCCAAATGGTAGAAGTAAGAGCCTTTCCCCATTGTTCCATGCAAACTGGTGCTGAAAGATACGTTGCTTTGAAACATGGATGTTTCATCTAGTTATTGGACCTAATCACTATTACAGATTAATGTACAAATTTGTCCCCTCCCTTCTTTTAAATCTAAGGTAGCAGCCCTCCACACTTCTTGGATCAGTTATCAGTCCTTGCGAAGAAGTTTTTATAATGATGCATTCATTCTTTTTCCTAGTTCTACTGCCCTGGACAAGCCCAAAGTTTAGAACTAGGAGGAAATTAGTATCAGTCCTGTCATGCAAAGCCTGACATGTTAGTCTTTCTGCTTAGGAGAAGTGCAATGACACAACCTCTTGTCTATGATCATTTTGATTGACCTCTTCCCCATTCCTTTTCTGGCTTTATGATATCCTTCTTGAGATGGGTTGATCAAAACTGTAGTTAGTTGTCTGAAAGAAACCCCACTATATTATTTTTAAACTATTCCTACCTTTTTAGCTTCCAAAAAGACCATGAAGCTGTCTTTCAAATTAAAAACACAATGAATATATTAAGACACAAGCCAATTGAATCTATTAATCCAGACTGTCAACTTAGACTGACTTATTTGAGAGTAATCCTCATTTAATTCATTGACTTTTCTTCAGTATTCAAAGGCATTGTTGTCTTTGTTTCAGCATAAAAAGTGGTAAAGAAACCCTGTAGGGCCTTTGAGTCTGAAAAAGAAATTTCTAGACTAAGCTTTGACTTCAGATCACTTCCTTAGATGTCATCTGATGAACTGTACTGGAGTCCATGAAAGTTTATGGTAGAAATGTCTTTTTCTCAGTCTCAAAGTTCCTACAGGATACTTTTGCTCAGACAGTAACAGGATTGTGCTCCAGATAATCAAAACAGCAACACCTGAGGAGCATAAAACAACTAGCTCCATAAAACAAGTGTTCAGAGCAAAGCCAAAATCATTTAAAAGCAGAGTAGAATAAAAAAGCACCATCCAACAGCCTGGGGATAGGGAGCAACTGAATCTCTGAGAAAAGCAATCCCTCCATCTGGGTGCCACTAATGACATTGAAGGAAAATCCTAATAAAATATACAAGCTCCTCATAAAACTGCCTGTTACCAGTCCTTCCCTGCCTCAAGGTTACAGGTGGGGCTGCAGAAAGAAGAGAGTCAGAGAGGTGTAGTGATTCCAGTGTTGTACTAGGACACCAGGAAACCAGAGTTCAAATCCCTAGTTGACCATGGATATCCTCCACAGGACTCTGGCAAGGCACACTCTCTCAGCCTCAGAGGACAGCAATGCCAACCCTTGGAGCAAACTTGATGATAGAGCCTAAATATCTTAAAATCACCAGATCCTGTCTGATCTTAGAAGCTAAGCAGGAGGAGCCCTAATTAGTACTTGGATAGGAGACTGCCAATGATTATTGGTTCAGTTGCTGAGAGGAACAGAAGCAGTGGTTTGTGGGCCTGACAGGATGTCTCTAGAGATGTGCTGATTCCCTGGGGCAAAACGCTCATCAAGCCCACTGACCATTACCCATTCCTTTTGGTCCGTGCGGGAACCAACGACACTGCAAAGCACAGCCTCTGGGAGATCATGAGGGATTTTGAGACTCTTGAGTAGGAAGCTGAAGGACCTTGAGGCACAGGTTGTCATTTTTTTTCTCCTTTCAGTTGAAGGATGTGGCCCAGGAAGGTAGAAAAAATGGTGGAGGTGAATAATTGGTTTTGCAGATGGTGCTGCCGAGAATGGTTTGGCTTCTTGGACCTTTGGTTTTATGAAGATGGACTAGTTGCAAGTGATGGGTTGCCCCTTGCAGCAGTTGGCAGGAATGTCTTTGCTAAGAGTCTTATGAACCTGATCAAGAAGGCTTTTTAAACTGAGTTACATCAGGAGGGAAACAATATTCTTGAGGACAATCGTTCATCAAGTGTCGAATATTATAAGGAGAACTGGGCAAATAATACAAGAACCCCACAATGGGGAGAAAAATAATCTCAAAAAAGCAGATAGAGGGAATGTCTCATGGTCTCAGATGTCTCTACACTAATGCACAGAGCATGGGAAATAAACAAGATGAACTCTTAACACAGCATAGCTATTACGATGTTATAGGTTATCACTGAAACCTGGTGGGATGAGTCTCATGATTGGAATGTAGCGATAGAGAGGTATAACTGATTTTAGAGAAAAAGACCAAACAGGAAAGGAGGAGGAGTGGCACTATATGTCAAGGACATTTGCATCTGTGAAGGGACCCATGATTTAAATGTTAAAACACAGGTTGAGAGCATCTGGATAAAAATTAAGGGACAAAGAGATAACAGCAATGTCATTGTGGTGGCCTGCTGAAGACCCCCAAGCCAGACTGAGGACTTGGATGAGGCCTTCTTGAAACAGATACAGTGGAAAGGGGAAGCCAAACACAGTCAGACATGCATTCTAGACTTTAAGAAACCAGTTTCAGTAAACTTAGGGAAACACTGAGTGTAATTCCATGGGCAGGAATACTAAAAGAGAAGGGAGTTCATGATGAAGGGGAGTTTCTTAAAAGTGAGTTATTGAAGGCACAGTTTCAAACAGGTCCAATGAGGAGGAAAAATGGGAGGTGTCTTAAGAAAATGGGATGGCTATCTATAGAACTTTCAACTAAAGTAAATTTTAAAAGGGACACGTACAAGAAATGGAAAAAGGGAGAAGTCACCAAAGAGGAAATCAAATGAATAGCCAGCACAGATAGGGAGAGCGTCAGAAAAGCTAAAGGGCAGAGTGAGCTCAGGCTTGCAAGAGAGATTAAAAACAATAAAAAGTGCTTTTTTGGTTACATCTGTAATAAAAGGAAGAACAAGGAAATGGTAGGACCACTGCATGAAAAAGATGTGAAATGCTAACAGGGGCAGAGAGAAGGCAGAACTACACAATGACTTCTTTGCCTTGGCCTTCTCCTCCAAGGCAAACAGTGTTCAACCTGGGGAAAATGGAGCAAATAATGTGATAGGGGAAATGCACCACAGATTATGCAAAGAGGTTGTACAGGAATACCTGGCTACTCTAAATGAATCCAAACCCCCAGGGCCAGATGAACTGCATCCAATGCTATTAAAAGAACTGGCCAAAGTAATCTCAGAACCCCTGGTAATAATCTTTGAGAATTCCTGGAGAATGGGGGAAGTCCCAGCAGACTGGAAGAAGGCTAATGTTGCCCTCATCTTCAAAAATGGGAAAAAGAAGACCTAAACAATTACTGCTCAAACAGCCTGATGTCAATACCAGGAAAGATAATTAAGCAGACAGCCCATAAGCACTTGGAAGGGAATGTTGTGATCACTAAAAGTCAACATGTGTTTCTCAAAAACAATTCATGCCAGACTTTCTTTTTCTCTTTTTGGTAGAATTACAAGTTTGATAGATGAAGGGAATGCTGTGGATGTAGTATCAGTAAGGCCTTCAACAAGATCCCTCATGATATTCTTTCTGACAAGGAGGTAAAATGTGGGCTAGACAATCAATGGCAGAGCTTGGAGTGTGTGGAGGGGAGGAGTGGGCTACAGCACAAGGGGTATGGCCACTATGCATGAGGGCGTGGCTGCAGTGCATGGGGGTGTGGCCAGGGAGTGGAGGGGTGTGGCTATGGGCTAGGACACCTCAAAAACATTGCTGCCTGGGGTGAAGTACCTCCCTTGCCCCCATGTTCCTACACAACTGTAGACAATGTTACTGTTAGGTGGATTTGTAAATGGGTGACTGACTTAAGCCAAAGGATGCTAACTAATGACTCCTCTTCATCCTCAAGAGAAGTGATGAGTGGGGGGCCACAAGGTTTTGTCCTGGGCCTGGTGCTATTCATCACCTTATCAGTGACTTGGATAATACTAGGGAGCATTCTTATCCAATTTGCAGATGACACCAAATTAGGAGGGGTCGCTAATACCCCAGAGTGCAGGTTCAGAATTCAAAATGACCTTAACAGATTAGAGAGCTGGGCCAAAACCAACAAATGGAATTTCAATAGAGAGAAATGTAAGGTCTACATTTAGGCATAAAAAATGAAATGCACAGATATAGGATGGGTGACAGCCGACTTTAATCCAGTACACGTGAAAGAGATTCAGGAGTCTTAGTAGAGCATAAGGTGAACGTGAGTCAACTGTGTGATGCAGTAACTAAAAAAGTCAATATGATTCTAGCTGGTATCAATAGGAGTATGGTGCTAGGTTGAAGGAAGCAGTGGTACCTCTTCTGCTTTGGTTAGACTTCACCTGGAATATCATGTCCAGTTCTGGGCACCACCGTTCAAGAAGGATATTGCCAAGCTGAAACGTGTCCAGAGGAAGGTGACCAAAATGGTAAAAGTTCTGGAAACCATGCCTTATGAGGAATCTTAAAGAGTTGAGTAAGTTCAACCGGAAGAAGAGAAGATTAAGAGGTGTTAAATATTGGAAATGATGTCATACTGAAGGTGGAGCAAGCTTGTTTTCTGCTGCTCCAGAGCCTAGGTTATGGAGCAATTGTTTCAAATTAAACATTAGGAAGTACGCCTGACAGAAGGAGCATCTGGACAGTGGCGAATGCTGCCTCAAAGTGTGGAAAATCTCTGAGGTTTTCAAACAGAGGCTGGATGGCCCTCTGTCCCCAGTGCTTTGACTGTGTCTCCCTACATTAAGGGGGACTGGATTCAATGGCTCTTGTGGCCTCTTCCAGGTGCTGTAGGCTATATTTCAGAGGAAGGAATTGGCGACCCCACTCTGAGTATTCCTTGCCTAAGAAAGCCCATGACATTCATGGGGCCTCCATAAATCGAGAGGCGGCTTGAAGACATACACATGCCATAACTCAGAAACTATCTGAAGGCACCCAAGAACTTAGGAACACAGGACTGGCTTCCAAGTAATCGGGAGGGTCGTGGGCCATCTCTGCACTAGGCTGTTATAGCGCTATTATTCCACTTCCAACATCCTATGGAATCCTGGGGTTTGCCTTTGAGGCCCCCCCTAAACGGCAAACCCCAGGATTCCATAGGATGTCGAAAGTGGAATAATAGCGCTATAACAGCCTAGTGCGGAAATGGCCTCGGAAAGATGGAGGCATGGGGCAAAGAATCCGAGAGGGAAGGGGACTGGCCGCTTTAAAGTTTCGGTCACCAGCCTCGAACCCATCGAAAGCTGGCCGCGAGAATGAGAATTAAGTTCTGTATTTATATCTGCGTGCACTTAAACATTTTTAAAAAATCACAGATACAGACAAGGAAACCCACTCGCTACTCCAAGGGCGGAGAGGCGAAGGCAGAGACGACGACGGCGGGGCTCTCTTGGCGGGTCCTGCCCCGCAGCCGCTCCCTTTTGTCCGTTGGGGGCGGGAGAGGCGCGCGCTCTCCTGGGCGGTGGAGGCGGCCGGCCCCGCCCTTTCGAAGCCTCGGCCGCGGGCCCGCTCAACCTGACGCAGGGAGAGGGGGCTCGAGCGGGCGTCTCCGCGGCGCTTATGAATATGCAACGTGGTGGGCGTGGCGAGCCGGAGGCCTCGAGTTGAACGTCATGAATATGCATACCCTGCGAGGCTCGGCCGCGTCTCCCTCGGGCCCGACGACGCCGAGCTTTCGTAGCGCCCTCTCCCCGGCCCTCGCGTGTGGAGCTGCGCCCTCCTTCCCGGACGGTGGAGCCGCGGTTAGAGGAAAAGCGTGGCCGCGCGCGGGGGGGGGCGGAGGGAGGGAGGGAGGGAGGGAGGCGGTGGCGTGTTGGGAGGGGGAGGCGTGGAGGCTGGGGGAGCGATTGTGCCAGGAGGAGGAGGGAGGAAGGGACCCCCGAGGGGAGGGTGCGGGGAGCCGAGCGGAGGGGAGCGTGAGGGGAGGTGGGGTCCTGCAGCTCTCCCCCGATCTCTTTAGAGCAGGGGGGCTTCCTTGCAACCTTGGGGGGGGAGGCGGCATTGGGGAGATCGCTTGCATCGCGTTGAGTCACCGCAGCGGCGGCGGTGGTGTTGGAGAGGGAGGAGGAGTTGCTCATCGTAACAGCCCGTGGCTACCGCGAGGATTGCGATAGGCCTGGGGTGGGGAATCTTCGGCCTTGGGTGGCACAGGGGGCGGCGGGGAGGGAGGGGACCGCGGCGGCTCCAGCAGGAAGGCCAATTAGTACCATATGGCGGGCGCGTAGACCGGTTTGTGTGTGTCGGTGCTTGTCTGGAGTTGTCACGTGCTCTGATTTCTGAAATGGGCGCTTGCGGAGGCCGTTCACACGATCGCCTTCCTTTCTCGTGTCTTCCAACTGGAATCCGTGACTCTCTCTCCTTCTTTGTAACCTTTCCCCCTCACTGCATTCTGGACCCGCGCTCCACCCCCTTCTGGCTGGAGTTCTCCTCCACAACGTTGCCTCCCAGCACCGCTCCCTCTTGCTGGGTTGTGGTTCTGTATACACCCAGTTTAGCAATAATAGTTGCCTCCCTTACCAAGTCCCGGTTACTCTGTAGGCGGGCTCTGTGGCCACAAAATGCCCTCTCCGACCTAGGCCCGCGTCCGCCCTCTTCTGTACCAACACAAAACATCCTCTCTCGCCTCCTCCTTTCACGACCTCCTCGGAATCTTGCTTGACAGAGGCCATTTCCGCACGAGCCTGTTATAGCGCGATGATTCCACTTTCAACCTCCTCTGGAATCCTGGGGCTTGCAGTTTCGGGAGGGGCCGGCCGGCCCCTCCCGAAACTGCAAGCCCCAGGATTCCAGAGGAGGTTGAAAGTGGAATCATCGCGCTATAAGAGGCTCGTGCGGAAATGGCCAGAGTATTGACTTGTCTTGGACTACTACATGGCTTCCTCGTGGTCTTCCACTACTGTCCACCCTTTCTAAATGGCTGCTGGTTGGCTGTTTGTTTATGATTGTCCTCTGCTGTGAAAAAATAACATTTTTGGCTTTCTGGAGTCATGTACCAGCATTCCTTTCCCTGTCTTCCATCTCCATTCTCTACCTGACAAAATTCTCTGCCTGACAAAAAAAGTCTTTTTTTTTTAAGTTTTTTAAAAAGTTTGAAAGTCTTTGACTGTCACCCTTTCAGAATTCTGTGCTAATCTTTTTCTTTTCTATCCCCTGACTTCTGGTTGAGTTTATTTTCTTCTTGAGTTTCTTTTCTTGGAAACCTGTATGCAACAGTCCCTTTTTAGAACTTTTGGGTTTGTCATTTCACTTGGGATATGATGACCCATTGCAGCAAACTTTTCTGTGTTCATCTGTCAGTGCTGCTGTTCTTTTCTACTTCTCTTTTTTTCTCATCCCGTGAGGGGCTTTAAATCTGTTTTCTTTATCCCAGCAATGCGTGGGGGGTTTGTGGAAGACTTGGGTCCAGGCTATTTAATGGATTGTATTTTCCTGTATGAGACTGCTTTAATTCTAAGATCTTTGCGAGAGGCACTTCTCTACCTTCACAGGCATGTTTAGGGGGAGAGCAGGAGTGGGCCTTCCCTGTGGCTGCTGCTAGGCTCTGGAACTCCCTTTCTAGAGAGGATTTTGAGTTAATATTTTGTATAGTTTTAATTCTGTAGAAAGTTTAATACCGCTTTAATCTTAATTTTTTTGGGTATATTTTTAGCTATATGTATGTAGCTATTTTAGCTTTCACTTGTATTTCTTTTTATCCTGCAAGCTGACTTAAGTCCTTGGGAAAATGGCAGGATATGTATACTTTAAAGTGAAGAATTCTTTGTGCTATGGTTAAGGACCTTTTTATGCATGGTGTCTATTGGGGTGGATAATGGAGGGACCAGTGGGCAGTTGTCTCCCCGTGGAAGTCCTCTGGGAATTGTAAAGGTTGCCAAAAATGCAGAAATGAAAGTGGCCTGAATTCCACGTATGAGTTTGAAGAATTAGGGTTTTTTTAAAAAAAACATATTAGCTCAAGAGATGGCTACAATCTTCTAAAAACAGGGCTTGAAACAGAAATTGCTGATCCTCAAGGCTTCCATGAGTGACAGTTTATCCCCCTCCCATTGCCCTTTTTGGCTGGAGAAACAGTCTGAGCGTTAGGGAGTGAGATGCAGCTGCGAAAACAGCCCTGGAGACTGCTTGTAACTCTAGATCCACAATTTGCCCACACCAGGTCTTTATAGATATATATAGGAGGTGAATCACTGCTGCATGCACTTCACTGTCAAAGTAGACAGCATGGGAAGTAGGAAACAACAGTCCAAAAACAGCAAGATATTTGCCTTGATTTATGGAGTACTTCAGACAATCTTACAGTTGTGTTCCTTGAACAGCATCCTTGTAGCATGTTCCTTCTATTTTTCTACATTCTTTGTTCTTTTGATCGCTCCTTCCCACTCTGGCTGTGGACTGGGTGACATATCTCTTTACCTTTATTAGATAGTAAAAGGCCATGGAGCCTGATTTACTACTGATTGCACAAAATGCAGTCTCCACACAATGGAGCAGCTTCTTTGGAAGAGATGCATGTGCTTTGGAAAACTTCACCCATCCCTCCCCTCTCGACTAGCATGTCCTCCCCTGTGTCTCAGGGGATTCTGACTCTTGCAGCCATTTCCCCATAAGATCTGTGCTACAATGGTGGCTCATGTTCTGTGGGTAGAGAAATAAGGTTCTGTTAACTTGTTTAAGGGTTTCCCAGATTTACCTTAGTTTTCTCTTTAAATGCTAGTATTTGTTATGTAGAAGATAGATGGGGGAAGTCTTGTTAATTTTCTCCATTCCCACAAGGGGTTTATTTGTAGATGCTTTGGGAGGCTGTGCATAATAATTTTTGAAAAAAATGTTGGAAAGCCGTAGCCCCATCATGTCTGTAGTAAGTGCTGCTACAGTTTCAGGGCAAAAGTGTTCACACTGATAAGGTGATTATTCATTTCACCTGGTCCCCCTCCCTGTGACTCTGCTGTCCCTGCTACGGTTTCAAATTCAACAAAAGCATAGTGTAAGAACTGTACTGATAACAGATACCGGTAATAGTGAAGTGGGGCCTTCAGTGGAAAGAGGCAGGGAAATACATTATTTGCTACATTTCTAGTTAGGATGAGGCTGTAGTATTCTTGTTCAAAATATCTGAACAGCACCAGATTAGGGACTGTAGCTGTCAGGCAGAAGAGATTCTGCAACAGATGTACCCTTTCTCTTTCAGTTTACCAAAGGTAAGGAAGCACATCAAACTCCACTTCATCACGTGGTTAGGATTGCTGTACATTATTTGCCATCCTACATGGATATTATTTCTGTCAGGGAAAATGCAAGTATGTTCATGTTGCCATTTGTAAATTCATTCATCAATACATTGGATGCTACATCTTTTTTCTAGCAATAAAAAAAAATCCATGCCAAAAAAAAAATTGGTCAGGTATCAAATGTACTTCTTCCCTGAAGGGTATGCCTAGGGAAACCCACATGGGCAACTGAAAAGCTAGAATGGGGAGGGAACAGTACACACACTATACTTCATTTCTGTAGAGTAGGAGAAACAAAGATTGGATCATGTATGATGACAAAAACTGTCCCAGAGCTAGAAATTATCTTAAATTGAAATGAAATGTTGTAATTCAGCATAACTTCAATCTTGGTAAGATTTCCCTCACATTGTGAAAAATCCCTGAAGGGAGCATTCTTTCACACTTGATTTAGAACTTTAATTTACAAGGCTCATACAGTGAACTTGCATTCCTTTTATGACTGTGTTCCCAACAGAACACAGTATATATCCTTTATAAAACTGGACAGTAATGTACTGGAGATCTATGATAGTTGCATGGGAAAAAGTAAACTCAGAATAGAATAATTAAAAGTTAGGTGTAGGGAAGTGCTTAATGTTTTCCCTAGGTGAGCCTTGAGCTACACCAATGAAACAGAGATATGCAGAAAAGCACTTCTGAAATATGCAGAATACATTAATGGAGACTAGGGAGAAGAGAAGGTTCAAACCACGAAGAACAGAAAAGAACATCAAAAGCAAAGCAGCATCTAAAACAGAACATTCTATAGAAGTGTTCATCTTTCTCCCCACAACCATGTAAAGATAGGGGAGTAATGTTAATCTAAGAGACAGCAACTTAACAATGGCCACCAAGTGAAATCACGGCTGAGATGTCTAGACCAAGATAGGATTCTGCCAAGGAAACCAGTGTGGTATAGTGATTTGAGTGTTAGATTAGCACTCCAAGAGATCAGGGTTTGAATCTTTACTTTACCTTGGAAACCCACTCTGTGACATGGGGAAAGTCACGCTCTCTCAGCCTTAGAGGAAGGCAATGGCAAACCACCTCTAAATAAATCTTGCCAAGAAAATCCTAAGACTGGGCACTGTAAGTCAGATCAACTTGATGGCATGTAACAAGAAAAAAGGCTGCCCCTGTCTCCCAGACAACAGTAGGCTGTAGGGTGGCACTTGATGAAGTAGAGTTTGATGTGCTTCCTTACCTTCGGTAAACTGAAAGAGAAAGGGTGCATCTGTCACAGAATCTCCTCTGCCTGACAGCTACAATCCCTAATCTGGTGCTGTTCAGATATTTTGAACAAGAACCACCACCCTTGCCTATTGGCCATACTGATGGGAATGACTGGAGTTGTAGTCCCTCAAAAATTTGAGATGTGCCAGGTTGCAGGAGGGTGGTGTATTTCATGCCTCTTAAATTCTGCCTCTCACGTATTGCTGCTGTTTCTTAATGTGGAGAAAATTTCCTCTGGTGTTGCGTTTTGCATTGAAGTCTAGATATCTGCTGTTTTAATAGACCTGAATGGTGTTCTCCATTCCTTCCCAAGTTCTTCTCAAGCAATCTGATGCAGTGGATCAGTACTTTTCCCCCTAGTGTGCCAGGGCTAGTACCATATTTGTGCCGTATTATTCTTATTTTCACATAGTTCCCTGGGAACTGGCTGTGGATCAGCAGCTGATGGCTCATAAACTGGCATGGATCTACAGACACACCACTGTGAGAAGCTCTGTTCTAGTTCTGGCTGCTAGTGTTCTTCTCAATCATTCCTGCCACATTGGCTCTCTTCCTGCCTTCCTCTTTTCTCTACTAAGTGAAATGCCTTTCTTGATGCTATGGTGGGACCTCCAAATGCTGTAGTTCCTTCAGGAATTTATCTGGGTCTTTCCCCTTAGTATGTTGATATGTACAGACTAATATAAATAGGACAGTGCCTCTGAGACATATGGGTATGAAAAGGTGGGCTGAGGACAAGACATAAAAGTATGAGAGACCAAAAGGAAGAAATATGTGGCTGGGGGGAAAAGGGCCAGTGTACTGGTAGAGGCTTGGCTAACAGCTCTGGAGGAGTATGAAAATAGAGTTAGGATCCAGTTTGTAGAAATAAACTAGGATGAGGGGTCAGAGCAGCAAGAACATACACGTCTGCTCTTTTTCCCCCTCTTTCTTTCTTTCTTTCTTTCTTTCTTTCTTTTTCTTTTTTTTTTCCTTCAGAGGCATTCCGTCTGCTTTTAAATTTCCCTTGTATGGACTCAAAGGGAGAGGCTGTCTGGTTCTTATGACTTCAGCTGGGTGTTTAGATGCAGACTATGGAGCAGGACTGTTTGTAATCTTTGTGCTGTGTTTTAATCATTGGTCTTTTTGTCACACTGGGAGAGACTTCTTTTCCTTATTCTAGGGTTCACTTCTGTTCTTGAATATTGTACTAGCAGGGTGATAGCCAGTTGGAACTGTTTCTCCCCATAACTCTGATGCTGGCTGTTTCTCCTCCTAGCTGGGGTTTGGCCCTCTCTAGAAATCTAGTGGGAGGCTGTTGCCGTAGTGACGGGAGCAGGCCCCAGCTTTACCTCACTGAATTCCAGTGACTGTGCCAAGCAATTGAGAAACCAGGAGGAGGGGGAAGTACTCCAGATGTTTATTCCCTGCTCTGCATATCCGGGTTGGGAGCATATACAGCTGAGACGGGACTGAGCAGAAATCTCTTCCTGTTGCTTGAAGGGGTGGGGAAGCAAGAACTTGGAAAGAGAAGGGATATTCTGACTTGAAAGGCAGCCAAATGGGAGGGTTGTGGCAAAGTGTCAGGAGTTGACAAAGGAAAGGTGGCTGCCTGAGAGTTCAAGACACAAATTTGGCATGAGAAGGAAAGAGAGAGCGAGAGCATGTTGACAGGGTGTGACAAAGGTGGAGCAGGGGGCAGTCCTGTGTAAAGCAGAGCAAGAACACAGGCTAGGAAGCTAAAGCCTTGTGAGTGTAAGAATCTTACCCTTCAACATGAGTCACAGGCTGGGTGCCCATGGGAGACTCGTTCCCTTCATCCTTGTTCCAGCCTGCCTTGGGAGTGGCCTAGCATGAGACTGACTGTGTGTATGTGTAAAAAGAGTGCATGGGTTTGTATGGCTAAGTTAGTAAGGGTTTTTTTTATAAAAAAAATTCTTTCTCTCAGAACTGGGACCTAATGGGTGGGGATCAGAAGGGAGGGAACAAGAAAGCACTTTGAAAGAGAAAGAGGATTCACATTGGAAAAGAAGTTAAGTGGAAACATTATAGCAAAGTGACCAGATGTCAGATTCATCCGAAAATTGGAATTTTGCAGAGCTGATTCCAGTGGCTTGCCAGGGGATAGGAAATCTTACTTATCTGTTTACAGGATTTTGCAAATTATCTAAACTCCTTTTTCTGTGCCCAGGGACTGGCGTTTATGTGGAGTTCTGAATCCCAGCCTGGTGATGTGATGGATTCTAAGCCACAGTTGTCGTCCTCCCCACTTCCCTGTACTGCTGCCAATGGGCGTAGGGGACCCAAACAATCATCAGACAGCCCTGAAACAGGTATGTCCTATGACTTTAGCCTTTAACTCAAGTGGCAGTAGAATTGGCTTTTTTGTTTTGTTTTAACTGTTGGGTTGTTTTGTCAAATTGTAGAGACTCTTTTTTCTGTGAAGAAGTGATAGGCCATCTGAGAACTGAGAACTTTTTTTATTTTAAAGAAAGGAGCATTGCATGATGTAGCTCATACTTAACTGGATTGCTGCAGACTGATTTTATATGCATGAAGAGGATTATTTTCTTTCCTTTTTCTTGGGATATGATTCAAACATATATTCATCATCTACTGTTTGAAGTGGTGCAGGCCCCCAAGAGCTGTGTCATATGATTTTCCTTACCTTAAAGATATTACAATTTATATGCAGTCCTAAGGGACTTCACAAGCTGTGCTGGTAGTAATTTTTGTCATGTGTAATTTAGAGGCTCATCCAGTTTAACTTGTGTCCACTGTTGCGTGTAATCTTTAATGATTTCTATTTGGTCCACGTATTACAATTTGTTGCAGTATGTACTGATAGCTCTGTGAGATTGTAGAGTGAGTTACATATGAGCAGTGCTACACTAAATGCTTCTGAGGTCTATTTTTTTTTTTGCACAAGTGAATGGTCCAGAAGTGATGTTAGTTTTATCGCCCACCAGCTGAGCTCCACAAAACTTTTGCTTCAGTCTTGCTCCAGTTACACATAACTAACTGGAGTTGATTAAGAGTGGTGATACACATGTAGATGTGCATCTGAATGGGTAAAAGATTTGGATGAATTGGAAAAGGAAAGTGTTGAGTGAGTGTGTGTTCCTGCATGGCAGAGGGTTGGACTTGATGGCTGTTGTGGTCTCTTCCAACTTTATGATTCTATGATTCTACCTTATCTTAGTAATGATCATTCCTAGCACTGCACCTTTTCCTATGACTGCCTGGTAAACAGTAAAAAAGGATGCTTTATATTGTGCTGGAACAGTGATGGTAGCAAAATATGCCCAACTCTAACCTGCTCCTCCTCCGTTACAGTCTAGTACTGGTTCTAGCCGTCTAGTGGAGGAAAATCACAGATGCTTTTATACTTAGTGGTGCCTAATACATGTTGGTCTAACCTGAGAACAAGTTCCAGCTGTAAAAAGGAACGGGAATAGAAGACTTTGGGAAGAAGATGTGGGACTTTGTCATTTTTCCAGTAAAGGGCATTGGTTACAATCTGTCCCTTGAAACATGGTTTGGAAATTCTGAGTACAGAGTATTGTGAATACAAAACTGATTCCAGGTGTCTTGTGTATATGTGCGTTCTAAGGCAGTGTTTTGGTCACTGTGTGGTTCAACTGTTCACTAAAACTCTCCTCACTCCCTCTTCTCAACTTTAGGGGATGCCCGTCCAAAGCCACCTGTGAAACCCAAGCCCTGTGTGCTGCCAAAGCCAGCAGTGCCAATAAAACCTGTTCCTGGACTGCGGCAGCCTCTTTCTGAGGTGCCCTCAGCTGAAAAGATCAATTTACTGGCTGGGCCCAAGCCATACAGCAGTGGGGCTGGCAATGCTGTTAAACGCCTTTCTTTTAGTCTCAACAAGTGCCCTCCAAAAGAAGCAGCAAATGGGAAAGAGGCTGTACCTCTGCTTTCCACTCCAGTCAAACCATCTGGAGATGGAGAAGAAAGTGAGCCTGCAAAGAAATCCAGTGCAGCGGATCGAATTTCTGGGGAAGAATGTGAAGATTCCTCTAGTATACGCAAGGGTACTGTCCCCTTCAAAGTGAAACCAGTGCCGGTAGCAGCCAAACCAGAGCGTTTTCCTGGGACCACAGTAGAAGAGATCTTGGCCAAGATAGAGAAACCCAGCAAAGAGAGTCCAAACAATCCTGACAGGCCTCGGCTGGTGCGTTCATTCTTTAGCCAGGATGGTGGCCCAGCTGTTCACTTGGGACCTAAAGGTTATGCTGCATTCCGGAGATATTCCAGTGGAGGAGAAGGGGAAAGAACTGAGCCAGAGGATCCTACCTGCAAAGTCTCTGGCAAAGTTGAAGAGAGCTGCTTGTCAAGGAACAAGGAGGAAACCACAAACTCAAATGGCCAGCATGTGCCTGAATCTGAGCAACCAGCAGGAGCAGTAGAGAGAAGCACAGATTTCTTCTCTAAAGACAGGTGAGATATTACATGATTTGAATAGTCAGATTAATTGTGTGGGGAGGGGATTCTGGGTTATTGTGGACTGTTGGCTTTGCATTGTTTTACAAAGTGAAAAACCCAAGGTGAGATGTGGCTCAGCAGCTCTTCAAGTCCTTGACTGTTAAGACAAGTTAAAATAGTGGACAAAATATATCTTCAGAGTGATTTGTTGGAATTTTTTCACTGTTCATTCACACTTGGCTCTAGGAGAGCTAACTTATCCATGTGAAGTAAGAATGAGGTTGTCACAGTTTAAGGCTGCAGTCCTTGGCATGCATATGTGGTCATGAATCCAATTCAAAATGTGGATTTTCTCTGTGTTAATGTAGGTAGAATTGGATTTATTTCTTGCAGCTGTGGTTTGTTCACAAGCCGGATTATGTTAAATCCTAGGCTAGTTTTGTGAGTGGAAAAAAACTCCGTTTTTGGGGGGTGTGGGGAGCAAGTGAGCATTTGGTCAGGCAGAGGATAAAAACACAATAACCCTGAACAGAATGTAATGCTGTTTGAGCTTTCAGTGAGGACTGAAAGCCTCCACATTTTGTGTATTTAAGAGAATAAAATATATATTTATTTGGAGTGGTCCTGCCTGGCAATGTAGCTTTCCCCTCTGTTTTGTAGGTTATACATTTGTCAGATGGGAAGCCCTTCTGTGGCAGAAGTAACATACAATTCCTTCGGGGTATTGTTGTTTTCTGATAGTGGTGTTTCTTTCTCACAGCAGCTCCAGTCGACCTAGCATGAGCTGTGATGGAGGCCAAGCTGGACATAGCAATCCATCGTCACCTCCTGGTGTGAGTTATCTGCAGCACGGCAATCCCTCCGCTGGGCTCTCTCCTTCCTGGCTCTCCTCTGTCTCAGGGGTATCTGCCACCTCTCTCCTTCTGGGCTCCCTCTCTGTAGGGTGCGTGTCTCCTTTCTCTACTAATGCTTCTCTTCAGGAAGAGATTGATAACCCAAGCAAAAAATTGCACCATCATGCACCGTTCCTGGGTTTCTCAGGCCAAACTTGTGTCCCCTTTTTAGTCACAGGGTATGTCAGCAAAAAGTTAGTGCCTGATAATCTTGTATCTGAAATATTCAGCCATATTCCTGTGCATTTTAGTGAGCATCTGACATTAATTCTTAGGAAGGTTAAATCTTTCTAGTGTGCATGGCTCAGGGCTGAAGAATTTAAAGTATGCTGCTTGCCAATTGGTATGGCATATAGGTCCCAATGATTATCACAATAGTTATTTTCTTTCTTCCCTACCCCCACCACAGCAAGAAAATGAGAGAAGTAGGTCCTTGTCCCTTCAGGCTTTTAAAGAACAAACCTGACCTAGGCTGATTAGCTTGTGTGAACCTAGGCCTGACTATGCTTGAAAGATTAATGCAGAATCCTGGATCTTTAGCTGAAGGGAAAGGAGCAGTCATGACTCAGCACATACAGTTCAGTGGCCTGTCAGGTATGTATGAAGTAGTTCCCAAGGGCTTGGCCTGTGACCAAATCCACCAGCATATAAGGCGTAGCATCCGCTTGCTTCTTTTTTGGGGTGGGTTATGGTAATGATTAACTCCCTTTGTCTCTCTCAGGAAAGGAGGGGTGAAGAAAGCTTGTAGCTCATGGGGCGTGATCTACCTAGCTTGGTTCTTTCTCCTTTTTTGCAGGTCTAGGTAGAGAGGAAGAAAGGCCTGGGGTGGGGGCACACAGCCTTAGTGTTACTGCAGCATGTTGACTGGTTTCTTCAGCTTCTCTTTTTCCCTTCCTCCTCTACTCTTTGCATTTCATTTCCTTCTGGCTTTAATGATTATGGGTTTGGGAGGGTTTTTTTACATGATGAGGTCAGGGAATTTATAGTGGAAACAGAGGTTCCAGTTTGTGTGTGTTGTGTGGGGCAGGGGGCAGGCTCTGAAGTGCAGAAAGGGAAAATTTTTCTCAACAGGCTCATTCATGGGGAAGAAGACAGAATTGGATATGAGATCCTTTTATTTTAAATTATAGCTTTGGGATGAGAGTAGAAATTAAGGATTTAATTGTGATTCTTCAGGTGGTTTCCCAGACTGAGAAAAGATTTGTTTTCTAACCTAGCCTTCCCTTCTTTCTTTCCCCTAGACTTATCAACCCCTTGCTGCGCTTTCTGCTGGAGTCACACCTGGGTCCCCTGCTGCCCCTGCTGAAGCTGCCCCAGGTGCCCCATACTTGCCATCAGATCTCTCCAGCACTCAAACTCAGCTTCCACCAGGTTCTCCTGATTCAGCTGAACCCCTCAGATCTCCTGTTCAGGCCTTCCTTGGTCCTGCCCAGGCTCCAGGTTCCCCTGTAGCTCTTCCAGATCTTTGGCCCCCAGGATCTCCCAGTGCTATAATTAAAACTTCTCCAGGAGGCTCCCCGTCATTGTGTCTCTCAGATCTCTCTGCAGGCCCCCCAGAAGAATCCCCTGTTCCTGGGCAACCTACTAGTTTGACCTGTGTTCCTGTGGATCACAGCCTGGAAACTGCCCATTGCCTCTTAGGAGTCTCTGAGTCCCCTGGTTCCCCAAGTGCTACTCAGTACCATGTTAGTTCTGATCAGCCTCCTGGCTCTCCCTCTCGCACACAGGACTCCTCTAGCTTACTCTCCCAGGACCAAGATTCCTTTAAGAATCAAGAACATACACTCATTCTCAAGGATGAGAGCCCACAGCTTTCTCAGTTGGGCCTACGGCGTTCCTCAGAGGGAGTAGTGCAGCTACAGGGTAAAAAACTCATCAGGGAGGAGTTGGGAGGGTCCTTGGCTGTCCTGCCAAGTAAAGGGGGGCCTCCCATGGAGCAGGCTACAGTGGGAGAGTCCAGTTGGAGCCTGTCTCAGTCCTTTGAATGGTCATTTCCTAGCCAGCCTCCAGAGTTTGGTGGGAGGAGACTTGGGTCCCCTCCCCAGTCTCCCATTCAGGAGGCTGATGACACTGGTCTCTTGGAATCAAGTTTAGGAGGAAAGAGCCCTAGCCTGGAAGGGACACATGATGAATCAGACTCAGAAGGCCACAGCAGGAGAGGGAAGGAGGCTGAGGCTTATGGGAACTCTTCCTGCCTCAGTGTCTCCATGGATTCCCTAAAGAAGTCTGAAGGAGAACTGAAGACCCCTTCAACCCTTGGGGTGTCAGCTCCTGGAGGTCCTTCTGCTCAGGAAGAACTTAGCAGCTGCAAACTGATTAGCCCTATGCTAGCAGCAGAGAGTGATTTTGAAGAAGAGCATGAGGGTTTCTTGCCTCTTGCCCCTACCCATAAGGAAGGGGCTTTACGGGAAATGGAGTCACTGCCAAGTGTAGAGCAAGCTGCCCCACCTGCAGAACCTTGCATCTTTTTCTCAAAAGATGTGCCAATGCAAATGGCTGCCTCCTGCCAGGAAGACAGTGGTGGTTTGGCTCTGGCACAAGAAGGCAAGGCAGAGGATGCTGACCTATTGAGGGTGACTGATCCTGATCCTGGATCTCATTGGCTGGATGAACTGCTGGCATCTCCTCCACCCAGTGCTGATGACACAAAGAGGAAAGACATGCCCAGGTCTGAAGATCCCACAGCACCAGAGGTAAAGAGACTTTGCTTTGTGTGGGTATGCAAAATTGGCAGAGACCAACAAAATGAAGTTATGAGTGAAAATTACTGTTGGCATTCTCCTTCCAGTTCTTTAGAACCTAGTATCTAACAGTCTTTGGGCCTTCATATTGCTGTCAACTTAATGGTGACCCCATGAGTTTCATAGGATTTTCTTGGACAAGGAGTTCTCAGAGGTGGTTTACCATTGCTTTTCTCTGAAATACAGCCTAAAGCACCTGGCATTCCTTGGCAGCCCTTCATCCAGGTACTAACTGGGCCTCACCCTAGTTAGCTTCCAAGATCAGAGAGGATCTGGTGCCTTTAAGGAATGTAGGCCCTACTAGAACCTGGCATGCAAGATATTAAATGAGCCAAGTGTGGCTTGGTGGGTGTACATTTCTGCCCAGCAGGATAACAGAGACAGGGCTTGTCTTTGTGAAGGGCAGGTTTTGGTTTTTGAGTAAGCTGCAAAGTGGTTGAACAGGTTAGGTGGCTGCAGACTGTTTAAGAGCAGAAAGTGAGCCAAAAAGTACTACCACGTGGGATAATCCTCCAGTTGTCCTGGGAGGAGTAGCTCCTCTTCCTCCTCCAAATTCCACCTTCTTTATGTGTCATGCTGTGGTTGACTGGATGGGTTCACCTCCTCACCAGCAAGAAGTTACAACTTAAGCATCATCACATCACATCACACCAAAGAATGTCAGTCATTGTACCACCCTGTATACAGTAATGAAGTATGTACTTAGGAAGGCATGATTGCTCTACAGCCCACAAATTAAGCATTCATGAACATGGTTGTAATAGGTAGTACTTTTGAAAGCTCAGGAAACCAGATGGACCAATTAGAGTTGCAGGGGCTTGGTTTTGGAGTTCCTCTGCAGTGCAGATTTAACTCCCATTTCCCATGATTACTATTTCCTTTCCCTGTTGGACCACATAAATAACATTTTTATTGCTTTTTCATCTTCCTTGCTAAATCTTCCATGCCAAACTTTCTATATTGTTCCTCAGAGCTGCCATTTCTGCAGAAACATCTCACACAATCATCATGCCTTTGTTAGGAAAAAAACAAAAACAAAATCTATATATAGAAATAGTGTAAGTGCCATAAATACATGACTGGGTACTGCTTTCTAACTTGTAGGCACATATCTCACTACAGATGAGCAGGATCATCGTGTGTGGTAGTCTACAAGTGGGTTGGACACACAGTGTTTTGTGCCTGGAGCACTTTCCATATAGGAAGATGGTAGTGTAGGAAATATTGTTTGTGTTAGGAACACAGGAACACACATTAACCCAGTCCATTGAGTTCAGTGCTATTTACACCTGTGGTGCTCAGTCTTTTTAGATCTATGTCACACTTTTAGTTCAGATATGTATTGGGACCAGGCTCTTAATTTTTGAAGAATATATTTGTATGGGAGTAGTGTTAGATCAAGTGATCCAGGGCTGATCCATCATATGAAGATTAGTGGAATACACCGCAGACATTATGATATTCTGCAGTTGTCCTGAATTATGTAAACGTCCATCTGCACAGGCAGTGGTTAGAGATTATGGGAACTGTAATCCAAAATGTCTGGAGAGAACCAGGTTGCCGATCTCACTCTGTGCTAACTGGAAGCAGGTCTCTAGGATTTCAGAGTTGTGGGACTGGTGGTGATTAGGTCTGGGGGCCTCAATCCATTACCAGTCCTAACTAAAGTAGGCCCACTGAGTCTATTGCTAAGTGATAAATCAATGGTTATGCAAATTCCATTGATTCAGTGCTCTAATTGTGACTAACAGTTGTATTTAGGCTGAGCTCCTTTGCATTGCAAGACACTAATAACATAAACATTAAAAAGCAAATAACTGGAAACTGATGGGAAGATCCTGGTAAATCTACATTTTCTACTTGTCTCTTTAGTGTTTTTCTCTTATTTGGTATTGCAGGAAGAGGGATATTTACTAAACCCAATCCCTTCTACATTTTTATACCCCTTCCCACATGGCTTTCTTCTTTTTCTTAATTAGGATCTTCTTGGATGGTCACGGAAGGATGTCTGCAGTGAGTTTGGCATTGTGGGAACAAATCGGTCTACCACCTTTGGCATGGGATGGGATGCTGGTGTCAGCAAGGTGGATTGGCCTGGTGAGACGGAACAGGATCGAGAGTTTGGCACTGGTGTAAAGGACTGGCCAAGCTCATATAGCATTGGCAATACTGAAAGGCAGGATATGGAATTTGGTGCCATTCAGCAAGACTGGACCACAGGGACACCATTGCTGGGCACTTCCAACCCACGGCAAGAAGACTGGCTTAGTGCTTATAGTAGCAGTTGCACTGAGCAGCAGATTAAGGAGTCAGACTGGAGCAGCTCATACAGCATTGGCACTGTGGAATGTCAGGACAGAGAGCCATATGTGAGGAGGCCGGGCTGGCCCAAACTCTGCAATGCTGAGGAGGACCAGGGGAGCAGTGAGTTTGCAACTGAGAAGACAGACTGGAGCAGACAGTTTCGTTCTAGTGCTTCAGAAGAGACTACTTGGCCAAAGACATGCAGTGTAGAAACTGCCAGATGCCCAGAACTGGAGATCAATACTAAATCATCTGCTGACAGCCATCAGGGTACTGAACTGAGGACTGATGATCACAGAAGTGTTGATGCTGTCTCCTACAGTGCCACATTTAGTGCTAGCAAGTCATTCTGGCCAAGTGAATCCAGTCCTGGCAGTGCTGACCAGGTGCGAAAAGAGTTCAGTACCGACCAGATAGAGCAACCCATTGAATATAATGCCAGCCAACCAGATTCTCAGGTTAGCACCCAGCAGTACCCACGGCCTGAGACGTATGGCTTTGATGGTAGCAGCAGTCAGGAGTCTGAACTGAATGCAAAAGTGTCTGACTGGTCCAAAAGATATGATGTGGGGGTTTCCCAAGGCCACACTGGTGACTTCAATGCTGAAAAGCCAGCTGAAGCTAGTGAATATGATGATTGCAGATCAGGTTGGGAAAGAGAAGTAGATAGGGAAAATAGAGGTAATACCACTAAATCTAAGGCTGGTAGTCTGGAATTCTGTGCCCAAAATCCAGTCTGGACTGATGATTACAAGCTGAAAGAAACTGGTGCACAAGATAGTGAGCTTTCTACTAGTACAAGAGACTGGGTCAGAGACAGTGATCTTTTAGGAACTGAACAGAAAGAACAGTTTGGTGTCATAGAGAAGGACCAAGGTAGTAGCTATGGACAATTAGATTTACCAGGTGAAAGGGTGATGATAGATGTGGAGGAAACAGGGGAAAGTGTGATAGATCCGGGTGGAAGGTTGACAACTGTGGCCAGAGATGAGTTCAGAGGAACTGGAGAGGGGCAGCCTAAGTGGACTCAAGATCTTGGCCTCTCAGATATGGATCTGTCCAGTGACTTGAAAACTGAAAACCCAGATGTCTCTAAAAAACCTGGAGAGAAGGAGCCACTGTGTTTCCCAGCCCTGGGCTTGGAAACTTTGCCTGTTTCATCATCAGCAGTGGATACCAGAGGGCCGGGTGTGGGGCAGGCAGATTTTTCCTACAGATCTGGTGCTGAAAATATGGAGGTATCTAATTTGAGGCCCAAGACTGTGGATGGGGCTGTGGAAGTGGGGATAACACAGATGGATTGGACAGTTGCAGCTAAGGAGGAGCATAAAGACTCCAGTTACCACTTTGGATCCATTGGTTTAGAGCCTGATACGATGCAGCACCAAGGAGGAACTGGGGACTCTGCAGTGAGGTAAAGGCTTATAATTAATCTCTACTAAAGTTTGGGGTGGGAGAAGAATAAATGTAACTTGATAAGTGAAATGAAATGCTAATTGATTTTATACTTCATTTATCATTTTAAATAATTAGTCAACTAAATTACTTCCTAATCTGCTTGCCACCCTCTCTTTCATCCTTGCTTGTTACCTGTTGTTGCTAGAGGAAACACTGTACAGTACTCTTCCTGTTGTGTGGAGCTGATGAATTCTTGCAGCTTCCTCTTAAAGTCAGAAAGCATTAAAGGGGTGTAAATAAGCAGCAGTTGCAGGTTGCACCTAAAAGGTACTATCTAGAATTAAAGTAGTAGTTTCTGTTTCTTCTTGCCTTAAAGCCATAAGGCCTGAAGATATAGATGGTATTTTTGTCTTTGGAGGCACAGAGACAGAGAACATAGATGCAGTATAGACCTAGTAAGCCATTGGTTTTCCCTAGTGGAGACATCCAGTGGTGTTCTGTGGCTACCTCCCATCTGATCAGAAGGAAGTGTACAGACCTAGTAGCCACTGTATGCACTACTGTGTTTTTCTGGCTTGGGAAACATGGTGGCCTGCAGTGGCTGCTCTAGAACAAACTTGCATGCAATTGTAGTCACCTAGAAGTAAATTTTGGTTCACATTAGCTTGTCTAAAGGACCTAATGACAGAGCTATTCATTGTTCTGCCAGTTACCCACTTTGTTCTTGTGTGGTCAGTTGCCTGTCCATTTCAGTGTTTTGTCTTGGATAACTGCCATGTTCAGTAGGGTGGAAGACAAGGAGCCTGATTCTTTCTGAATTGCATTTAGTGTTTGGCTTTCAATTAGCTGTCTTGGTTTGCAACATCCTGTACCAGCAGACCCCATGTTCTTTATATATAGCATCAGCAAACTCATTCAGTATGCTCTGAAGCTGCTGCCTCCTGTTGTGCTCTTGTCCCTTTTTTGTGATGAATGCAGGATGAATGGTAGTATCTGTCATTCTTTTTACTATATTCTGTAGGTTTTTCTTCTTCACTCTTACTGCCCAAAGACTTTTTTCTATGATTGAATATATTTAGGTGTTCTTATTATAATCTTTGCTTTGCTGACTAGCATTGTTTTTAGATTGTTTAAGATTATTTTACATTTGAAATACAAAATTTATGCTCTGTGGAAAATGTAGAAAGGTCAGTAATAACTGTTGTTAGTGTCTTCCCCACTTCCCTCTTTAGGCAGTTACTTAAAATGTTCCCCAGCATTTTTGATGCTGATTGGAATATATAGGTCCCCCATTGAGCAGGATGCTAGGGATGTGCAACTAACAGAGACTGGGGGGGTGATGTTGGCCCCCCCATGGCTTCACTGCCCCCAATGTTCTTCCCTGTGACTCCACCCACCTCCTCATGGGGGGCAGTTACTTATTCCCCCCCCCAATATACTCAATCCCAACCCCTACCTCTGAGCTGCATTTTTGGCTCCGTTCTCATTTTTTTAGGGGTGTTTTCTAACCAAGAAGTGACCAGACTACCAGTTCTGAAGAAAGGCATGGACAGGCAGAAGGAGAGCTTCTATGGGCCTAAAAAAAAGTGGGCATATAGGGTGGGGGATGCCCCCAAACATGGTGAAATGGCCAGTAGTGCTGTTAACAAGGCTTGCAGCACACTAATTGGACATTTGGGAGGGGAAGTTTCAACCCCCCCTCCCCATTTTGGTATGGGATGCCAACCCCAGGTCTGTTTCCCTTGCATATTTCCTTGACACCTCCCTCCCCCCACCAACCCCGGTGCTTGAACCTCTCTCCTCATTCTGTGGTCACCAAGCACTGTTTATGATAATAGTTTCCAGCATTAAGCCTCACACCAGCAGTGGGACATTTGGTGGGACCCATGGCTGATGCAAGAGCTTGCCAAGCTTCAGCCTGATATTGTTTCTATTCTACCTTCTCTGTGGCTCTCCTGAGCATTGTGGGCATGCCACTTGGAACCCTCTGATTGGAAATGGGTTCTTTGCAAGAACACATTTCAGCAGACCCTTCTCTTGAGAGTGTGCTGTTCATTTCTCTTGTGTTATTTTCTAGTGACATTATCCAGCTTCCCAAGGGCTAGCTAGGTGCTTGGAAGATAAGCAGGGAGGTGGGTATGCTGATGTCTATAGAGGGGGCATCATCTTACACACAATAAAGCAAGTGGGTCTGGAAGAAATGGATAAGCCTTACTGGCTTTTTGTTTCATGTAGAAACCCTCAACGCCATAACTAGAGTGTACTCAAATCTGGAATGTTGTCATTGTGGAATGGAGAGGATGTTGGAATATGGGGTATATCTTAGAAATACTGTGCATTGGAATGGTTTTACATGATGGGCACTTTCTTGAAATCTTTTCACCATGTTCTGCATATATATGTTGGACCCAGAGCTAGAATTAGTTCAGTTTTATTTCCAAATAGTTGAGATTGACATCATGTCATCCTTGCCACCAACAAATATGTATGGCCACAGAAATTAGTTTGGATGGTCTGGAAGGAAGGCAAGGTGGGCAATAAGTATGCCCTAACTGAGGCCAAATCCTCCTCCATGCACTGGGCACTGGGTTGGTGAGGTGCCTCTGGAAAAGGGGAAACAAGGCAACTCTTCTTCCTTTTCCTACCCTCTGGTATTGAGAGGAATACTTTGAAGGGATTAATCAGAATATATTTTGGGATATTTTGAGAACCTGGAGGTTCTGTTCCTCTGTTCTGACTGTTGATAGATCTGGCACCTACGAATTTGTCTAAGCTTTTAAATTAACCATCTTGAGGTGTAATTACTTGTTACCGATAAATACATAGACCACAATCTCAAAAAGCAACTTCAGGAAGAGGAACAGGGAGTGAGTGGGAATTAATCCTTTCCAGCCAATCCAGCAAGTGACACAATTGCCACTGAAGATAGGAATCTGCATTTTTTGTTGGTGATAGTATATCTTTCTCCCCACAGTAACTGTTCAGTCACTTTTGTTGCAATGAACCTTATTTCTTTTGGCACACTGATATATAGTCCTCTAAGGCAGTGGTTCTCAACCAGTGGTATGAAATAGTAGGAAACAGAATAATTTTTAGTGGGATGTAGGTGCTTTAGTCATAGCAATAAAAGTTATTCCCAATACTACTACTGTAATTTACGGTGTTTAGTATTTTACAGCTACCATAATAGTAAAACATATGCCAAACATCTGCATTATAATTTAAAGCACCAATTGTGTCATTATAGATTTCCACTACCAATGGAATTACTTGTGTTTGTTTCTACAATATTGCTGCAGTTTTTATATCTTTAAAATTTACTGAAAAGTGGGCCCCCTGTGGATACCAAAATCTGTGGATGCTCAAGTCCCATTATATATAGTGGTGTAGTAAAATGACATCCCTTACATAAAATGGTGAACAACTCAATTGAGTGCCAGGGAGAGCCTGAGGATCTGTGAAATGGTGGGAGGCTACAGCAGGATATGCCTACATATCTGTGTACTTGTTGGTATGTGACAAAATTAAGGTTTGCTTTTTGGATTTTTTCTTTTTCAAATATTTATGAGCCATGGTTGGTTGAATCCATGGATGCAGAACCTGTGGATACTGAGGGCCCACTATAATTGATAAATGTAATAACAGAATATTTGTGAACCTATATATTTCCTTTTAGGGAAAAAGAGAGGTTTTTGTTTCTATCATGGTGGAATTCAGGCTTTTTGATAGAGTGACTGATGTGTGTTAAGATACACAAAGCTAAGAATCATTGCTTTAGGGTTGTCACATTCTTTGGACCAGGAGCAAGTTGACATTTGGTTATGGAATTGTGAGTTGCCTCAGGGCCACATCAGATGCTATGCAAAAGAAAAGTGGGTGTGTGGAATGTTTTCACATATATATGCCTTCAGCACAGTAATAGTTGGAGAGATCTGTGAATGATAGGTGGAAACATGCATAAAGCATGAAGTGCCATTGATTTCTTTGGACTTAAAGCTGTCCATCTGTTGACAGATAGATCTGAGTTCATATTTTTTTGGTCTATCCATATTGTAAGAATGCCCTCATTATTCAGCTTGCCTTATCACCATGGAAAGAATGCCCCAGTGTGTGTGATTGTCGTAGAAAAGAATTGGATGTAGCATGCAATGCATGCATGGGTGTTATTGTGTGTTATTCTTGGAGTAGCCTTGTGAGGCTTTGTAGGCTGGTATAAGGTCATCCAGTTAGTTTTGGCTAAGTAGGGATTTGAGTCTGGGATTCCCCAGGTTCTGTTGTGGAACCTGGACCATTTGGCTATCGTTGGTGTCATATTTGATATCTTGTACTTCTTGCTTACTGTGTAACAGATTTTTTCTAAGCAGACAGTTTCTTACATAAGAAGCATATTGAGTCTGTGTACCTGATACCACAAACCATACTGTTCATCTCCATACTGATCTCTGGGAATCCAAATGAGAAACTCGGAATTGTCAAAATCAGCACATGTGAAACAGTCCCAAAGATGGTAGATCGCCTGAAATTTGCATACTTGTTGATGCCTCTTTCCTCTGTAGTCCTGTTCTGGGTATTTCAAACATTTTTGCCATAGGGGAGGCTATCTTTTTAGCAAGCTTTGAGAATCATCAGAGGAATGGCAGAGCTTTCCAGTAGATGGAGCACAGTACATCAGCATAGATACTTTCCTGTCCTCCCTGTCCTTGTCTTTTCTTTATACCTCTTTTAACCCTTAGTGTTTGTGCCCCTTTGCCCTTTGTTGCTCTTGTCCGTGATACAAGAATCTGAGCATAAAAATATAAATTTGGCAATGACATACACAACCCAAAAAACCTGTTGCAGTGTATCTGAGATACATAATTCATTCTTGTCACAGAATTAGGATTTACTGAATTCTGTCTCTCATTCTAGAATCTCTGACCATCATTCTGTTGTCTTCTCCCCATCAAGAATGTGTCTGAGCTTAGCTTCCTATCATGAGCTAGCCTAGGCCTGTATATCCTGTAATCCACACAAATGTATACAGTGTGGTTTTGCATCCCACTAGTTTAGGTTGTACAAGTTTGGTTAAGAACATGCATGATTAAATGAGAGTCACATTGAACAGAGTGAGGATTTCCTTCTGAGTAAACATGCCTAGGATCATACTCCTGGTTTGATGCCCTGCTGGGAATCAAAAGGGGGAGGTTGTCAAGTCAGTGCCTTGCGTACTGGTGAGTCACAAGCTGTAAAAACCTTCCAGAGACAGTTAGTACGACTACAGTAGCATATATAACGCTGTCTGTTATCAAGTTCTGGCTCTTTGAGAGCATCACATAGCTTTACTTATATATATTTTTTGGTGCTAAGAATATTTTTCTCTTTTTCTTGTTTGCTCTGATGCAGCCAATTGCTGCCTTAGCTCTTAACACCCCTTTATATTATAACACTCATCAGCCACTCTACCAAAGAACCCCCACTATGACAAACTTTTTTTTCTAAAAGGAAATATATAGATTTATAAAATTCCTGCTATTACATTTATTAATTACAGTAAATTTTAAAGACATAAAAATTGTGGTAGTATTTTAGAAGTGAACACAGGTCAACACCATAATGCTGCCTTGGCTCATGTGAACCTATGCTATCCTATAATAGTGCAGTGCTGTGAATGCTATGCATGCGATTCTTAAATACAGTGATTTGGATGATGAATCCAGCTGAAGGCATTTTTACTGTTTCTGTAATAATAGCAGGTCTGAATCCTCCTGTCTAGTGTTGTGCATTTCTTATTAGTTTTTCTTTGTATTTGGAAGACATTTGTTTTCCAGTTGATAGCTCACTTCTGCTTTCACACTCTTTCATTATTCTTATACAACTGAGAAAAAGTATTTTAGAAGAAGAATAGCTAATATGAGGAAACACTGATGAAGGGAACTGTTAACAATATAGTGGATGTATCTTGGGAGGAGTCTAATGGATATGGGGCACTCCTGTGGGGAAAGGAACTGTAGCAAGAGGTTAGGAATCCTTTGGAGGAGAAAGGGTTTGAGGAAACATTCACACTGATGTTTTTTATCTCATGCTTGCACAGAAAATGCCATAGTAAACGACTGTCTAGTCCTACGTGCCTGCTGGAAGAGACGGTTTCCGATATTGCTGTCAAAGAGGCAGCCCAGCAGAAGAGACCTGTCTCTTTCCCAAGCTGCCATTCAGAAGAAGGAAAGAGACAGAACAGCTTGCCTGATGAAGAGGCACCTGTAGCTGAAGAGGCTGGTCTGAAGGCATCTCCTCTTCCAGCAGATGATTATGAAAATATTTTGTCTGCTGTGGATGGCAGGGACAGCAAGTTACAGAGTGGAAATGAGACTTTGCCACATCTGGAAGCAAGGTCACTGAGCCATCCAGAGCAAACTGAAAGTCAGGCTGTGCAGCCAGTGTCCCAGGAGGATCAAGGTTTGGAGGGGACTGAAACAGTGGCAAGGGAAGACTTCATCTTCTTGGAGGTAAATACTACCCTGAATATTTCTGAGATGTCCCTCTGACTCTTGTGACACTTCTGCTTCTTTCAACCAGGCATGGTCACAGAGCTAGGAAAATTTACTCTTTGGACTCCAGTTCCCAGAATCCCACAGCCGACATGACCACTGGCCCCTGAGAGTGCTTTTAATCCTGTACAGCCATACTGAAATTTGAAAGGTTTCTGTTATATTTAAATTCATTGCTGTCTCTTTTGAGATAAAGGGCTGTTGGACAGACTTTTGTTTGACAATATCCTTTTGCCATCTACAGGGATGCCTCTACCCTTGTTTATTTGTCCCCGGCATGCTGAGTTTTGGCCATTGATTGCAGGCTTTCTGGGGGCATCAGAGGTGTTGGAGGTGTGTTGCATTGTCACTCTAATTTCTTCATTCCCCTCTTTTATATATGTATTCAGGATACGGAGGTTCTTGACAGCACTGCATACCGTGATCGTGCTAATTTGGGCCGTAAGCGGGGTCATCGGGCACCAGCCATCCGGTCTGGAGGTGCTCTTTCAGAGAGTGACAGAAACAGCTGGATGTTCAAAGATTCCACAGGTAAGATGAATTGTTGAAAGCTGGGCCTGGCTGTGGTTTGCATGTGACCTTTTTCAGTATATTATTGACAACTTTTTCCTTGAATGGGGTGTGTTGTTTGTATGTGCCCTGCTTGGTTAGCTTTATACAACAGAAAGCTCTGAGTAACTTAGATTCCATTCACAGCCAGCCAACTCTAGTAATACATACATACTTCAATAAAGTTCTGTTCTGTTTCTGCTGTGCTATCAGTGTGCATGGTGTTTTACAGAATAAAACAGGAAAGATTCCTGCCTGAACAAGCTTACAGTCTGAAACTAGATTGTGGGCAAAACCAGAGGATGGGAAATGGAAGTGGTGACAGGAATAAAAGAGAGGTGCAGTTTGTTTCAGTCCATGTTTTAGGCTTAGCTCCAACCTTCAGCAGATGGTACAGACTATGCTGAAGATAACTGGCAAGATGCTTCCAAGTTGCTTGTCTTTACTGTGTTCTACTGTGCTTCAGAATGTGGTTTAGTTTTTGTCCTTCAGATGTAGCATGAATTGGAGTATGTCAAAAAGCATTAGCCTAAGAGGTTCTCCTGTGTTGTTTATGCTGCCACTTGTCTCTTCTTAGAGCCTCAAACAGCTTCTGCAGCCTCAGATGAAGAAGTTCATGAGGAGCCAAAGAGCAGGAAGTCACGGAATTCTCCATTGTCCAAGGGAGTAAAAGTGCCCCTCTTCCCAGGCCTCAGCCCTTCGGCACTGAAGGTAGAATCTTGTGGGGGTGCATCAGCGTGAAGAATCATACAATAAGAACAAATATTAGGGTGGGTTTGAAGATTGGTTACTGGAAATCAGAATGTTCAAGGTCACATTTCTAGGCTGAAATCAGAGTAGTGATTTGGGAAAGGGCAGTTTTGGAAAGGTGAAGATTATGCTCCTGACCTTGTCAGGAGGTATTTTGCTAGGTGCCTGCTTGTAATCTTCTTGTGCTTTACCCTAGGCCAAGTTGCGTGGGCGAAATCGTTCCTCTGAGGAAGGTGATCCACAAAGTGAGGCCAAAGAGGCCCCTGTACAGCGCTCTAAATCATGCAAGATTGCCAACAGTGGGAAGCCTCTGGTGCTGCCACCCAAGCCAGAGAAATCCTCAGGGTAGGTGTGTGGTGGTAGTGGTGGAGGAGAGATTGTAAAACTGCTTGTGGTGTTATATCTGTGATTGCTAGAGCTGATACAGAAAAAGGGTGTGATGTGACTCTTTTAACAATTATAGCAAGAGAAAGGGAGCACTCAGCACTAATAGAAAGATTAAAACCATTTATACCTGTAATGATCTCCATTCTCTTGACATCATTGCTTATAGCCAATATGGTATCACCTGTTCACAAGAGAAGAGTATTATCATACTTCTGACGAATACCACTTGCAGAAGAACAAAAAATCTTTTTGGTAGATACCTTCAGGAGAATAATCTTTGAAAACAGCCCAGGGAGAGTGTGTTCAGTGGGAAGAAAAGTTGATTGATCAGGGGGAATGAAAAATGGGAGATGGAGTGAGCAGAATCTTGAACATTCTGTTGCCTATCCCACTGGTCCATTCCCAAAGGCATTGCAGCACTGTTGTTGGTCCATTTTGGGTGTCTGAACACCATTTCTCCATTTCAATCAGAGGAGGACAGCCCATGGCTCTCCAGATGTTTTTGGACTGCAATTCCTATGACCCCCTCAGCAGCATAACCAGGGTTGAAGGATGATGAGAGTTGCAGTCCAACAACATCTGGAAGACCACAGTTGTCCTCCCATCCCCTTAACAGTGCATAGTCATTCTTAGTTGGTGGCATGACTTGTCTTCTTAATGCTGATACTGAGTGAGACTCTCTTATGGCACTTAGTTATAATACATGAGTGAGTGGTTAATGTCTAACCTGTTGAAGCTGGGATGGGGAGTTGCAGCACTCAGTCTGATTTCCTGTAAGCGCTATGTAGAGAGAGCAAGTGCTGTGCAGTGCTATAAAATCTGTTGATTCTTGGGTCTGGGTGTGCCTCAAATTGAATTTTCCTGAGGATCAATAGACCTTCCTAAAAATGGCTCCCATTCTTGTATTAAAAGAAAAAGTATTCAGTGGGGTTAACAGTGAATCAACCTGCTGCAATCTTTCTTTTAAAAATATGCATAAACCTTTAATTATCTGATCCAACTGTGGACCTCCCAAAATGATGTTATGACCATTGTGGGGTAAAGTTACCTTCCTGGATCACAACTTCTAGTATCTCTCAGTGACCATGCTGGCTGAGGGATTCTGGCTGAGGAATCCAAAATAATGACTGGAATGATGAAACTAGATGTACTCTTAACTTTTAGACTTGTTTCTTCCTGTATGAACTTGCTCAGCTCTTCTGCATTCCTTTGCTGTCAAAAGTACAGCAAGTAGGCATGCTGGTGGGAAGGCAGGGGCTTCTCTGTTATGGTGCCCAGATTATAGGAGAACCTGCCTGGAGAATGCAGATATACTTGGCTTTCTTGCTTCCTGCCTTTCAGTGTGGGTAATAAAGACTGTTTTAATCTGCAAGTCTTTCACTTAAGTTGTTGTTATTATTGCAAGACTTTAACTGATGCTTTCAACTGTTTCGTTAATGGGGTTATATTTATGACTAGTATTTTATAACTGTAGCTATGGTTTTAATATAAACCATCTTAATATGTTTAAGCAAGCAGTGGAAGGATGGTAATAACTGAAACAAACCAACAACAACAACAACATGCCTTGTTTGGGGCAATGCTTGTTACTGATGTTTGGTGACATGTAGATTCCCTGTGTGTTGATTCCCTGAGATGTGTTGATTCTCTGCCTGCCACCAAGGGGATGCATCAGACTTAGAGAGTGAATGGAATTAGCAGTGTAACACCCTCTATGACAGAGCGTTCCAAACTTTTCATGTTACTGACAGACTTTTTAGACATGCATCCTTTCACGACACAGTAATTCAGTTTTACTAGCAACCAGAGGTTAAACTAACCTCTTATAAGAGATCTAGAAACATACATAAATTGTAATAATGAAAGGTATGGGGACACAACGTATCTCATGAAAACCTTTCATTTATTTTTAAAATATAATAACATACATTTCCAAGATTGTAGGTGACACACCTACACACTTCAGGTGACACACTAACATGTCATGGCACACCCTTTAGAAAGCCCTGCTCTATGATCTTGTTTCTTGTACATTATTCTTTTGCCTGTCAAGTGGTGATGGGGGAAGAGTTTGGAAGAATGTGTGATGGCATGTCAGTGTAAATCAGTACATAAACTATTTATATTAGAACCGCAAGGGAAATTAGTATAAACACATACTTGATTCTGGGTTCACGTTTATCCTTGGAAAGTGGGTAATTCTCTTTTCTGCACACCTCAGTACCATCTTATTTGCTTTTTAACCATTTCCTGACTCTCCAGGTCGGAAACATCCTCACCCAATTGGCTGCAAGTTCTGAAGCTAAAAAAGAAGAAATAATAAAACAAACATTCAGGCAAGTCATGTGGAATCACTGTTGCTTGCTTAGTACACTGCACAGAGCAAACATAGTCTTTCGGTTCTGTAGGTACAGGAAATTGTGATCAGTATTCCCATAGGAAACAAAAAAAGTCTTATCTTTTAGGTGTCAAGCAATAAGGCCTCTGTATTTATTAGTGGTTGAGAAATCTTTTGTCCCCTCTGACCATTTGTGAGTATGAGGTGTACAGGGTTAGTTCCTGTGCTGTCACGGGTTGATCTGAGCTCTGTATTGTCAGAATTATGTTTCCAGTCCAACAACTGAGTCACAAGTTCTTGTCAAATCTTAGCACTGGCTAAAATACAGTTCCTGGATTTAGGTTTGTGGAATCAACCTTTCCACCTCCACCTCTTAGTTAGGATGCAGTTCTCTCAGTATCACAGGAAGTTCTGATCTTTTTTAGGGCAAGGTTGTAGTTAAGGTGATGGGGAAGAGTTGTGGATTTCCCCTTGCTTTTGGGCTTCAGCTCCAAGAACCCTCCCAAGTCCAACATCAGGGGGACCTTGTGCTACAGAAGCAAGACCAGCGCAAGTGTGCAGAGTCTGCACTGGTAAATTCTTTTATACCCACATTGCACAATGATGTATATGTTAGGCTTCCTACCTATGCATCATTTTGATATTCTTCAGGTTAATGAGGAATGTTCTTGTTTGACAGTTTAAATCTCCATAATGACTTGCAGTAAAAGGAGTCTACAGCTTTTGCCAACTGCCAGAAAACTCACATGACATAAGATTACAGATACAAGGCCAAAAGGGAATTCTTGTGTATGGATTCTTATGTGAATAGTTAAGCAAAAGAACTGTGATCTCATCAGTGAGGTACAAGACTGAAGAAGAGTGCTCATTACATAACTGTTTTGAGGAAGCGCTTTATTGGAATGGGGTGCAATTTGTGGACTGGAAAAATATGAGGAATGAAAATTACCTTTAGTCTCTTCTTGGTTGGTGTTTGTCTGCTGTTGGGCACTCCTGTACAAGATTTGTAATTTCTTTACATTTGGTCCATAGGTAACTGATATGATGCTAGTTTTGCAAATCATCTAATTCAATTACATAATAGAAGAAAGAGAGGGAGATTTTCTCTTTGGGAATCCTAGCTAAAAGAGGTCAGGATGGTGGTTGGGGATTGTCATGATGCTCAACTTTGCTGTTGAGACATCACACCCATTCAAATTTAGGGAACTAAACTTTAAAAACATTGTGCCAAAGTTGGACAATAATATGCAAGTATATAGGAAGGATCGTCCAATACTACAAAAAACAACCCTGCCAGTCTTTGTAATTCTTGTCATATTCTTTTTGTTTCAGATGTTGCTCTCCTGCTACTGGGGCCTTGACAGCAGATGTTCCAATGAGATCTTCATGGGTGGGAGGAGCGTTGTGGGTTTGGAGCCAGAGTCCCCATCTAACAACTTTGAGGGATGGTGGGGGGAGGGATTGGGAGGGGAGAGGGAGGATGAGGCACATTTATGCACTTTGTATCACATTCACTCACTCATGCATGTGGCGGTCAGATTCTCTCTGCTGCTATCTTGGCTGTTTCCTCCTCCTTTTATTTTCCTTCTTATACCACATACAGTTTTATAAAGTCTCTATTTTTTGTAATCAGTCAAGGAGCTTCATGCTGGCCCCTCTTTCACCCCAAGGTAGGGAGGGAAGACAAAGGGGTGAGGCTTCTGCTTCTCTCTGCTGCCATATAATGCATTTCAGACAAAAGAGGAATGGATTTTTCCCCCTCAGTCACTTGAAGCAAATAAAGGTTTTATGGTTATGGAAGCACTGTGGCTGTAGCGTGCTTGTGTGGGATCCTCTGATCTTTATCCAGAGCCAGGCCTTGTTACTTGGCAACAGGCTCCTTAGATGGGCAGACAGCAGTAGGGGTTATAATGAGATGCTGGTGAAGGAAGATCATGTTTTGCTTTTAAGTGGGAAAAACGGCATCGTCTTTCATACAGATTTTCTGTTCTTCAAACTGATTTTCATTTCTCTCTACTTTCTGAATGAATGTAACTATTGGAGTATATGATTTGATTTGCTAGCTGCTTTCATGAGTTGAGAGAATTTTAGGTTGTGAGGGGAGAATTGTGTCCCTTGGCAAATATGTTAAGGGTGCAAGTGTAGCTGCTGGGCTCTAAAAGTACATGCATTCACCGCATTTTCCCCATTTATCTAATATCGTGTTACCAAAGGCATTTTCAGGATATGGAACCTAATGTAGTTAAAATGGCACAATCTATTTGCAAAGGTGAGGTACCAGTACACTTTGGGGGACATGGAGGTTTGTATAAGTTCAAAGATATGTAAAATAAGGGGTCATGGAGGAACCTAAATGGGAGTTGATATTGGACTACTGACTGGGGAGCTGGAATGGAATTGACTAAGTGGGGATGGCTGGCAGAAACCTGGAATAGGAAAATAACACTGAAACATTCTTTACCACATCCTGCGTGTACACGTCTAATCTTCTTGAGGACTGAAGGTTGAGAAAACCCCTTTTGTTAATTTGAAGCAGAAGCTGGTTGTACATGGTGCTGGCCAGCTATGAAGACTTCTAATTGCCTGCTGCTTTATGGTATCAAGGACTGCACCCTCCCCATAGGAATTCTGAAGGATTTAAAGCAGGGCTGGGTAACCCTTTCTGGCCCCAGGGTTATATGCAGTGCCAGGTGGGACATCAGGGCTGTGTGTGTAGGTGCTTGAATATTCCACTCCCACTCCAGTTTCCCACTCCATTTAAATAGTAAATGGAATAGTAAATAGTAAATTAGTAAATGGAATTCCTAGAAGGAGAGTGAAGTTGAAACCCCTTTCCCTCAAGTAATCCACATCCAGATTGCTGTTTTTCCACTACTGTTAACAGCATGGAAAGAGCAATCCTGGTTGAGGTATGGGATGGGAGTGATATTAATGTTCCCCCATTGCAATTACGATCACCTGCAGGTTGAGTGGCTGAGGGTTGTCTTCTTTTTCTTTTTCTTTAAAATGTATATTTGCATACATCCTCATTCCTCCTTTTAACTAGCTTTCCAAGGCATCTCCTGAATGTGTATAATTAAAGTGTAAGTCATCCTGCAGCTCAAGATTTAATGCACCATAAGGCAAGCATCCTTAGAATGGAAATGCAGACCAGCTGACCTTCAAATGTAATTGTACGTGCCCAAACTCTTATTCCTCTATTGCAGCCATGGCTGCATATATCTACCCTTGAGGTTTAAATCAGCACTTCCTTCTGAAAGCTGCTGTGCCTTGTGGGACCTTGGTAGAATCTGCAGTGACTGAGATGAGGACAGAGAAGAAATCATTCTTGCCTGCATGATAGATGTAAGCAGTTTTCTGCAGTCACAAATAAAAGGAGGATAGCAGCGTAAGTAAGTGATTTCTGCTGGGCATAGGATTTAGTCATTCCCTGATGTATGGATGCATGATTTGTTCATGTATTCTTGCAATTCTATTTGAATGTTCCTAACTTGATGTTACTTTCAGAAGCTGCCATTTCACCTTTGATTGAGGGTTTGCCCGAAGCAATGCTTTGCAGCCACCAGAGGCCACTGTGGCACTTGCTAAATTAGCAAGCCAACAAATCTTGTTATGCTGCATTTAGATACTGCAGCAAACAGGAGAAGCAAAGTTTGTAGGAAGTGGAGAGAATAAAAACATCTCTACCATAGAAGAAGATGACAAAGATGAATCCCATCAGCCAATGCTTCTGGTCTTAAATTGAAAGTTTCCACCAACAATGATTTTTTTTGTCAATGTAAAGTTGCATAGTTCTATCATAGGATCCATGGAAGTTGCCTCATTCTAACTCATCTTACTTACCCATCTAGCCTAGTATTGTTGGCACAAACTGGCAATGGTTGTTCAGGGTTTCAGACAGGAGTTTTTCCTTTCTGGAGATGGGATAAACAGATAGGATGTTCTGTAGGCAAAGCGTGTGCTGTGTCACTGAGCTATTGTATATCCATGTTCCCATTTGAAACTTCATGATGAAAACACTGTACTTTGGTTTCTAGTGTAAAATAGTGACAAATCCCAATATTACACTAAGTACTGATTGTCTGGGGGTACGGGGAACTTGTAACCCTCCACACAATTACTGTGAACCTCAGTGATCATTTCTATTGAGGATGATGGGAGTTGTAATACAACTTGCATAACAGTAAGTTTCCCACCTTACTGTACCAAATGAGAGCACTGTAGAGAATATGGGTAATTTCAGAATCAATTTTTAATTCCAAAAATTATTTTGGGGAACATTTCAAATGGCTGTGTCTCATTTAAATTTGTTTGCCATAATTTTAATATATATATCCTATATAAAAAGGAAAAGAGAACATAAGGCCTCTTTTCTAATATTCTTATTTATAAAGATTTCAGGCAAACCACTGTGTTGATGCTTTGGTTAGTAAAATGTTAATAATCATTATGTCTCAGTGTTCTAGTATTGCCTCAATCTAAAAGTTTGAAAACAGTGGTTTTCAAAAATCTCCATGGGTTAGTTTTCCACCCCATTACCTTTTCAAGAAATGTGGGTAAACCAAAGTAAGACTGCATTTTGCATACCACTTAGATGTCTAATTATAATTTTAGATCTAATACAGACAGTGTGTTTCCCCATGATATTTTTAGCATAAAGTGATTTTTCATTTACTGAAATATTTGTATGATGTCATTAAAAATAATAGGCATTTTTAAAGTTGGTTAAACACTCATGGAGAAATGTCTTTAAGATGGCATGTTCAGATAAATTGTCCTTTATCCACAAAGCTGTGAGATGTGTACACAACACGAAGTGCTATCCTCTACTGTTAAGTATGGCCAGTGAACTAATTCCAGCTATAGCTACAAAACAATGAGAATTAGGTAAGGTCACTTCCCTAATCTGGTGCACTGTCAAATGTTTGACCTCCAACCTAATCCTCATGGTACATCATTTGTGGTGGGGATTGTAGTCCAGCACATCTGGAGGGGAACAGATTGGGGAAGGCTTATCACAGTAGGAGTAGGCACAACTGGTCTGAGAACACCTTAACAGAATGCTTAAATCTTTGGCATTTTTTGAAAGATGGGTAGAAGTAATAATAACCCCTCTATTCTGCTTTGTTCAGACCTCACCTCAAATACTGTATCTGGTGCTGGGCACCACAGTTTAAGGATATTGATGAGCTGGAATGTGTTCTGAGGAGAGTGATCAAGATTGTAAGAGATCTAGAAACCAGACTACAAGGATAGCTTAGGAGACTGGCTGTGTTTAACTTGGAGAAGGGAAGATTGAGAGGTGACATGATAACCCTATTTAAATACCTGATGGGTGCCATGTAGATGGTGGAGTGAGCTTGTTTTCTGTTGCTCCACAGACTAGAACAAGAACCAATGGATTCTAATTACAAGAAAAAAGATTCCACCTAAACATTAAGAAGAACTTGTTGTGTGTTTTCAAATCGTTTCCTACTTACAGCAACCCTAAGGAGAACCTATCACAAGGTTTTCTGGGGCTGAGAGTGTGTGATGTGCCCAAGGTCACCCAGTGGATTTCCATGGCTGAGTGGGGAATGGAACCCTTGTCTTCAGAGTCTTAGTTGAACGTTCAAACCACTACACCACACTGGAGAACTACTTGACAGGTAACACTGTTCAGCAGTGGATAGACTGTCTCAGAGAGTCTTGGACTCTCCCTCTTTGGAGGACTTTAAACAGGTCAGATGGCCATCTTTGAGAGTCCTTTAGTTGTATATTCCTGCATAGTAGGAGGTTGGACTAGATGGCTCTTGCAAGGACCTTCCAGTTTTAAGACTTGGCTATAAAGATCAATGGGATCCAGTTTTCAGGCAGGCATGCCCAAAATCAGGTCAGCTGTTTGAAACTTTACTATGCCGTTAAGCAAGCTACATAAATCTGGGAAGCAAAACAGAGATGTGGGCCTACTTCTTTACCACAGCCAAACTTGAGCTTTGAGCCTTCCTGCTACTATTGGGGTCTGCCAGAAGCCCACAATGCTACTTAATTGCACCAGTGCTGCAAGTGTGGCATACTTGAATGGATGCAATGATGTTGGTGGATGGGAAAGATACTTTTTGGAGGACTTCTAACAGCATCTGAGGTTCTGATCTGTGGCTTAATTTACAAGAGGTGATTAATTTTCTCTTAGAATTCTGAACTGACAAGAAGGATTTGGGAAAGGCTCAAACGCATGTGAAGTATGTGCTAGCAAGGATATTACAAAGACATTTGTACACCAGATGTGGAGTGATTTGAAACTCAACAAGGGTCTGAAGTAGCAGCCTCCTAAATCCCTCCAAGGTTTTATTGTGGTGCCAGTTTTTCTAGATGCCACTAACTGCTTTAAAAGTATCTCCAGTTACTACTTCCTGCCCTCCTGGGGTTTAGGGTGGTCATATATTCCATATTAGAGAATACAGACTTCTGTTTAAAGGTGCCTTCTGTGTGAAGGGCTATGCAGTCCAAGTGCAGCTTCAAGGTAAAGAAATACCAGAAAGGAGAACAGGGGCTTTGAAGTCATCCAAAATGCAATTAGCACCTGAATAGCACAAGTTCCTGCGCTACATTTCATTCAGGATTTCTGAGTGAGTGCCGCTTACACTCTATAGTTCATGGTTATAGAGGCAATGTTTGTAAGCATGATGTACTGAGATCAGGGGTGGGCAAAATCTGCCCCTGTAGAAGCTGATGAACTGCAACTGTCAGTTTTCCTCACCATTGGCTATGGTGGCTGGGGCTGATAGGAGTTGTGGTTGATCTGGAGGGACCACTAGCCTTTGAAGTTACTTGCAACACAAGTCTTATCACTGGAAAATATGTGTGAATTGACTTTTTATTTTATTTTACAAAGATAGCCATAGATTTATTTTATATTTATATCCTGTTCTTTTGTTTTCCACAGGGCATGTATAGCACCTTCAGGGCATAAGAAATACATATCTTATGCCCACAGGGCCTTTTTATTAGTGGCCCCTAGACTGTGGAATGCTCTGCCAAAAGAGTTTCAACAGTAGAATATGCTGTCTGAATTTTAAAAAGTTCTAAAGACCTATCTCTTCAGGGAGGCCTACCAAGTCAGTTTTTAACTATGAATTTTAAAGTAGTGCATTTTAAATGGTTTTATGTGTTTTAACTCATTTTTCATTTATGATGTACCCCACCTCCAGCCATGGGGAAAGGTGAGTAAGAAGGAATGATGACAATGATAATAAGTAATATACACATACCTGTTTTAAAAATACTAGTTAAATAACCTAAAAGCCAAATCAATGATATAGCTGTAGTTTGTGATTGAGTGGCCACTTATATCTGGCTTGAAAAAGCCACACATTTCATCATACAGTATTTGCATTATGTATAGAAATGACCACCCTTGAGAGGTAGTGTGGGTTAGTGGTTGAGTGCTGGATGAGGATTCCAGGAGAGCTGCGTTCAAATCCATGGCTGGGCCATGGAAGCTCCCTGGCTGACTCTGGGCAAGTCTGGCTCTTTCAGAGCCTTAACACACCATACCTTCATACCGTGTTGTTCTGTTGGAATCCCAGTATTACATTGCATTACATTGTCATTGCCTAGTCCTTTCCCCTGGCCCACACCTCATGATTGTTATGGAGGTTATTGGGCAGGGATCTCCTTGGGAGTAGTTGAAGGCGGGACAACCTGGGAGCGCTCACACCACACCCACTACCACGGAAGGAAGCGCTGCGAGGAAACTGCACTCCCACAGCTAACTGGATTGTTGCGGGAAAGGGGGTCATTAGTGGATTATTTACAGCATGAAAGAAAGCACATTTCAAATGGATTGCAGCACAATAGCTGCTAGTGAGCAATGTCGTCCTGCAATAGGACTGATCCTGAATAAAGCATTGCTCTGGTCGTGTGACACCTTGGTGTGATAAGGCCCTCAGTCTCAGAGGAAGACAACTGCTAATCCCCTCTGAATAAATCTTGCTGAGAAAACCTTATGATAGTGTTGTCCTAGGGTTATCATAAGTTGGAAATGACTTAAAGGCACAAAGCAACAACACTGTCTCTAAACATACCTCCAATGCTAAGCAGGGCTGGATCTAGGTAGTGCTTGGATGGGAGACCACCAGGGAATAATGGGGGTGTCCAGGTAGGGCCATAAAGGAATCCTACATGAAACTCTGGAAAGTCATTGCTGCCAGTCAGAGTTGACAATACTGGCTAAATGGACCAGTGGTTTGACAAGAGGTTTCCCGTGTTTTTAATCCACATTTTTTTTAAATCGGCCAGACTACAAGAAAGCAAGTAGTTATTTATAGGTCTAATCAGTTTAAAGGAAATTTAGCAACAAGCCTTCCCTTCAAGTTGTACTTAAGCTGTGGGCATGTGATACTTTTCTATGATGGAGACCATTTTACATAAGACCTACGAAAATGCAGTGACTCCAGCCCCCACACACATTTCTACTACAATTGTTATGTAGACTGATGGTGTTGTAGTGGCATGTCACAAATCATTAATGGTTACTGTGCACAAGACAGCTGGTGACAACCAGCAGGCTTTTGTCTGCCCCTGCCCTGTGTCAGAATGTGCCCTTTTTGTTTTAGCCTTTAAAATGATTTAGAGGTTGCACAGTAGGAAGCCAGTGAGGAGGGTGGGCTAAAAATTGTGAAGTAGGAATGTCTTTTAAAAGATCCAGTTGCCTTTCCTTTTCTGGGGGCTGCACACATACCTCCTCACCTATGCTGGGGCGTGTGTGTGTGTCCAGTATGCTGTCCACCACCACAATGCAAAGTAAAGGAATTGCAAGATCTGGTGCTGCAGTGACCTGTAGGAAATCTCACAATGAACAAAATGTGGTTGGGACATGATCTGTTAACTTGTACTGAAAAGCTGTAGTGCACCATCATTGACCTCTGGGTAGAAGGAGATACAAGTTACCTTGCCTTTCTCTCTTTCTTATGAGTTGTCTTACATCTAAACAAGGATTCTCTGTTGTTCACATCCCCTCATTGTTACAGAGAGACAAGCTATAAATATTTTTTACTGTATACTGGACACCCATTTCTTCCTTTCCTGCCTTCTCTTCCTGTCTCCATTCCACTTCCTCGCCCCTCCCTCCCCTCTTCCAGTCTCTCTGAGGCATTTCTCCCCTACAATTAGCATTTGCAACACTGACTTAAAAGTGACAGAAGTCAGAGATAAGGAAATGACTTTTCAAAGTAATGGGTTGCCATTGGAGTTTGAAGTCTCCAAAGTAGTTATCATTATAGTTACAGTTTCTAGTAAACTTACTTCCTTGTTTTTTTTATTAACAAAATTAACCATTTTAGTTAGCTTATTGTTGTTGTGCGCCTTCAGGTCATTTCCGACTTATGGCAACCTTCTCTAGTAACTTAACTTTCCTGTTTCTAACAGTAATTACAATAATTACCTTTATTTACTTAAACCCAGTTGTCACAAGATACTGGCCTGTGGCACACAATCCATTCTCTTCATCATCACCACAACAAAGCACAAGATGGGATCAGGAGCCAGGAATTGAACCATGTGATCTTTCTCCAGTTATTGAGGTTACACTGTCATAAGCATAAAATAAGTTTATCATTATGGATACTCCACAAAAGGAGTAACTTAGTCAAGCCTTGGTTATTGGGGAGAAAGCAATGAATTATATGTAACTAATCTCAAATACCATCTGGCAACTTGTTTGTAAGTAATTACTTCCAAGCTGTGACAGAAATAGGAGACTGCCATTGGATCAAGAACTCAATAGCTTTTCTATGAGTACCTCAGTGGAAAAGATCCTAACTCACTTTCAGGTGAACAGCAGGCCTGTCGTGTGAAGATCTCCCACTTTGCTTTATGCCATTCTATTCATTTGGGGACCGAAAAATCACCCTATTGCCTGATGGCACATTCTCCATCTGTCAGTTTTCAACAGGAAGGCCTCTCATCATGCAACTTAGGCTGGGAGTAATATTCCCCTCTTCACCTCATTCTCCAATACTCTTCATTCCCCCCCCCCGCCACCCTGCCTGGCCTTTCTCCCTGGCACTGCTTCAATCCTGCCTATCTGCCTTCTTTTTAAAGGAGCACCAGCTTTCTGTGACCAACATTGCTGTACAGAGGCTGGAAAAGCGGGGCACAAGGAAGGAGAAGAGGGTGAAAGGGAGAAGACAAAGTGGAAGGGAGGAAGGGGCAGCATTGAATGGGAAGGAAAAGGCAAAAGGAGAAGGAAGGTAGCACAACAAGGGATGAAATTCTGCAATAGTCTTTAGGGGATGGGGCAGCACAGTTTGTTCATCACTTGAGGTGGCTAAATGACAGGCCATCCAGAGAAGAGTGGGAAGGTAGCTAGAATGTGGGAGATCTTTTCCTTCCTCCTACCCATTTCACATGGCAAGAGAACCAGGGCCACTGCTGGCTCCTTCCCCTTTTCTGAAGGAAATATCCTTTGCACATTTTCAGGGCACTTCTCAGTACTGTGTTCCAATGTGATTTCTTCTCCCATAATATAATAGTTCTCTTCGCATCTGTTGGGAAGGAAATCCTGTTGAGCTGAATTAAGTTACTTCCCTGGTAAGTAAGCCTAAATGCCTTGAAGGCATCTGATCTTGGATGATAAGCAGGTTCAGGCCTAGTTAATACTTTGAAAGGAAACTGCCAGGGAAGACCAAGTGCTGTAGGCTATACTCAGAAGAAGGGAATAACATACCACCTCTGAATAAATCTTACCAAGAAATCCTAAGATAGGGTCATCATAAGTTAGAATCAAAAAAGGCACATAAGAAAAGCAGGCTGTACACTGCTGGGTCTTCAAATATGGTCCAGCCATAAAAGAATATGGTCACAGGACATCCATGCCACCCCCACAAAATACCCAGTCACACTGCAGCTCCATCCACAGGGCCTAGTCAAAAGTGCTTCATTCTCTTTGTGACATGATTGCTCGGTATGTAAAAAGCCTCAACAGTATGATGCAGTCCTAGAATAATAGCCTCATCTGAAACCATCTTGTTTGTTGCCATTCAGTTGAGTTCAATTTATAACAACACTGTGAATGAGTGTCCTATCTCAGTCCCAGTACAGCTGATAAAACAAACAAAACAAACTGAATAATTCCCAGCTTATTACTTACTTCTAGGCAGTAAGCTCAGAGTGATAAATAAAGTCCAGCAGGGTTCCAAGGCAAGGGAGTGTCCAAGGTCACTCCGGTTATTCATACAGGTATCCAGCAGGGTAGAAAGTCAGATAAGCTCTGACAACTCCTGGAGGGGAAGGGCGGCAGCTATATAGCTTTGAAGCCTAGCACAGCTGTGGCTTGATTTATTGTTGCCAGTTATAAATTCTGAGAGTGCGACACCAGCTCTCTCTTTGCTGTCTGCACTCTGCAAAGCTGGGTACAGGTAAGTGCTCTTCTATGCCTGAAGAGGCAAGACTGTCTTCTGGAGCTGGCACCACCCCATGTTCTGTTTGTGGCACTGTAACCTCTTGCTGTACAGCTAGTCCCGGTATGCCCTCTGTTTCAACCTCTGAGTCAGAGTCCATGTTCTGAAAGCAGGACATGACACTGGGAGACCTCCAGGTCACCCTGTTACCAACAGTTCTTGCAGACTCAGGGCTGTGGCCAAGGGCCTATCCACCTGTAATGCAATCTTCCTCTTTTTCTTATTGCCCCTACTTTATCAAGTATCACTATTTTTTCTAATGAGACTTGTCTTAACAATATGTCCAAAATATGACAATCTCTTTCCATCTGCTGTTCCCCAGTCCTAATGTCTAGCTTTCCTGCATTGAATTCTGGCTTCTTTAAAGAAAGAAATGGGAGGGGGGCTCCTATACCTGTTCCAATTTCTTCTCCCCCCCTTGTAAAAAAAAAGGTAGAATTCAGTCCAGGCAAGCTAGAAATTGGGATTGGGAAAGGGCAGATGGAGAGGTACTATTAACTCTTTCCTTTCAGGTCATTTTGCAGAATGTCTTGCCCAGTGATGTATTTAAGTCTTTTACTCCAAGTCTCAAGTCAAGTCTCAAGTCTCTACCTTCAAGTCTCAAGTCAAGTCTCAAGTCCTTGAAGATACTTTCAAGTCAAGCCTCAAGTCTGGAAGCCAATTTTATACCCTAACCAAAATTCCAGAATTATTGGATAGAGTGAAATAAATTTACTTTTAACAATTTAAGCAGAGTTGGCTCTCCACATTTGCAATTTTGCCATCTGCAGCTTTGGAAGTGGGGAATAAGATCCTATCCTACTCCCCATTATTGAAAATTCAAAAGCTTTAGAAGGAAGGATCCTTCTTCCTCAAGCCCGTTGCCTAACACGTTTGCTGTTCCCCTCTGAGAAACGCACCCTGCACTCTGGGGGTAAGTTTTAGAATGCTCTTCCAATATGGAGCAGGGACAGGCTGCTGAGCAGACCTCAAGTCTGCTTCAAGCTCATTGCCTAACATGTTTGCTGTTCCCCTCTAAGAAATGCGCCCACACTTTGGGCTTGAGACAAACTAGCATGTGACCAATAGGCAAAAAGATATGGAGGCATTGTTCAAAGTTGTAAGGTTTCTGGATGAACGTGTTATGTTACTGAACCAAAATATTCAAGTCTCAAGTCGAGTTGAGTCCGTGCATCGTTTATGGCTGAGTCAAGTCTGAGTCGAGTCACTGAAGTGACTTGAGTCTGAGTCTATCAATTCGAGTCTACATCACTGGTCCTGCCCATGCTACTTTTTCATCTGTTGAGGGTTGGAGAAAGGGGAAGATATGGGAATATCTTGCAAGATTGTCATCAAAATTCAACTCACTTATGGAAGCTGCTTTAAATATTCATAAAATCTATATAAATACTAAACATATTATTTTATTATTTACTGGGAGTTGTAAATGCTGGGATTTTTAAAGATGAATTGAAAGCAAAATGGGTCAGGAAAGATCTGTTGGAACATACAGAATATATGAAATGGTTGTGATTCAGTGAATTTCTCTAATTTTTTACATCTGTGCAAAAATGTTATTTGCTGATCAAATTGCGGTTCTACCTAGTGGTAGGGGTCATGTCCATCACAAGCTTGAATGAGTAACCTAGAGGTGAAAGATAATCTGTGGGAATCTCATTAAAATAATTTGTTTCTGATAAAAACATTGTAGTCAGGTCCCATCAGTAGCTCAAGTGTCAGACACATTTACTGACACATTTTAAAACTCTTTAAAAATAGGATGAGATTGTTAGCACTTGCTCAGCTTCCCTGTCAATCTCTTTAATTCTGAAGACATGCCTAGACCAGCCTGGGCTCTGCAATTTGGAGGAGACTAAGGCCTATTGGATTGGATGGAGTTAATCTAAAAAATGTTTGGAACATAATGTCCCTCTGTGCTTCTTTTTAATTTTAACACTGAAGACTATAAGTGATAGAACTTAACAGAGAAGATAATCTCTCTGTACAACTGTATCCAGGATTTCCAAGGTTAAAATGTGCACTTTGAACACTACTTGAAAAATACAATTAATAGAAGTAATGACTAAAAGGATGTAGTGATGGCCCCTTGCTTAGGTGACATTAAAAAGGGAGAAGATAGATAACGGAAGGTGAGGCTGTCAGTGGCCACTCCACCACCATGGTTACGTGTAACCTGGGTTCAGAGACACTTTGCCTCTGAGTACCAGTTGTTGAGAGTGGAAGAGATGACAAGGTACTTGTTGCCCTGATGTTCTGTATGTGGCTTTTCAAGACACAACTAACTTGACTGATAAGGAAAAGATAATGCAGAACTAGATTGGGGGTAGGGTTTCTTTCAGACTAATGGCCTAATTACACTTCATAGACATTCCTAGCAGGTACCAGATTCCAAGTTAGGAGTGAGGCACGACTGGGCCAAAGGGAAATGGGTGACACAAATGCCAGCATATTTTCATTTACATCTTCTACTGCTGGTAATTAAGCCTTGGGAGAGGCATTCCAACCTTTTAGAATGGGCAGCGGGGGGGGGCATAGAAGGTGGGAAGCCTTTAACAGGGGATCCCCCAAAAGACCAGATTCAGTTCCAGGACATAAGCTACCTCACCTTTGGACTAGATGAACTATTCGTTTGATCCAGTGCAGACACTTTGCATGACGCATATGATTGGCTTCTGTGAAGAAGTAACTTCCAGGCTAGCTATCCTAGTCTGCTGCAGGAGAACAACAACAACAGTGTTTACAAACTCATTATGATAGTTGTACAGAGAGGCTACAGCCCACTTCATCAGATATACAACAAAGCTGTTTATGTTGTAGGTCTGCTTCTTCTTCCAGAAGTCTTTGTATACATAAGGCTTTCAGTGAGTTGCCTGGTACAGTACAGTAGTGTCTTGTTGTTTCCAGGTCAGTGAGATGGTGACTCTTCTCTGGATTTTAGCATGAATCCATCAGTCCAAGGTCCTGAACCCTGTCCTCCAAATAGGCTAAGCACTTTGTATTGTTCCTTTAAAATTAGGACTAAAACCCAGGATAGAGTCACTGACCAACTGACAAGGGAGCCACCAGCTGCCATAGGCTTGGTGTTTAATTGTACATAAATGTGCATATGTGTACATACACATATGTATGCACATATTAATTTCAGTATTGAGAGCTGTATCACCTAAGCTGAATTTCCTACACTCTTAAATAGTCTGCACACAAAGATATATGTATTATTTTCACATGATAAATCACAGATATCAGTCCCACATCCTCCATAGAAATTCAAATGTGAATTCCTCTTCATTGGTTTTCAGCTTGATCTCTGGAGGAACCTGAGGATGAAATACAGCTTACTTTGTTGTGGTGTGCCTTCATGTTGTTTCTGACTTGGGGCGACCCTATCATGGGGTTTTCTGGAGCTGAGAGTGTGTGATACACCTAAAGTCACCCAGTGAGTTTCCATGGTCAAGTGGGGAAATGAACCCTGCTTTCCAGGGTTGTAGTCAAACACTCAAACTACTACACCATGCCTACCACTCCCAATTTTGCCCTGAAGTGTGCAGTTGCAGGGGACCTTTCTAAATTACACTCTTACTTCATGCAAGCAGCAGAGGGACCCATCTACTGAGTTTTATAATATGGATGATAGTATTTGGCTGAAACATTTAGGCTCAGTCATGAATTATATAGTCAGTTATATAGTCAGTCATGAATATGAACAAGTAACTTTGGGCCGGTCAATCTCTTAGTCTAACCTGCCTCATGGATTCGTTGTAAGGGTAAAATAGGGCAGATGATCCATGTATTTGAGCTCCTTGGAGAAAAATGGGATATAATAAACGAATATTGTTTGTTTTAATTAATTAATAAAATTAATTAATCAGTCAATGGCTAGCATAACATGTTATGGACCAGAAGACTCAGCATGAGCCAATGCCTAATTCAAATGTCACCTTGACCACACACTTACTTGGTGCACTTAGGTGAGTCAAAAAACATTCGTCTGTTGCCCATTCGAAACATGGGCCTCATAATATTGGTCTACACTGCAGGCTTGTTGAAAGGATTACTGATGTGTGTGTGAAATGTCTTGAACATTCAGAAGCATTGCAACATGTGACTACATAAGTTCTAATTGTACAACTCAGCACTTGAATTTCCCAGCTAACATTATCCATCACATCACCCCTCTTCTTTGATATAAGAAGGCAAAAAGAAGATCGGTTACCTCTTACTATTGAATGACTTAAAACCAATCCCTAACTTTTCTAATGGGAAAACTGCTGTCTTTCCCTTTACTTCTGTTTTTATTAAACAAGGAACTTGTGCATTTTGATTAAGTCTGGAAACAGATACAGATAAGTGCTTGATTTTTGAATTTCAAAAATGGAATCAAGCTTTCCTCCCAGCATCCCTTGGTGTTTCTTCAAGTCTGCATAGTACCTTGGAGTACCAAATCCACTGATACATCTTATAATACATCCAGTACATCTTATAGTCATGTAACTCCATTATAAGACTCGGAACAAGACAGACTATGGCTTTGATATTAAGCTAGCATTTCCTCCTCCTTCTCATTTACTGCTTCAAGGGACATACAACTTGATTAAGAGTTCTGGAGAACCTGAACTAAATTGTGATATTTTGTATGGTTATGATCCAAGTATGGCTGCAGGCAGAAGGGTCCAATCTGATGCTTAGCTGTCCACCGAATTAAATGTTTACTGCCTTTCCTTTTAAAGAGACATTGTGAAAACAAATGTGATTAGGGGTGGCTGGGCTGGGGATACCTAGATTCTATGCTCCCTCTGCTAGGACACTCACTTGGGCTGGTAATTCTGTTAGCCTAATCAGCCTTACAGGGTAGTTATAAGGATAAATGGGGGTGTGTGTATGCTCCCTCTGAGATCCTTGGAGGAAGGCAAATCATATTCAAGACAATGAGGACCTTCTAGGCACGCCTTAACCAATGGAGAAGTTCAACATTTCAGAGAGTAAGGCTTAGACTTGAATAGCCTAGTGGCTGATCTGTGATACTGATGGTATCACAGTGAACAAGGCCCTGGATTATAAACAAGGGAGCACAGATGACAGCCAGAACAGTTATCAGTATTTATCGAGCAGAACAGCATAACACAAAAAAGAGATAACTAGAGAATCAGATCAAACACCAAAGGCATACGTGGGCAGCCAGCAGCAAAGCCAATTTCTAGTCCAATAAGCCAGATATTTCTTGGGAAGGGAGATAAAACTCCATCAACAAATAGGTAGCCAGTAATGCTGCTGGAAAAGGTACTTCAAAGGAACTATTTTGATAGCTAGGAGGGTCTGGCCTTATCCAGCAGAGTTAGGGAGATCTGTTAAGGTCTGGATTCACCTACAGCAAGTTGCTCAGTATATACTTCATATAAAGTGACTTCTAAGCAATCCAGTTTAAAGAGTATAATGCTTCACACCATTAATTATTCTGTGGTTTTCTACAACTGGAGAATTCCCAAATTACATATATTTGTATAAATCTCATTCTAAGATTACCATTTAAAAATAGACATGCAGAGCATTTGTTTTGGTTTTTGACCTGCATGAAGATTCTGTCCCCTCTCTTCTGACCTTCTTCCTGAGGTGCTGGGAAAGAGTCCAAACAGCATGTGCAATTCCTCTCAGTTTGCCCCCAATCGTTCCAGTGCTTTTCCCACACCCTTTGGAAACCCTGTCCCAAAAAAATGAGCAGAGGATATTGAAAATCCAGATCACCCTTACATTAGCAAAACACACTTGCCCTTAAGTGCACCTAAATCATCGTTGGCCACTCTCTGTTTGCATGAACAAACACTGCTCAGAATGCACACACTGTTAACTGTATTACAACAGGGTGTCTCAGCAAGAGGGATTTAAGGCTGATGCTTTCTTGCTTTGAGAAATCTTTTGCTCAGGTCACAGTGATCCTGTAAGTGAGAGGGGCTTGTGATGAATCTAGCAGACCAACTGAGATAAGATCGATCAGGTTAACAAGGCATCTGGCAACTGTGGCACTGTGAATATCTGCCTGTCCCCATCACAAGCTGCTGGCTGGTCTTAAGCTGCATTCCTTTTCTGGCTCTGGGAGGCTTAGGGTGAGAGAGATATGTGTGGTGTGTTTGTAAGTGGGTGGATACCAGTAACAGATGGAGCTGCCCAGCACCACAGGGGGCAATTCATCCAATTCACATAAGGATGTTGAGTGAAAGCAAGGGGAGGGAGGGGAAAGGGGGCTGGGATGTACACATTTTAAAGACAACTCAAAAGGAAGGAACTGCTACCTCAAATTGTGTGGAGGGCGTGTGTGAATGTGTGTGAGAGATATGAGACAGAAGAAGGAAGGCGCTGGCCAGATCTGCCTAAGTCTTCGAAGAGGAGGACCAACAGGAGAGAGATAAATGAGCTGAGAGACTGGGAGAGTTTTCCTCCGGCAACAAAGAAGGAACTTTAACAAGGTGGCTCCAGATCAGTGAAGGATTATACCGGATCAGAAGAGAACATCTTCTTATTCCAGACCCATTCTCCTCTTCCTCCTCCTTGGGCAGACATGGAGTTTGGCAGTGATATTGACAACCAGTCAGCTACTGAGGAATGTGACTATGCTGAATGGAGTTCCTCAAAGATCCTGATTCCCTCCATCTACTTGCTAGTTTTCTTCCTAGGCACCACTGGCAATGGCTTGGTGCTGTGGACCATCTTCTGGAGAAGCCAGGAGAAACGACGATCTGCAGATACATTCATTGCCAATTTGGCAGTGGCTGACTTGACTTTTGTGGTTACCCTGCCACTCTGGGCTACCTATGTCATCCTGGACTATCACTGGTCCTTTGGCTCTTTTGCCTGCAAACTCAGCAGCTACCTGGTCTTTGTCAACATGTATGCCAGTGTCTTCTGCCTCACAGGCCTCAGCTTTGATCGCTACCTGGCCATTGTCCGCCCCATTGCAAATGCCAAACTGAGGTCAAAGGCTAGTGGACTTTTAGTGACAGTTATTCTCTGGGCCATGGCAGCCCTTCTGGCTTTGCCAGCTATGGTCTTCCGGAGTGCAGGAGCACTCGGTGTTGATGACAAAGTGACCTGTTTCATGGATTTCTCCAGCGTGGCAACCAATGAGACAGAGGCTGTCTGGGAAGCTGGGCTAGGCTTGTCCTCCACCCTTATGGGCTTCGTGGTTCCCTTTGCCATCATGCTGACCTGCTACTTCTTCATTGCCCGCACCATTGCTGGCCACTTCAGAAAGGAGCACAGTGAAGGACTGAAAAAGCGGAAGCGTCTGCTGACCATTATCATTGTCCTGGTGGCCACTTTTGCTGTATGTTGGCTGCCATTCCATCTGGTGAAAACTATTTATATGCTGATGGACTGGGAGGTGATGCCTTTATCCTGTGATGTCCATACCTTTCTTAGCAATCTGCACCCCTACTGCAGCTGCTTGGCTTATGTCAACAGCTGCCTCAACCCCTTCCTCTATGCCTTCTTTGATCCCCGCTTCCGACAGGCCTGCGCTGCTGTTCTCTGTTGTACCTCAAGGCATTTGGCAGGAGCTGCAGGAGACAAGTCAGCCAGTTACTCCTCTGGGCACAGCCAGAACCATCCGGGGAAAGGACTGGAACCGCAGCGGGAGAAAACTTGTCCCAAAACTCAGGAGACTCTGCTTCATGGGTAAAAACTGGATAACATCAAGCAGCGATAAAGGACTTTGGACATTACGAGAAACACTTTTGGTGCTTCAACCTACATTCCAACTCTTCTTTTTTAGCCTTTCTTGCAATATTTTCTCCATTTTTTAAAAACACCTGCATTATATTCTGTCTTTCTTCCCTTCCTTTTCCTTTCAGGGGGGGCAGGTGGCAAAATGAGAGCATAGTCCCTGCAAAAAATTCTGTCCCAGAAATGGAATTTATCTTCAGTCTCCAAATTTCTAGCACAGAAGAGAGTGAGACCTTGAAAACTGTTCACACTCAGAAATGTTATATTTCGTGTGCTTGCATTTCCTTGGTAACTCTGCCTGCCCCTTTCCTCTGGATGCCTAAACTCTGTTTCTGAATGCTTCATAGACAATTTAAGTTACTGCAATGCTAGAAATTTGAGGTGTGAAGGAAAATTTCATGGCGGTGAATTCATATTTGCAGTGATAATGCCTTCTTTTTGCCCTCACTGTAGCTGCAACCTGTGTGTATCCTGCTGAGCTATCCATTCTAACTTTGTCACTTGACCTCTTCTAATAACTAATATCCTACAGTGATGTAAAATAAGCTTCTTTAAAACAGATTCATGCGTTTTGTTTTGTAGCTAAAACCTCAAGTGTTTTCTATACTACAAAGTGTTCTGCTGTGATTGCCTTTTATCAGTTTGTTTGCCCAAGCTTAAGCTAAATCCTGAAATATTTAGTTAGATAGCATGTATCACATCCCATGAAATGGAAGATTTTAAAATCAGGCTTGGGGAACCCATGTCTATATGGATGTTCAGCTTCCATTGGTCTGACCAATATGGCCAAATGGCCGTGGATTCTGGAAGATATAGTTGAATAACATCTAGAAAGTTATATATACCTGGCTCTTAAATCAGATGGGCATAATCAAATCAGACAGAATTTGTCAGATCAGACAAAAACAATTTATCTTTACCTACCCTGTATAGATGATCAGTGGTGTTACAAAGCCAAAGCCAATAAAAAGTCAGGGCATTTACCAACCAACACACTTGGCTTCGTTTTATTTTGGTCAGTAGACACCTGCTGTCACTTGGCAACTCTCTATTGTTCTGTATTTTCTATGAGCAGAAATTCCATCAAAACTATGTACTTTTCATACCAAGCTCCAGAACAGGCACCGTGAACAGAATGCATTGCCCTGATAGAAGTTTATTTATCCCTACAGATGAGGTATGCCTCATGGGACACACTACAAACAAATACAAATTGTGCATTCCTTAGTTATTCTTTTCCCTCCTGCCCTGTTTCCTTTCTTTGAACCTTCTTCTGTTTGTCTTCTACTAGCAAAAATACTGTGAGTTCTTGAATGGATGGTTTAGCAGTAGTCTCTTTTTGTTTGTTCTTATGATATATGTTCCTGTTTTATGTTCCCTTCCCCTCAAATCACTGGGAGCTGGCTTCTCCCAGAATGTAATGGCATGTGTATAGCACCTCTGTTTTGTGGGTATCAGAAAGAGAAGCAGTAAACACCAACACACTTTCATTGGCAATAAGAATTTCCCCTTAAGGGTTTGGGAGGGTCAAAATTGCCACTTGGTTGTAAATTCTTTTTGTCTACTCATCAGTTTAAAGTACTATGCCAGGTAGGTAATTACTCTGAGTGCCATTATGGATTCTCTTTATTGGAAAAAATCTTAAGTATGGAAATGCTTCTTTGTAAATGTGTATTCTCTGTTCTTTTTAATCAACCCATCAAATACAACACTAGAAAAAATGTGTGAATTTCTTACCTTCTATATTTTTATAGTCAAATGGTTTTTTAAAAACTGCATTTAAAAAAATCCCCGGAACTTTTCTAAATAAAACTATTGCTGAAATTTCAAACATTTGGCAAATGGTGCAAACTGGGAAATCTTTTGAACAATTGAATATTCTTTCTTTCGTCTGAATAACAAATTGAAAAATGCAAATATTTTCTTATTTATCCTGTATCTATACCCCCATGAAATAGATTTCAATTACGCAGGGGAAAATAATTCATAATGTTGTTTCAAGTACTCAGATTTTAACCTGACCTAACCTAAATCTGTTTCCAGTCTACAAATATCCTGGGTCCTGGAATTCATCCTTTATCCTAACGTGCTACTGTGGAGCTATAGACATTGCTTATGAAATCTCTGTTACTGCTGTCCTTATTTTAAGGTGTGCGTATGTGTGTCAGTCTCCTTCACACAAACTGAAACCAAAACAAACAAGCAAACAAACAAACAACAACAAAAAACACTAATCAAGCAGTAAAAATTGCTGTGTACATAGCTTTTGCATCAGTTATACATTTAATGTATCCAAGTGGTGAAATTCCTCCTGTATTGTAGCTTTTTCTGGATTGGATAGATAGGAGGTTTGATGATGAAAACCACCTCATTGGACATCCAAGTGTTTTGGGGAGAAGGGTTCACTGAACCCTTCTCCCTGGCATCTTAGTTTCATACATGTAACTTATGCTTTTAGATGCAACATAGACTACGTAGGGATTGCCACTTGACTTTGCTGGAATGTACATAACCCTGAGGACTACCTTACTCCTTCTACTAAAGAACAACACAAAGCACATCATAGATAGAGTAGTGGGGTAGAATTCAGGAGTTATTACTTTCTGCAGCTGTTTAGTACTTCATTTATAGGAGTTCAGAAATGGGTGTGGACTTGGCCTAGATAAACTTGGCAGTTGAAGTGGAATGGCCCTGTACTCTTAAGAGAGAAAATACTGATTTCCAACCAGACTAGTTCCAGGAACGGGGGGGGGAGAAACTTTGAGCTGGAATGGGTTAATGTAGGACAAAAGGTAGGAGAAGAACTGCTGAAAAAGCCAGATGTACTCTATAGGTTTTTCTTCCAACTTCTCCAATGCCATATGCTTAGTTATAATGAAATAATAGGGACTCTTCCCAGTTTCAAACATTTTTTTTAAATGTAAGTGGTTTTTTTGGCTGGTTGTACTGTACGGCACTGCCCTTTTCCCCATTTGAGGTGTGGTTAAGCTAACATAAAACTCAGATAAAACTATATAGTTCATAGTGTAGCTATGGGGCGGTTGCGGGGGGGGGATGAGAGCATTGCCCTCCCAGCATGAACTTTCGCCTCCCCAAATGAAATTTTACTTCAGTCTCTAAGTTTCTAGCATTCTAGAGAGTAGGGCATTGGAAATAGTTCCCACCCTTGCTGTGTTTGCATTCCTTTGGTTACTTTGCCTGCCTCTTTTCTTTGGATGTTGATACTGTATCTCTAAATAGTCAATGTTTTAAGTTACTGCAGTGCTAGATAACTGTGGGCTGATAGAAAATTTATTTGTGGTGGCAGAATTATTACTTTTTTTGTGTATGGGGGAGGCAATGGCCTCATTTTGCCATCCTGATAGCACCACCCCTGGTGTGGCCTAGATTCACAGAGTTGGAAGAGACCACAACGGCCATTGAATCCAACCCCCTGCCATGCAGGAACACACACTCAAAGCACCCCTGGCAAATGGCCATCCAGCCTCTGTTTAAAAACTTCCAAAGAAAGTGACTCCATCAAACTTTGAGGCAGCATATTCCATTGTTGAATGGCTCTTACCATCAGGAAGTTCTTCCTGAAGCTTAAGTAAAATCTCTTCTCCTGTAGTTTGAATCTATTGCTCCATGTCCTAGTCTCTGGAGCAGCAGACAACAAGGTTTTTCCATTTTCAGCATGACATCTCTTCAAATGTTTAAACATGGCTATCATGCCACCTCTTAACCGTCTTTTCATCAGACTAAACATACCTAGTTCCCTAAGCCACTTCTGATAGGGAATGGTTTCTAGACCCTTCACCATTTTGGTCACCCTTCTCTGGACATGTTCCAGCTTGTCAATATCCTTCTTGAACTGTGGTGCCCAGAACTGGACACAGTATTCCAAATGATGTCTATCCAAAGCAGAATAGAATGGTATTATTACTTCCCTTGATCTCAGCACTATATTTCTATTGAAGCAGCCCAGAACTTCATTGGCTTTTTTTTAGCAGCTGCATCACACTGTTGAGTCATGTTCAGCTTGTGGGCCGCTAAGACTTCTATGTCCCTTTCACACATACTGTTTTTAAGCCAGGTGTCACCCATCCTATATCTGTGCATTTCATTCTTTCTTCCTAAGGGTAACGCCCTACATTTCTCCCTGTTAAAATTAATTTTGTTAGTTTGGCCCAGCTCTCTAATCTGTCAAGATCATTTTGAATTCTGATCCTGTCCTCTGGAGTATTAGCTACCTCCTAATTTGGTGTCATCTGCAAATTTGATGATCATGCCCTCTATTCCATCATCCAAGTCATGACATCCAAGACCTGAATAAGCTAAACCAATTGTTCTGTGAAAGACAGGAGCTGCCTTACATCTTTGCTCCATCTAACTTAGTAGTGTCAACTCAGCCTGGTAGTAACTGGTTTAGGACAGAGGTCTTTCCAAAAACTAAGCGGAGTTGCCAGGAACTGAACCCAAGATTTCTTGCACACAAAGCATGTGATTTGCTCCTGCAACATTTCCCTAGCCTCTGAAGTGGGACAAATGGGGACTGACTGTTTGAGTGGTTAAGAGACGGAAGGGCAATGAACTTATACCTCAAATGGAAAAGGCTGTGGGCCTCAAATTTTATCTTCTGCCAGAAATAGAAACGTATACTGGGTGTGTGAGAGAGATGCAGGAGCCAGATCACAGTAACACACTGTCATTAACACAACAATCTGAACCAATCTCAGAAGTCTCAGTCTGTTGGTGACCAGAAAGTGAGGATCACAATTTTTTACAGTGGAATAGTGGCTACCATTTTGGCCTGATGGGTTGTTTTTTTGTCTATAACGTAAAACTTGGTTAATCATGTTCTGTTGAATGATGAAGTGGGCTGTTGTTCACAAAAGCTTATGCCAAAACAGACAGACAGACAGACAGACAGACAGACAGACAGACAGACAGTGTTTCAGGTGTCCATGACTTTTTGTTGTTTTTGTTGCTGCAGCACAACATGGCTGTTCTGTACCCACTAAGCCATCCAGATTATTTTGGGTAAACTTTCAAAAACTATCCTGGGAAAATGTTAATGTAGTACTGAAAACCCTTGGATGCGTATGTGCATCTGAGCAGAACTCAAAGTTTAAGAAGGTACATCAAAGATGTAAATCTGGGCTGAAGGGAGAGGCAAACTGGAAAGGCGGAATGGGCAAGGAGTTCAGATATAAAGATACCTACCTACCTACCTATATATGATAGATAGATAGATAGATAGATAGATAGATAGATAGATAGATAGATGCACATATAAAACACCAGAAGTAAATCTAAAGATGTGGTTCATGCTAAGATATTTGTTTCCTTTTGGGGATTACCAGGAGATTATTCAGACAGATACGTTTCTTTTCTTTTTACAAGGAAGGCACCTGAGAAATTTCCCAATGGGACTCCAATATTTGCAATGAGGCTGTGCACTTATATGTTTGCCTCTAACTCCCAAGAAATCTCAGTTTGTGGTTTATTTCTGATGGCTCTTGTTTTGAAGAAAAGGCATAATTTCGGGGAAGGAAGAGCTTTCCTGATTTCTCAAAGCTTTGCTAAAATGCACTGAATATTTTAACACATATTTAAGGAGTGAGAGATGTGTTCATTAACATGTTAGTTTAAAATAGTTTTTGTAGTTTAAAATATAAAAAGAGTTTGTGCTTTCTGGATTGGAGGAAAAAACATCTTCTCAAAATTTCTTCAGGGAGCATGCCAGTAGATCCCATGAAGAAGAACCCTACTCATTTGACAAGCTCATTACTGCATTGAGGTGACTGGATGACTGACATAAGTAAACATCGTGTACACTAAAGTTCTCCCTGCTTCTGTGAGGCAGCTCTTCACAATCATATTTTGCATTCATGCAGGGAATATTATCCTGACATCCTCTGTGCCTTGAGGGCTTCAGTGTGGCAACACATCTCCTCTCCTTCACATAGATGATAGGGAAAGTGTCAGAATTCATAGGGAACAGGCAAGTTAGCCCATTTCCTGTGTTCAGCACATAGATGTAGCTGTGGAAAAGAGTCTACACTTTTCCATGGATGCTGACCATGCTACTAATAGCATGGTGGTAGCAGCACCATATATGGACCACCACAGCAGCTTCATGGACGTTTAGAAAGAGTGTAAGTATCACCTCCTTTGCTATCCAGAACTGAAAGCATGCAGTTCTTCCATTCCTACCTGGCATGTACAAAGTTAATCAGGGATACTCTTGACAACAACCTCAACTGATATTGGCTTGCATCTATGAAATAGCTATCTCAGGTCAACCACTGAAGACAAACATTTCCTACCACTTGAAGAAATACAGTGTTTTTCTGAGGGGGTTGTTATCTTGGCTTATTTAGCTATTACTCATCTAATATCAAGTATGGGTGTACTGTAAACTGGACTTCAGAATTCCTCTGCTGATCCATCTGTTTGTTCTCCCCCTACAAATCCACCTAACTGCTATAGGTCCCCTCAGCAAAGCAAATAGCTTGGCAGTGGTGTGTGTGTGAGGCTAGACAAAGGGAAAGGAGGGACATGGTACGAGCCAGTAGTGGAGCCCAGAGGACTATATAACCTCCCTTTGCCTCTCTGCCTCCAACCTTCTTTGTTTTTCCGGAGCATGCCCTCCTACCTTCACTTTACAGTGTGGACCTTGCTGGTTGCATTTGGGTAGAATAAGATTTCCCCTCCTGCCTGTCAAATCCCCCCCCTCAATTTTTCTGGTGTTCTTCCGCTGTTTGAATGCTGCAAGTTTCACTTCTGGCAGCAACTAAACTTGGCAAAGCTGTGTGAGAAAAAGGTATCAAAACAAAGGTCTAGACAACAACCTGGGGGCACTTTTAAAGGTAAGTGGTAGTTCTGTGGACTTGCCATTATAGGACCCCAGTAGTGTCATATAATATTGACCTCATTATTTGGTGGCAACCTAGCTCACCCACTCAGATTTGTAGGGTCTCTAAGGATCAGAAAGATTTCTTTCAACGACTACGTAATAATAGAGCTATGAATCCATTTTAACTGCATGGCTGCATCCTATGGAATCCTGGGATTTGTAGTTTGGGCAGAGGTGCCAGAAGAGCCTGGTTGAGAATTCTAAGTGCCCCTGCCTCAATTGCCAGTCCCAGGATTCCATAGGATGTTGCCATGACAATTAAAGTAGAATCATAGCTTTGTAACTGTGTAGTGTGAAAGGGCACCAAGTGTAGGCAGGGAAAGGAAGGTAGGAAGAAGGCTGTCATCAGGCCCAGTGCTGGCTAGGTCCATGTGTTGAATCAATTGCCAGGCTCCTTTTTGTACTTAAGCATATTGATGGGACATGGAGTGGGAGATTGTTGCAGATAGTCTTTGTTTCAAGTTACTAAAGCTGCTCATTCAGTGCACTGTTATCTTGTCTATTTATTTTTCTTACATTTGCTGATTTGACCCCCTGCTTCAAAACAACTCACAATTGGGGAAAATCTTTTATTTCCCTCAGATGAAGCAGACAAAAGAAAACCCATTTCATCTCTTTGTCAGTTCATGGCATTCACAGATGCCACTGAAAATACTTCTAATCAGAATTTTCTATCACTACAATCTCTCCTTCTGAGGTCTTTCTGTTTCTACTTCTTCCTTCGAAAATTCCCGTGGGAAGCCAAACATTTAACACATCACAAGAAAGACCACCATCAGATCTTGTTGTAAGACCCAATAAGGCACTCCAAACAGAGGCCATTCTTTTGGCACTTTTCACTGTTAGGAAATTACTTGACTGTATTTGATTTCAATTACACTTAAGTGTAAATCGCATATATTTTCTTTCAAGTCAGAGGTGTCACATTGACAACATAAAGGTGGCTGAGGGGGATGGGTGGACTGATGCGCGTCAGATGCTTTCTTGGCAAAGCAAGAAAAGCATAGTATCTGTAAGTGACTTTGGTACTCCATTAACAAAGATGGATTATATAATCAAATAGATCTGCCAAGATGGTCTACTGCTGGACTAAAATCATTATCCCTCTGGAAATGATCCCTACAATGCCTTTAAAATAAGGAGATGCCTTTTTCCCACTTGTGCTTTGAATTTGCATACCCCAATTCAATTACGTTTAGCAGAAATGAAAGAGAATTCCAGATTAAAACATGGATAGTTAGTTGCAACAAAAATAAACAGTCTCTCCCAATAGTGTGAGATACATGATAAGGAAGTATGAGGACAGAACATGATCATGTTATAAAATGCCGGTTTTAAAATGGAGGAGGATCTAGGAAAGCAGTGATGAGACCAAGGGAAAGTAAACATTTCAGTGGGTGCTGGTGCCACATTCATTGGTGTTGGGTCAACCTGCAGTCATCCTTGCTACAGTGAAAAGGGAAGGGTGGACAAGGCATCAGCAGATGAACTAGTAGAACCTGGAGTAAATCATTATGAATACTGAGTCCCTTTTAGCAATAACAATGGCATACATTATATTAGGATAGAAAATAATTTCACTCTTTTTATAGTATAACTGGTTATTTTAATTTACTTCTACACATGCCCTCACTGCTTAGTTATGTTTTCTACCACTGATTACTAGGCTGGTCAGAGGCCAGTAACTAAAAGGATTTGGATGTTTTCTTCTAAATAGGAATGAAAAGTGACCATTTGTGTTATTTCTGAACGAGAAAGAAAAGAACTGCTTCTTAAAAATTGTAGCTGTAATGGTTACTAATTACCTAGAGGACAGCTTTGGGCCTGAAAAGAATTACTTTTTAAAGTTTCCAACCCTAGGGACAAGTTGGTGGCACTGTGGTTACAGGCTCTCTGTCTCTGTTATGGTGCAGACAAGATCTGTGAACTGACCTCTTCATTATACAAATTTCAGCAAGGCATTTCTTAAATAAAGAGAACTGCTGACTCACTCAATTTGAGCAGTGGATCAGCTAGTTTAAAACATGATGGCTGACTTACTTCCTTGATGCTCTGAAATTTGCTCTGTTTGCTTTGCTTTTGCTGTCTTTCAGTTTTCATATCATATGTTGAAAAATGCCAGTTTGTTCTTGGTGTTCTATAAACAATGTTACAGGCAGTTAGACTGATCTACAAGAGTACATTGTGTAATAGCTGCTCCTTAGCATGAACCAAATTTAGACTGTAAGATCAAAGCTAAGTTTTTTCCAAAACTTCTGCCTTCACACATGAAAAAAACAAACAAAACAAAACATTTTTTTTTTTGCTAAACCTGAACTGAGTAGCTAAGGTCTAATTTTGTAATGCAATCTTCTAACAAGCCCCTACAGAATGAAGAAGAGATAGGGAACTTTTAGGTTTTAATTAAAATCTAATCCCATCATCCTTCATTAGTGGCAAGGAGGGCTATGGCTGATAGGAACTGGAATTCAAGAATATCTGAAGGGCTACAGGTTCCCCATCCTTGCTCCAAAGAGTTTATCAGAAGATTTTATTATAATACCTTTGCTGTCAGTTCTTTACACTCACTGAAACAAAAGATGCCAAGATTAGGCTGTGTAAGCAAACTTAGATTTTCAACCTTAAAGCAAGACTAAGATGAAACACTTTTAACATTTTCTCTCTAAAATGATATAAATTAGTGGAAATAATACAATATAGACCTTGGAGTTTGGGCTTCATTTTCATATCTAAGGACAAATATTAGAGACAGGGTCTTCAGAATCACATGTTCAGATCAAATATACATCTGTCAGATCTTCAATAAAGCAAGAAAGTACAGCTATCGTTTTGAAGCCACATGATTTCACCTTATTACTTCCCCATAGTTTTAAAGATCAACGGAAATATGAGGTTGAAACTGGCTACTCTTCTCTCAGACGAACCTGTTCTCATTTTAATACCTTGAAGGAAGCCTTTTATTTGGTCTCAGCATTCTCAAAGGAACCCCATATTTGGTAGGCACATGAGGCAAGACTTTCCTGATGAAACCAGATCTACTAGCTCCACAGGAAACCATGCAAAATTAGTGTGTGTCGAGTCTTCCTATGTGTGAATCACCTTAACAAGTGTGGGTACTTATAGAAGACTTGGATGTGCCTAAATGTATCTTATTGCATGCATAGGAGACTGATGCAATATGGTGTCAAAAGCCAGCTTGGATTCCTTCACAGTGAAGGGCTCATAAGTGTGCCTTGGTACAGATATACTATGGCTGTATTGCTAAACATGTGATGGCAGGGTTGCTGGCTGAGACTGTTCCCAGGCCCTGAAATACCAATGCCAAAACCTGAGACCTAGGGATGACCTCTTGTGATGTCACAGGGTGCAGACCTTGGTGATGTCATTAAGCATAATACATTAAATATCAACCAAGTGTTACCATTCAAATCAAATCCACCAGATCTAAGAAATTAGTGAGAAAAAATATGTATGCCCTGAGAATTTTCCTCCTTGCCCTGAGGACTGGAGAAAAGAAGCCAGGCCATGAGACGGGGGAACCCAACTTGGTGGAGATGTAAGAGAAGTCTTTCTAGATGGGTGCTCCCAGGCACTTGAAGTCTATTCCAAGGAAGGCTAGTCTATACCATTCCTTGTTCTCCTGCCAGTGGCAGGAGAATATGCCTTTATTCAGACAGGCTTTTGGCAATTAAGCTGGATTGAAGGAGCTTTTAACTTTCCTTATTGATGTGTTTTTACTCATGTGTTTAATCTTCTTTATGTTTTACCTATATTTGTTTTGTTTGATATTAACACAGTTGGCTACCTTGGGTGCCATTATTTGGGAGAAAGGCAGGTTAACAATCCAAGAATGAATCAATGAATGAATGAATGGTAGTTCCCAGTTTCTCATTTCCACTGAACTTTGAAAAAGAGCTCAGCAATAGAATTAACAAGGCAGTAACATTTATTTGACCCTGTCAGGCTATGATTTGGAGCACTCCAAAGCTTAGTATGGGGTTTCCACCCCCAGTTGCTTATTCAGTTGTACCCAGTTTGGCTATTATTGGCAAGTGGACAGCAAATGTATCAAGAAGGATGAGATTGTTGCTGGCTACTAGACCAAGCAGAAGGGTATTTTAGGGGGACAGAGGAAGCCACATAACCACACCTTATGCCCCATTACTTTGCCACAACTCTGTGCCCATCAGCAGCTGCTATGTGAGGTAGCTGCTTCACTTTATCTAATATCTGCCCTCTGTCCCTCTCCTGCAGTCATGTACCTTCCAACATTTCACAGATGAAAAACTGGACACATTGGGCCAAGCTTTTAAACAGAATGTGGCCAAGATGGCAAAAGTTATTAATGAGGAAAAACATAAAAACAAGGAGAAGCTGCAGCTTTTTGCTTCTACCTGACCCTACTGGGTAGGATAAGATTTCTTCTCCTTTTCTCCTCTCCTGAGTGTGAATTACTTTTTAAATTTAAACTCACGTTGCAGCAGTTGAACTACACTGAGGATAGAGAAGGAAAGTGGAGAGAAAAACCAGCACATTTTAAAAGCAACTGGGAAAGTGGGACAGCATAAGAGTAATCGGGACTGTCCCTGCCAAGCTGGGATAGCTTGGAGTCATAGATAAATATGAGAAAGACTTATAGTGCGGATACATACAAATGTCCATTCTTTCCTTATTTAGTCAGCTGAATTCTCTTATTCATGGGAACAGGCAGTGAGAACTCATGGCAAACTATGTTAACTGCATGGTGGAAATATAGCAAAAACAGATCCATCTTGCATGGCAGAACAATACAAATGAGGATTATAAATGAGTGCCAAATTTATCCTTGCCTCTTAGTAGGGTGTAAAGTTGCCCAGAAAGTTGATGGACCCTGGGGCCAGTGTGATGTTGTGGGCCCTACTGCTTTCCTCTACAGGGACTCATGTGTCTGTGGGGATTTGGTGAGCAATGAGGCATGACAGTAGTCATTGCTATGTATGTGGGGGGTGTCCCAGGACAAATGGTCTTAAATCCCCCTCCTCTGGGGAGCCCTAGAAGGTTGGTACAGATGACCAAGCTAGCCCTGGCTGACAGAGCTAACTTGAAATCTTTTCAGTCAATTCTGTCTTTCTTTGAGGCTCTCAGCATACTCTGCTGTTACCATTTGCTAATTGTGTCCATTGGTTGTTCTCTTATGTCTCATCTCAGAGTTGAGGGATAGTGGTTAGATAAGCATCTGTCAGTAAAATCAGTTTTTACTTGTTTCTGTGGCAAACAGCTTTGACTGAGTGTTCTGCCTAAGAAGACTGGCTGTATGTCCCACTTGAAAATTCCAGAGTGGGCCTCCCCCTCCATGCTTAGGTCTTCTCACCTTTGGCCATGGGGCAGGTATTGAGACAAAAGAGTGGCTGGCAAAACTGAGAAAAGATGTCAGCCAGTCCAGGGTTTATGCACAAGCTAAGTATGTTTAGGGCCTCAGAATACATAGTCTTGAAGGGTCCAAGTTCTCAGGGCCTGGACCCTCTTCTCCAGTTCCCAGGGCAAGGGGAGGAATTACCTGGGTCTGCCCCTCATAATATCATCCTTGTAATGTCACCTAGGCCTGCCTCCTATGACATCCCAAGGCATCATCCCCAGGTCTGTCGCCTGAAATCTCAGGGCCTGGAAGAGTCCTGACCTGGCAAATCTAACAGGGACCTCTGTACAAAACAACAACAACAAAAGTACACAAAAATAAAACAAAATAAAAAACCAAATCCAGTTAGAATAATAGTTTTTGGTGGTGGAGATAAAGCTATGGGGTCTCTTAAAGTTGACACAGTGTTCAGCCTCAGTGTGTCTTAATTTAGCCCAGCAGCTCACCTAATCTTGCCTGCTTGTAAACACCCTCAACATGGCTCTGTGAGACTAGTCATGCGATTATTGCCCACGCATATAAAAGCTGGGCTGGTAGGAGTGTTTGTGTGTTGTTTGTGACTTATCTTAAGAAACGTTTGAGGACTACAGCTGGGTTAATTAAGCTGCTCCTTTTTGTGTGGGGAGGGGAAGGATTAAGCAAAAGAGCAAACACTGACAGTTGCTTATGGAAATCATACTAAAGATAGCATCTAGGAAAGAGCAAGAACACATCCTCCCAGATACCAAATAAGGTAAAGAGACCTTGATTTCTCAGGCCAGGCTAATTGAGGAAATAGTCCAACAACATGGAGAGGAGAAAATAAAGGCTGTTGAAATATATTTAGGTGTTGACGGACAATGCCTGGGGTCTAGAGTTTCTGCTAACAGAAATGAATAAGCTGATGCCATTAGAGTGCCACCCACTGCCTCATTGCTATGCTCCTATGTCAGTCAACCAGCACTTGTGGGAGAGATAGTATTGTTTCAGCAATGCAACAGCTGCACATTTGCTTGTCTGTGAGGGGAACTCCCCACAAATGTGAACGAGGAGAAATGTTGGCAGCCCTCACAAGTGTGAGTTGTTTTCAAGCCTACATGTTAGGGGTAATGATTTAGCGAAGAAATATTTGCCACTAAGACCCACCCATTCTGGTAAAAATGGCAAGGGTGGTTACTGTGCCCAACAGCCAGGGTGCTGCTGTGCTGACAGCAGTTGTGCTTGAAAAACCTGTTTATTAATTTCGCATGCAATGGCTGACAGCACCCCCCCCGCCTATCCAAAAGCCTGTCTGGCATCTTGGTTTAGCTCTAAGTCAGGACATAAGAGTAATTACACTATACCTGTGAAGGCAGAGTAAGGCCATGTGTGCTGGGCCTGCTCATAATATTATGTGTAGATCAGTTCAACCCTGGCCATTTTAGCCACCTTTTAATATCTGAAGCAATGTCATGTAGAAGATGGACCAAGCTTGTTTTCTGCTCCAGAGACTAGAACACAAACCAATGTATCCAAATTACAAGAAGAAATTCCTAAATGTTAGGAAGAACTTTACTGTAAGAACTGATCAACAATGGAATAAACTGTCTCAGAAGGTGGCGTATTTTTTTTTCTTCAGATATTTTTAGACAAAGATTGGATGTGCATTTTTCAGGGGTGCACTAGATGGCCCTTATGGCCTCTTCAACTCTAAATTTCTCTAAATTACAACTCTAAATTTCTATGATTCTATGACTGGGAAGGCTAGAAGGGAGATTCAGAGTGTGTACAGATGAACTACTAAAGAAGCCCCCTACAGAAGACCCTCCTCAAACCAGAAAGGCCAAAAAGTGGAGAGAGCATCACTGGAGATCTTGAGAGGGGAGTCAGGGCATCTGGTCCTGTTCTTCTTCTGTAGAAACCACCAGCTCCAGCCAGCACAGTTAATGATGAAGGATGACAGAAGTCTCAGTCCAACTAAATCTGGTGGGTCTGTCTGTCTCTAATATCCTGCTTTTATTCCTAAACAGGATCCAAGGCAGTTCACAGGTGCTTTAAAAACTGTGCTGTTGTGTGCCTTCAAGTCTTTTCTAAGGCAAACCTATTGTGGGGTTTTCTGAGGCTGAGAGTCTGTGATGCATGCAAGGTCACCCAATGAGTTTCCATGGTCTCCAGGGTTGTAGTCCAATGCTCAAACCACTAAACCATGCTGGCTCAAAGAAAACCAGGGTACAGTTTAAAGAACAATTGAATGATTTGAAACAATGTAAAACTTAGTAAACAGGATAAGAAACATTAAAAAAAGAGATTAAAACAGCACCTCATTAAAAAAACCTCTTTTTGCCACATGATTTATAAACCAAAGTCCTGCCTGAATAAAAGGGTCTTCTCCTGCCAGCAAAAGAAAAGGAGAGGAGCCAACCAAGCCTCTCCCTGGAGGTAATTTCATAATCCAAGAGCAGCCACTGAGAAGGCTCTCTCTCCCATTTGCTCATCCAATGTACTTGCAATGGTTATGGGTCCAGGAGTAAGCTTCCCATGAAGAACTTAAGATTTTTAAAAAGCAACTAGATGTACAGTTTCCTTGTCTGGAAGTGGAACTTCCACACTATATCTGACTTCACTTTTTCTTCCTCCTGAGTAGAATAAAATGTATAGATGCTTGATGGACAACTCCAGGACTTCATTTTTTTTATGTGATTTGACAGTAGTGTATCATCTCACAGTCCTAGAGAAGCAAAAGCTAAGACAAGTATTCATGTTTTTCACACATAAGTTTTATGGTGTGAAAAATATGATTGTGGTAAATATATATGCACACACAATAATTTCTCCAGTGGAGTCAGTTCTAGCACCAATGCAGGTCACAATTATTTCAAACAGCCATTTTGCTAATAGTTTCTGTGGCCAGTTTGTCACCTGGTGGCCAGCCTGATAACCCTTTCTAAACTTAGTGAGATTTGTTTCAGATAGCATATCTACAGCCCACCATTGCAGCATTACTTCAAGACTAGCCAGCTTAATAGAATCCCACCAGAACTTAACCTGCACTGGCATAGCATTCAAGATAGATAATCACCATTGTGGTGAATGTGTGTTCATGTTATACTCTGTAGCCAGTTGCGTAGGGACAGGGGGCAAAGAAGTGGATAACCCCGAGTGGCAATGTTTTTGGGGCATCTCAGTCTGTAGCCATGCCTCTGTACGCCCTGGCCACACCCCCCCCGCACCGTAGCCATGCTCCTATGCACAGTGGCCCCACCCCTCCTGCCATAGCCCAGCCCCCCTCCACACACTCCAAGTTCGGCCACTGCCTGTGGCTGAGAAACAATGGCTTAAGACAACCCCACAGTGGAGGCCAATATTATTTTTTTTAAATTAATTTTTATTAAAATTTTTAATGAAAAAACAATAAAAAAACCCTCCCCACTTCCAGACATCAATTTTCCCAGTTGAATCTGAGTTTAACATTCCATTCCATATAAACGTTCTGTTCCATACATTATCTCTGTTTTATAACAATCGTATACTATTACTTTTAGCTTATATGTAACTATTTACATTTTATCTTTTACCACCTCATTTTGTCTTCCTCATTTTTCACAGCCTTTCTTTCCTTCCCCCTATATCATTCTTTTATCCAGTTCAATACCTCTCGCCATTCTCTTTCAAAGCTCTGGATTGGCTTATTTTTAAGTGAAAAAGTTAGCTTTTCTGTCACTACCATATCCAGGAATTTGAATTTCCATTCTCTTATATCAATATAATTTTCTTCTTTCCAATGTTGAGCATAAGTCAATCTTGCTGCAGTTATTATATATAACAATGTCTTTTGATGAGGTCTTATTTCTCTTTGTTGCCCTAACATATTCAACAAATAAAGTTCTGGCTTCATTTCAAAGTTTAAACCATACATTCTTTGAATTTCATCATGTATTTCTTTCCAAAACTATTTTTTTGCTATTTTGCAGGTCCACCACATATGAAAAAAAGATTGAGGCCAGTATTATTGGACACTTCCACATAGAGAGCTCCGAGGCTATTGATCAAAATGTAGCTATTATGTCTTTCTTATTTTAATTAATTAATTAATTATTAAGTTAATATTTTGTGACACAAAAGAAACAACAATAGAAAAATGTGTGTGTGTGTGGGGGGGTTACAAATAGAAGTCTGGATCCTGCATAAAATTGTATGTTTGAGGCACAGTGATTGCCTAATAATGCTTTGTCTGGAGATAGCCATTATGTACTTCAGAACATCAGATTTACCATAATCACATTGGAACAATCAAGGTTGTTAAATAGTGCTCCAGAATGCCATGGTGGAATTCACTGTGTGGCTGTTTTGGCTTTCTGGAGTGATGGTGGGGAAGAAACCAGAGAAAAATATCTTGGGCTCCAGCAGGCTTCAGTCAAATAAAGCTGCAACACTCATTGCACACTCTTTGCACACCTAACCCTCTTAATAGTGTAAAATGAAGATCAAACCAGAAGCCAGGGAGTGTGTATGACTCCCTGTCTCCATGTCTCTTTGCTAATTATGTTGTTTGATTCTTTGCTCATATCTGGAAAGGATGCAGGTTGGATACTGTCTGTAAAACTTTCTTTTGTTCGGTCTTGTTTGTGCAACTTTTCTTATCATGGTGACCTAATGATTGTTGCAGTTTGTGCCAAAACCTTTATTCCACTGGGATTAATTTGAGTTATGATCTAACACAAATTAGAACAAAATAAAAAGTTAAAGGAAGGACACAATAGCTTGCTTTATTTTAAGTGACTGTACTTGGGCATGGGCCAGGAGCAACCTGAGAACTGCTTGAGACTTTGTTCAGAAGCCACAGTTGCTGCATGCATGCAGCACTTGTGAGCCCTATTATATGCAAAATGAAGGTAAGCATGTGTAAATAGACAAGGAAGAGAAGATGGAAAAATTACTTTTTTTTTGGATTTCAGCTCCCATCATCTCCCAGACAGGGCAGCCTGTCTATAGCTGCCATAATACCTGTGGTATTATGGCAGCTGTAGCCCAAAAAATAATCTTTCCAAGTTCTAATAAGGACACACAGATGTATCCAACAGATAGCACTTAGCTTTAGCTCACTGGCAAATGTTTACCCTATCTTTAAAGGTATTCGCATCCCAGTCACAGGGCATGTTTCTAGATAAGAGTTTAATCTCTAATAGGTAGTTAGCTTGCCTATTCTAGGAAATTTGATGGGGGGAGTCTAAAAATACTGTCTTTAACTTTCTCAAGTCTTCCTTCATTTTTCTTGTCACAAAAAACCAACCAATTAACCTCAAAACTCAATTTAAGGCAAAAAGGCTGGGATAACTGCACAGCATATTTTGATTGGTAATGTTAGAAGCTTCTGCTTTTACCCACCCAGAGCTCAGAGAAGTTTTTTTTTTTTTTTTAGATAATGTTCCCAATGGACATGCTGGCTTGGGAACTGTAGGAGTGATCGTCCAAACAAACAATGTTTCCAGACTCTTGTATTCAACACAGCAAATGCTGGTAAACATACAGCAAACAAATCTGTCAGATCCGAACTGATCTTAATTCTGTTTTCCTGCCATTTTGTTTTCAACTCATTGTGTCGATTACCTCCAGATACAAATACCTATTTTTTCAGTCACATTTAATAAGATTTTGAAATCGCATATAGGATTTCCTACTTATAGATTTCACAGTGTTTCTAGTGCATGAGTTTTTATTTTGTTTAGGCTGGCCAGCTGAAATGACTGTTGTCACTTAGCACTGTAGGCTAGTCTAAATTCGAATGGAGTCCTTCAGTATAAAAAACAGCAGAAATGGTAGAAACCACAAAACTCATGCAAAAATATAAAAGTTAGTCTTAAAGGTGCTGCTTCGCTGTTATATCTGACACCACCCTTTTTCCTTTTCAATTAGAAACAGTGGAAGTGGAAGGCTTCCATTCCTCCTTCAATACTATTTTGCATAGTGCCTCCCCCCACCATATGTACCTATTTTCATCTGACAACTTCTGGAAGATTTGTATCTGTTTAAAAACAATGAAAAAATGCTTCACTGAAGTATGTGAAGGCTCTGTGCAAAAGCCAAGCTTCTTGTCTCTTTCCTTTCAAAAGTGACAGGGAAGCAGGCAACAGCTCTCTTCAGTCTGGTGTGTGCCATGTATTCGATTTGTCATCCATCCAGTCTCTTCATTTTCCATTTCCCCTCAAGGAGGGAAATGGCTGGAATGGAGTCACTAGGAGAGAGAATTTAAGGAACATCGCTGAAAACACAACAGAAGAACTTTAAACTCGTGCGCTGCCTCAAGAAAGAAGAGGGACAGAGGAAGTGCCATGAAGCAAAATGTTAGAAGGAGATAAGAGAAATGTCAACATCCTGAGCCATGGCAAGGGGAGAAAGAGTAAGAGTAGTAACAATGCCTGGGATATGTACAGGGAGAGACAGAAGCCCCTTACAGACAATCATTTGGGTCCGGACCTGTTGTTTTATATGCCACACAATCCTAGTGGCTATACAGAGATACTCATCATTAATTTTTCTATTGCCAGAACTAATCAGTATTTTTTCCTTTTGTGAAAAATCTGGAAATGCTTAGACTATTTACTGGTTTGGAAAAATACCTGCCTGCAAATGTGAAGAGGTCAGTATATAAGCAGTGGCAGAAATGTCATTTATGGCAGAAGTCATTGCCATCTATACATATCTAGCTACCAGATTTTATTCAAGAAAGGGACATGTATAGTGCATGAATGTATTGCATAACTGTAGAAAAAAATACTTCATTTTCAAATTTCAATTTTTTTTAACGCTTCCAGTCAGGTGGTAACAGAGTGGGTTACATCCAAAGTGTGTCAGAGTGGAGTTCCACTCAGAATGCTCCTGCAGATGGAAACATGGGTGTGGAACGGCAATTTTTGTCAATTCTTTTTTGCTCTTCAGTTCTCAGTGCCAAGTCCTCACTGTCCTGAACAGCACCCAAACACACTGGAGCAGATTAAAAATTATTGCCTCAGAGAAAAATTCCAGTCCTGGCTACCAGGCTTAAAGTTTGGAGTGTGCATTCATTCACATCATTTCTATTTCACTTTCCCTGTAGTAAGTTCAAGGTGATGTAGGTGGCCCTTGTCTTCTCCATTTTTGTTCTCACAAAAACTCCATAAATTAGGGAAGGCTATGGTCGAAAATCACCTAGTGAGTGAACAGACAGGCCTTCACAATGATCCAGCGGGCTTTCTTTAGAACTGAAGGCTGTCTTTATTGGTCTCTGCTATTGTGTGTATCAATGCTGTTGTTGTTATTGTTGTTGTTATTGTGTGCCTCCAAGTCATTTCTGACTTATGGTGACCCTAAGGTGACCCTCTCATGGGGTTTTCTGCGACTGAGAGTGTGTGATGCACCCACAGTCACCCAGTGGATTTCCATGGTTGAACAAGAAATCGAACCCTGAAGGACAGGGTTAAGCAATGCTCAAGCCACCATACCATGCTGACTCCCAATCAGTACCATACATCCCAGATGAAAACTGGGGCCCATGTCTCCAAGCAACTGCAGAGTGTGGTCAAGATCACAAAACAACAACAACAACAACAACTACTACTACTACTTCTCCTTCTCCTTGTGTGCCTTCAAACCATTTCTGACTTATGGCAACCCTAAGGCAAAAGCCTATCATGTTTTTGGGGGAGCTGAGAGTATGTGATGCACCCAAGGTCACCCAGTGGGTTTCTATGGCCTAGCAAGGAATTGAACTCTGGTCTCCATGGTTGTAGTCCCACATTCTAACCACTACACCATGCTGGAAAAACACACAAGCTAGGAGGGCCTGCAGCACTTTCTTACCTGATCCTACTGGGAAGGGCAAGATTCCTCCTCATCCTCTCCTTTCCCTGCCTGCTGAGTTGAAAATGCATTTGCCCTTGGAACTTGTTTTGCAGCAACTGAAATAAGATGAGGATGAAGGGGGAAATGAGAGGAAGAAAGGGAATTGGGGCATTTTAAAAGCAGCTGAAAAAAAGTGAGATGACAAAGGATTAATCTGGATTGTCCCTGCCGAATCAGGACAGTCAGAGGGTATGGAATTCAAGGCGTACACAGCTTTCCAGGTTTCCTAAGTTGCACTGATTAGGGCACAGTACCGAATAAGTTAGGCTGATCAGGCATTGCCCACTGAATCCTTCACCTGAAACCATGTCTGGGAAGAACTCGCACCTCCTCTAACAGCCATTTATGTCTCTGCAAGCTGACTTCCATTTTCACACATGTGCTGAAAGCTGTGGAAGCAAAGAATGCAGATATATGTAGTGATAATTAGCTTTTGACACAGCCTTTAATAGCCTGCTGCAATCCAGGAGGACTTAGATGTTTAAAAGTGTTGCTGTGCTTCAGCATGAATCAAGACAGAAGTGAAGGGAGCAAAGGAAATGCAGGGAGTGTACAAACAAATCTTTTGAATATATTGCTAACAACAGGAACAAAAGTGTTGAAAACATTCAAAGTATGTGAAACCGGTAAAGACAGAGTAAGAAAGGAACAAGTTTTTCCTTATTCAGATCTGTCGCCTGTGAATCACTTAAGAATAAATGGGATGGCAGCCCAGGTAAGCTACATGTACTTTAATTACACATGAGCCAAGGCTCAGAGAAACAGCCGTAGGCTGAAATGTCTTGCTGTTCAGCATGAAATTACCAAAGACAGTGTGATCATCTTTGAATTAAGCCCACCATCATATTCCAAAGCCCTGTTTATGTTCTGCAAAATGCTACAATTCAGAGAACACAGGAGTCATACCATAAATGGAGAGGAATTTCAAAATAAGCTGGCAGGCAATTCACTCTCAGATGAGCCAATCATGTGGATTAATTTATGAATGAATTCCCACAGATGAAGCTTGTGTTTTTGAGCACAGAGTACATTCTTTCATTGGCTTTTACTGGAGATTTCCTTCTCACCAATCCAAGTCTGACTTAAGTGACAGAAGAAGCAAGGCATTCTCAACCAGGCTAGCAGTTCTGCACCCTATTTGCTTTGACTGCCTTCAACTCTGAAATGGTAACCTCTGCTATAGCCTTCCCTAACCTGGTACCCTTCAGATGTTGGGGGCTATCACTTCTATGAAACTGGGAGCTGCAGTCTAATGCATCAGGATGGCATCCAGTTGGGCATAGCTGTTCTGTTGTAAAAGCTAGAAGTTTAAAAAAACCCCACACCCCTCTACGTACAGATAGTTATAGTTTCCTAGGGTTTTTTTGCTAATAGAAATAAAATGTTAGTTTTTGGGTTGTCTGAAAAAAAAACAACCTTAATAATTTGGAGGTTAAAAAACCTCCTCACTTCTTTCATTTCTGTGAGAGACTCAAAACTTTTCTTGTAAACAGAATGTTCCATATACAAACTTCAACTTTTTAAGTGGGGAAGAGGGCTGGAGGAAACTTTGTTTGACAGTAAGTTCAAAAGAGGCAAAAGGAAGCTGTTCTTGATACAACATCTCATGAATCTTTGGGACTCATTGTGTCAGGATATAGCAACAGCCACTGGTTTAGATATGGAGCTGGATCCAGGTTTGGGCCCTGGCCAAAGTTCCCTTTGGGGGACTTCCTCAGACTGATTCGGCAGTGCAGGAAGCAGCTTCCTACCCAAGGGTACCTGACAGTCAACGTATTAATTTCCCATAATGCCCTGCAACACCAGAAATAGACTCAACCCAGGACAATGTGGAAATTAAAATGACAGTTTGCTGAGCCAGTCTGTGGCAAGTTGAAGGTGCCAAAAGCCTTTTAAAAAATTCTTCTTATTCTTTTTATACCAAAGCAGTTTAGAAAACTGCTACCATCTAAGGACACTTCCCACCACTTCAAAACAGTAAGTCCAGTGTCTAAAATTACACACAAAGATTTTGTCATTTTTCTTGCGGACCAATGTGACTTTCTGCATTTTAAACTTATTTTCTAAATAAGAGAGCCTGTGAAGCCAAGTGGAACTACACAGCAAAAGATGTGTCTCAAAATAAAGGCAAGCTGTTAAGGCAACTCCAGCTATGGTGACACCATGAAATGTTCATCTCTGACTTTGAAGAGACAATATGTGGGTTGCTTAACTAACCTTACCAGCGAAGTGCTATTGAACTGTTTCTTCTCTCTGAGCAAAGGGAAATCCACCCTTCTTGTTTTGTTTCTCTCTTCTGGGAGACAAGGTGAGGAATTTCAAACCTGCTTTCACACTCCTATTACCACATCAAAAGGCTCCACCAGCACTTGTGTTTGTTGGCCAAGAGCTCCAGCTGTTAGGGATCAGTCTTCCCCTGGGGAAAATGAAAGGGCTCACGGTAAAGCAGGAAAGAAGGCTCAAGAAAACTAGCTTTTGGGCCTCTTGCTGACACAAACAGGAAAGACAAATATTGCTCAGCATGACAAAATAACAAGCAGCTGGCAACAGAAGCAATTCTGTGGGTTTTGCTACTCAAGTTAGCAATCGCGAGAGACAGTCTGTGTTATATGGGATGGAAAGTAGAAGTAGGAATTATAGTTGCCAGTTGAGGATTGTCCTTGGTCGTGAGATTTCTGGGATAAAACTCAAGATGTAGAGACTGAAAGAATGAATCAATTTATTTTGGTCACAGACCAGAAATACAAAACCTATACAAAGAACAAAATCAAGGTCGCATTTACAACACACCCACAACATGTCTAAAACATAGTATGTACAAATAACATCTATAAGTTAAAATATGATATGTGCTACACAGAAATAAAAAAAACAAAACATATAAGCTAAAAATTATTAACTATGATCATTCACAGCTTGTCTTTTTAGTTTTATAACAGCAGCACAAAACTCAGCAACTTTTAAAGTGTTCTGTGGTTATCTGTCCTCTGTTAGATATTTCAAATAGTAGTCATGACATCTACTTGGTATTTGATGGACCATAGGAGCAATGGGTGTAGAGCAAATGTCTCTGTAGAAATGGCATATAATAGGACATTACTGATGGTTTCCACTTCATTCAGACCATGTGGGCATACTCACTCTGGGAAGGGTATACTTCCAAATCTACCCTGCAGTAATGCTGATGGCAGAACATTAAATCTAGCTAAAGTGAAGGATTTTCTAAATTTAGAAGCATCAAGTTTGGATAGATACCTTGCTGGAGTAAACAACCTCCTATTATCTTTAATTTCCAGGCACCTGGCCATTTCACTCAGATAGCATTGCAACTCTGCATCCCAAATACATTACGTAATTGTGGATTTAGCATTCACATGTCCAAGGGTTATTAAACCCTGAGGTGTGAACAACAACCTTCTCCGGCAGCATAGACTTCCATTTTGTCTGACACGTCTCTATTAAAGTTAGAAGTGCCAGAGCCACTGGAAGAAAAGTCAGTTTTACCTAGTAATGAATCTTAAGGATACATGCCTGGGCCTTGATCATAATTTGTCCCACCTCCAATCAGACAGCTGCATTAGAGCTGTAGGAACAGCCCTGGCTGATGTCATCAAGCATCGTGTAGCAAATACAACTTCTTACCTTGGCACTGTCTTTCTGCAGTGGTGGGATTGCATTCTTCTGTGAGACAAGAGGTTATGCTGATGGTAGCAGCACCACTGGTAGGGGCTCCCATGTCAGACAGGCTTTTACTGAGAAGACAGATTAAATGTGCCAAACAACAACTGGGCAGCAGGAGTAGTGGTGGTGGTGGAGGATCTCTCACAGGTAAAGGCAGCAGCACCTAACACTTTTTTTTTACTATAAAAAAGAGGGACAAAGGGAGGGAGAGAGTGAAAAAGAAATATAGTAGCACTGTTAAGACTAACTGGTTTTTATTTTACCTTGAGCTTTCCTGGATATAAATCAACTTCTTCAGGTTCAGTTCATTCATATATACGCATTTATTTAAATATGCTTTATATCTTGAAGCCTAGGTGTCACTCTGTACTGTATCTTAAGAAATGGATTTATATCCATGAAACCATGCTAAAATAAAAACCAGTTAGTCCTAAAGGGAATGTTATATTCTTCCCGCTCCTCATGCCTACCTCCTATTTATGCTGCAAGAAACTAACAAAGCTTCTTCTCTGAAAACTGATCAGTACTGTGCAGAAAAAGACTTCAGTAAAACCTTTTTGAATGTCTTTTAGCATGAAAACCCTATGATGAGACAATCCAAAATGAAACAAGGGATAGTGCCAGAAGATAAGACTCCCAGGTTGTTTTCTTGCTTCTACCTTGCTTGCTCTCCCACTTGCTCAACTGCACAGGAGCACTGGGAGAGCTGTGACTGGTGGATGAGAACTTTTGTTTATTTAGTTCTGAAGAAATGTTGTAAATTTGGAATGTTGTAAACTGGGGCAACACAAACTGATACTCTCCTACACATCCAAGAAAGCAGGCTTTAGGACAAGGTCAGTAAATGTTTAGCCCTCTAGTTGTTGTTGGACTGCATGTCCCATTAATGTCACCGTTGACTAAATTGGTTTGAAAAGATGGGAATTATAGTCCAACAGCATCTGGAGGACCACACATATCCCCTAGTCCTACGTTAATGTTTGCTGTAAACCTTGTCTCCTGCACTGCAAAAGTCTCTTCTCCTGCCAGTTGCTGACACATGAAATAGCACCCCTGTGGCATGGCCTACGAGACAATGCTGATCTCCTTTCGGAGAGAACAGTAGCTATATAGCTGATAAGACTTTGGCACACTTGCAAAAGCAACCTCCTGTTACTGGTGCCTTCAATTGTGAATGCCTCTCCTGGGGGAAGACCTCTGTCTCATTAAGCATCTGTGTGGCAGCACTACATCCCTGGCCTTTCGATGGGGACATTAAATCAGTCAGTTCTGTGACACAGACAAACAGGAAGAACAAATACCTCAAGGACTGTGAGCAGGATAAAGTGACAGTCAAGAGGATGCAAGTGTACTTCTCAAGTTCCTATCTGAGTTAGTGAGACTGAGCTGGGTGTGTGTGAGGTCTAGGTCAAAACATCAGGAGCATGAGCAAAGGGGAAGAGATTCAGACCTGGGGGGTGAGTAGAATGGATTAATGCCAAAGGTACCTCTTTACTAGAGTCATGTAACTGGAAAACAGCTCATTGTTTGAGCATAGCATATGTTGTAAGTGGGCAGGCCAATTCCACCTAGAGACAAAATGCTTGATAGTGCTGTTGGCTATATTTCAGACTGCCTGTAACTATTCCTTGCCTAAGAATACGCTATGAGGTTGCTGTAAGTTGAGAGGTGACTTGGAGGCACCCACATTTAAATAATCAGTTTATACTAATTAAAACAGATATAGTTGAAAGCAATTAGATGGTAAATGATAATTCAAACATAATATGTCAGATATAACTGTGGTTAAGAAAAAGAAAGATTATATTATAGATGTGGCAATGCTAGAGGACAGCAGAACTGAAGACAAAGAGAGGGGAAATATTATTAAATATCAAAGCTTCCAAAATGAGATTCATCACCTCAGTGAGAAGAAAAGAACTGTGGTTCCTGGGGTGAGAGGCACTCTGGGAGCAATCCCAAACAAACTAACAAAATATTTCAATTAAATCACCACAGATAAGATCACAATAGCACAATTACAAAAAGTGACACTGCTGGAAATGTGCCACATTATCCAACAATACCTCACTGAATCCTAGATACTTAGATAGAAATCTGAATCACTGATTGGTCCAAAACCCCAGTCAGTAACTCCTGGTAGACTGTGAAACTGAGATGGTGCTGATTCTGAATCTGATGTTGGTGCGATTGTCTCTGTGATTTAGATGGGACAACAGTGCTGTCCCACTTTCTTCAGGCTTTTCCTGCTAGTTTGTGTGGGCTAAAAGCAACTGGAATTTGGCTATCTCTTCTTGCCTCATCCAACAAATGGTTTGAGAGTGATGGACTTTTAGGTCCAAAGTATGATCAATCATCTGCACATGAGTTGTCTAGAAGAAACATCATCAAATGATTTGGGATCATTTTCCCAATGTGGCAACCTTCAGATGTGTAGGGCTGCTACTCCATTATCCAACATAACTGCTAGGTTTCCTTCCTGGGAATGATGGGAGGTATATTATAATACCTCCATGCATGAGCAATCTCTGGCACAAGGGGAAATTGCACCAGGGACCCTATTTCTGCCTGTCACTCATCAGAGGGGTGGGAACATCAGTCATCTGCTTCCTGATCAACAGGGGAACAGAGCCCAGGCAATCACAGCAGCCGCTGCTCAGAAAATGGGCATGAGGGTCTGGATGGGAGATACTACATAGTTATATAACTATAGCGCTGATAGAGAATTCTGGTCTACATTTTCCATTTTGTCTCTGTCTTCATGGGAGTCACATTGGTTACTGCTGGTTGATGTTGTTCACTGTATTCTGTGTTCTTATTGTTTTGTAAAAAGATACATGCAAGTATGCAAATTTCCCTAGTGATATTCCTGCCAGTCTCATACCCACTCTCCTTAAACACAGGTCTGGGGTCTCTGTTCCAGCATAGAGGTACATAGACATTCCATATCCTCCAACACTTCACAGGTGAAAACACAAGCTAGGAGAGTCTGCAGCAGTTTACTTTTGCCTGATTCTACAGGGAAGGCCAAGATTCTGCCTTCTTTTTTCTCCTCTCCTTTCCTGAGTTGAGTGCAAACTACTTTTGCACTTTGAATTCAGTTTCCAGCAGTGAAAGTAAGTGCACTGATGGATGTACACTGATGGTGCTATATAAATAAATGATGGTTACCACCACCACCACCACCATCATCATCATCTGAGGACAAGGGGGGAAAGTGACCAGAGGAAAGAGAAACTGGAATAGTTTAAAACAAATGAAAAAGTGGGATGACAGAGGATTAATCAGGACTAGGGACGGGCCAACCGAATCCTTGAATCCAAATCCCTGCACCAAAATAGGCAAACTGAATCTTTCGTATCCACCAACCAAATAGTTTCTTGGACGCTGGGATGCCTGAAAACCTAGGTGACCAGACACACAAGAAGAGATGGCAAGTAGGTGAGTTTTTCCCTTGGAGTAATAATGGCCTTTGCTAACAATTTCAGAAATTACATCTAGGGTGGTATTCTAATATATTTAAATTGAACATTTAATATTTAAGTTCATTTAATATTTAAGTTCAGCACTATTTTCTGTGCTGAAAATCAATGGCATGTATAAATGCTGGGGTCAGTGGGTCTCATGCCTATCAGAAGTAGTGGGGCAGAGGGCAAGGTCACACAATCTTATCCAGTGATTGCCACATGTAGGCCAGTGTACCTCCTTCCACAAGATATGCCTGCTCAGGTTGCCTATGCTCGCTCAGGCTGCCTCTCTCTGCAATATAATAATCTCTATTCTTTTGACTTGAGACTGGAGGGTACGGATTGGGAATTATTGAGACTGGACTAGACTGGAAGTCCCTTGCAGGATTTGAGACTGGACTTGAGGGTAGAGAACTGAGACTGGACTAGAGGCTGTTTTTTTTTTAAGTGCCTTGTTACAGGGCTTGAGACTTGACTTGAGACTGCAGGATGCAGAATTTAGACTGGACTAGAGGTTGGTGTTGTTTTTTTAAGTGCCTTCCTTGTTGCAGGACTTGAGACTTGACTGGAAAGTACAGTCTTGATATTTCAAGGATCGCTGAAAGATTCCTTTGCATAGCTCTCTTGCAAAGCTTTTTCATACACAATTCTGGGGTTGTAGTTTTACAAGGTGTCACAGCCTTCTCTGCCAAAGTCTGCTGGTGCATCATCAGACTACAAACCCCAGGATGCCATAAGGAGCTACGCGAAGAAAATCCAATTTTGACCTGGATTATCTCTATACTGTAGTATGTGGCCCTGTTTACACAGGCAGGAAAATGTGGGATTAATCCACATTTTCCTGCCTGTGTAGAAAGGGCCTTCATGTCATTTTCAATCTGGGGAGATCCTGAGGCAAAACTATGACAATTGTCCTGGCCAGATTTTTTCAGAGGGAGGTTTGCCTTTACCTAGGCTTTTGCTAAGGCTGAGAGAGTGTGTCTTGCCCAAGATTATCCTTCTTTCTCTTGCTTTTTAAACCCTTTTTTTTTAACAAAAGGATTCGAAGATTTTGAGATTTGTGAGATTTGTGGATTCCCAGAATCTCCCAGGGATCTGGATCCAGATTTGGGTAATTCTGGATTCATCTCATCCCTATCCAGGACTATCCTGGCTAAACCAGGACAGTTGGAGGGTGTGGAGGCTGAGCTTACTCTACAAGAAATGGAATTCCATCTGTCATGCCGGTTTGAAAAGCAGAGGAGTTCTCCAACAAAGATGTTGCAAAGTACTGTTGTTGCTTTTAGCCCACCTTTCCCTTATAGAAAATATTTCCCTCCCCCATTTTATCAACAATGCCAGCAGGTAAGCTAGGCTACGAGATTATGGCAGGCCCATGCTTCATAGCTGTGGAGATTTGAACCTGGTCCCTCTAGTCTAACAGAGAGAACCCTATTGCCCTTCAGATGTTTTTGGAGTGCCAGTCAAAAGAACTTTAGTCAGCATAGCCAATGCTCAGTCCAACAGCATCTGGAGGGCAGCATGATTCCCATCCCTGCTATAAGTCTTTGGTCAACACTAACCACTATGTCCTACAGCCCTCAATCTTCCTTGTCTTCTTTTGACTATTAAAAGGATTTAAGGTACTTTATATACAAGAACTCTGTGCTGAGTCAATATTGTAAACTGGAAACCAAAGGGGTGAAATTATCAGGGTTTAACATGTTGGGATTATGGGAAGGAGAAGACATAACTCAGACCTAATTAGAACTTCCAGTATTATCTAGTTCTGGTATTAGAAAAATAAATGAGGAGACCCACAACTCAGGAATGGACAAGGTGGTAACCTAAGCTTTCCTTGATGCACGCACCTTGTTTGCATTTCCTCATGTTTCTTACAGGCAAGAATTCACCTTTGGCTCAAGGGGTCTAATGTAGACGAATGAGCAGAAGAGATGTGAATGGGTCAGTTGTCCACATACAGCAACATCTGTGGATGATAACATATATAGTTGCTCCCCAGGGAAGAAAGCAGGGCAAGGATAGCATTAGCTAGGCAACTTCTGTCAGGACATAAATGCCAGCTGCTATTTGACCTGCCAGACCTTTGGCATCCAAAGACACAATGTTTGCAATGACCTCTGACTTCTGCTAATGTTCAAATCCTGACTGCAATCTACAGCTGATGAAGGAAATATTAAAATAGAAACCAGCGTCTTTCCAACCTCCTGGCTTCTCTTCCATTTTCCAGTCTGTATGACATGAATAATCAATCTTGTGGACACTCTAAGCTTGGTGAGTAAAAAGGAACAACTAGCAAGTATCTGATCTCTCCATCTGTATGTCTGTCTCTCTCTCACTCATTGAGCCCTGGTAATTCCAACTAAAGCAGACCTAGTAAATCAATCATTGAAAGATGACTTAACAGCAAAATCCTATTGATTCAAAGTGTTTACTCTAGCTGAAACTACCAATAGGATTTAGGCCAGAATGTATACTATTCTTTGTGCAAGAAAATCATATGAAATTCATGGGGTCGCCATAAGTCGACAGGCAACTTGAAGACATGCAGACAGAGTATATAATGCATATATGTATACACAAGTACAACAGGCAAAATCCAATGATGAGGTCCAACTAGAGTAGACTCATTGCATTGATCAGATTTATGTAAGTGTTCACAACACAGCAATTGATTCAATAGGCCTGTTCTAGTTGGGACTAATAATTGTATTTAGGCCAATGTCTTTATACAATGACAGTTAGTGTGGTGTTGTGGTTTGAACATTGGAGTATGATCATGAAGACAAGGGTTCAGTTCTCTGCTTGGCGATGGAAACCCACTGGGACACCTCAGGTGCGTCACACACACTCAACCCCCAGAAAACTCAGTGATAGGTTCACCTTAAGGTCACCATAAGTCAGAAATGATTTGAAGGCACATAGCAACAACAACTTTATTCAGTGCTCTTTGAAACAAGAAGATCCCATAGCTTTTGCTATTTGATTTTTTTCAAAAATCCAGACTCTCCCCTTTTTTAATTTGGTATAAATGGTATAAAATTCCAATTCTACCTTACTTACTTACTTATTTTATTTATACTTCATCTTTCTCCTGGGATGGGACTCAAAGTTGCTTTGAAAAATACAAAATGCTAGCATATTTACCTGGTGGTGCCTGGGATTTTATTTTCCTCTTAAGAACTCACCAAACTGTCTTTATCTCCTGTAACTTCCCCCCCAATCTAATCTGTAGTCAGAGTTGTTAACATACAGAGGTTGGTTTCATGAGTGATTATATGGTCCTCTTCCTTGCTGCTAGGAATCATCTCCATAGCAACTGACCTATTCCAGTACCTGTAACTTTTCCCCATAGTCCCCAATCCAATCTGTTTTGTCTGGTGACGTTGATGTACTGGCTTTTGATTTTTTTTGCTTTCTGTTGAATTTGTGCAATGGCTTTACATTTTTCTGGAAACTTTTTTTGTTTTGAATTTCAACTGTAAGATTCTTCACATATGGGACCCATACAATCTACTGTGTGAGGTGAGAAGACCTTGTAACCATGTTGTATATGTCAGTTTAATTTTTCTGACATATGCCTTCCAAATGTTTTCTGGTATCCTAATTGATGGTAGGTCTCGTGTCCATAGCAACCAGCTATGGTCAAGAGCTCTCCAGCTGAGCACTCTAAAGGCCCCTCCCTGAACTGCCAATCCCAGGATTCCATGAAATCTTCACAGCCAGCCAATCATATGAAATCTTCTCATCTTGGACAGCCAATGATATGAAGTCTTCAAGCAGACAAACAGACTGTTGAAACTGCAGACAAAACCACCACCGCCCATCAGTGCCGAGTGTGAAAGGTACACCCAGACCTCGCACTCAAGGCCTGCTCAGCCTGACACCTCTTTGTGTTCAGGTCTGAACAGCCAGGGAGATCTCTGAATCAAGCCAGGGCCAGGATAAATGGGTCTGCCTGCTTTCTCCCTCTCTGAGGACACAGTTGCTTCCTCACTCTTGTCGCCCCTTGGCTTCTTCCTTTCAGGACTCTCCCCCTTTACTGCCTTCCCTATATCTGCCCTTCTCCCAGATGTAAAGATAAGCAGTGATTTATATTTTCCAAGACTGTGGCACTGTTGGCACTAAGGTCAAGATGATATTATTGATAACGTGTATATTCCAGATTTCAAAATAAGTTTCTGTGACACTGTTTTAAGGAACATAGAACTTCAAACATTTATTGTAACACTGTTGCTTTAAATGTGTTTTGTATCTAAATGTTTGTAAACAGCACATCATTCTTCTCTCTCTCTCTCTCTCTTTCAATTCATTCACTATCTTTCATACACCCAATTTCTCAGTTCTCTCTCCAACAGAGCTCTTCAAATCTCCAACCTCTCCCAAACACACCACAAATCATCTCCTCTGCAAACATACACCAGACAGTTAAAATCCATTATTTTCCTCTTTCCACCAGCCCCTCCCCTGGGCTATCCAAGGTTCCATTTCACCAGCCAATCAGCTGGAACACTCGCAGTTGCCAAGGAGGCTCTGTTGTCAGGACCCCCTCCTATCAGGTTCGTCACAAAGACAAACTCACAGACAGACAAACTTTGACTTTTATATAGTAGAAAAGCCAACTTAGAACTTATTTTACAAAAGTTACAAAAATTGAATAGACAAATATATTTAAAAAGTGTATAGCTTAAACAATTCAAGACAAAAAAAAAATAAAGTAGATAAAAGCACAACACACTGCACTCAAAACACCCTTCTGCCACATAATTCAAGCAACAGAATCCTGCCTAAATAAAAAGGTCTTTGCCTGCTAGAAGAAGAGGGGACCAACCAAACCTCCTGTAGAAGGAAATTCCACAGCCAGGGAGCAGCCACTGAGAGGGCTCTCTCCCATGTCTTCATCAAATATGCCGGTGATGGTGGTAGCATCTTCCAGTTGTCCCAATTTGGCAGAGACAGTCCAGTTTAAATCCTCTGACATCCCACTTATTCAGCTGCTTTTAGAATGTCCCAGTTTCTGTGTTCTCCTCCCACTTTGTCCTCACTTTACTTCCATGGGTAGAAACGAAGTCCGAAGTGCAAAAGTAGTTTTCACTGAATCAATTCAGCAGGGACAGAGGAGACAGTGGAGTCTTGCCCTGTTCCTGTAGTCTCAGGCAAAAGCAAATTGCTATAACCTCTTCCCACCTAAATACCGTAAAGGCACTAGATCCTGTCTGATCTAGGAAGCTGAGCAGGGTCAGCTCTGGTTAGTACTTGGATGGGAGACTGTCAACAAGACCAGGTGCTGTCGGCTGTAGCAAGGAAGTGCTTTGGGTGCATCACACACTCCTACCCCCAGAAAAACCCATGATAGATTTGCCTTCGGGTGGTCATAAGTTGGAAACAACTGGAAGGCTCACAACAACAATTGTCTGATATTGACACTTTATTTTACAAATAAGTTTATTAGAAATAAAAATGGTTCCACTTTGGCACCAATAAACTTTTTAGTTGGGGAGCATAAAAAAAAATCTAACATTTTGTTATTTTGTTACTTATTAATGTGTTTTACTACCATTTAATGGCAGGGGGGAGTTGCACTTGTGGATTTTCTTTCTTCCTCACTGCCGAAATAACTTTATCAGCTTTGGGTATTATGTGCTTGACTTTGAGGGATAGAGGGCACCATTTGTGCCTCTACCTCAGGCATCAAAATGTATTGGCTCAGCCCTGTGAAACACTGCAGTTTGATATCTGATGAGAGGCTTCTCAAACACTGTGCCAGATTGTGTCTATTTAAAAATGGACAGCTGTGTTAAACTGCACCATACTGTTTATTCCACTTTCAATATCCTATAGAATCCTGGGATTTTCAGTTTAGGAAGGGGCATTTAGAATTCTCAGCCAGAGAGCTCTTTGGCCTCAGTAAACTACAAACCTCAGGATTCCACAGGATGTTGAAAGTGAAATGATAGCACTATAACAGTGCTGTGCAGAAATGCCCAAAGTGTATGCTGCTATTTTCAGGTTCATGGAGACTTCCTTATGTTTTCAGTAAGCAGATGTCCTTGATTTTATTCATTTATATATGTGCACTCTACCATCCAAATATGAAGAGCCCAGAAAAAGTTGTACATTATTATTATTGGTTATTTTATATATGTGTTTGGTGGTATTGTTCCTTTGTTATTGTTGCAGTTATTAATTGATTCCTTATATTTAAAAATATTTTTATTTGGATTTTTAATACACACATAAATATACAAAGAAAAAAAAAGAAAAGAGGAAAAATGGTGGTGTATGCAGGAAATGAATGTGGGCTAGTCATATACAGTACATTTAGTATAAGCTGACCGTATGTCCAAAAATACATTTTCTGGAAGGTGACATCTATAAAATACACAAAGCAGTGAAATATCCTAACAATTGAACAATGGATTGTCAGTTTTCCAACTTTGGAGTTTAAGTCTTTCAGCAACAGTAGAACCATGTAGGATACAAATATGTGGACCATCAGTTAAATTCCAAGTCACAGAGATATAATTGGAATAATATATGTGCATTGAAAAATGCCATTTTTTTCAAATGCAGACTTAATGTGCTGTTTTTCCTTCAAATGGAATGGAGTAACCACTAAACACTCCACACCATATGCCACATTTAGTTGAAGTTGATAATTGCTTTCTTAAAAAGTATCAATTTTTGATGAACTAAATGGAGTTTTAAGTCAAAACAGATTTTAGATTTTGAAGCATGATTTGCACAGGCCGATCTATCTGACTCTTTATTCAACTTAACTATGACTTCATTAACATTGAGCTTAGTGTTTCTAGCATATATTGATAAACTCCATGTGTTGATTTCAGTTATAATGAGGTTATAATTTGGTTATATTGAACACTTATTGAGGTTATAATGAATGAATGCTTCTCATACCACTGGAGTGACTGAGGAATTCATACAGTGATACCAAAAGGTTTGCAATTCTAAATATTGACATAGTGCACCCAAAGATCCACTCAATTGATTTATGGGGTCATACTAAACTAACTCTATAGGATGCTAATTTAAAGATTATGACAGAATACGTTTTATGGAAGAAGTGGACCAATTGTGGATTTATACCTGGATCAGTGAATAGGTCGAGACTAAGAATTCTTGTTACTTTCAGTGTTGTAGTCAAATGGTTCTTTATATTAAAAAGAAGACATCTTTGTTTTGTGACTTTCACCTGTCAGTTCTACTGCAGTTAAATGATATTTCCAAAATTATTCCTATGGACTCAAAGGTGTACATTTTTCTAAGAAAGTCTACATATTATCAAAAAACAAGGAAAAGAAAAAATAGAGAGATGCTACTAAGAACATTTCCACACACATACACAAGGAAGTGTGATAATGTTATACATCCCTTTCCTGATTTCTTCCTATCTTCTGTTGTGAAAGATGGGAAAGGAACCTCAAATTAAACCCATTTGGTTAAAGCTGATTAAATTTTTTTAGACCACCTTCTGTGGACCTGAGGCTGTGCCATGGCAGTGCTATCTGTTTAAACCATCTAGTTCCTTTGGATGATTGCTGTGATCGTGAGGCTGTGCTGTAGAATAACAGGAAGTGTGATTAGGAGAAAGGACCAGAGAAAACACTCCTAATTCCTTCTCCAGACTGCATATGGCTTTTGTTTTTTCCCCCTTATAGCTACAGAAGGACTTTTCTTTCCGGTGAGCTGTTGGGACCCTGCGTGAACAGGAAGGCACACATACAGTAAGGAAAAATCTGCCCATTCCCTAGAGGCATTGCTTCTTTGAACATCCTCTTGCTTGCAGAAGACTATTAGTGTGCATGAATGTACATGCATAGACTACTGTAATGTTGTGTGCAAAATTATGGACATTCAGGCTGGATGAATAGACCAATGAAACAAAAACACTCTTTGTTGTTTGTTGTTATTTGCCATGAAATCAACTTTCTCTTATGGTAATCCATAATCAGAGAACTCTGCCCAGTTGAAGTCTTGTAGACTCAGGGTCCTGGCTTCCTGAATTGAATTAATAAACTTGTGTAATGGAACTGCCTTCCATTTTACCAAGCATTATTGTCTTTTCCAATGAGTCATGTCATCTCATGACATGTCCAAAGCACAATACGCTCAGATTGGTCATCTTGGCTTCTAGTGAGAGTTCAGGCTCAATTTGGTCTAAGACTCTTTTGTTTGTCTTTTTAGCAGTCCATGCTATCTTCTCCAGGACCACATTTGAAAATAGTTGAATTTCTTCCTTTCAGCTTTCTTCACTGTCTTGCTTTCACAACCATACATAGACACTGGAAATATTATGGCCTGGATTATTCTGCCTTTGGTATTTAATGATGTGTCTTTACTCTTGTGGATCTTATCTAGATTCTTCATGGATGCTTTTCCAAGGCTTAGTCTTCTTCTGACTTCCTAGCTGCAGTCTACATTTGGTTAATGGTTGCGCTGTGGTAGAGAAAACATGTAACTATTTCAATGTCTTCATTACCCTCTTTAAAATTATGTAAATCACATGTGGTCATTACTTTTTTCTCCTTAATATTCAATTGAGATCCTGCTTGAGCACTTTCTTACTTAAACTTTCAGCAGCAGTCATTTCAAGTCTTTGCTATTTTCTGCCAGTTTGTAGGTATTGTTACCAAACCTTATACCCTCTGTCATGCAAGATAGCAAAATTGACAAGAAATATTTTCATATAAAAACCCGACTGTAAAAGCATGTGGAAGCAGGACACTAGCTGTAAGCATGGGTTAGGTCAGGGTGGCCTCTGCATGGCAGGTCTAAGTTCAGGAAGATTAGGTGGGAAAGCCCAGTGTTAATGGGCTTCCAATAATCCTTTCAATAACCCTGGCAACTAAGACAACAGTAAACAAAACTGATCAGGTATGGCAGGCAAGCATCCCTGCTGTGTGCATTTCCTGCAGAGACCTTCCCCATTCACCTTACCCAACCAAGACATTAAGAGGCTGTCAGGACTCCCATCGATGTTTTGTTACCCAAAGTAAGAAAACCAGCTTGTTCCTGACCCCTTTGTTTATCCACCAGAGAGTCATTAACACTCACCCCTTCAGGATAGGAAAACCCTAGCTCCGATGCTGACTATCTGTAGTACTTTGGGTGTTACTCTGTATGTTGGCCCCCAGATGCCTGTGCTCTGTGCTACCCTTGGACTGCGATCTGAGCCACTCTATTTTGACCTTCTTCTGGAATGGTAAATATCACTCTCTGTACCCAAAATCTCTCTCTATCCAATCTTCCTCACTTTTCCCATTGCTAGTCTTGTATGGTTTGTGAGACAGCTTGATTTCTTGTGTGTATGTGTGCACGCGCACACTGATTTCTAATAAAAATACTCTGTTTAAACCTTTAACTGGAGTCCTACAGTTAGTACTGCTATACACAGGTGAAAATATCCGACTGTTGTCCATCCCCTTGCAGGTCTTCTTTAAGCTGTAATTCCTCCACTTTCTAAGGAGACACTGGCACTGGTGGTGGATCTCAAGGTCTCCCAAATTTTGGGGTGACAGCATAAACAGAGGAGCATTTGTCAGACTCTGCACTGACACTTAACTGATGATGTTAACATTAGATCTTTTGATGCAGATGCCAGACCTGGTGTTGGAGCACCATGCATTGGTTCACTCATGCCTGCATTATTGTGTGGTTTCTCAACTTTGATGAGTCACTGATGAACATGTGAATGGACTCTTTTGAAAAGTGTCATTTCTGAGCTAAAGAAAAGCAAAGTGTTATGGAAGATATTTGTGGAAAGGGTGTTAGTAAAAGAGGAAGGTGTCACACCTCCATGAGAAGAGTTACAATTTTGGAAGGTGGAATAATTTGAGATATAATTGCTCTGGGGATGGGGTACACTTAGGAATAGTAATAGGTTAAATTTAGTTTGAAAAGGATAGAAATAAGAATGAAATCACTGTGAGGCAATGTCACCATGTGATACTGGAGATGTATATTCCAGCCTGTTATGATGTATATTCCAGCCTGTTATTAATTTTAGCTGTTAATTAATCTTTGCTGGCACCACCCACTGAATTCTGGACACCTGGACAGCACAGTGGGATGCTGTCCCGTACATGTCAATCCCTAAGCTTAAGGATCTTCCTTTTCCCCCAGTCTATCTAGCGTTGGCGTGGGAAGGAGAGAAACAGGGTTTTTACAGAAAGTATTTATTAAAGGCATGCACATGAACAAGACAAATAACACACATGGGAGGGTCCCCCCTCCCAGGCACGCTTAGTTACAAGTAGTTACAAAAAGAACAGATATAAAAGCACAGATACATTCTTTAGATCAGCCAGCTCCAAAATAACAGAAAAATCCCTAACGCGACTAGATGACTATTTCTAGTACTCACAGATGTTCATAGCTTAGATGTTCTACGAGGAAGAAACCAGGAGGCGAGCCCTACGGCTTGCAGCCTGCTACTGGCTCAGAACCCCTCTCTAGGAGGTTCCTGGGTTGTTCTTCTTTGTTATCCCTTTGTTATCTCTCGGCCACATGGCCTCTCAAGAAGTTTTATAACTTCTCCTTGGAAGCATCTCGAAGCATCCTGAAGATGCTCACCTCTTACCTTTGGATTGGTCAGTTCTTACCCTGTGACCTATGATGCTGACCCACATTACCTATGATGCTGACCCACACTAAAATGTAATCTAATCCGAACACCTCATTAACCCTTGGTTTACCTGAAGAGGGAAGTGTCCCCCTTTAGCTAAGTCTAGATAATGGGAAGCCCCATTATCACAATCTCTAATAGTATATTTTTTAAAATGTTAATTATGGGAATAAATAACAACAATGGGTATAATGAGAATGAGATTAAGACATAAGTAACAAAATATATAATCAATATGATTTATAATATGTTTGATAATTAAGATTATGTAAATGGATTTGGGGAGAAATAGAAATGTAAGCATTTTTTGTCATCACCTTTTTTACCTTCACTTTCATGTTTATCACATTGTTACCCTGATTTCTGGGGATCCCGTGAGGGACACCTAAATGCACTCTTAATTATATAAGTTGGGGAAATTAGCAAAGAGCACAAGCTAGCAATACGAGAGGCAGGGCAACGGAGCGAGATCTTTCACCCAATGTCTATGGGGTCAGGCCGAGTCAAGGAGCAAACAGAAGTGAAATAATAATTGTTTTATTAAAATACAATCAAACAGCGTATGCAGCACATTCACACAGATAACTATAGAAATAAAGGTTGGAGTGGGATACAGGGATTTTTAAGAGGAGTTGTTAATTTGGGTTATTCTACACCGGTCCTGAAGCCTGGGTAGTCTGCAGCAGAAGTTCAGAGGTATGGAGTTGTCAGTATGTGGGACTGAGGGGAAGGCTCGCCAAGCAAAGCGGCAGCAAGGCGGGATGGAAGTCGGGAGCGGTCCGAAGAAGCTCTCAAAGTCAGGGGTTCTTATAGGGGAAAATGTGGCCTTAGGCTAGTCCGTACTTGGGGAAAACAATCAGTTTCGGACTGGAGACAAAGCCTCCGAAAGGTCAGAATTTAGCATGATTGAGTTAAGTCCAAATTGACAATAGAGTAGACAGTATGCAAACACAGAGTGCTTGACAGATGAGGATTCGTCCAATCAAGCTGCCTGCTCGGGGCAGGGAGTTCTTTGTAAGTAGCGTGCATACATAATAGAGTACTTGCCTTTGAGGTCTCCTGAAGCAGTGGGACGGCTATTTCTGGCCTGCCTGTATATGTTTGGAATATTGTAGCGATTAGCGGCTGTGCCTGTCTGCGAGTTTGTCCAGGGGACCTCGCAGCACATGGAGAGGAATAGATAAAGAAGGCTGGATTATTGATATCAAAGTGATATCTAATATTCCTCAAGTCCGGGCTAGAAACTGCGGTAACAACATTATATATATTTTTGGCTTTTTTCTTCTCTTATAATTAATAAAAAAACAAAAAACAAAAAACAAAAAACAAAGCAGAGTGTGCTTTCTGTGTGTCGTATTTGATCTCTGAGGGGTCATTCCTGTGTGAAAACCATTCATTGCTATTCCAGTCAATTAAGATATAATGCTTTGTTGTCATTAACCTAGATGACTTGACAGAATATACAAAAAATGATTCATTAGAGTAGAATAGGTGACTGCACACATCTGGCACTTACATTTTGCTGGTTAATCGTACAGGAATCTTGTGATATGGCTGAAGATGAGATGGATGAAGAACACATAAGCCAATGTCCCTAGCGAAGTGCATTCTGCTAGAATGAGACAGCAAGTTGGAAGGTGGATAAAGAGAGTTACAAATGTAGGAAGATGTGGCAGCACTACCACATTCTAGAACACATTTTCTCACATTTTCAGACCCAGTACAACAATAAGCTTGATAAATCTCTTGGATTTTTTTTTCTTATCTATGACTGGACGAATGAGAAATTTTTGAGGTTGTCAAGTCTCCACTAAATTATTACGCAGTAGGCTGCATTTTGCTTGGAGTGGGTCATAGGTTGTGTACTTCTGGCTACAAAATGTGGAATTTCAAGAGATATGGTAAATAATCATATGTAACCATTTCTCTCTCCCTTTTTGTATGCATTCAACAAACAACTGTATGTTGTTAAATTACAGTTGGCTCTCAATATCTGCACATTCTGTATCCATGGTCCAACCATTCATGGCTTGAAAATATTTTAAAAAAATCCAAAAAGCGAACATTGATTTTGCCATTTTAGATAGATAATTTACTACACCATTGTACATAGTGGGACTTGAGCATCCATGAATTTTGGTATCCACAGGGCAACTTGGAACCAAACCCGAGTGGATACTGAGGGCCCACTGTAGTCATTTTTATTGTCATTTTATATTTATGAAAAAAATCCTCACAGTTAGAAAAATGCATGTTAATAAAATCTACATACAAAGGGGCTTATGTCTCCCCCTGCCAAACAATCATCATGGCACAACAAGCTCTTAGAAAAGATGTCAGCTCTACACAGTTCCTTACTCTGCTCAGAGTGGAGTAGACAGACACATATTTTTGCACAACTCTTATACCCTCACCTAGCAGTCATTTTGAAGTGCTGTTATCTGCTCTCATACTTGACAGCTGTGGTCTTGGGAAATTGCTTCACCTTTTGCAATTGTCTGTATGCACCCTCTCTATTCATCCCCTCATCTCTAAGAGCCCTGCTCTCTTAGGTGGGTATATTCGTTGAAATACTTGGAAAGCTACATTTGCAATATTGTTTTTAAAATTTCATTTCCAGCTGCAATTTTTATTTCTCAAAAAACAAAAGATATTTTGGAATTATTTTTCATGTCTCTTGTATGCTTTCCCTCTCTTCTTATTGTTATTGTGCCGTCCGCCCCCATTGCATGATATGATTGGCAATGAACATTATTAAATTGGCATGAAATATAAATTATACACTATTATGGCTGAAAAGCCATGTTGGCAAAGAGGATTGACTGCACACATGTAAAAGGAGGCATGGCCAGGTCATATCAGTTGGGAAGCTCCAGTGATGATGAGCTTGCGATAATCTCATTGTTACCTCACTGGTAAACCCTGTCCCGGGGTCTACGATTTTGATATTAAAATATGATTCAATGTGCCTGAGAGGTCACTTGGATGGGCATGTAGACAGCCACAGTCGAAGGATCGAAAACCAGGTCAGGCCAGTAAAATCCCCAGTCATGTAGCCCCAGGAGACCTCAAGCTGTGCAAACTCACAGTAAACAAAGGGTCCTCAGCCCCTGAGAAGCCGATTTGAGGAGATTAGCATGTTTGCCCCAAGTTGAGCAAAATCCTATCAGGCAAGGACCATTTACATGAAGTCACACCACAATCCAGTGACAAGGATCCTGAGACTTTGGCAACACCTTGTAATCTCATCATGCAAAGGAAGATACCATCGTCGAGCTTCTTTTCCATTGCAACATCCATTGTTCTCCCCAGGTACTTTTTCTCCTACAAATAGTCCCAGTTTTTGAGCAGTTCTTTGGATCACTCCCAGTCATCCCAGCAGACCGTTTCTCCATCCGTTGAGTAATCCCTTCAGCCCTCTCCATGCTGAGCTCCACTTCTTCACTGTCTTTCCCGTACCAAGGACTTCAGGAAAAGGTGCAATATTACCCCAGCTATGATCCTTCAATATTCCCCCTATCCAGTTTCCTCTCTTTTGCTTCTTAATAGGTCTTGCATGAGTGTGTGAGTGATTGTGTTGGTGTGTGAGACTTTCATTCAATAAATCATTTTATTGGACATCTTTATTTGGCTTTTGGCTTGGCCTGACCCCGCCAAAACTGGGTAAAAAGACCCCGCTAGGTTACCCTGCCTCTCGCATTGCTATTGCTCGTGCTCTGGCTAGTTTCCATTCCCTATCACATGAAACACATTGAAGTGTCCCCCAAGGGACCCCAGAAATCAGGGTGACACCATCAATTATTCAACCTTCACACACAATAGCGCACAAAATTGTCTCAATAGAGCAACCAACGGTCATCAACCTGTTTCCTTTTGCTGTCACAACTCTCTTTTGTTTCTTCACCTGCCCAGACATTAAGAAACTATCATGATTCCCATCAAGGCTTTGTCACCTAATGTTAAAGCTACAGACCCCCTTGTTTGCACTGCCAGAGAGCCAATTACACTTTCCTCATCAGGGCAGAAAAAGGGTATTTAAACCTTGTGTCTAAGACTGGCAACTCGTAGTATTCTGGACATAAGCTGTCACTGTGCTGCTCAGATTCCCATTCTTCTGCTACTCTTGGACCCTTAATCCAAGTCACATCACTTCATGTCTTCTCTTCAGGATAGGTAAATCTTGCCCACTTCACCCCAGCTTCTCGTTATCCAATTTTTCCTTCCTTTTCTTCAGTTAGCCTTATGTGGTTGTGAGACTGCTTGTATCTTGCATGTATCTGTGATTTCCCCCCAATAAAACATTCTTTGAATCTCCAACTGGTGTCCCTGCATTAGTAACAGTATACAAAGGTGGAAAGATCCTGTAAGGTTACCCCCTGCTTTCACAGGCCTCCCTTTTGAGCTAATAATTCCCCACCTTTCCACAGAAGCTCTGGCACTGCAAGTGGACCTCTGAGTAACCCACCTTTTGCGGTAACATTAGCAAGTGGGGGAAGTTAAAGAGAAATAAGAATTGACTAGGCAGATGAGATGAAGTATAAATGCATAAAAAAGTCTTGTGTTTGTTTTTTTTGCCAGAAAAAAGTCTCCATGTGGTATATTTTCTAAGTCATTCTCCAGCTGTTTACCATGTGTAATCCTGTGCAAGCCTATTGGGAACTAAAACTGCTAGTTTACTTGCCTGGGAGTAATTTCCACTGAATAAATAGGACTTCATTTATACAGCAGTCACTGCATGACATGTATAAGATGCTATTGTGAGTATCATAGATTTAATGAGTAGGAGTGTTCCACAAAATCACTTTTTTTAAAAAAAAATATTATATTTTAAACTATGCTTAAAAATATCAAAACATTTTTAAACCAAAGAAGAGAAAGTAATTGACAATGTGAATTACATATTGCTTAATGAAAATTTGTTATGTTATATGAGAATGGCAGGGAAAATTCACCATGTGAAGATGTTTTCCCTCCAAAATATGATTTTATAAAACTAATGGAGTTTGAAGAAATCAGATTTTAAATTTGTTTACACATGTAATTTCTCTTCATCTTTTCTTCAATTGTAGACAAAACACTAAAGGAAAAGATAGTCTTTTTTTAAAGACTTCTTGGTTAAAGCTGTTGAAATCTTCAGACAGAAATCATTTTCTGATTTAATTTCCATCCAACATCTTATAGCACAAATATTTATAGGACAAGTGACTTGAATATAGAAACTACAACAGAAAAGATATAACCATTGATTATCAGATATCAAGTCATGCCAAGATAGCAAATCCATCTGTATAGATGTTGTTAGAAAAGTCCCAGGATTGGACAACGTTAGGTATGCTAGCTAATGCTACTGGGAGTTTGATCACTTCAATATAGATAATAAATTGTAATTTTTTTTTCAGCATTATTAAAGGATCAGGATCCAGGGAGACAATCGATCTGTATAGTTCTGTACAAATGGTGGTGGTGGAGGGTCAGTCCCTTAACCAGACCTGATGTCCAGGTACATGAAACTCCAGCTGCACATGCAAATGTCACAATATGGCTTGGGCCTCGTATATATTAAATGCACTCTTCAGTTTTGTAAGATACACTTCACATGTTCAGAGCTACACAATGTTAAGCATGTGGGTTCATTTTCAAATATCTGGAAGTGTAGCAAGTGTCACACCAGTCAATGTTATCTGGATCCTCTGTTCCTGACCCCTACATGCAAAGAAAGGACCATTTAGGTTGGATCTCTGCTCAAGACTGAAATGAATTCTAACTTTATTATCTAATAACACATGACACACAGTTGGGAAAATTTCTCAATTAACCCTGGAAAACATTCACACATTCTGTATGACCTAAATTTGTATGACTAAGTCAATAATATATCTATATATGGAACAGTATTATACAAGGTGCGTGTGTGTACATGAGAGGAAAAGAACTCAGAAATGAAGGCTCATGAAGAAGAAGAAGAGGGGTAGAAATGGTTAGCTCAAGAGCCTCAATAAGGAAGCCTAACCGAACCAAATTTTTAAAAAAGAATGATTGGAAAACAAAACCATTTCCTATGAAATCTTTGGTTCTTATTAAATTCTGTTATGTTTGTTGACAGACAAAGGTGCCAGATCCTGAACTGGTTTAAAGTTTTGATTTCAAGAGCTAAAATATTGACCTAAACCTACTTTAGTCCCAACTAGAAGAGACTCAGTAAGTCAGTGGAACTTGTCCAAGTATTCCCATTACTTCAGTGGATCTTCTCTACCTGAGATATCACAATTGCACATAGGAACTTAAAAAAAAAGATATTGGTGAAAATGTTAGATGCACCTTTAAAAAACTGTTTTAAAATGATCTGCCTAAAATGTTATCAAAAAGAGAATCCTGCATAAGGTAGCCAGGTTAGGTCTATCTCAGGCCGTGATATTTCAGGGCCAAAGCCTGAGACCAGAAGATGACCCTTTGTGATGTCACAGGAGGCAGGCCCTGGTGATGTTATTAAGTATGCAACATTAAGCATCAACCAGAGCTGCACAAAGTATACCAGTCAGACAAAGAACACCAAGTCTAACAAATAACAAAAATATATGTGTGCTCACCTTTTTAACTAATGCAATCTTACCCTGAAATTCTTTTCCCCTCCCCTGAGAACTGGAGAAGAGTGTTTAGGCCTTGAGGTCTTGCAATCCTAATTTCCTATGTGATGTGTAGACTATGAAGACTGATTGAGCTCTGCCATGGAAAGGTCCCTGTGTTTTTGAATGGAGGGGCTGTGCAAAGAAAATCTTCATAGGTAATTTTCTTCCACTGAAATGTATGGGAGGGCACACCCCTCTCCATTTACTGGTTACAGAGCAATTCTGTTGATTTCTTTTGAAATCTTTGTATGAGAGGGAGAGCGGTTTCTCCAGTATCTTTTTATCTGGTTGCCTGACTTGATATTTTTCTGGGAGGCTGATGGGATTTAGTTTATTTTTGCTAGGGGAAATGCCTTAGTGTGCCCAGAGACAGCTTCTTCACGGATGAGCAATCTTCATTGAAGATACTGAATTTAGCTGCAACAGGGGAATCTTTAACAAGATGGAGCTAATTGCCTGGGACTTTACTCTTGGTGGCTTTTAAAAGGAATTTCTCCCTCTGTTCCACAAGCTGTGGGCCAATTGAGATGCTATGCTGGCATGGCATACGGGCTACAATATGTGTTACCCCAAAACATGAGGAACTCTGGGATCCACCTGCGATGCCACTACCTCTATGTGACAATGGGGAATTTATTAGCTCAAAATTAGGCGGCCTGAGGGGGGGTAACTTAAGGGGATCTTTCCACCAATGTCTACAAGATCACACAGGAAAGAACCAGCCAGAGATTCAAAAGTAAATCAAAAATATGTTTTATTGAGAAATTCACACATGTTAGCAAAAGAATCAAACACTCACACAGTCATACAAGGACTAATTGAAAGAGAAGGGAGGGAAGTTGTGGATAGAGGATTTTAGGGTTCAGGTGATAATCCTCAGTTTGGAGAGAAGCGAAGAAAGTGGCAATGTGGCTTAGGTAGGCACCTAAGGACATTTCTCATTCTGGAATCAAACAGACAGCATGGTGTTCAGTAAGTTGGGAGACTGTGAGAGACTACTCAAAACTGAGGGTTTTTATATCCAAAATCTACCTTATGGGTATGGGTGTGAATCGCTTTCCTGTCCAAGTGGACAATGGGAGTTGAAACACAAACCATGAGGTCTGAATAGAGTTCATGGTCTTAGTGTTTAGGTGACAAAGGGGTAATGGCTGTCATAATAGCTCTCTATTGTGGAGAGTTTGTGAGGGATCAGGGTTACAACAATCACAATTTGGTGAGAACTTCCCTTTTCTGTATGGAGATGTCCAGATCTTTAGCATAAGCCTGTTATCTCCAGAGTTGCTTCATAATGTGCTTGACAAGGACTTTAGCCTGGGCCTAGAGGAGGTGTGGACTGACCTGCTTTGCGATCTCATGTTTACAGTCAGTAATTTTCCTCTTTTCAGCTTGACCTTCCAATCACCTCAGGTTCCATTTTATATCAATGCCAATTAATGTATTGCCAATTAAACCATATGAATTTTGGGGGAGTGCACGGGGCCATAGCATATGGACCATACTAATATCCTAGATTCATGAGAGAAGGAGTTGGGATAGTGACAGGCCTTCCTCAAAGAACAGCAAGGTGGTTGCCTTGCACAGTAGGTTTCTGGGGGTGGATGGGTCATGAAATGGCATCAGACTTAGTTCCCTTTTTTATTGTTACTATATTTGTACTGCCAATGATAAGGAGAGGTGCTTGTGGGATTCCTTCCTTCCTTCCTTCCTTCCTTCCTTCCTTCCTTCCTTCCTTCCTTCCTTCCTTCTTCTTCTTCTTTTTTTTTTTTGCCTCAGCTGCCAAAATAATTTGATTATCCAAGGGCACAATGCCTCATGAGCTGGGGTTGGAGTGAGCAACACTATTTGCTGCTCTGGGTGCAGACATTTGCAAGTGGGGATGTGTGGGAGAGGAAACCTTCTCCACCCTGTTACTTCCCCTCCCTGTTGACATTTTTTCTGGTTTCTTTTTCCTTGTGGGAATTGTTTCCAGTTTCAGTGCTATACCAGGAGGAAACTAGCTTGAGGAGAACAGTTATGAGGAGGTGTGTCTGAGTGTGAATATGAAAGAGAGAAAATATTTAAATACTCCCTTCTTCTTTACATAAAGTTCATCTGGCTCACATTGGAATACCTCAAGCCACCATAATATTTAGTGAAATGTTAGTCCTTAAAACTAACCATTTTAAAAATATCCTTTAGAAAAACATTGCTTTCAAACTTTTCATAAACAAGGTTGTGAGTTCGATCCTGCCCGGCTCCAAAGTTAACTCAGCCTTCCATCCTTTCTCAGGTCGGTAAAATGAGTACCCAGCTTGTCGGGGGCATGTATAGAAATGTTTCGAAATACATACTATTTGTAAGTTGTTCGCCGCCTCAATCCATATGGAGAGGCGGGATACAAATAAATAAATAAATAAATAAATAAATAAATAAATAAATAAAAATAGTTTCCCATACCTCACATAGCTTCTAGTTTTAAATATTACTTCCAGAATGCTTTTGGACAATGCTAATGTGAAATTGCACTATCTTGTTCAGTAAATTTTACAGGGGCCCTCCTGTGCAATTCTACAGTTGTTTCTGTGTTTTCCTTACCAGAAAACACACACACACGCACGATGGAGTGAATGGTGGAAGAGTTGCACAGAGTCTTTTAACTGATGATGCTAGAATACCTCTATCTGGATGAACCTCAGGGATTTCCTTCACCCAACAATTAATGCATTTTATGAGATGCGTAATCACATACCTTAGTAAGAGCAGCACTCTGTGAAGTTTTAACAAAACAAATAAGACAGAATACATCTAGGGAGCTTGATGGAGGAGAGATGAGTCATCTCATAAACACTTTTAAACATGTTTTTGACTACTTTCTCAAACTTAGAATTGGCATGTGAATATACATTTTTAGGATATCCTGAATTTCATAGTATTCAGAACTGAATGGCAATAGGATCTGGAATCTTGGTTTGAGGGCTGGACTTGGTCCTCTAAGCAGAATTTTATAGCGATTTGTTCATATCATATCAATAAAAAAACTAAATTGAAATTGATTTTTAGTTATTATGCACACATTTTAATTTAGTTTTACAAATTAACTCAAGCTCTTTCGAAGGCACTGTGACTACTGCATGCTCCTCAGTTGAATGGTAAACTTCACTCCCTTATCTTCAGAAAACAGATGCTTTAGAATCATAAACCTCCAAACACTTAACAGTGAAATTGCTTTTGGAATACATTATAAAATTACCTAGAGTCTGGTAGATCTAGTTTTATAGTGCAGTTGTCTTGGTGTATTGCATTTCTTGAATTAAATCCTGCAGCTTCACCATGACTTTCAGTTTTTTTTTTATCAGTTGGAGATAGAGGGAGAATCAGTTTGCCAACATTATGCTTACAAAAACATTATTACATTTCTCAAATGGAAGAAAATGAAATACCAGGCAAAGAATTCATGTGTGAATAAGCTGTGTGATAGCTCTTCCTCTCCTCAGAATTGGGAGTTATGGAATAGTATGTACTCCCATACAGCAAGAGAGAACGAGTGACACTTTATTATGCACAGACAGTAGTGGCCAGACTGTGGCACATAGTGTTATGTGTTACATGTGGTTCATATTAAATGATCAATGATCACACTCATAATACTGGCAAAAAAAAAAAAAGGCTTTTACACCAGAGGAAACTTAACAATTCTGCTGAGTTTACAAGATGAAAATTTTATTTTTCTCTCAGCTAGGAGACCTACTGTTTAGTTCTTGCTTTTCACTGACTATTTTAAAGACAGGAATGGCCAGTGTTACTAATATAATTGCTACTTGCTTCATCCAGTTTCAGTCTCATCCCTGCCAATCATGTACACATACCTGAACCACTAAAATTATACATTATGCAGAGCTCACTTTCTTTATGTTCTTTTGTACAAGTCATTTTCCCCTTATCTTTTTAGATCTGGATTTAATATGTGAGACGGTACTCATGTCTTTCATTAAGAACCAGGTATGTGAGAAGTAGATCTCAGCTTCTGGGACCAGGGACAGGGGAGCTGACAGGTTCTTTACAGAAAGTATCTTCTTATGTTTTTACCAATAGAAATATGAAGAGAAGGTACACAATGGTTATACACACTCCCCGAGGGATCTGAAAGGCCTCTGATAGATATTAGCTCTCCTTACTCTGTATGATACTATTTACTTCATGCAGGTGGAAGCTGGCAGGATCTGTGCAGAGTTTGGCATGTGCTGAGATGGTTACACACATACTTCTAATCCTGCCAAGTGCAGGACTCAACTCATTTTTATTGTGTGATACTCAACCCGTTTTTAGCAGCTTTATAAAGGAGTGGTAAATGTGGGTTGAGGTGTCAACTGGGCATGTTGTGAACAATCACATGGCTACTTCACTGCCTGAGGAAATGCACCTATATTCTGAACATACCCTTTTGACATTGCTGCCCCTACCATCTGGCAAGCAAACCAGCATCATTTTTCTTTGACAGTCACGTTGTTCCTTTAAACCCCCCCCCCAGCAATGACAATACAACCAATGATGAAGACCCTACCTGGAAAGGTATATTGCACCACTGGGATGTATAAACAATGGTTATTATTTGAATGACTTTTGGATAGGTTGGACAAATCAAATAATTCTTGCCTAGGAGTCTCCTTTTTGAGCCATGGCTGTACAAAACAACAAACAAACAAAGAGTAACTGACTCACTCATTGTTAGTTAGCAGATGTTATTGTCAACATATGTGAAGGGGAAAAAGTCCTAGATTTCATTTCTAGGTAGGTATTTTCAAGAACAGATCTTAGGGTTGTTTTTTTTTAAAAAAAGATCTTCAAAGGATTTTTTCAGTGGAGTGACATGAACTCTGTGGGCTGTGATTGCTTCAATTATACCTACAGATCAGGTGTGAGTAATTGTGGCTTTCCAGATGTTGTTGGACTGCAGCTCCCATGCCATTGCACATACTGCCTTAGGTTGCTGGGATTTGCCATCCAGCAAGATCTGGAGAGCCACAATTGCCCATGACTGCTGTAGAGGCAGTGACACAAAATCAGAACTCTTGGTCTGAAATTGAAAGCTGCCATTAGCCACAGCTATCTGTGGACATAAGACAGACATATCATGTTATCCTTGTTTGGCAGTTAGAGTGGCAACAACATCAATTTAACATTAGTAAAGGAGGCTGCACTAGGACAGAGATCCTCAGGCAATTCATACTGGGCATGGAAACAATAATATAATACAATTGCACCTTACAAATGAAGGCCTATATGATTTTAGCCCTGTTATCAATTGGTTTCCAGATATTTTCTGAGAACTGCATAAGTCTTTCCTTTCCCACTCCCCCTCCCCATCACAGTGTTATTTTTTCCCCTCTCCCCAAGTCACTGTGGTGAGATGAGTGTCAACATGTGATTTTGTGAATGACAAAACACATTATTGGCTGGAATTTCGCTAGGCAGTTATGAATGTGTAACCTAGAGTTACATACTCATGATTCTTTCATATTATTGATCCCTACATAGCTCCTAGGTTGGGTGATATGTAAGGACTGTGAAAGTATCCGAGTGCCAATTTACTGAGTAGCAGCTGCTGCAGTTGACCAGGGTCTGTTTCCCCCATCAATCAGGAAGTAGTTGGCTGGTAGTCCCATCCCACCTTGTGTAAGCGATCTCTGGTGTGAGGAAGGGGGAATGATTATTATTTTATTTTATTATTTATTGAATTTATATCCCATCTTTCTTCCAAGATGGGATTAAAAGCAGAGATTGTGACCAGCTTCCTGCTTCTGCCTGTTGCAATGGAGATTGCGCACAGGGGGATGGCGTGGGAACATCTCAGCTGTTTTCTGATCAACAGGAGAACAGACCACAGTTGATCACAGCAGCTGCTGTCCAGAAAGTGGGGATTGTGGGGACTGGGATGGGATTTCACTGTATAGCATTGTAACTACAGTGCTTACATATTTGTAACTCCCAAACAGAATTCTAACCAATTCTTTTTTTATTTTATAAATGTATCATGGTGTCAGAAGTGGCCGGAGACATTTTGCTGTCTGAGGCTAAGTGAAATGGTTCTCCCACAAGTGAAGCAGTAGTAATAATAATGGTAATAATAATAGTGGTAATAATAATAATAATAACAACAGCAACAATAATAGACAGTTTGGTGCTCTAGAGAGACCCTGAAATTGTCTGCCTGATGCAGGCTGCCTCACCTTGACTAATGGTAGGATCAGCTCTATGCAAGAACACTCAGCTCCAAGTAGACCTCACCATGAAGTGGTTGGGGACAAAATCCCAGCATGGTCTAAAGAAAGAATGGTTATGTGAGTGCACTTAGATGATTCTGCCCTTTATGGGCAGTTTTTTTTTACCTGGGCAGTGTTTTACCTGCTTTCTTCCTGATTTTTGGTGAGTGAGAAAAGTAGAAATCCTTGGTCCTCTCACTCTTCCCAATTCCCCTCCCCTAGCAGCATTCCGTATCTTGTTTGGTCCTATATCTATGAATTTTTTTTTAAAAAATTACAAGTTTCAAAGTACATTAACTAGAGTCAGCTCACACAGAAATCTCTAGGAGATGGTTATAGGCTTTATAAGGTGGTTCCTCTGCTGGGAACACTGGCTATGGTTGGTCTTAGAGTTTGGTATGCCAGTTAGGCATCTGAATCCTCATGTCTGGTCCAGCTTCACCATTATGAGCGTTATTGGCATGGTAGGTGTGGAAGCAGTAGCTGTGTTGTCAATGAATGTCCTTGTGTCCATCAGTCTGTCTCTTTTGAGGAGTTAGATTTGTAGAATGAGGACTATATGGAATAGTTGAAGAAGAGACACTCTAGATTCTGTGCCTTCTCTTGACTTTGGCATCTTATGTGGTCCAGGAAAATACATTGCCTTAAATAAATAAATGTATAACTTCTATGTGTATTAGTTCCTCTAGCCATAGCTTACTGATTCTGTATCACTAAGGGTAAAAGTAAACAATTTTTTTATGTTGGGTATGGGGGGAAAATGAAATGTGTTGGGATATCCAAGGGGGTTAAAAATTGTATGGAACTGCCAGAGTCACTCTCTCTTCTTTTCACTGCAGACTTTCTCTGCTTCAGTGGTTTGTGATCAAAGGAATCCATCTCACCTAGAACTAGGCTTAATGTTTCCTTCCACACTTATGCCATACTTTCAATTTAGACTTGTAGCACCACCTGGTGCCAGAACTTTGAGCAAAGGCTAAGGAACCTTGAATCCAGGGCCAAGTTACTGCAACCACCCAAAGCACCTATCATCTACACTACAGGCTTGGTTTAATCCATATTTTCCCAGAGTGAAGGATCTCTGACAGAGAATGTTTGGCACTTTTGGGTCAGACTGCAATTCCTAAGATTCCTTGGAGAAGCGTATAATTGTTAGCTGGATATAAAACTGGTACAACCTCATAATGTGTGTACATATTTCCAAAAAGGAAATCAAAGCTGCAGATACCATGAAGAAGTTAAATCCCAAGGTTAGGGTATTTTTACAAATGATAATTTTATTCTCATAAAAACCTTTCCCAGGCAAGTTATTGTACTGCAGCTTTTCTGTTTTCCTCATAGTCTTATTTTATGGCTAAGCCTTGAATGTGCTGACTCAACTCAAGTTTGCTAGTCTTATCTACCCTGATCTACAGTTGCTCCCAGTCTAACCTCAATATTGTACTTTCCAACCCAACTTTGTTAAATCACACACTGTCTCCTTTTTTCTGAATGACACACTGGGAGAAATGGGTCTTCATTTTAAGATTTCCCTTGCTATAACACAGTCATTCTCCATGTGCAACTTATGTATAGGTTCCCCCCCCCCAAATCAGAAACCCTTTGACCTTTGGACCACCTAAACCAACAGCTAGCTAGCAAAAGGCCACTTGCAAACCCAGCAAACACTTGTGCAAATTGTAGTAATGGAAATGAATAATCGCTTTAACTGGATTTATCTGGCCCTCATTTTTGTTTTTATAATGATCTTGGGGATCCTGATGGAAATAAGAGCACTGCATGTAGAAATAAATGGAAAGCATGGCCACTGAGACTTATTAGAATGGTTCGAACTGCAGCCTCTTCCAACCTAGAAAAGGACAGCTATCAAAGCTATTCAATAATAAGATGGGTTGCTTAGAAAGAAAGCTTCAGATCCCCTAAGTGGAAAAACCTTTGATTATTTTTCCATGACATCAGTCAGTAGTTAAATATGACATGAATGCACATGTAGATCTGAATGTTTTTGATGCTATGGCTGTGAACTCAAAGTCTGGACTGAAAAAGGTGGAAGAAGTACATGTGAATAAAATGTGTGTATATGTACATGCACACCTGTGTGCATGCTGGAGCAAAGGATGAAGAATGGTTTGAGTGTCTTATCAATGCTCCCCTGATGCTTTTTCAGACATGGCTCACTGGGCTTTTCCAGTGCAAAGAGGATTGTACAAGGCACACTTCAATCTCTCTATTCTTGCTGGCCCTGTCCTCTGTATCCAGTAAGAAAGACTGGTCCTTGGCAGTCTGGTCAGGTGCTGCTTTCCAGGGGCTGGTGAGGGGGAAGTCTCAAGAAAATGGCAGAGCAGGGAAAAGACAAGTCCTTCTGCTTTCCCTGAACACGATAGCCCTTGGCTCCCCCCTGGCAGTGAGCAACACAGGAGCTGGAAGGATCAGGCCATGTGACTATATCTCCTCATCCTCGTTTGCCTTGCTCCAACGGTGGCAACAGTTGGCTGTGATGCCTAGAAGGAAGTTGGTGGCAACTGAAGCAATGGAGACCACGAAGCCCACAAAGGCAATGAAAAGATAATCATCCAGTGTCAAGGTCAGGTGGCAGGCCTTGAAGCTCTCCTCCGTCAGGGAAAACAAAGGGGCTCCTTCCACTTCAGGTGGCTCTCGGCATTCAGCCAGTTGCGTATCTGAAATAAGAAGCAGTCAGAGTCACACGCACACAAACATGTGTAGGCCCCCAAAAAGAAAACCTTCAAAGGAGAGGGCAGTGATAGATTTTCTAGGCAAGTCTATGTCTCTCGACCTCTTAGCATTTTTTCCCCTGGAACTCATGAGGTGTGCAAGCCATGATCCAATATGGGCTTTTATACCTAGCATCTGAAAATTAAAGTATTTAATATGAGCAAATAACAACTGCTGCTTCCTTCTGATATCCCAGATTTCATACTCTTTTTAACTCTGTTCTTCCAGGGTATCTCCAGCTGAAACAATTTTTAATCCTCTGTCATTACTACTGCTGCTACTACTACTACTACTTAGATTTTTTAAAACAAATTCTTTGTAAAAGAATCCTTTTACTCCTTGAAAAAACCCTTCTAAGAAGGCAAAAAAAATCATTTATTATTCCCATTTAATGGATGAGCAGGAATATTAAGGTATAAGGATCTAATAAAATGGGAAGGGAGAACCCCAGTGCTGAAGACTAGAGAAGAACTGAAAAATCAGAATTTTGAAATGAGTTGGTTCCCATATAGGCAACTTAGAGAAAGGTTTAAAATAGATGTAAAAATCACTGGGTTTGAGAAAGAAGATAATAAAATAGATGAAATTCTGATGAAGAATCAAACAAAAACAATTTCAAAACTCTATAAGATTCTATTAGAAAGAGAGCTGGAGCAAGAACGTATAAAAGATTTCATGTTAAAGTGGGCACAAAACATCGGTCATAACATTGAAGTAGAAAAATGGGAAAGACCATGGAGTGAAGACATAAAATTTTACTCAAAGTTTAAGTCTGAGAGAGAACTTTTACAGGATGATCTATCAGTGGTATATGACCCCTCAGAAGCTAAAGAGGATAATGCATAAAGGGAATGGCCAATGTTGGAAATGTGGGGGGGAAATGGATGAGGAACCAAGATTAAGAGCCAGCAATTTGCTTACTTCATCATAAATGGCCATGCATCTGGAAAAAATGCATTGTCTTATTCACTGCACTGCTTTTCCATTGCTTGTTTTCTCCAGATCCACATCTTTAATAGTTGGGATGTTTAGTAGGAAAGGGATCTCTCTGGTAGGCATTCAGCAGAGTAGGCTCTGTATGCATATGGTATCTAGATGTATATGTATATCTAGATATGGTATCTAGATGTATAGGGATCTGCTGCTTATCTGATGGGTTAGGGACCAAAGCACTATCAGAAAATAAAATTGTTTGTAAAGCAGAACCCAGTCTTCTGTTAGTACTTCTCATTTTGCCTTCCTCCTGTGAGGAACATGAGGGAATTATGGAAACTTGCCAAGGAAGGAGGCAAGAGGAGAAGAAATGACAAAACAGTGGACCATGTGTCAAAAGAATAGCACATGTCTATAATTTACAATGGCTGAAAGAATGGAACATTGAAAAATTAGTTGTCAAAAAGTGGGCAACACCTGTACTAGTACCTAGATCCATTTCAGTCTGATTTCAGACTTATTAGTTATAGGGTAAAGACAGCTTTGGTCATCTTGTGACCTATGCAGGGAACTGATGCATGAGTATTTCCCTGTGGGTTCTGCTGGACCTCTTGACATCTGTCAATACAATTGATCATGGTATTCTTCTGGGACACTTTGTTGGGACAGAACTTATGGGAGATACTGTGATACAATGTCTCTGTTCTTTCCTGGAGTCACACTCTTAGAGGGTTGTGCTAGGGAATTCCTCTTTAACTCCTTGGCCATTGGTCTGCATAGTCCTTCAGCATTCTGTTTTGTCCACTATGCTATTTAACATATACATGAAACTTCTGGGAAAGGTTGTCCTGAGTTCTGGGATAAGGTGTCACCAGTGTGCTGATGACATCCAGTTCTATTACTTCTTTCTACCTAATTCCAAGGGAGCTGTTTTTGTGCTAAAATGGTACCTGACAGCTGTAATGAACTGGATGAAAGAAAACAACTTGAAGCTCCTGGTCAGTTGAAAGACAGATCTGGGAATGGGAATTCAGCCTGTAATCTGTGAGGTTACATGCTCTTTGAAAACACAGGCTCACAATTTGGGAGGTATTCCTGGATTCATCACTAAGCCTGGAGGCCCAAGTTTCAATGGTGACCAAGAGTACATTTGCACAGTTAAAGCTTGTGCACCAACTGTACTCATTCCTGAAGAAGCTGGATCTGGCCATGGTAACACATGTCTTGATTACACCCAATTTGGGTTACTGTAATACTCTCTAAATGGGGCAGCCTTTGAAAATTGCTCAGAAACTTCACTTGGCTAAAGAACTGCAGCCAGATTGTTAACTGAGGCTGGCTACAAGGAACACACAACTCCCTTGTTGTAACAGATCCACTAGATGCCGGTCCAATTCAAAATGCTGATGATGACCTGTCAAATAGCCAGGGTTCAAGCTATTTGAAGGACTGTATCTCCTTTTTTGAGCCTATTAGAGCCCTAAGTTTGTCTGGAGAGTCCCTTCTCTCTGTCCCACTACCTTTTAAAGCTTGTTAGGTGAATGCAAGGGAGCAGGCATTCCTTGTGGCTCCTCCAGGCTTTGGAACTCCCTCCTTAGAGGGGCCAGAATAGCCCCATCCTTGATTTCCATCCATCAGCAAGTTAAAACATTTTTATGCTGTCACATTTTTAGAAATTGTCTGGGGTGGGCTTTTAATGTTGTGTAGCGCTGTTTTTAAGGTTTGTATGTTGTCTTCAATGGCTTTAACGTTCAATTTTTAAAACTTTATCAATGATTTGTTTTTTAAAATAATTTTCATATTCATACTTTGATCAAAGTTTTTGTAGAGGTTTAATCTCTATTCTTTTTAACATGTCGTCACCCACCTTGAGTCTCATTGGGAGAAAGGTGGAATATAAATGAATATCACCATCATCACCACCGTCCCTATACTGAGCCTCTTGTACCTTAGTTCTCTTTTAGCAACATGAGCTAATACAGTTTCTCCTTGACTGTGTATATATCTAGCATCTCTCCAAGAAGTTTTGTGCATTTGATGAAGTCTCCTGTAGTTCTTTAAAGTGCATTCTGGAATACAGTGACTGCTACAGGACTTCCTAGTGTGTTTATTTATTTAGTTTTTAATACAGAAAAACCCCTCTGGGTAACTTATCTTCTATTATCATTTTTCTTTCTTTTGTCCCATCCCCATTTTTCCTGACCTTTCTCCACATCTCATTCCCGTATTGTAACACAGACTTAGCAGAGTCACACTGAGCAGATCTTCTTGGACTGAGACCCCCAGACTACAGATGTACATGTGTAGACATTTCTGAATGTCCATCCCCCTTTTTTAAAAAAACAAACAAAACAATGTTTCTCATAGACACCTGGCATTCCAAGGATAAGAATTTGAAGTTAGAATTCTTCAAGAGATGTCCAGTTTTTCTATCTAGTAGTTGGATTGTGGATGGTGCTGGGGGATGGTTCAAATCTGCTACCTTTACCTGCAATCTGAAATGATGTAGTTCAATATCATGTGATTTTTCTGTCCTGTGTAAATTTCCCTAAGCATAGCGGGCTCTTCAGAGAACCTTTCAAAGGTTACCTGAGAGTCAAAAAGTATCTCCCAATACCAAAGAAAACCTATTGGAAGACTCCAATAAACTAGAGGCAGGCATCCAAGACAGATAATTGGCTTGAATGGTTATATTTCCAGAAAAAGGCTTCATTAGACACACAACCCCACAATGCCAGTATCTTGGTATCAAATCAAATCTAATAGTCTCACCAAGCTTCAAGTGACAAAAAACACTGTCCAAACAAGATGGATGGCAATCTTCCCTTTCCCTGCTATATAAAGTTAATATTCTAAGAATGCTACAACAAGGAGGTAAGGGCAGTAGGACAGCCTTCTACTTGCATGGCAGAGGCAGGATTTTCTGTCCCCAGGATCTCTAGTTTGCAGCTTGTAAAATAAGCAAGAAGGTTTAGATGAGAACTAATCTTGCATGGACTGGATCAATAGAAAGGAAGTGGGAAAGGATGCTTATTTATGATTCCTCATGCAATCTGGGTATCTGTCACTTTGCAAGGACACAAGAGAGGAGTGAGGAGAGCACCATGATGACATATCACAAGGGCAGCTTGCCCAGCATATATAATTTCCATTCAGCTCTGACAGCAACTCAGTTTTAATGGATCGGATGTATCTGAGTGGTCTCAAAAGACCATTTGCAGAATAGTGATGTAGTCATTAAAAAACTCCCCACGCGGCCATCTCATCATGGGGAGAGCTGGTTGTCTAACTGCCAACTGTATGATATTGTGAGCATTTCCACAGCCATCCATATGCTCAGAAAGTTCTTTCAAATGCTCCTTTGTTTCCTAAGCATGCTTTGTGGGCTGGTGGTTGCAGCTGCACCAAGGGCCAGTCATCTATAAACCTCCAGACAGATGACAAGGTGCAGGGAGATAGCTATTGCAGGTAGGGCAAAATGAAGGCATTGCTCCTCCCAAATAAGAATTCTGCCTCCCCAAATGGAATTTTCCTTCACTCCCCAAGTTTCTAGTATTGCAAGAACTTAATAAATCAGTTGAATATTTAGAAGCACAGCTCAGGCATCCAAGGAAAAAGGGCACACAAAGTTGCCAAGAGAATGCATACATTACAAATATGTGAGTTCTAAGGCATGAACTATTTTCAGTGTCTGACTCTCTGCAGTGCTACACATTTGGAGACTGAAGGTAATAACTCAATGGGGGTGGATGGGGGTTAGAATTCTTATCTGGAGGAACAATGTCCTCATTTTTCTCCCCGCCCCCAGCTACACTCCTAATGAAGTGACTATCACTATGTTCATGAAAATCTGAAGAAGTGACAGGTCAGGTCCTTGTGTAGCCAGAGGCTACGGGTGACCAGTTTTCTATGTGGTTCAAATTGCCACATGGCTTTTCAGCAGCCCTGTACCACTAACTTGCTTCTTTGAAGCCATCCCTTTGTTTCAGTGTGTCCTATATTAAAGAGGTGAAATGCATTATATGGGTGAACTCGGCCCAAAGTTTCGTTTTTGTTAACAAAAAGAGAATCTGCGTCACACTGGCTGAGTGGGAACTGGCTAAGGCAGGAGACATTTCAAAGATAAGGCAGAAGAAGTGCTCTTAATGCTCTTGCCTCATCCTGCCACACGTTTTGGGGTTGAGGGAGGCCTTCTTGAATCACAACCTGCCACCCGCTCAGTGCCAGGATTCCCCTTGTGTGATCCTAGCCATCGCTAACAAGATTCCCTTTTCCCATTCTTGGGTCCCACAGTCTCAGGTGGCAAGTCCAGAGGTCAGTTGTCCCTTCCTACCTTTATGGTGGGTCTGTGGGGACTCACCGGTGAGTGTTTCTGCCCTGGCCTTTTCACTTTTAAATATTTTACACCACCACTTACAACCTCTTTTCCATAGGATCACTGTTAGAGGAGAAGGAAAAATAAACAACACTCTCATTTTCTCAGTCAGTTTGGTTCACAGGCACAGTATCTATGCTCAGACAGTCCCCAAATAATTGACTGCTCCCACCTGATGCTCACTGGGGCAAGAATGTATGTATGTATGTATGTATGGGCGGGTGGGTGGGTAAGGTGTGTGTATGTGCCTTCAAATAGCCTGTTGAGTTATAACAACCCCATGGATTTCATAGGATTTTCAGTTCCTTCCTCTGAAATGTCATTGCTGGCCTCTCATCCAAGTACTAACCAGGGCTGACTCTGTTTAGCTTCTAAAATCATACAAGATCTGATGTCTTTGGGGTATTTAGGTTAGGGTACAACAATCTGAAGGAAGCCGAGGAGGGGCTGCCTTGGACTTTTACAGCTTGTTATGACTGAACTGCCCCTCCTTTTGCTGACTTGAATGCAAACTCAACATGTGACCACTCTTTCTCACATATACCTCAGTGTCCTGCCTCCACTGAACATGAATAGCATATTATTCCTCTAGCAGGCATTTCTTAAGGAACTCTGGAGAAGAAAGCATGTTTGTATTTTGCTACTGGCTTCTGTCCAATTCTGTTTGTGCATTTTCCCTGCTACCCTTTCATATCCATTTCTACAACTTGGAAAAGTTATTTTTTTTACACTATAACTCCTCCAAAGGCCATACTGTCTAGGGAATTCTGGGAACTGTGGTCCCCAGAAAATAATTCTTATGAGCACAGTCCATTCTGTTCTTCTATCTCCTCAAAGGAGTCCCAACATGATTCTGGATCCCTTATGATATTGCTTGTTTCCCTTAAGAACTACTGTGCCTTGCTTTGCAGTTCTAAAAGAGCAATTTAGATCAGTAGCTTAAAGAAGCAGTGGAAAATCTAGATAACCAAGCACAATTTATTTCTTGCAGTCTTTACCGATAATAAATGTGGTTGAAACAAAGTACAAAATGTGGTTGGAACAAAGAACAAAGTATGTCATGATCTCTCTCTCTTTCTCTTTTTTCTCTCCTTGGGGAAATTTCAAATATCTTTATTTAAAGAACTATTTATAGTTTTCCTAGCAAATAATGGAGGAAAAGAAACTTCTTGATATCCAAAGAATGTTTGAATTGGTGTGGGAAAAACAGTGTCTTCCCTGGGATGAATGTTCCATGATCCAATAACACCTTTTAGTTTTCTTAGGTGCCCTTTCACACTACACAATTACAGCACTGTGATTTCACTTTAACAGTCATGGCTGTATTCTGTGGTACCCTGGCATTTGCAGTTCAGGGAGGGATATTTAGAATTCTTGGCCAGAGAGCTCCTCCGGTGCCTCTGGCCAAACTACCAACCTCAAGGTTCCGTATGAATTTGTCATGGCAACTTACAGTGGGATCATAGTGCTATAATTTTGTAATGTGAAAGAGCCCTTAGTCTCACAGTATCTCCCTGAGAGACTGAATCCTCTAACTTCAAATGGAGGTGTAAGGAATTAGGTGGTGGAATAGGGAATGAATCCCACACCTGAAGCTAAGAAACGGAGTGTCACTGAATTTCACCTACCTGACGTGCATCGCTGGATCCTATTTCTCAACCACTTCAGCAGTGGCTCCATGGTGCAACCGCACACCCAGGGATTGCCTCCAATCTGAAGAGTCACCAGGCCTGTGAGTCCCTCCAGGGCTTCAAGGCTAAGGAAAGACAGGCCCCCATAGCTGAGGTCAAGGTCACGTAGTTGGACCAAGCCCCGGAAAGCCTGGGGGTGTACCTTTCTCAGCCAGGGATTGTGGCTCAAGTCAATATGGACCAGATTGTAGGCCTCCTGGAACATATCAGCCACCACGTGAGTCAAGTTGTTGTAGCTCAAGTCCAGGTGGGACAGGCGCTTGGAAGTCAGAAAAAGTCCAACAGGTAATTCAACAAGGGAGTTGTTCCGCAAGTCCAACACCCTCAGCTCAGTATAGCAGGTAAGGTATCCAGGAGGGATAGTTGTGAGACGGTTGTGAGCCAAGCTTAAGTTCCGAGTGTCCAACGGAAGATCTGGTGGCACTGAAAAGAGCCGAAGCCCACTGCAATCCACAACCTGGCTGCGGCATGTGCACAGGACTGGACAGCCAGTGACAGCACTGGCAAAGACCACCACCACTGCTACAAGGAAAGGGCTCAATATCATGCCAGGGTAGCAGTGGGGTACAAACTGCTCTCCTCCCAGCTGGACACAGTCTGCACTCATTTTGACCAGCTAAAAGCTACATGGCAGAGGAAAGGCCAATCCAGAAGGGAGAGCACTGGGTGGAGGCAGAAACCAGCAAATGGGAGCAACTACACATGAAGCCTGCTACACTCTGGCTGGAAGGAAGGTGGGACATTGAACCCTAACTTCTCCTAATCTTGAGGCACTTATAGAAGTATGTACCATAAAAGAGCTCTAATTGGGCCAGAAGCTGATGACCTTTAGTAGTAAATTTAGCTGCCTGAATAATTTGTTTCCCAGGAGGAGGGCAAGGAGAAGAGAGAAATCTACCAGCATACATGCATGTCGGGTGTATCTTGCCTTGGTCTATGTAGAAATTAAAAATATATGGCAAAAAGAAACATATGCAAATAACGTTGTTGGCTTTACCCAGTGTTTGTTGATTCTTGGATCCCTTGAGCTTGAATTAAGCGAATCTTTGTTCCTTTTCTTAATCTTCTCTTTTTATTTTAATTTTTTTACCTTGTGTTATCCATTGGAGGCATAAGATGCAGATGGCTCTCATGGGCGTTCTTTGTCATACCAGGCATATATAGTGAATCCAGTAAATTTTGCTGTCCTGGTACATCCACTTGCAGTTCTATAGAACTGACAAGGTTTTTTTCTGGAGGAGAAGAGAGGCCATTAGAAAGGACATTAAAGGTGTTAATGTTTTCATCACTGAAGTGTTATTAGAAATGAGCATACATAAATGAGCTGTGAGGTTTTAAGGGCTTTCCATGTTCTGTCTTTGATGAAGCTGTGTCAGTATACCCTTGCTGCTGAACTGGAGATAAGAGTTGGTGAGGCCCTCTTGGAAAGGTCAGGAGGAACTAAGGCTGGACACAAGCCACATAGGAGTCCATGATTTCTTTTGTCTCGGAAGAAGGTTGGCAGTCATTGTTCAGTTTATGAAAGTATTCCTTACTTTGGAACTACCAAAAAGCCACAGGATTCTACAGAACTGACGGCAGGAAACCATGATGTTCTTTTCTTTAAAATGCTGACCCAGACACTTGAAAGGAAATGAAAATGTCCACAGGATCAGAATAAAATCAAAGGATCAAGACAAGAGAGGTGATGCTTTCCTGTAGGTTTGGCCTTTGTTCACAGCAGACATTAGCAGGATTCTTGCAGAGTAAGCTGCCAATGAAACATAATATGGATCAAAGATATGGAAAAGATATCACTGATCAGCTTTCAGCATTCTCCTGACCCTGCTGCGACCAAAATCTTTTTGTCATTCTTTCTCCTTGTACATTCAACTGGTGGTGGCTGGTGTCTCCCATGTCAGTGGGGCTGTGAGCCTGTTCCTGGTTTTAGTTCAAAGTTTAAAGGATCTGTTCTATAATGTTGAACCTAATTTGGCACCTAGAATAGAATTCAGGCAAAAATCAAGAATGGGTTTACCACCCCAATGACAAAGGAACCACCTGCTACCATTGTGTTCAGCCTGACATCACATTATGGTCTGCTTCCTTCTTCACACTCATTTATAATATTAACCATCCTGAACTATTCACAAATCCATGGTATTTTGTGGGGACTCTATACAGTTTTCTTTATGTGCCTCTGCTGTTTCAATATTCATGGGCTTTAGTATAGGTGAAAAATGGGAATATGAACTAGGTATGTGTCACAATTCAGCTGGTCAGTTAATGAATTTACCATAAAAAGCCTGAAGAATGAATTAAAAAACTAGTTTTAGATTTGGCTAAGACTTATAAAGGGCCTAGTACATTTCAGTTCTGCATTTAACTCTTGCTTTAGTTTTGACTAAGACTTGTGATGAGGGATGAACACTTTACAGATCTGCATTTAACTCCTGTTTTTCAGTATCCCTGAGATGATACACAGCCCTTGTCAATGCTTCTCAGTCTGAATGACCTCCATTGTCTTCAACTATACCAGGCCCAGCTGAAGGGCACCACCCATCCAAAGAGGTCTGCTGAGGCACCTTGTGCCTCCTTGCGCCACCTTGTGATGTGGAGCACCTTTGGGCCTCTTGCCAGTGAGAACTTGAGATTTTGTTCTGTTGGAGAACTAGCTCCATCTCTCAGAATCCCCACTTCTCTTTTGTTCCTGAGCCCTCTTTCAGTGCTTGACACATGCAGTTCCTTGACCTGAAGTGTACTTCCATTCTTGCCTCTCTTTCTGCATACCCCTCTTTCTCCTGCCATTTCTTTCTTCCTCAGGTGTAGCCCCAACCTCTCTCAGTTCTTTCTTTTTGTCTCTTTCCTTCCCTGCTTCCTTTTATTTCCTGCTTCTCTTGAACAATCAGCAAGTGAAAAAAATCATTTACCCACATGCCTCGCCGAACTCACATTCTCTCTTTTGCATATCTCTGCAACCCCTATCTTCTCTTCTGACACCAGGATGGATGCAATCTTTCTTCCAAAGCAGTGTCTACCCTCACCCATTAAAGACACACCCTGCTCATGCGATGTGGGGAACACCAAAACCTTACTTTTCTCACTGAGACTCAGTGAGCGTGCAGCCCCTCCTCACTTCTCCCCACCACCTCGTTGCATCGTTTCTTCGAAGAAGATACTTACTCTGAGGAGAGGATATGTGTATCTATATATTTCTATTGTTTTGTCGCTCAGCTCTGCTCTGGTCCTGACTTCTCTTGATCCATTGAGAGTGCTTCCTTCGTGACAGAGACTGTGCCTTCCCATTCCACTCTGCGTCCTCTTGCCTCCTTTCACCCTTCCTTCATCTGTGCCTCTAGAAGACAAGGAGACACTGAGGGAATTTCAATGTCAGTCTCTCATGGACTCGCAGCTGCTGTTGCTGGATGTGTGTGTGCGTGTGTGTGCGTGTGGTTTCAGCCAGGTCTTTCCCCACCTCCTCTTCCCTCCTTCGCCTTCTCTCCCCCTCCCTGTTCTCTCTCTCTCTCTCCCCCCACTTTTTTTTTCCTTGAGGGCCAGGTACTGACGTTTCACTGTCTCTTAGCAACTGCCTCCTCATCTCTGAGCAACAGGAGTGCTGTCTGCAGACCCCACTGAGCTGAGGCAGCAGGGAAAGAGGGTGGAGAGAGAACATAAGGATGAAGCAATTGATGGAATAAAAAAGGCACCCATGGGATCCCAGAGATAACAGAGCGAAAACACAATCCAGGGAAGGGGAGGGGGAAAGCAGATTCAGGCAGACAGGGGGGCGGCTGGAGTCCTGGGAGACAGACATGGACAGAAAAAGATGAGGCAGACAGGGAGACACACGAGCACACACATGCTCAGAAATGGTGGGGGGAATAGAATGGGAATAAATAAGAGATGCTGAAGAAAGCTTCTTTTTCTGGCTGGCTTTCCTCAGAGGAAAGCGTATATTGGCCATCAGAAAATGTCAGACATCTTTTTCCAAATGCTGGCCTTGCCTGGAGATCGGCTCTTGCTCTTGCCAACAGCTTGACATGCTGCCCTGGGAGCCATATTGGTGTTCTCACCCACCTCCCTGCTGCCTTTGTGACCTACTGCTGGCTCACAAGAGCTTTTGATTAGTTATTTATCATTCCTGACTTGGGGGGTTATTTTTCTTCTTTCCCTGTAGGGGTTTGGCACCTTTTAGGAGATGTTTCATGTCTGTTATCACATTGCTGGCATCTGGTGGGGGAGACAGATGGTGCAAATGCCCAGGAGAGAGGCTGGCTTTTTCACTTTATGTATGAAGTCCTCCCTGGGGTAGATATTAATTGGTTCTCACTTCAAGATCCCACTAGGTTTCAAAGGAACCTCCTGCATGAGATGGACTTCAGAAATGCAGATAGATCATTTGCCAGCTAAACCTCAAAAGGCACAGCAGTACATTAATGTCTTCACCTTTCCACCTCAGATGCATAAGATCTTGGTTTATGCTAATATAAAACTTCACTAGGTACAACTTAGAATTAAATTGGCCGAGTATCAGATAGACAGAAGCATGGTATCTGCCTTTTGACAGGCCATCAGTGAAGTCCATTGTTACTGCCCTGTGCACGCCCCAAGATCAATATGATTTAATTGGCATTGTTATTTATTTACATACATACATTAATTGGTATTTGATATAAAATGGAAACCTGAGCCGACTTGAGGGTCAGACTGGAAAGAGCCAAATTACTGACTGCAAATGTGAGTTTGCAAGGCGGGTCACTCACAAAATCTCTCCTAGGTGAGAATGAAAGTCATTGTCAAGCAGATTACAAGGCAACTCTAGAGACAATAGGCTTATGCTAGGACAATGGTTCTCAACCTGTGGGTTGCGACCCCTTTGGGGGTCGAACGACCCTTTCACAGGGGTCGCCTAGGACCATCGGAAAATATGTATTCCCTCCTCAGTGGTGGTGTGCAAGTGTGAGCCACGCGCTTGCGCTTGCGCACCACCACTCCTCGGCCCCGCAGCTGGCTTCCTGGTCGCGCGACCGCCCCGCCCCTTCCTTCTGCAGTGCAGCCTGGGAGCTGTAGGCTGCGCTGGGGGAGGAAGGGGCAGGGCTGTTGCGCGACCAGGAAGCCAGCTGCGGGACGAAGGAGCAGCGAAGAGAGCGCCTTGCGCAAGAACCTGCTTGCACGAACGGCACCCCCCACCTCCGCGATAAGGTAACGTGTGGAAAAGGCCCAGGAGTGGTGGTGTGCAAGTGCGAGCCACACGCTTGCGTCCTCCTGCCCCCTGTTCAGAAGGGACTGAAATTGCTCCCCTTCTCCGCTACTGGGAGAACCTCCCGTCTGATGGGCCAGCTTGGGGGGTGGTGGCAGCAGCATGGGGGACAGGCCCCCTCCTCGTCATGGCCCTTGCCCCACTCACCATGGAGGGGGGCACTGCGGAAGGGTCGGAGGGCTGCAAGGCGGCGCTTTTCCGGGGGGCAAGCTGCGCCCGGCGCAAGAGACAAAGGTGCTGGGATTCCTCCCCCCACAGCCAGGGTCGACACTCTGGAAACTTTTCCCACACTGTCCCCCCAGCGGAAACAAGAGCGAAGCAGAAGCAGAGCCCGGGGGAGGGGTTCTCGGAGATTTTTCCTGAGGGAGACGCGCGGCTCCTCTTTCCCTCCCTGCCCCCCGTTCCTGGCTGGCGAGGCGGCCTTTGCCGGGGGGGAGGCATTGTAAATAATAAATAAATAATTTTATGGTTGGGGGTCACCACAACATGAGGAACTATATTAAAGGGTTGCAGCATTAGGAAAGTTGAGAACCACTATGCTAAGAGCTGAACATCTCAGAGCAGAAAGGGGAAATCTCCACCAAATTGTGATTGTTTTAACCCTGATCCTTCACACCTGGATGTTTCCCTGCTTTGTCTTCCCAACCTCTTTGCAATACTGGGCTATTAAGACAACCATTACCTCTTTGTCACCTAAACGCTAAGAGCATTAACTCTGTCTGGACTTCATTGTTTGTGTTGCAACTCCCATTGTTACCTTGGCTGGGAGAATGATTCACACCCATGCCCACAGGGGATTTTTCGGGTATAAGAATCCTTGGTTTTGAGTGGTTCAGCACAGTCTCTTGCCTTGCTGAATGCCACACTGTCCGTTTGATACCTGAACAAGAACTGTCCTTAGGTGCCTACCTAAGCCACATTGCAGCTTTCTTCACTTCTCTCTGGACCATTAATGATCACCTGAACTCTAAAAGTCCTCTATCCACACTTTCCTCCCTTTACCTTTGGTTAGCCTAGCGTGAGTGTGTGAGTGTTTGGATCTTTTGCGTGTGTGTATGATTTTCTTAATAAAACACATTTTTAGTCTACATTTTGAATTCTTTGGCTGGTTCTTTCCAGTGTCATCCCATAACATTGGTGGAAAGATCTTTTTAAGATACCCACCTCTCGCAGGCATCCTGATTTGAGCTGATTAATTCCCCATTGTCATGTGGAGGTACTGGCATCACAGGTAGACCCCTGAGTCACCCACATTTTGGAGTAAGACCATGTTCTAAGTGACCACAGAAAACTGGATGGCTTACATCCCTCAGACTAGCAGTTCTCAGACCTTCCCCATCAAAGATGAAAGCTGTTGTTGTCATTGCTACTTCTGTTATATTTAATTATATTTTGCCTTTTCCTCAGGCTAGAATTTAAGGCAGCCTACAATTCACAACAGATATAGCTTTAGACTTTATATCATGTGAAAATTAAAAATATAATTGACAATATTTTGTAAATATAAATATAAATTTTATAAATAACTAACAATAGAATTAAAACAGTTAAAAGCAAGACCATAAAAAAATCAAATAAACAGTACAAGCACATTATGGGAGTCTCCCTGCCCCAGCATTCATTCACTGAAGGCCTGTCAAAATAAAAAAAGTCTGGAGTTGAAGAGAAATAATAATGTAGGCTTGTTTTTGTTGAAATTTCTGTTTTTCACTGTTATGTGTATCACATGGTGTTTTTCTTTTTTTGTTGTTCTTTTTTTTTCTTTTATAATCAATAAAAAAAAGTCTCATGCCTCCAATTGCCCTGATTCCTCTGCTCTTCCACTTTTTCAGCTGCTTTTAAAAATGTCCCAGTTTTCCTTTCCTCCTCCCACTTTCCCCCCTTGTCAATGGTTTACTTCAGTTGCTGCAAAGAGAGGTCAACATGCAAAAGTAGCTTGTACTCAGATGACTCAGGAGCAGGAGGAAGAGAGGAAGGGGCAGAATATTGTTTTTCTCAGTTGACTCAAGCAAAAGCAAAGTGCTGCAGCCTTTCCAGCTTGTGTGTTCTTCCAGACTAAAACCTTTTGCCACTGTGACATTTTCATGTTGTTTGGTCATATGTGGCCTTGATTTCATCTGTGAAATATTGAAAGTTATGAGGTCTTCACTTGCCTATGAAAGGATAGCAGGGAGGACATCACTCTAACCTCTCCTGGAAGAGAGTTCTGGATCCTGGGAGCAGCCACTGAGAAGGCCCTCTTCCTTGTTTCCACCTGTGAGATGATGGAACAGAGAGAAAGGATTCTCCAGAAGATTTCAAAACATAAGCAGGCTCATATGGGAGAATATGGTTCTTCAGATAACCTAATAACCTAGACCCCAGTCATATACGGCTTCATAGGTCATAACCAGCACTTTGACTTGTGTCTGAGAATGGACCAGCAGCCAGTGGAGCTGTTGCAACAAGGGTTGCCAGAGTTGTGTGCTCCCGGTAGCCAGCCCCAGTTAACTGTCTGGTTGCAACTTTTTGGACCAGCTGAAGTTTCTGAACACTTTTCACAGCCAGACCCTCACAGAGTACAATATAGCATGTACCACTGTAGCCAGATCCAAAAGCTCTAGGAATGGTTGTAGGTAGTGTGCAAGCCTTAACTTGCAAGTGAACTCCTGGCCACTGCTCAAACCTGAGCTTCAAGGATCAGGTTGAATCTAAGAATACACCCAAAGTGTAAACCTGAATCTTCAAAGGGAGCACAATCCTATTCGGTACAGGCTGCATCTCTATTCCCCAATCTGCCTTTTGACTGAGCAGGAGCACTTCTGTCTTTAGTTTCAATTTTTTCACCCTCATCCAGTCCATTACTGATGGCGGCCACCAGTTTAGAATTAAGACAGCTTCCTTGGATTGAGAAGTAATAGAACTGGGTATCATCCACATACTGATGGTTGGGGTTCTTGGAAAATCACTCAGTACATGATTTTTAAAAACATTTATTTTAAACTATTTTATTTAAAAAATGCAAATCAAAGCATATACATAATAGCTATTTTAATAGCATTTGCCTTTAGCATTGGCATCTGTAGGGACAATGTGTCCTTTAAATATGATCAAGACTATCACCATGTGTGAAAATTATGGACTAGGGTCTTGTTAGCTTGTTGGATAAACTGACCTCAGTCAAAATATCCTCAATTTCTATAATCAGAAAAGAAATCCAGTGCATAGTTGTCTACCTAGAAGTAAATACCATTGTGTTCAGTGAGGTTTATTCCCAGGTAAAGGAATAAATTAGGGTAAGCACAGTGTAGCGATCGGAGTGTTGGACTATGACCCTGGAGACCAGGGTTTGGTTCCCCTCTTGGCTATGGAAACCCACTAGGTGACCTTGGGCACATCATACACTCTCACTCAGACAAAACCCCTTTACCAGGGTATCCATAAGTTGGAAACAACTTGAAAGAACAGAACAAATAGCAAATGAGTATAAGACTGTAGCATATATTTTTCAGTGTCCTCAATCATTGGAGGCAGATGGTGGGGAGACAGAAACTGCAAAAGTACCCAGGTGAGATTGAGAACCTGAATTTTTCATTTGACTTGTGAAGCTCTCCCCAGGGTAGATATTCACTGGCCATCATTCAAGATCCCAGAAAGGAACCTCTTGCAATAAATAAATGTAGATCATGTGCCTTCAATGCCATTTATCCACTGGATCCTTCAACAACCCTCCTCTCCAGTCTGTTGTGATGCTCTTGGCCTCAGTAACTTGGGCAGAAGAGTGAAGAAGTGACAGATGGAAGAATGGGGCTGGAGACAACATGATCAGTTAAGGCTAGTAGCTCTGATATCAGCATTGTGGTGAATCTACTCTGGGTTTAAAAAGATTCTAAAGAGTGCTAAATCTCATCTGCATAGTAAGTGCAGAACTTTGGAGAGCTCATTCAGAATTCAAATTAAAACCCAGAGTGGATTTGCCACTGACATCAGATTCTTCCTCTGACAATGGTGGCACCCTATCTCAGGCTTTGGTTTAGTTCCTGGGTGAGGATCTGGGAGTCCTGTTTATCATTGCTGGATCCAAGGAGAGATTGCCCCACAAGGTGGGCTGTTGGATGACCCCTATTTTAGTTAGTTAATTTATTTTTTCTTTCAGGTATGGTTGTTAGAGCCATTTGTGGTCTAATATACTGCATTTCAACCAATGAACGAATGCTACAATGGTAGTCATTAGGGGATAATCCTCAACAGAAATGTGATACAGGCATACCTCAGTATCTGACAGTGAAGTTCATTTTTATAAAGTCTTTTTACACCCACCAACCCTCCTTTTCCTCCTCATCCTCTCCCTAGTTGGAATTTTTTAAGGAGTATAGCACTGGGAAGATAGTGAAGAAAGGCTGAGGAAACACAGACTTTTGGTGTCAGGTTGCAGCAGCATGTCTGCAAAAAAAGAATATAATGAATCATGAACCAGGAAAGGCAGGATTCTACTCTGATCCTTCTGTAGCCTCATGTCCTTGCAACAGGCAAGGTAAACAGCAGCAGCTGCTAGAATCCCTTACTGAGTGCTGGTGAATAGCTAAACAGGGTGAAAAGGGGGGAGCAGCTAAACTTGCCTCACCAGTCCCTTCCAGCATCTCAATCCCCCCCCCCGTGTGTGTGTGTGTAGCTAGATAGTTTAGAACTGTAAATCTGGCCACCAGAATAGAAATCATAAGAAAAAGTGGAGGCTGGTGAAAGAAAAAGTCATTCTTGGATACATGCTGAAAGAAGTTTCAAGCGGTCACTAGAAAGTTTGAAATGTTTTTATTTATTATGGAATGCTTGTTTCTTTTTACCGTACATGTGGATATTGTTAGTTCTGAGTGAAAAGTTTGCTCAGAACTGCTCCTCCTTTTTTGTGGTATAGGATCCTATCCCTGTTCTTTCTATGGTAATTCTGCCTCTGGCATCAAATTTTCATTTAAAGACACAATGTTCAGGAATACATCTACTTTGTTAAACTGATGTATTTGATACACAATAGGTTAAATCCAGTTGTTCTAAGTAAGGTAGATCCACTGTATCGAGGTGATTTACCTAGGAGTTGACTTAACAAGTACCATTTATTTGATAGACCTTTTCTAGTTAGGACTCATAACGGGATTTAGCCCAATGCATTCAAACAAATTAAAGATATTTAGATGTCACTGGGAATATACAAACAAATATTTCTATTTTTGTAGAAGTGTCAGGTCCATTTGTTTGCTATAGTATCCATAACCCTAAATCAGGAATGATCATCTTCCTGGGATTGGTGGTGGTGGGGGCTGTACTGGATCCCCAGAAAATATGGGGGATCATTCCACCACTGGACTTGCTGCTCCTAGTGCTGAGAACTACTGCCAAAATTTGACAGGAATCTTACAGGAACTGCACTGGCTCTCTGTGGTATTGAAGGGTTGGGTAAAGCATCTGCTTGCACCACAGGTTACAGGAAGGAAGGAAGCTACCACAATTTCTGTGGCCTGAATGGTGATGTTTGTGGTGGTTGTGAGGCTGACACTGATGGCAGTGGCTGTGGGAGCCTCTAGAACAGGAGTGTGGAGGCTGCACGAGGCCTACTTTTTCTCCAGACTCTGCATGGTTTTTAGAAATCTTCTTTCATTCATTTAATCATACAAGAGGAAGAATCTGAAAAGGAGTACTTTTCTAAAGTTACAACACCCTTTTACTTCCCATCCTAGACTTGATCTACTAACTTAATCCGTAATCATGTTATCACACAGAAACATGTTACTCCGTGGGCATAGTTTCTCCTCCTTCACCATTGTATCCTCCTTCTCTTCCCTACATTTGTTCATCTCACCTCCCTTTCACATTCTTTTAGATGTACCTGTCACTATCCTTCATGGACCAGCAGTTTTATGACAGCCTAGAGAAGTGGGACTGCTGGCATCAGCTAAAAGCCTAGAAAGCCCCAGGGTTTTTCTGAGTAGAGAGTTGTGAGGCGGAGGGGAAATGAGATGAAAAAGAGCTAGAACAATTAAACACCCATAATGGCAGGGACAAAAGAGAACATTGGACAAGGGAGGTGGAATGAGGTAAGGCAGCCTAGGATCCCGTGTTCGCTGTCTATTTTTGTGTAACGTATGCCAAGGATAGGCATCTCTGGAGGGTCTGGGGTCCTCATTCACCCCATATCCAAAACCCCTAGACCCCTTACCCCATAGACCAAACCTACCTTTTTCTGTATTTTTTAAAAAATGGCATTTTGGGCCTTAAAAAGGTATCCTCAACTAGCACACCTTGGAGAATGTGGGTGTGTGAAATTGCGTGATTACCTATTGGTGTGTTGGATTTTTTTTTTTGGCAGGTGATGAATAGGTTTGCCATACCACCTATTTGGCTGTTTGGCCAGATTCCATCTGGTTTCTAGGTGCTGCCTGGTGACTCTGTGTACCTTGGACCAGATCCCAAGCTTTCACTTTTTTTTTTTTTTAAAGTCTCTAGCTCTTGTAGGAAAGTAGTTGTGGGGCAAAATGTTCAGTCACTTTTCTGTGCAACTGCTTTTTGAGAAACAAGCCTGCTACTGTCTTTGAGTGTGTTTAGTCAATGTGTGAAGTCTTATGCCCTATGATTGACACTGGTGATCTGTCATCTCTCAGCTCTAATTTCCACTTCTTTGTTACAACTCTGTAGCTTTTGGAGGAAACCAGTTAAACTCTGTTTTGTGGTCTCTTTCTAAAAATAGCACAGAAAGCAATGGAAGCATTAGAATGAAAGAGGAGAGATGCTACAAAGCAGGGTGATAACTTTAATACAACAATTACTATTTAAGGTTCCATGGATCTTAATGACTTGCTTATCAATATTATGCATTTTTATTAAAAAGATAATAAAATTTACCTTGGAGAGGCCATGTGGCTGGTGAATAGATGCAAATTGTTTTAACAGTAATGCTCTTTTCCAAGGAATGATGATGATGTCCATGATGATGATGATGATGATGATGATGATGATGATGATGATGATCACTGGAAAATTGCAGATGTAGGTGTTTGATCCTGTGCCAGTTGATACCGTACCCTGTTTTATGTTGCTTTTATACAAAGGCCATCTGCCTGGGTACTGATTTAGATTAGCCCAATGTCATCAAATTGAATCCAGGTATAGAAGGTTCTCCTTCTCCATCCTACACACCTCCACCAAAAACATGAAAGAAACACTTTTCACAATGCTTGAATTATATACGATGCCCAACATGTTTCAGAATTAAACAAACTTTCTTCAGTGGCTTCTAAAAAATCCAAGAAAATATGGAAATGTTAACATAAACATAAAAACATATGAAAAATATTGGTTCTTGTGGGTTTTTCGGGCTTTGAGACTGTGTTCTGGTTGTATTTTCTCCTGATGTTTCACCTGCATCTGTGCCAGCCACAGATGCAGGCGAAACGTCAGGAGAAAATATAATCAGAACATGGTCGCAAAGCCCGAAAAACCCACAAGAACCAATGGATTCTGGCCGTGAAAGCTTCAACTCTACATATGAAAAATACTTTGCAGTATAAGATTACAACAAACCATTTTCTTGTAACGGAACCAAGTACAGACATATTTCTTGTCTTTAATGAATATAACATGTTGTGATGGCTATTGACATTTTCGCTGAAAGTGCAAGTCTTAGTATTGTACCTAAGAAGTTCTTCAAAATAAAAAAAAAGAAAATAGCACTCTGTCATCTTGATCTGTGAACTGCAAATTGACCTCCTTTCGCTTATCCTTGAAATGGTAGGGCTTGCCCTCATACTTCATATTTATAACAAACCAGCTTTCTGAAACTTACCTGTTTTCAGAAGTTCTTCTCCTAGACAGTGATCAGAGGAGATGAGCATTGTCCTCCAACATATCTAACGGGAGCATATTGGGAAATCTGATAGAGGCTGTCACTCCATTTGCAAGACATTTTATTTGCATGAAATCTGGCTGTTGTGATATGCTCATCTTCATTTGCTAAAGAAGCAAAGAATAAGAATTTCCACACCACATTTGGTGTTGGTTTACAAGCTGTCATTTGTTGAAATCATAGCTTGTTGTGACACCTGAGCATCCATTGCTTATTTCCCCACCTGATAGAACAACCAACAACAAAAGAGCAGGATCTCAACTTCAGTTGCAAAGGATAAACAAGACCATCACATTAAACAAGACAAACAACCAATAAATATGACATTTACAACTATTACAAAAAGTAAAGAAACGGAAATATTTGTTGCTGCTGCTGCTGCTGCTGCTGCTGCTGCTGCTGTTGTTGTTGTGTCTTCGAGTCATTCCTGACTTATGGAAAACCTACAATGAACTTTTTGTGGGATTTTCTGGACAAGCTTTGTTCAGAGGGATTTTGCCTTTGCCTTCCTCTAAGGCTGAGAAAGTCTGGCTTGGCCAAAGTCACAAAGCTAATCAAATTAAAGTACTTTTACAACAACTACTTTATTTTACAGCTGAAGTTTGTTTGCAAGTTTGCTTAGTTACAGAATCGATCTTGATTGTGTCCAGATATATTGTTACATATCACATTTAATTTGGGTCCATGTTTTCTGACATCATGTGTTTTGGTATATTTGCACCATATATTCAGATAGTTTTTGGTATTTTCTTGTCATATATGTATTATCACCTTTGGCTACATTCCATTTTATTCTTTATATTTCATTCTTTATACTTTATTTATAAACTTTATAAATAAAACTTTATTTATTTTATAAAATTTATACTTTTTATTTGTTTACTTATATAGTTATATTTTATTCTTTATACTTTATTCTTTATATTGTATCTATGACATTTAACTCTGTATATATTTTCATTTCTTTATTTTTCACAGTTGTTACAAATATCACATTCATGAATCTTGTTTATGTGATGGTCTTGTGTATCCTTGCATTTGTTTCCACATTTGCTTGCTCTGAAATGGAGCCTGTGAAAAAGAGGAGAGAATCAGTAATTGGGAGATAAGGTTGTGTAGGTGTCTGACTTGCAGATTGTGGCTCAGATCATGGTTGGTACAAACCATGGCTTATTATGACCTGCACTTGCGTCCTGTGTGTGTGAAGAACTTATGCAGGCTCAGGACCCTAAGGGGAAGGCTAAGGTATACAGTCCTGTTCTCTCATGCTGATTCTACATAGTTTTAGACTATTTCAAATAGGTTGTCTTTTTACTTATTAGCAATGACTGATTGTGCTAGAGTGCTGGGTGTTAGAACGTGTTCTTATATAGACATTCATTTATGTCCTTGTGTAATAGTAGCAGAGATTGGAAAAGTTAATTTGGAGGCTACAGCTCCAAGAATCCCTCAACAATTGTGACTGGTGATCATGCTGGCTGGAGATTCTGGACATTGTAATCTGGAAAAGTAACATTTCTAGGTTCTGGGTAATAGCGCTGTCATTTCTAAATCTGCCTTAAGGAGTCATTTCTTGCATTTGGCTTGTGCGCAGTTCTGCTGGGCTGTCTGTTGTTTCTGAGCTACACTGACAGATGGATCTTGGACGGATCTGTGTTTTGGAGAGTTATTTCTGTAATTTTTTTTATTTTTTGCAAAAAGGCTTTTCTGTTTGTTTGTTTTTTAAAAGAAATGTATGTTAGTTTGTTGAGCCTCTCAGTTAGGATGTTGATGTTATGCCTCTGGGAGGGTTTCCATCACTATATTGTATCTGGGCAGAAATATATGTTGGCAGATTGCATTTGTATCAAAGGGCTGCTTCACATCAGACATTTTGTGCTCAGAAATGGATTCCTGAGTGCAAAATAGCCAAATATCAGGTTGCTTCAAAAGGGTGGCTAGCTTCGGCCTTAAAAACAAACGTGTGCAGTGACCAAGAAAACATGAGGGAATCTCATTCACATGTATTTTGTGAAAGAAAAGATCACAATTTACATATGTGGATGCAGCCCCCTCATAAGTAATGTGATATGCATAAATCTGTTCCAGAGTACAAAATGTCTGATATGAACTGCTTCACAGTTTACCTCGGTGCTGTCTGCATTTGCCTAATAGAAGGCAAACATCTGAAGCAAGGGTAGGGAATCTTTGGCCCTCTAGATATTTTGGATCCCCAGTTTCCACATTATCAATATGGTGGCTGTGCCTGATAGAAACTGTAGGCCAAAACATCTGGAGGATAGAAAGTCCAGTTCTCAGCTTGTACCTTCCTATCAGCTACAGCTACCACCATTAGGCCACTCATTATAAGGCAGCTATTCTGCAGAAATACCCTATGAGTAGTCTTTGAGAGTGATGGAGGCAAAACCTGTCTTGTTTCTGGGAGAAATTCTATTCTTGGCTGTTGGATTCAAGCTTGGAAGGCAATGCTGCAGTTGTGGAAACTGTGCTTATGTTCTGAGGCTTCATGTTGGAGACAGCTACCAGGCAGAGCTCCTGCTCAGTTATTGTATCCACTTTATTTGATTTGCTGTTTATTAACAGTCTTCCTATCAAAGAGCAACCTTATGACTGGATAGAATCAAACTGGGTCTGGTGGCACACACAGGATGTAGGGTGCGGGACTCCAATTTTCAACCCCATTCTGAGGTCAGTATGAGAAATATACTTTTCACAATTGACAGAAAAAAGACCAAAAGGCCTCTGCCATACTCCCAGTGGTGTCATTGGGAGTGGTATGGGGCTCCCTGAGGCCTATGCTCCTTTCAGATTTGGACAGATATGGCCCAGTCACACACCTCATTTTGTATCACCTTCACCAAATTACACTTCCTAGGGTTGGGGTCAGGGGTCAGGAAATCAAGATAAATCTTTTTTATCTGTTTGTAGTGCAAGTATACCTGTATGCTTCTTTTGGTAGTTGAGCTTGCAGACAGGCTTGACTGCAGGAATGCTTTCCAGCTGTCTGTTTCTTTGCTTATTTTGTAGCTGGCTTTGTACTGAGGTTGGGTGACTTGTCACAATGTGTAAGCTTAATTCGACATGATGTCTTTACAGTAGAACTTTAGAGATGGATGTGAAATAATTGGCCAACCAAACAGTTCCCTGCATGCCCCAAGTCTTTGACTGCAGGCTTCTCCCACTACCTGGCTACATGTGAAAAAAGAATATTGAGAGATGTTGTGAGTGTGTGTGTGTGTGTGTGTGCATCCTTCTGAAGGTAACCTAGAGCTTGGAAATAATGAGTGGTCAGGAGCATTAAGGGAGGGGGATGAGTCTCTGTCTATGTATATATTGTCCATGAGGGAAAAAAGCTACCGGACTGAGATTGTGGTCCAACAATGGGGTGTGTGTGATGTATCTGATATAGACGGAGTGTGTGGGGGAGGTATTGCACTTCAATCATTGCCTAAATGTCAGGCTTTAAAAAGCCAGAGGTAGGCTTTACCACCTGTTCCTTATTTCAAAGACTGGCTCTGATTTATTTATTGATTTATTTGTGAGATCATCATGACTAAAAGTACAACTTAAATTGAATAGGATGAAATGACCCTTAAATTTAATGGAAAGACTGCTATTGCTGTTGTTGTATGCCTTCAAGTCATTTCCAACTTATGACAATGCTAAGATGAACCTATCATAGGGTTTTCCTAGCAAAGTTTGTGCAAATGCAGCTTGTCTTTTAATTCCTCTGAGGCTGAGAGAGTGTGACTTGCCTAAGCTCATGAAGTAGGTTTCCATGACTGAGCAGGGAATCAAACCCTGGTCTTCAGAGTCATAGTCCAATGCTCAAACCACTATACCACACTGGTTTTCCTACAGTACATTCCAGTAAAGTACTATTTATATACATACTGTGATTTTCATATTGTCTCCCAAATGTTTTCCCTGCTTTGGAGCTCTGCAGATGGCAACCCTAGCTAGAGGCCAACATCAAGACTGGGGCAAAGCAGGATGAGGAGGCTAACTGAAATCAGATTTGACTTTAGAATTGGCACCAGTGGTGTTGTGGATTGAGCAGACTGTGGCTGGCAAACGTAAAAAAGCTAGGTAATTGAATAAAAGGACCCATACAGTGAACCATGCAGGGGGGCATGAATCATTCTGAATCCTATGATAAGAGAGTCAGAGATGTGCCCAAGGATTTAAAATATTCATAATTCATCAGTTTGAATGAGGGTGACTGATTGAGGAAGAAATGCATCGCCCACAAAAGGAACAGAAAAAACAAGGTTTGTATAAAATGTGGACACGCTAATTCATATGTAAAGCTGCACATTTAGAAATAATTAATATTATTTCTTCCCTCCAACACAAAATAAAACTACCCAATTTGGCTGCTATTGACATGTTTTGCCTGTTTCAATGCCCAAGCTTATCTATATCAGTCCATACACAATCTTCCTCTTTCCTCAAAGGGACCAAGGCCTTGTACTGGACAAAGCCAGAAACAGTTTTCAATGCTTTGTTAATTTCATCATGGGGTTTTCATGGTAAAAGACATTCAAAAGGGGTTTACTGTGTCTCCTTCTGCATAGAACCAATAAGTGTTAGCTGTGATTCCAGCAAACCCTTTGATAGGTTTGCCTTGGGGCCACCATAAGTCAGAAAGAACTTGAAGGCACACAACAACAACAACAATGGTGTCACTGCCATTGTTTCTGACACATCCTTCACTAGTGTCACTCCTGCTGCTGCTGCCCAGGAGCAGTTTGGCACATTTGGTCTAGCTCCTCGGCAAAAGCCTGTGTGACATGGGAGGCCCTACCAGCAGTGCTGTTACTAGGGATGGGCCAACTGAATCCTTGAATCCTCAAATCCTGGATAAGGATTCGAGATTCCCAAATCTGAATCCCTGTGCTAAAATAGGCAAACTGGATCTTTCGAATCCACTAATTAAATAGATTGTTGGAAACCAGGACGCCTGAAAACCAGGGAGGCCGGGACACTAGAAAACCTGGGAGACCAGGATGCCTGAAAACTTGGGAGACTATACATACAAGGGAAGATAGTAAGTAGGTGAGGTTTCCCCTTGGAGTACTAATGGCCTTTGCTAACAATTTCAGAAATTACATCTGGGCTTGTATTCTAAGATATTTAAATAGAACATTTAAGATTTAAGTTCAGTACTTGACTGGAAGCCACAGGCTTGAGGTTTCAAGGACAGCTGAAAGATTCCTTTGCATAGCTCCTTTGCAAACCTCTTTCAGACACAAATCTGGGGTTTGGAGTTTTACAAGATGTCACAGCCTTCTCTGACAAAGTGTGCTGGTGCATCATCAAACTACAAAGCCCAGGATGCCAGAAGGAGCTATTCAAAGAAAAGCCAGTTTTGACCTGGATTATCTCTGTACTGTAGTATGTGGCCCTGTTTACACAGGCAGGAAAATGTGGGATTAATCCACATTTTCCTGTCTGTGTAGAAAGGGCCTTCCTGTCATTTTCAATCTGGGGAGATCCGGAGGCAAAACTATGACAATTGTCCTGGCCAGATTTCTTCAGAGGGAGGTTTGCATTTGCCTAGGCTTTTGCTAGGGCTGAGAGAATGTGTCTTGCCCGAGATTATCCTTCTTTCTCTTGCTTTTTAATCTCTTTTTTAAAAAAGGGATTCGAAAGATTCGAGATTCGTGAGATTTGTGGATTCCCAGAACCTTCTAGGGATCGGAAAATTCTGGATTCATCCCATCCCTAGCTGTTACCATTAGGATATCCTCTTGCTTACCAGGATCCTGCCGTGGTGGAAAGATAGTGCCATGGTGCATCCCCTACAACACTTCCTAGCAATACTTCTCTGCTCCTCTGTAAAATTCACAGCAAAAATGTGTATGTTGTGACTCCAATATCATTACTTCCTTTCCCTTCCATGCTTTTATACCACCTTTGCAGGATGGAGAAGTCTGTCAGCTTCAAAAGCTAGTTGCAATGTATTTTGTGCCGTTTGGTTGGCATAGAAAAGTTATTACCACACTATGGAGTCTGGATGTACTTTAAGCAGAAGTACAGTATATCCATAGTGGGAAATTCTGAAAAGTTGGCTTATATGCCTGTTTCCTACTGATGTTCGCGGTGGTGGCAGGAGGAAAACAGCTTCACTCCACAGTAGCTACAGATGAATTGTCTGCTTGGAGCCAGCAAGTTTTGTCTGCCATCAGTGATTGTGTGACACAGGAGAAGGTGCAAGCACTAGCATATATCCTCCAACTGTTCTGGTGTGACAGGGATGGCCCTGGTTAATCCTCTGTTGCCCCACCTTTTCAGATGCTTTAAAAATGTACCAGATTTTCTCTTTTCCTCTCATTTTACCTCTTTGGCCCTTTTCTCATTGTAGCTTCTTGCGCGAGGGGGAGGGCGGCTCGCGCAAGAAGCCTCCTCCGGGAGGCTGCCGCTTCCCCCTCGTTCCTTCCGCACGTGCTTCCTGCTGGCGTGTCCGTTGCGCTAGTGCCCCTTCCTTCCTTCCGCAGAGGCCTGTGGGAGTTGTAGGCACCGCAGAGGGAAGGAAGCGCAACCCGGCCGCCTCCCCGATGCTCCGCACACCAGGTAAGTGCGCGTGGGTGCCGGGAGCGTTGCGCGAGCACGGGTGATTTTCGCTTCAAGGCGAAAATAAAAAAAACCACGCTCGCGCCGCTTCAGCCCCGTGAGCGCCGCGGAAGTGGGAGTGCGTCGTGCAGAGCGACGCTCCCACTCCCGCGAGGCTCATGGGGCTATTTCGCGAGAGAAAGCCCATGCGAAAAGGGTCTCTGTCTTTGGCTTACTTCAGTTCCTGCAAACTGAGTTCAAAATGTAAAAGTAGTTTGCACTCAATTGAACCAGCAGGATGCGATGAAGGCATGGAATTTTGCCCTTCCCAGTAGCAAATTGTTGCAGCCACATGTATCTTGGTTTTCATATTTGAAATGTTGAAGGATATGCTAGTGTAGCGTGTCAGCCAACGGTGTATCAAGGGGCACAAAATGAAGGCATTGCCTCACAAATAAGAATTTTTCCCCACTATGAAGTTTTCCTTTGGTTCCCAAATTTCCAGCACTGCAGAGAGTGAGGCATTGAAAAATCTTTCATAGAACCTAGAACTGCCATTTGCTGGGCTTTATTCCCTGGGAGACTTTGCCTGCCCCCATTTTTTCAGATGCTTAAACTATATTTCTAAATGCTTCTAAATACTGAAGTTTTAAGTTGCTGCAATGCTAGAAATTTATGGACTGAAGGATAATTTAATGGGGGTGGCAGAATTTTTATTGGCAATGGCAGTGTTCTCGTGTTCTCTCTCCACCCATTGCTAAGGCATCAGATTGGAAGCTAAGCAGGTTCAGCCCTAGTTGGTACTTAGATGGGAGACTGCCAATCAAGACCAGAACAGCTATATTTCAGAGGAAGGAACTGGCAAAACCACCTCTGAGTATTCCTTGCCTAAGAAAGCCCTATGAAATTTGTGGGGTTGCCATATGTCAACAGGTGACTTGAAAGTACGTACATAGACATACGCATATGTGTGTGTGTTACCATGGTTATGCTATGTCTGGTGAGAGCACTAGATATCTCTTGATATCAAATAATTTGGCCTTTACTTGACCTTTCTCTGCCACCCTACTCCATGTGTTTGCAAGGGCCACCGGACAAGCATGTAATAGGGGTGGCCGTTAATGGTTGTACATTCCAAACCTCATTCAGGCAGGCAACTTTATGTCTCTTCGATGCTTTAGGGACCACTCCTTGCAAACCAGCCTTGCTCAGCGTGACTTTACACAAAGACGCCCAGCTGAGTGCTGAGCCATTCCTTTATGTTGGGCCATCTGCATACTGGCCATACTATTGTCATCCAGCGCTAACCTCATCATGTAAAACCTGACCTTTTCCAACGCCTTTGTCCAGCTACAAATTTCCTTTGTTCTCACTGAGCATGGCATGGCCTGTAGGTAAAATCTACCCTATAAAAAGTCCCCGAGTCCTCCTTGGATTACCCTGGACTTCCATCTAGCCTTGCTGTCGCTCTGTCCAGTGAAGTTGTCCCCTCAGTTTCCATAACTGAGCCACTTTACCCCCTTGGAATACTCCGGACTGCCATACTGCCCTGCTGTCGGTTTGTCCAGCGAGTCGCCCCCTCAGCGAAACACGCTGAGCTTTCCTCCCTGCAACCTCCACTTCTCTCCAGGACTACGAGAAAAGGTGTCGTATTACCCATTCCCCCTGAAACGCTCCATTTCTATTTCTCAGTTAGTTAGTGTATGTCTTGTCTTTTGTGTTGTTTGTTTCCAATAAAAATATTATTTGTTGCTTTAAACTGTCTCACCGCTCTCTGACCTGACGCTGTAGATATAGGGTAAAAGATCCCAGCTAAAGTTACCCTGCATCTCGTTAGCTTAAGAGAGTGCTCGAGTCTAATTTTCCCCATCTTGTGTTTTTATTTGGTAATTTGGGCACCCCTCCCGGGACCCACAACATACAGGGTAACATGTGGGTGTATATCTATACACACGCACACACAGCTACTCCTATGACACCAACAGAAATCCACCCTGCTAACTGTTGATGAGAAAGCCAGCATAGTGTAGTGTTTTGAATGTTGGAGTAGGACACTTGGAGATCAGTGTTCAAATTCCTGCTTGGCCATGGAAATCCATTGTGTGACCATGGGCAAGTCATACTCTTTCAGTCTCGGAGGAAGGCAAAAGAAAATCCTCTGTGAACAAATTCTACCAAGAAAATCCCATGATAGGTTCATCTTAGGGTTGCCATAAGTCAGAAATAACTTGATGGCACACAGCATCACCAGACTCTTGATGGACAACTTGTGGACATAGGATCTTCTTTCAGATGGATCTTTTTCTTTAAATGGGACTTAGACTGCTTTGCAATCAGAGGATGCTTTCAAATAAAAGACAGGAAGACAAATGGCCACTCTTGTCTGAGCAATCCTGTGTGTGCCTGTTCTACGAGTTTTTAGATATTAAAATATTTGTAGTTCTCAGATGCTAAAATGGCTGCTTGTGTGCTTTTCAGGGGCCTTTTCATACTCCACAATTTTAATGTTACTATGCCAGTTTAAATACTGTGGTTCTGTCTAATGGAATCCTGAGATTTGCAGTTGATAGAGGGGCATTTAGAATTCTCAGCCAGAGAGCTCCTCTGGTAACTTTGATCAAACTACAAACTCCAGGATTCGACAGGATGTAGCTCTGGCTGTTAAAGTGGGAATCATCAAGTGCGAATTATCATGTTATAACTATGTAGTTTGGAAGCCCCCCTGCTCTTTTTCACAAGACAGGGACGGAAGGAGAGATGAGTAGCAAGGGAGCAGTAATGGTGCTTCTTCTTCTGCCTCAGGCAATGGGAGAGCTTGGGCCACCAGAGCTGATTTTAAAACACGTAGGGAAATCCCATTGTCAATGATATCAAAAGTCACCAAGGAGGTACAGCAGAACCAAGAGAGATTACTCTCCCATCCAGTTCCCAGAAAAGTTCATCCACTATGGCGCTCTCTTGCTGGGAATTTTAAATGTCCCTTTCTAAATGGCAAGTTCCAGGATTTCTTGGGATGGAACCATGGCACTTAAACTGAAATCATAGAGTTATAATCGTGCAGTGTGAAAGGATAGCAGGAGATGGGAAATGAAACATATGTCTTACTTACTAGCAGTTTTTTTGGGGGAAAATTGAAAATGTGAAATCCCCTGAAAAATGGTGTGCTCAAATTAAAATTCTGCTTGCATCCCTATAATTAGAAAGTAAAACCAAATCGAAAAGCAGATTTCTTCAAGTTTTGCTCGCCAGTGACATTTTGGCTCTGCTTGTCATCTGGAAAAAGCTTATGTCACCCTGAGAGAGCGCTTCAGCAGCTCAGCTGATTGCCTGACCAGCTTTACCCCCATGGCCCACGTCCTGATGGTGCTCAGTGAAAGGTTGCTGTGGAAGCTGGTGGGTGTCACTGATTTGGCCTTGCTGAAGAGCAGATGTCTCTGTGTGTGATATTAATGTCAGGGGAAAGGAATGGCAGCATAGTTCGTTCATAAGGGCACAGTCTTCAAAGGGCTCATTAGAAAATAAGTGTGGGGATTAAGGATGATGGTTATTTTAGCTCTGAATTCTCAGGTGATGCACATACACAAATGCACATATATAACGCATATACAGACACTTATTTGTGTTCAGGCCTAGAGTGATTCACATCAGTTGCCCTCTGAGGAATAAGCTGACAGGTTGACAGCCCTCACAAAGTCACATGAACAACAGTACTGAACACACTGAGACATCAATGACTGGGTGCTATTTCTGTGGCCTGCAAATGTCACAGTACACTATTGCCACCTGCTGGATTTTTCTGTGAATATAAAGGAGAGGGAGAATTGTTCAGATTTAAGGCAAGATTGCTGGTTTCTGTCTTCCAGCTAGAGCCAGTGGTTTGTGTCTATCTGCACAAGAACTGTCTGCAATCATATGCTCTTGGATGTTGCTGGTTTCTGAAATTGTTGGTGTTAATATCTGCAAATAATGAGAAGAGAATGTGCCAGATTCTGTTGCAATATAATATGGCATCTTATCTGTCTATCTGTCTATCTATCTGATGCATATGTCACTTGACTTCCTGTGCAGGATCCAGTTAGCCTAAACAGTGCTCCATAAAAGGTTGCCTAAAATATATTTCCTATGGGCTGGGTTAATCCATTTCAAGTGATCTTGAAAAGCTCACATAGTTTAATGCTTTTTAATTTTGTACTCCCTATTTGTTTTACATGTTCTGTTTTAATTTATAAAGTAAGCTGCTTTGAGTCTCATTTTGGAGAAAGGTGGGATATAGATGAAACAAACAAAAGCTAGAGAAGAAATAAGAAACAATAACCCAAGCAATCTTGAATTCTTTCATAAGAAATTAAAGATCTTTGTAATGATTACCAGGAACCCAACAGCTTATTCAACAACAACAAATATCCTATTTTTCCTCCAGTGACCTCAAGGACATAGAATTGATTCATACCTCACGATCTTCTCTGTGTTACAGTGTTTTTTTCCCTTTATGCTACAGTATGTTAGATGCAGACACTTGGACAATTTCTTTCATGATTTACCCTTTAACAGCCATCAGAGGGGCTTCTGATAGTAACTATATTATCACCACAATTGTCTTGCCCTAAAGGTGTCACAGTATATTAACTATATATGTATACATATACATAGTGCACTAGATATCTGTATCATCATCATCATCATCATCATCATCATCATCATCATCATCATCCCCATATGGTAGATGGTAGAAGCTTGAGAACGTTGTTTACAACACTCCTGGTGACTGTGTTGTAAAATGCCTACCATTCATGTCTAGTTCTCTGCGAATTCTGGAATAAAACATGCCTCTGGTGTACTAAAATGTCCCATCTGTCTGTGGAAGATTAATTGTTAGGTCCTAGGTACTTTTTTACTGATAAAATAGAGCTTGGAGTCTTGTTTCTTCTTGGGCAACTAATCCCAATTTCTATCATTCCACTACTAAGACTTTCAGGACTTCTCCATTTCCTTTAGCTTGGCTAACTACCTATCAGTTCATTTGTCAGTCCACATTACAGGCTCTTCTCAACCATATTTACCTGTGCAGGTTGTTTCCATCTTTTCCTTTAGCTGCAGTGAATTTTTGAACTCTCTGCTCTGGATTCAGTTCACATCAGAGCACTCCCATAAATTTTCCTTTGCCAATCACTACACTAACCTACAAATTACCCCAACTGTTTTTTGCCTGAAAATGTCATTATTCTTCCATTTTTTTTGTTGGTTTTGTTTCATGCCAAATGAGGTGATTTAAACATTTCCAGGACAGATATTTTTGTCTTGCATGTGTACTAAAAATATTTATCCTTTCTCACTTTTCCTCTGCATCTTTACTTGTTTATTTGGCAATCAGATAGAGACCTGAATGGAAAATAAATAGTTCACCCGACAGCTGCTCAGCCTCCTAAACATACAATGTTCTGACTTGCTATAATGCAACTTCATATGGAACAACAGCTGAGCAGAAAGTGAGCAGTTCCTTCTTCCAGCCTGTGACTGCATTGTTTCTTATGTTTGGGATCTCAAAGAGAGAAAAAGAAAGAACAAGATCCTCTCCCCACACAGCAGCTGTCTGCCTGCCAGAAATAGTGGATCACTTCTAGACACCAAGCACTCCATGCACCTCCTGCAGATGTTTTGCTATCTGTACTTCTTTAATATAGCAGTCCTACAGCAGAGGTGGAAAATATTGACTCTCTAGATATTTTGGACAAAATTCCCATAGTCCTTTGCCATTGGGCATGTTGACTGAGGCATATGGGACTTAAAACAGGGGGATGGGGCAAAAATTCTCCTCATCACCCTACAGCATGGCTGGAAAACCTATGAGTAAACAGCAGCATTTATCTGTCTCTCTTACTGGTGAGAGAAGGAGAAAAGGGTCACATTCTGGATAGGGTTAAGAGGACTGACACCATGTTATGAACCTCAGTTGTGCCAATATTGGGGGATGTGGTAGTGCAGAACTTAACTGAAGATTGGGGGTTTGGTAATCTTCTTCTTATACATCCAGGATCTTATAGGTTATGTGGCCTTTCAAATGCTGGACTGTAACTCCCAGCAGCCTTCAATTGTATAACCAAGGGTGACAAATACCAGGGATTGTAGTTCAAGAATATCTGGATGGCTATGTGAATCCCTGTTGTACATAAATCTCACAAGGCCTATGCAGTTATGACTGGGAAAACTCATTTAGAATGTACAGTGGCTCCTCCACTTTTGCAAGGGTTCAACTCCCCACCTACACTCCCCTTCCCATTCACTTTTGAGGTTCCCCTCTCCTGTTTCCTTCCCTTTTGCACTGATGTGTATGCCTTCCTTCTCCACACCTGGGCAAAAGGCAAGGGAATAGGGGGAAGGCATGCATGCGCTGTCCTTCTCCATGTGTGGTGCCCCCCATTCCCTTGCTTTTTGCCTCAGGATGCCCACTCCATGCCTCAGCAAAAGGCAAGGGAAGTGGGGGAGGCATGCACATGCTGCCCTTCTCCATGCACAGTGCTCCCCCTCCCATTCCCTTGCCTTTTACCCTGGTGTGGAGAAGGAAGGCATGCCACCTGGACAAAATGCAAGGGAATGGAAGGAGGAGGAGGGGGAGGCATGAGTGCCTTGCAAATAATTAAATTTGCAAAGGTCAAACCCATGAATGTGGAGGGAGGACTGTATATGGAATTAACTGTACTTCTTGTCCATGGTATATACAGGTCCTGCTTTGGATCCCATATTGGGAGAAAGGTGAAATATGGAATGAATGAATGAATGAATGAATGAATGAATGAAGAGAAAGCCACTTAGCTCTCATTTCCTTGTTATGGATAGCCAGCACTATCAATGTCAGTGTAAAATAATTGACTCATATGTGAATTGTTGATAACATTCTCTTTTTTCACTGGAGGTCATTAAAAATTGTTATGTGGGTTTTTGGGCTGAATTCTATGTCACATGATTGTTTTCATTTCCCAATGCTTTGGGCTGAAAAGCAGCTTATCCCTTTCCTTTCTTCCCACCTGTGTGTTCAACAATAATTCTCACCTTTAAGGTTCTTTTTCCACAGCTGGACCTCCATCTTCTTTCTGTAATTTTCTCCCCACCACCAACACAATATGTCTCTCAGGCATCAACCTTTAGCAAAGGAACTAGGTTGAGAGGAAGCAAGCCAATAATGACTTTTCACGCCCTTTTCCTTCCAGCCATATATTGTCACCTTACGGGAGGAAGAATCATGGGAATCTGTTCCTCACCTTTCCACCCAAAGCAGAGAGCAGCTTTCGGTGAGGATATGCCTTGGAGCAGAAAAGAGGTTAAGATGTTGCTAAGCTGCCCTCCCCCATGATACTTGTCCACTGAAACCTGCAGCACTGCAGGCTGTTTTGTGGTTGCATATAGTATGAGGTTTGACCCAGATTTTCTTCGTTCCCAATCATAAAGTCTTTTCCAGAATGTACAGAACTTAAAATAGGGGTAGGAAGGTATCTGTGATCAGCATGATTCCTGTTCCTTGTATCATTCAGAGACAAGGCATTAACAACCCTATAGACATGTTTTCCTACACATTAAAATATTTACCCTATCTATGAATAGCTCTTTTTCTGTTGGAACATGGAGACTTTGTGCTTATATTTTTGCATTTTCTTTCTGAGAGTTGGCTATTTTTAAAATAATATAGAAGAAACATATATGTTTCTTCTTCTGCCCCAGGCATTTCTTAGCCACAGTTGGCTATGTGACTGTGGAAAATCTTTGCTGTTCCTTTCTTATATCTTTAAAAAGATGCATGAAATCTTGGCTGGAATCCTATTGATTGGCGTATACCTATACCTGGTATAGGTAGTGGTGGCATCATGGGCACAGTGGCGAAATAAAATGGCCGTAAATGTGACAATGATGCATTTGGAGACATGGCAGCAAAAGCTCTCTTTTGTTAGGCAAAGTTGCTCTGTCAGCTTCTGAGCTGCTTGGAAGCTGGCAGGACAGGTTTCTTTGGCCACAGAAATGGCTTTTGCTGGAAGTCCTCCTACTGCCACTCTGCACAGCTCCAAAAAAGTACTAAAGCCAATGTAATAGTCTGTTAACATTGGGTTAAGGCACTGACAGAGTTCTGGCACATATCCTCAAATGACAGGGGTACCAAACCAACAATCCTGTATACAAGGTAGAAAGAAATCTGCAGTGCAAATGGGCTAATTCTTAAAACAGAAAAATATCTGACTTAAAAAAATAGTCAGCATAGATTAGCAAAAATTGATCAGCTTTCCCTTCAAAAATAAAACAAAATAATAATGTCAGAAAAAATCATAATAAATTAGGAAAAACTGAACAATATTCCTTTAAACTCCACAAAATGTCATTACATCACAGGACTTTGTACATGATCTTTGGGAAAGCCTTTGCTGACATACCTTGAGTATAAAGAATTAAAAGCATCTTTTCTTTTATTGCATGAAATTGGAACTGATAATTTAAAAGTGAGGATCATTTTTTTTTATGGCAATCTACTTCTCCTGATCAATCTCCTGAAAGCGTCTTTTGCTTCCTTATTCCTGACATTATAGATCAAAGGGTTAACAAGGGAACCAATTAACCTGATCTACTGAGAAACTACTGCCGGGCTGCAAGTATATAAAGAACAGGGTCCCAAAGAGGAAGGAAACATTTGTGAACTGGGTTGAGCAAGTAGAGAAAGTCTTTTGCTGGCCTTCAACAGAGTGGATCAGTTACCAGCACACCCCACCCCTCAATCTGATATGGTTTAATTGGTGAAATATAATTTAAGTGGCAAAATACATTTATTGGCACTGATATAAAATGGACCGTGATGTGACTGTAAGGCCAGATTAGGCACAGGAAAAATACCAGCAGAACACATGTGCTGCAAACTAGGTCTGAGATCCCCTCTAGGCATAGTCAAGGTCATTGTCAGGACAATCACCAGGTAACTCCAGAGATAATAGGCTTAGGCTGAAGCTGTATGTCTCTGCTATCACACAATAGCAACAGGAAGTTCCCACCAAACAACTGATTGTTTCAGTCCTCCTTCCTAGCACCTGGACATTTCCCCTTATTTTTGCTTTACCTGTCCACTGTTACAGAGCTATTAAAACAGCCATTAACTCTTTGTCACCTAACACTAAGATTGTTAACACCATTCAGACCCGATTGTTCACATTGCAGCTCCCATTGTTTGCTCGGCTAGACACCATTTACACCTTTGCCCTTCAGGCAGCTTTTGGGTAGAAAAACCCTCCATTTTGGGCAGTCAGACACAGTATTTAGCTTGTTGAATGGCACGCTGTTGCTCTGATTCCTGAACAAATACTGTCCTTAGGTGCAAGTCTAAGCCACATCACTGTTTTCTTCGCTTCTCTCCAGATTGGTAATCACTGCTTGTTCCCTAAAACTGCACTGTCAACAACTTTCCTCCCTTTACCCTTTGGTTAGCTCTTGTGTGAGTGTGTGAGTTCTTGGATCTTTTGCATGAATGACTGAATTCTTTACTAAAACATGTTATCTTATTTTGGAATCTCTGGCTGGTTCTTTCCTATAGAGACTCTGTAAACATTGGTGGAAGATCTTGTTGGGGTACCCCGCTCTCTCAGGCATCCTACTTGAGCTAATTAATTTCCTATCATCACATGGAAGTACTGGCATCGCAGGTGGACCCCTGAGTTACCCACGTTTTGGGGTAACAGATCTTCAGGATGGCAGCAATGATGTAGATGTGGGAAGACTAGGAAGACCAGGACATGAATTTCTGGAAAACCAGCAAACCCAGTAATAAATAGGGTAGTCATAGGATGAGTCAAAAGCTTTTTCGTTTGTGGAGATGGAGAGAAAGAAGGAAAAAAACAAAACCCTTTTTATCAACCAATCCACATTGTTAAGTTTGAAGAAAACATGAAGAGATTTTCTAAACTCCCTACAATTCAACTTCCTTATCTCTTTCAACTTTTCTAACTTGAAATTCATAACTCCCCTGGTCTCCTTAGCATTGTGACACTGTTTTGGTTTTTGATGTTCCTTCTCCTCTTATTATTTCAGCCTTGTATCAGCAGTGCATTTATCTGCCAGAAATTTTCAAGATATTAATATTTATTTATTCAAAATGGTTTAATCTGCTATCTGCTCTCTAATACTTGAACACCACATGGAGTGGAGAACACAATTAAAACTAATGATATTCAATAAAAATACTATAATGTGTAACTGTTTTTACTTTTTCTCCTGCTGGCAATAGTAGTTTTCATAAGGAACAAGATTATGTTCTAAAACAAATAGGTGGTAACACATTAACCCTTGAGCCTTCATAACCTTAAATTAATAGTACATTATTGGGACCAATTATTTGATTGCTTCATCTGAGGCTTAATGGGATACTTAATGGGATGTTTGTTTGTCTGTTTGCTCTGGCCGTGTGCTTTCCCTGAGCACATGGTCTAACTGACTAGTTAGTGGGAGGAGCTAGCAGCCGTTAGCTCTAACTGACTTGCTGATGAGTTAGGAGGAGGAGCTAGCAGCTCTTTATATTTGCTCCCAGAGGCACGTGCCTTTGGCACACAAAGTTTCACTATCAAAGCTTAGCAAGATTTCACTGCTTCTTGGCTTGAAGCCCTCCTGAGTCAGCCTGCCTTTCTGTAATGTCCAGGTGGGTTTGGAGCTTTGAGGGATTAACTATAAGCACTATAGAATTGCACGCTCTGTCTTGATAGTTTGACAATAAGAACTTGGCAAAGGGATGTTGACATAGGTTTTACCAGGGGACTTTGAAGGCAAAGCCCAGTTTTACTTTTTCCAAATTGACTATCTAGATTATCAAGTATGGAGGGTGAGGGAGCTACTGTGGTTACCTGACACAGCTGTGACATGTTTCTTTTCCTGCTGCAAGACGTCGTTGGGTGCAAGCTGGTTGTCCTCTTGGAGGAGACAGTTCAACAGCTGGAGGCCCGGGTTTCAAATCTTTGCATTATTAGGGAGGGTGAGGAGTTCTTGGATAGGGCTGAGAAGATCTTTTTGAAGACAGAATACACAGAGGAGCTAGTGGATGAGGAAGTCAGTTCACAAAACCAGGAGATGGATGCCTAGAGGAATGTGGCACGCAGAAGTAGAAAGACAAGGTACCAAACAGAGACTCTCGAACTACAGAATTGCTTCCAAGTTCTCGACCTTATTAATGATGAAGTGGAACAGCAGGAAGAGTTAATGGAAAGTCATCAAGAGGAAATCCAACATCAGCAACAGGAACCCCAACACCAGTAGAAAGAAATTCAACAGCAGCAGGACCAACAGTCTCAGCTTGAACAGAATATTCAGGTGGCTGAGAGACAATCTGTTTATCAAGTAAGCCCAGACAAGCCTCAGAGGAGACAAGTTCTGGTGGTTGGGGACTCTGTGCTGAGAGGAATGGAACAGACCATTTGCAACCTGGATGAGATCAATAGTGGGGTGTGCTGTCTCCTTGGGACCAAAATCAATGACGTAATGGAGAGGCTAACGAGACTGGTCGAGCCCACTGACTGTAATCCCCTCTTTTTGGTTCATGTCAGAACCAATGACACCGTGAGGCACAGCTTTCATCGCATCACGAAGGATTATGAGCTTATGGGTAGGAAGCTGAAGGACCTTGGTGCGCAGGTTGTCATTTCATCTCTCCTCCCTGTGGAAGGACATGGCCCATGAAGAGAGGGAAGAATAGTGGAGGTCAACAACTTGGTCCAAAGATGGTGCCACCAGGAGCAATTTGGGTTTTTGGATCAAGGTCTCCATTTCCACAAAGTTGGTCTTCTGGCAAGGGATGGCCTGCACCTCACAACCGTTGGCGAGAATGTTTTTGCTAACAGTCTCGCAAAACAGATCAGGAAGTCTTTAAACTGAGTTCAACTGGGGAGGGAGACAATATTATTCAGGACAAGGATTCAGTGAGTGCTGGGATAAATAGCCCAAATGATATAGATAGAGCAGGCCAAGTAGTACTGGACACCAACAGGGGGAGGAAAAGTAACTTTAGTACAAGGCTTCCAGGAAGGGCACATGGTTTTGAGTGTCTCTACACTAATGCACAGAGCATTGGAAATAAGCAAGATGAACTTGAACTCTTAATACAACAAAAGAACAAAATAGGCATCACTGAAACCTGGTGGGATGAGTCTCATGATTGGAATGTAGGAATTGGGGGGGGGTATAACCTATTTTGCAGAAATAGAACAAACAAGAAAGGAGGAGGAGGAGTAGCCTTATATGTCAAGGATGTTTTCACCTGTAAAGAGATCCATGACTTAAATCCAAGTCGAATGCATCTGGGTAAGAATTAAGGGAGTGAGAAACAATAGGGATGTGATTATGGGGATTTGCTACAGGCCTCTGGGCCAGCCTGAGGACTTGGATGAGGACTTCCTGGAGCAGATGACCACATATTCAAAAAGGAGAGATGCAGTAGTAATGGGGGATTTCAACTATCCTGATATTTGTTGGCAGTCAAACTCTGCCAAGAGTGCAAGGTGCAACAGGTTCCTTGCTTGCCTTGCAGACAATTTCATGATCCAGAAGGTGGAAGAGGTGACAAGGGGATCGACAATTTTAGATCTGATCCTGACCAACAGGGATGACTTTGTTAATGAGGTGGAGGCGGTGGGATCCTTAGGGGGGAGTGACTATGCTATTTTGGAATTTGTCATTCAGTGGGAAGGAGAAGCCAAGTGTAGCCAGACACACATCCTAGACTTTAAAAAAACTGATTTCTGTAAACTTAGGGAGTTACTTGCTGAAATCCCGTGGACAAGAATACTGAAAGAGAGAGGAGTTCATGACGGATGGGATTTTCTTAAAAGTGAAATACTGAGGGCACAATTGAAAACTGTGCCAATAAGGAGGAAAAATGGCAGGTATCTAAAGACACTGGAATGGTTGACAAAAGAACTCTTAGCTGATCTAAGTGTTAAAAGAAACATGTACAGGAAATGGAAGAATGGTGAAAGCATCAAAGAGGAATTCAAGCAAATAACCAGGATATGTAGGGAGAAGGTCAGAAAAGCTAAAGCGCAGAATGAACTCAGGCTTGGCAGAGACGTTAAAAACAATAAAAAGGGCTTTTTTAGATATGTCCACAGCAAAAGGAAAAAGAAGGAAATGACAGGGTCGTTGCACAGAGAAGATGGCCAATTACTAACAGTGGGAAGAGAGAAGGCAGAACCACTCAATACCTTATTTGCCTCAGTTTTCTCCCAAAAGGAAAGAAGTACTCAACTGGGGGGTGGGGGGGTGGAGAGCAGGTGAGGAAGTGGGGGAAATGCAGCACAGAATAGGTAGAGAAGAAGTACAGGAATATCTGGCTAAACTAGGTGAATTCAAGTCTCCAGGGCCAGATGAATTACATCCAAGGATATTAAAAGAACTGGCAGGAGTCATTTTTGAACCAGTCACAATAATCTTTGAGAAATCTTGGAGAACAGAAGAAGTCCCAGCAGACTGGAGGAGGGCAAATGTCGTTCCCCTTATCAAGAAGGGAAAAAAAGAGGACCAAAATAATTATTGCCCGGTCAGCCTGACATCAATATCAGGAAAGATTCTAGAGCAGATCATTAAACAGTTAGTAATTACTTAGAAAGCAATGCTGTAATCACTAAAAGTCAACATGGATTTCTCAGAAATAAGTCATGCCAGACTAATCTTATCTCTTTTTACAATAGGGTTACAAGTTTGGTAGACGAAGGGAATGCTGTAGACATGGCATATCTTGATTTCAGTAAGGCCTTTGACAAAGTTCCCCATGACATTCTTGTAAAGAAGCTAGTAAAGTGCAGGCTGGACAGGGCTACTGTTAGGTGGATTTGTAATTGGTTGGCCAACTGAACCCAAAGGGTGTGCACCAATGGCTGCTTTTCATCCTGGAGAGAAGTGACTAGTGGGGTGCCACAGGGTTCTGTCCTGGGCCCAGTGCTATTCAACATCTTCATCAATGACTTAGATGAAGGAGTAGAGGGTATGCTGATCAAATTTGCAGATGACACCAAATTTGGAGGGGTTGCTAATACCCCAGAGGACAGGATAAAACTTCAAAATGACCTGGACAGATTGGAGAGCTGGGCCAAAGCTAACAAAATGAATTTCAACAGAGAGAAATGTAAGGTCCTACACTTAGGCAGAAAAAATGGAATGCACAAATATAGGATGGGGGACACGTGGCTGGATAACAGTACGTGTGAAAGGGATCTAGGAGTCTTGGTAGATCACAAGCTGAATATGAGTCAGCAGTGTGATGCGGCAGCCATGAAAGCCAATGTGATTCTTGGTTGCATCAATAGGAGTATGTTGCCTAGATCAAGGAAGGTAATGGTACCACTCTCTTCTGCTTTGGTTAGACCTCATTTGGAATAGTGTGTCCAGTTCTGGGCACCTGAATTCAAGAAGGATATCAACAAGCTGGAACATGTCCAAAGGAAGGTGACCAAAATGGTGAAGGGTCTGGAAGCCATGCCTTATGAGGAATGGCTTAGGGAGCTGGGTATGTTTAGTCTGCAGAAGAGAAGGTTAAGAGGGGACATGATAGCCTTGTTAAAATATTTGAAGGGATGTCATGTTGAGGAGGGAGCAGGCTTGTTTTCAACTGCTCCAGAGACTAGGACAAGGAACAATAGATTCAAATTGCAGGAAAGGAGATTCCACCTGAATGACAGGAAGAATTTTCTGATGGTCAGAGCTGTCTGGCAGTGGAATATGTTGCCTCAGTGGGGTGTGGTGGAGTTTCCTTCTTTGGAGGTTTTTAAGCAGAGGCTGGATGGCCATCTGTTGGGAATGCTTTGATGTGTGTTCCTTCATAGCAGGGGGTTGGACTGGATGGCCTTTGTGGTCTTTTCCAACTCTATGATTCTATGACATGCATGAAGATCTGTCTAGCTGTTCTGGATCCAACTATGTTGCTGCAAGCACTGTCAGCTGCATTCAACACTTCTTTTGCAAAAAGGCTGCTGAGTTCACCAACACCTAGGAAGTGTTGTTTTTCATCTCCAGATTTTGCAGTGTTTCTCATCATTACATAAACATTGTCAACTCTGTTTTTTTCCATAGTGTTGCCAATCCTCAGGGCAATGTCCCTGATACATCCAGTCTTTCTTGGAGGGGTGGACTCAGAAGATGGTGCTGGAGCATCCCTGTTCTACATTCTGGCTCCTCATCAGTCAGAAAGGCAGATCATGGAAGAGGGATTTGGACTGTGCTGGATGGGGTTACACTCACCCTGAAATCTCAGGTACACAGTCTGGGTGTAGTCCTGGATTTGATTCCGAGCCTGGATGCCCATGTTTTGGCTGTGGCTGGGAGTAGATTTGCACAGTTAAAACTAGCACACCAGCTGCACCAGTTCCTTGAGCAGTCAGATCTGGCTATAGTGATTACATCCTATTTGGATTACAATAATGTACTCCACCTGCTTGAAAGCTTCACTGGGTCCAAAATGCTGTGGCTAGGCTCATGATGCGACTCCCCTGTTAAAACAACTCCATTGGCTGCTGGTCTCTTTCAAGGAGAATTCAAAGTGCTGGTTTTGACCTTTAAAGTCCTATACAGCCTGAAAGACCATATCTCCTTATACCAGCATGAGCTTTTAGATCTGCAGTGGAGGGCTTTCTCTCTTTGCAGTAGTGGTTTGTGAGGACTGGGGAGAGAACCTTCTTTGTGGTTGTTCCCAGGCTGTGGAACTCCCTTCCATGGGAGATCTGGATGGCTCTCTCCCTGTTGTCTTTCTGCCAGCAGGTGACAGTGTTTTGATTCAAGCAGGTTTTTCAGTTTTAACTATGGAGCAGTAGTGTGTGTGTGTGTGTGTGTGTGTGTGTGTGTAAAATGGTGTGCTGCATTTTTAATCCATATGTTTCGAGTGTTTTGAACTGTTTTTAATGTTTATTATTAATATGATTTTTTTAAATTTTTGTAAACTAATGTTTTAGCTTAATCTTTTAAAACTTATTATAAGTTGCCTTGAGTCCCAGAAAAGCAGGATATAAATTCAATAAATAAATAAGCTTCTGGTTGCAACCCTGTAATACTTGTCTAGAGTAAGTGCTGTTGAACTCTGTGGCACTTACTTCTGAATAGACATGGTTAGTTTTGCACTACATATTCCTCAAATGAGGGTTCCTTGACCTCTTGAACATTCATGCGCAAAGAAAGGTTTGTATGTTTTTCCTAGCTACTAAGATTAATGCTTTGAGATTGTATTTCTACTATCAGGTGATTCAGTTCCAATTAGCTTTTGTTCCACAATGTGTACACATGGCCTGCATTTTATTTTTTTTCACCTGAAGATGTTTCAGTCATAATAAAGTACCTATTTTGAATTTGCAGTCCTTACCAAAAAAGAAGGGATGCCTTTGAATGTTACAGATTTTTTATACGTAGAACAAATCTGGCCCTGAGCTGTTCAGATCTGCTTTCCACTTACCTTTCACACTGCTTCTTTCTGAACTGCACTTGATTGCTTGCTAAAGACTAGTGAACTATCTTTAAGCAGACAGCTAAAAGGGCATTTAGAAATGAGGATGGAATTTTAATTTTAAAATGCTGTGCTAATAGTTTCCATGGCGTGCCTGCCTTGGAGTAGGTTTCTAAAGTAAGAAAGGGTGCAAATCAAACTAATACATAGTTGTTACCCTGATTTCTGGAGTCCCTTATGGGACGCTTTAATGTGCTCCACGTGATAGGGAATGAGAACTCAACAGAGCACAAGCAATAGCAATGCAAGAGGCAGGGTAACCTAGCAGGGTCTTTTTACCCAGTTTTTATGGTGTCAGGCCAAGCCAAAAACCAGATAAAGATGTCAAATAAATGATTTTATTGGAGGGAATATCATGCATCAACGCATTCACTCAAGCACTGACTCAAGACCTATTAAGAAGCACAAGAGAGAAAAGTATCAAAGGGATAGGGGAAGTATCAAAGGGATTGTAGCTGGTGTGATACTGCACCTTTTCCTGAAGTCCTTGGCCCAGGAAAACAGCGAACGAAGTAGAGCTCAGCACAGAAAGGGCTGAGGGCATTACTCAATTGATAGAGAAATGGTCTGCTGGTATGACTGGGAGTTATCTAAAGAAACTCTCAAAAACTGGGATTATTTGTAGGGGAAAACGTACCTTGAGGGCAAATCCTTTCCCGGGGAGAACAATGGGTGTTGCAACGGAAAAGAAGCTCCACACTGGCAACTCCTTTTGCATGATGGAATTATGAGGTATTACCAAAGTTTCAGGATCTTTGGTTGTGGTGTGAATTTATGTAGATGGTCCTTGCCTGATATGATTTTATTGCTATTGGTGCTCAACTTGGGAAAAAGACCCTAATCCCCTCAAGTTGGCTCCTCAGTGGCTGAGGACCCTTTGTCTACTGTGCCTTGCACAGCTTGAGGTCTCCTGGGGCCACATGATGGGGGATTTTACTGGCTTGACTTGGTTTTCGATCGTTCAACCGTTGCTGCCTATGTGCCCATCTGGGCGACCTCTCTGGCATGTTCAATCACATTTAATATTAAAGATTGTGAACCCCGGGATAGTGCATACCAGTGGGGTAACAGAGTTTCCTGCTTTTGAGAAGAAACTGCAATTCTCTTTAGGGAGCTTTGACATACTAGGACAGCAATAGAAATGTTCCAACAAGATTTGATGAGTCCTGTTTTCAGTGGCATCACATGGCTTTGGAATACATGGAATAAGAGAAAAAGATAAAGAAAGTCCTTCTAGTTTTCACTGAGGTCATTTCCACACTACACTGTTATAGTGCTCTTATTCCACTTTTAACATCCTACAGAATCCTGGGGTTTGCAGTTTAGGGAGGGGCATTTAGAAGTCTCAGCCAGAGAGCTCTTTGGCCTCAGTAAACTGCAAACCCCAGAATTCCACAGGATCTTGAAAGTGAAATAAGAGCACTATAAACATATAGGGTGGAAATGGCCTGAATTATCTGATAAGCCTGATATTTTCTATATAAATCAGCAGAACACTCCTGGGAGAATTGTAACCTGGACCTGAAGGCATATTTCATCCCTCTGCTGTTGTTTTACCATAGCATCAGATTATTCAGAGATATGCTGTTGTTGTTACGTGCCTTCAAGTTGACTCTGACTTATCACAAAGTTTTTTTCACAAGTGTTATTCAGACAATGATCACTACCATTTTCCTCTAAGGCTGGCAGTGTATGTGACTTGCTCAGGTTCACCCAGTGGGTTTCTGGGTGAACCTGGCTCCCAGAATCTCAGTCTAACCCTCAAACCACTACATCACATTGGCTGTCTTATAGAGATATAGTGTCTTTGGATGTGGAAGTTCTACTTAGCTATCAAGGTTAATGATGAGATTATATGCTTAATTATTACCGTACATATTCTGGGGCATGTGGCTACACTTGAAAATATGTTTCAAACAGTATAATTCAGTGTGTATTTGAAATGTAATGAAAGGTAAGCATAATTTAATGCTCTGTGGCTAATACATTCAGTTTCATAACATATTTTGTATGTATTTTGCTGTGCTGCCCTTAATAAATTTCAGTTGGCTCTCATTTTGTAATGTTTCAGCTACAAGACCAAGTTAATCCAGCTAACCCAAGAACCCTTTCAAATGATAAAACTGTAGGATGTTTATATTGCTTTAACTGCCACTGTTCCATCCTATGGATTTCTAGCATCTGTTGTTTCATGAGATATTTAGAATTCTCTGCCAGGAGAGCTCTAGTGCTCAACAAATTACAAACCTCAGGATTCCAATGTAGCCATGGCAGTTAAAGTGGAATGAAAAGTGCTGCAGTTATGTAGTGTGAAAAATCCCCAGGAGAGGCATGATCCTTGCCCTTTACTGTAGTCTCTCCACTTCCCATGCTTCCAGAAACAGCACTAGTGGCGCACTGGACAACCCCCAGACCCAGCTTTCAGGTGGCACCCCACATCAGGTGGGATGTAGATGGAGAAGTAAAGAAAATTCTGAAAAATCCCATTGTTGGTGTGTATGTTCGTTCATTTGTTTGTGTTCCTTTAAGTCACCTATTGACTTATGGTGACCTCATGAATTCATAGGGCTTTCTTAGGAAAGGAATACTCAGGGGTTGTTTTGCCAATCCCTTCCTCTGAAATATAGCCTACAGCATCTGGCATCCACTGGTGGTCTCCCATCCAAGTACTAATCGGGGCTAACCATGCTTAGTTTCCAAGATCAGACAGGATCTGGTGCCAAAATCAACCACTGGGTAGCTGTGCAATCATCAGTATCTCTTTTTTTGTTGTCTATAATTGAGAGTTGTGAGCATAAAAAAGAAGATAAATCCATGTTAGCTGACACAAACTGCTTGGAGGAGGAGCAGGACACTGATACTACTAATATGAAGGTAATCGGTCCAATACGCAAATATCAGATGTAGTATAACTTGGCTCTCCTCTGCTTAGCCCTCTTTATCATCACTTTTGGGATGGCAAATCTTAGCCAACAGAGCATATCTGCCCTCAAATTGCTCTATCAGCAGATCTCAGAGACAGCAGTCAGTTCTGACAGCAAAAGAGCATTTTTGATGTAGAAGTAGATTTCTACAAGCAAAAAAGGCTTGTGCTTAAGCCTAACACTCCAAAACTGGTGTATCTTTGAGTTGTAACTGCACTGTAAATCTTCAGCCTCAAAAAGTACTTTTATATTTAAAGTACTTTATATTTGTCATATAAATAAACTCTGAGGAACATAATGTAGGGTTCTAGTGAAGCTGCAGCAAGCCTTGACTACTATCCATAACACACACGTAAAACTTAAGGGAAGCATGCACACCCCTCTCTTTGGGGGCGTAATTATACAGCAATGAATTGTTCTGTTATAGTACAAATGGTAATCTTGTTTGGAAGCTCATGTTTGGGGTGGTAAAATTCATCCATAATTCATATAAAACATCAGCATTGCTTTTCTTCTTTTTCAACATTTGGTGAGTAACACTGGGCAGACTTTATTGGGTTGGCTGTGTTTTGAATATTTGGGTTTTTTTCTTATTTTGCAGAAGAGAGGAGTGAAACACAGCTATCAGTTCAAGGCAGAAAGCAAGCACGCTCATAGTTTTGCTCCAACCTTTAGTGTCTCTTTTATTTTAGATCTTCATCCCTAGATCTTTAGATCTTCATATCTTCAGCCTTAGCTTTGTTATATGTCAGGAATTTCACAGATCCCATATGTCTGTTTAGTTATAATGGTCTGTCTATAGTTTATACAGTCTAATTTTTTTTCAATATACAGTGTCATTCACTAGGCAGTGGTTGTACAGTACAGGGTAATAGAGTCCTACTGTAGTTGTTGTACTATGCTTCCTTGATTGACTCAATCCACCTCTAATGTGGTCTTCCTCTTTTCCTACTGCTTTCAACTTGCTGAGCATTACTGTCTTTTCCATATCTCATGATGAGGCTGTTACTCCAAACTATGGGTGCCACAAGGGCCAACCTGCAATGCCAGTACCTTTGTTTGAAAACAGGGAATAATTAGCTCAAAAATCAGAGGTGAGAGGGGGCAACTTAGTGAGACCTTGCCTACCAATGTTTATGGGCTTGTGCAGGGAAAAGAACCAGCTGAAAAGTAAAATATAAGCTAAAAATATGTTTTATTGGCAAGATTCACACAAGCCCGCAAAAGCTTAAGCACTCACACACTTGCACAAGGACTAACTGAAGGAAAGGGAGGAAAGTGGGATAGAAGAAATTGAGGGATTCAGGCAATATTTACCAGCCCAGAGAGAAGTGGAGAAAGCAGTGACGTGTCTTAGGCAGGAACCTAAGGACAGTTCTCTTTCAGAAATTGGATAGACAGAGTGGTGTTTGGAATAGCGAAAGACTGCACTGGACAGCCTAAAATCAGGGGTATTTGTATCCAAAAAATATCCCAAGGGTAGATTGTAACTTGCACTCCTAGCTATGAGGACAGTGGGAGTTGCAACACAAACAATGAAGTCCAGATGGAGTTAATGGGTTTTGTGTTTGAGTGACAAGGGGATAATGGCTGTCGTAATAGCTGAATGTTGTGGAGAGGTAGGGAAACAATAGGAGAACATCGAGGTGCACAGGAACCAGGGTTAAGTCAATCACAATTTGGTGGGAACTTCCTTATTTCAGCTCTGAGAGTCCAGCTTGATATTTTACACCTACTGTATTCAGAGCAGCCACACTATTGTCCTGAACTGACTCGGTCTCTTGCTTAAGAGGTAGGTGGGGCTGACCTTCCTTGCCATATCATGTTTACAGTCAGACATTTGCCTCTTCCAGTGTGACCTTGCTGTCACCTCAGGTATCATTTATATCAATGCCAATTAATATGGTGCCAGTTGAATATTATTTGCCAATTAACTCATGCCAATTGTGGGGGCTGCATGATGCCGTAATAAGGCAATCCACATCATTTCCACACTAGAAGTAGAAAACTTTAGCCTGCATCCTGAATCCCTTTCTTCCCCAAAGTTCTAACAGGGAGAAAAGATGCTCAGGGCTTAACCACATGTGATGTTTGTCACATAGTATAGGAAGCCTTGAGCTGGGTTAAACCAGGATGTGAGATAAGGCATCTTTAAGCCTTTGCCCCACCACCAAGTTCCCTACTGGACATGCCTCCATGCTTATACTCAGCAGTGGGAGGAAAGTGTGGTGCAGGGGAGATTCTCATCAGGACCATGACAGAGATGAGTCCTAAAGCTTCCTTGCAATATGTCTTGGTCCCCTGCATCAGTGATTTGTTAAAGAAAAGTAGACCTGACAATCAGGACCCTTTTCTGAGAGCAGGGCCGGGTGTGGGGGGACATGAATGTTCTTCTGAGGTTTCCCTTCCTTCTCATTCTTTTCTTAATGCCATTTCCCCCTCTGTGGGGAAAATAAAATGAAATCTACATGTGTAAGGCCTTTCTGTGAGTGAGGTCTGGGACAACTGCTTCCCTGCTGCTCCCTCCCAAAGGGTATGTAAAAAGGCCACACAACATAGCAAATGTCACATCCAGTTTGGCCCTTGGGATGGATTTGGAAAAGAGAAGGGCTGCTCCAAGGCATTTCTTTTTACCCATTCAAATACCAAACACCAAAAGTTCAAGTTATATTATTCAAATTATTTTAATACTTGAGGCCAATAAAAGTCCCAGATTTTGTTGGGAGCAACACTCTTCTTATACTGCAATGTTCCTTACTTTCCTGAAAGTAATCCTTTCCGCAATGTTTTGCTGTTGATTCCTAACAAGGTGCTACTGCTTGAAACATTCCAGTTTATTAGATGTTGTTGATGTTCATTGTCTGAAGCCCTTCTCTTTCAGGATGACAGTGATGACTTTCGATGGAAAAAGGGCTCCATAAACTCCCTTGGCATGTGATGGGTGATGATGGATGCTCTTTCCCTATAATGTTTGTGAATATACACAAATGCGGAGTACTACTTGTGAATAAATGCCTGTGTGATACTGAAATGTAGAATTCCAGTATGTGAAACTGAAAAATGCCACCATGTGAGGCTGGAAATGTCACATCCCGCCGCTGCCACCATGTGAAGCTGAAAAATGACACCATGCGCTGCTGGGACATATTTTCCAGCCTTTTATGATTTTTAGCTATTAATTCATCTTCACTGCCACCACCCGCTGAATTATGAATTATCTGGACACTTGGACAGTACAGCGGGACCCTGTCCAACCACGTACATCCCTAAGCTTAAGGATCTTCCTTTCCCCCCAGTCTACCTAGCTTGGCGTGGGAAGGAGAGAAACAGGGTCTTTTACAGAAAGTATTTATTAAAGGTAGGCAAATAAACAAGGCAAATTACCACATATGGGAAGCCCCTTCCTCCCAGGCATGCTTAGTTACAAGTAGTTACAAAAAGAACAGATATGGAAGCACAGACACATTCTTTAGATCAGCCAGCTCCAAAATAACAGAAAAGTCCCTAATGCGACTAGATAACTATTTCTAATTACTCACAGTTGTTCCTAGGCTTAGATGTTCTAAGAGGAAGGGCCAGGAGGTGAGGCCTATGGCCTGCAGCCTGCAACTGGCACAGAACTCCCCTCCAGGAGGTTCCTTGGTTGTTATCCCTTTGTTATCTCTCTCCGCCACATGGCCTTGCAAGAAGTTTTATAACTTCTCTTTGGAAGCATCTGGAAGCATCCTGAAGATGCTCACTTCTTTCCCTTTTGATTGGTCAGTTCTCACCCTATCACCTGTGATGCTGACCCACATGACCTATGATGCTGACCCTATATTAAAATGTAATCTAATCCCAACACCTTATTAACCCTTGGTTTACCTGAAGAGGGAACTGTCCCCCTTTTAGCTAAGTCTAGATAATGGGAAGCCCCATTATCACAGCCTGGTACCCACAGGAAGAAATAATTACTGTCTCATCTATGCCTCCTATCTTCCTTTGCTGTTAAATACATAGAAAATGTCCTCTTTTGAAATGTTTCCAGAATTATTTTAAATCATAAATGTATAGTCTTGTCATTTAGTTGTTGCTGTTGTTGCTGTTTTTGTTGTTGTGTGCCTTCAAGTTGTTTCTTATAGTGATCCTAAGGTGAACCTATTGTAGGGAAGGACTGAAGTATCAATCTATCTGTGCCTCCCCAGATGAAGCACAGAGCTGGATTGGGGCCCTGAATGTTGTTTGGAAGAAGTCACACATATATGCACACACAATACTTTTTGCAAAAATGGTCCATTCCTTTGAACTGAGCTGAGCTGAATAGCAAGAAATCAGTCAGATGGACAAAGTTTATCTGAAGTAGTATATTTATAGAACTTTCAATGTTACATGAAATAGAGAAAATGCACAGGAGTTAAAAGGTTGCTTAACAAAAGTTGTGAGATCTACAGAACAGAGTCTTTGTGACCTTCCTTAATATACAATGTCATCTTTCCTATGCAAACAGGTGTTCTCAGAGTAAGGCAATCAGTTATCAAATTGTTGTTACTTATCTTGTTGACTTTTGGCACAGTTCTTTTAGCTTAGCAAAGGCAAGAAGCCGGTGAGACCAGAGAGATTCAAAGCAAAATGTATTCAAAGAACTTTTTGGAATTGTTTAGGAACTCAGAATGAAACACTAAATATATGGAAATATTTTTGTGCCCAACACTATAATGGAGTTTTCTTGGCAAGATTTGTTCAGAGGAGATTTGCCTTCCCCTTCCTGAGGCTGAGAGAGTGTGACTTGCCCAAGGTCACCCAATGAGTTTCCATGGCTGAGCAGGGCTTTGAACCCTAGTCTCTAGAGTCATAGTCCAACATTCAAACCACTACACCACAATGGCTTTCACTGTTACTTAGAGACTGTCCAAATACAAATTATTGGAAATACCTACATTTCTGAAGGAAGAAAACCCCCTGTCATCATGGGAAAAATTTCTTCCTGAAAATTCTCCTCACTGCATCCTTCACCTCCTTGTTTCTCAGACTGTAGATCAAGGGGTTCAACATGGGGATCATAATGGTGTAGAAAATGGAAACCATTTTGTCTTTGCCTATTGTTGAGCCAGAGCTGGGCCTCACATAGATAAAGAAAAGAGTTCCAAATAGTATAGAAACAGCAGTGAGATGGGAAGAGCAGGTAGAGAAAGCTTTGCGCCTTCCTTCACTAGAGCGGATTTTAAGGGTGGCAGCAAGAATGTAGAGGTAGGAAATGGTAATAATTGAGCCACTAAGAATGCCAAGGCCACAAGAAAGTCCAAAAAGCACAGCCATGTTGAAGCTTGCATCAGAACAAGCAAGTGATATGACAGCAGGGATGTCACAGAAGAAATGATTGATTGTGGACCTGCAGAAAATTAACTGAAAAGTTAAGCTTGTGTGTAGAGTACCATTCAGCATTCCTATAAGATAGGGCCCAGCTACCAACAGGACACAAACTTTCCTAGACATAAGGACTTTATAGAGAAGAGGCTTGGAAATTGCTATGTAGCGGTCATAAGCCATTGAAGCCAAGAGGTGACATTCTGTGGCAACAAAAAAGCCAAAAAACCACATTTGTGCTGCACATCCAGTCAAAGAAATGGTGTTATATTTCACTAAAAAACCCATCAACAGCTTAGGAGTGACCACAGAAGAATAGCATAGATCAACAAAGGACAATTTGCTGAGGAAGAAGTACATGGGAGTATGAAGTTGGAGGTCAGTCCTGATTACTACAATCATTCCAAGATTCCCCAGAAGGGTGATGAGGTAAACTGCTAGGAAGAATACGAAGAGAGGGATTTGTAGCTCCAAGGAATCAGTTAAACCCAGGAAGACAAACTCAAGCACCATGGTGCGGTTTTCCTTTGAGGCGTCTTTTTGTTCTGAAGGGAAAACAGGAACAATTCTCTGCAAAGATGTATTATGACATCATCGTTACATATAATATTGCAAATGCTATAATATAGCGCAGCTCCCACTAGGGCTGTGCACTGCTTCTGATAACTGCTTTTCTACTCCAAAGTGAAATGAGGTGATTCAGACTATTTGGATTGAGTTATAGTGTGGATCTAGTGTTACTTCGGTTCAGGCCTATCCGGTGATAGCACTAGATATCTGTTTTTGATAGCAAAATCATTCGGCCTTCCTCTACCACCCCGCTCCATGTGTTTGTGAGGCCTCCGGACAAGCACGTAAACAGGTGCGGCTGGTAATTGTTGGACATTCCATTCTCCACCTAGGCAGGCAGAACAAAGCCACTCCGTTGCTTCAGGGGCCTCCCTGCAAACCCCCATTGCTTAAGCCTGACACTAACAAAGGCACCCGGCCCTGAGCTGATAGTCTTACAAAGCCAAGCTAAGCACCTTGCATTTACATTCTGGCTACACTATTGTTGATTCTGCGCTAAGCCGATCATGTTAAACTTGACCTTTTCCAAAGCTTTGTCCCACTCCAAACTCGCATTGTTCTCACCGAGTATGGCATGGCCTGCAGTCACAATTCACCCTATAAAAACCCCCTGATTCCGAGAGTACCTCGGATCGCTTGCCTCGTTCGGATCGCTCCGGACTTCCATCCCGCCTTGCTGCCGCTTTGTCTGGCGAGCTCCCCTCGGCCTCCATGCTGAGTTTCTTCCCTACCCTCTTCAGGTTCTTCAGGACTACGAGAAAAGGTGTTGTATCACCCATTTCCCCCGAAATTCCGTATTCTTCCATTAGCTGTGTGATTGTGGTATCTTTGCTGTTTGTTTGTCCTTTAATAAAAACATCATATTTGCTATTTTAAAACTTTCTGTCTGCTTGACTGACCTGACCCTGTAGACATTGGGTTGCAAGATCCCTGCTAAGTTACCCTGCCTCTCGCTAGCTTTAGTGAGTGCTCCAGCTAATTCTCCCCAGAATTGTGTTTGTGTTTTGATTATTTGGGTGCCCTTCCCGGGACCCCCAGAGAACAGGGTAACACTAGGAAGGGAAGGGAAGGGAAGGGAAGGGAAGGGAAGCAGTGTGTTCCAATTGCGCTATATAATGAAAATGCCATACTGAGGTGATGGGGAGGGGAAAGAAAGGAATTGGACTTTGCACAGTGTAAACTCTGGTTTTAACTTGGGGCACAAATTTCACCAACACACCCCCATCACAGCACCTGGGGAGAGGAAAGAGACGGTGTCAGGTCAATGAATTGTTGGGGGCTCTTTCACAATACACAACAATAGCACTATGATTCTACTTTAATTTCCATGGCTGCACCCTGTGGAATCCTGGAGTATGTAGTTTGGTTAGGGGTAGGAGATGAGCTCAATGACCGAGAATCTTAAATGTCCCTCACAGACATAACTTTTGCTCTTCATATACACTTTTTAGTGTACTTGTACTATGATTATTTTGGGGGGAGGGAAGTAGGGGGCTCTAGGATGGCGCTTCTTGTAGGAATATTTGGTATCTATATCACGCGGAGTGCAGCATAGTCAGTGCTATGTGATAAACAGGAGAAAAATATTCAAAATGGTCTTGTAAGGTAAAAAATGGGCAAAAAACTTGCACTTATTGTTTCAGGAAATCCATCCTGGAGAGGAAAGGAGATGGATAAAAAAACAGGTTCCCTAACTTTTGGTAAAAGAGCCCTTAACAGCTGGCTCTCATGAGTGAGTGTAAGCCACCCTGAGGCAGAAGCCTCATGGATGCTCCCTTCCCAGACAAAGGGAGACAAAGAAAGAGGAGGGCGGAAGTGACCTTTACAGGCAGGCAGGAAGCAAAAAGGCTTGAGAACATAGATCAAAGAATTTATAAAGAAATCAGAAAGAAACAGATCATAGATTAAAGAAAGAAACAGAGGTGAAGCAAAAGGGCAGGCATGCTCCTTAGAACTCTTTGGTTGATCACCGGAAGATCTAAAACTGACCACATAACACCAATTCTGAAGTCCTTACATTGGCTGCCTATTAGTTTCCAGGCACAGTACAAGGTGTTGGTTCTTACCTTTAAAGCCCTTCATGACTTGGGGCCAGCCTACCTGCGGGATCGCCTTCTACCATATAATCTGCCCCGCACATTAAGGTCCTCTGGGAGGAACTTACTGCAGCCAGTCAAAACTACAGCTGCGGTTACCCAGAGGACCTTCTCTTCTATCGCTCCCAAGTTATGGAATGGCCTGCCGGAAGAGACCCAACATATTACTAGTCTTGACTGCTTTACAAAAGCAGTTAAGACTGTTCTCTTCCGACAGGCCTTCCCAGACTAGTGCTCCACCGCCTCCCACCAACTGTCCTCTTGTTCTTAATAGTTAATGTGTTTTAGGGGTTTTTAGACGGGTTCGTGGGTGGGGAGGATGGGTTATGTTTTAATTGTTTTTAATGTATTGATGTACTGTTGTGGTGCCGCCTCGATCCGTTGGGAGAGGCAGGATATTTAATAACAACAACAACAACAATAATAATAATTTTACTAGTTACTCTATACAAGCATCAATGCTTCTTTGTTTCCAACATTTCTCATTATTATGAGTGCTGTTCTTACTTTTTTCTTTCACTTTACCTGTTTTCCTCAGGTCTGCACTGTGTGTATGTATGTCAACCACACACACACAAACACAGAGTCTCTAAGTGCACAAGCTGCAGACATATGAGGTAGACGGGTGCAGATAGAAGTATGAATTGGTAGGCGTGAGCACTCTGCCATCTATACATGCTTTTAAAAAATATATATTTCATTTTTTGAAAGAAAGCAAATTTGACTGGCTCAAGAAAGCCAAAGTTACCAAATTTGGCAAGATTGCTTGGCAGCAGTTACTCCAAACTGTACCTTTGTTCTCTACTGCTCTTTGCTAGTTCAATATCTTTTGCCTTATTTATTTCTTCTTGCATTCAAATTTTATTAGTATTATTTAATCCTATTGTAATTTGCGCTTGTTCTTTGTTGAGTATTAGCTATATTGAGGTTCCTCACCCTTCCTTACAACATATTACCCTTCTCCACAACTCCCTGTGGTAGTTGAATTTGATTTTAAACTCAATGTTCTTCCATCTCTTTCTTAAGATCTGGATATAGTAATCTACTCTAGGGAAGCATTCAGCTCACTCACATGAAATTCCTTACTAGGTGGGGAGAAATAGCCAAATCTAATTCCCAAGATTTTCTTATTTCCAGGTATTCATTTATTCTAATAGCCAACTTAGGTGAGAATGCTAACAGAAATTTAGCAAAATAGGGTCACTAAAAAATAAAGGGGGCACTGTATACTTGGCAAGCCCCTAAGGTTTGTAGAAGTACCAAGGAAAAAGTCTTCAAAAGTTGAGGCAGGAAGCAGGGATATTAAAAAATAAGCCTACTACACACTGAGCATGCTCAGCAGTCACAAAATGTTAAGTGTCCTTCCGAAATTGGAAACTGGAAACTGGTGGTAGTGATAATGGAGTGATAGTGGCCTGCTCAGGTCTGTGAACAGGAGCACCATGCTAGAAGATGAGAAGGATATACAACAAGCAGTTCCTACTTGTACTTTCAGAATTCTCAGAGTTTGGAAAAATTAGTTTTTCAATCACAGCTCCCAGAATCCGCTTGGCAGATTAGCCAGTGGCCATGCTGACTAAAAAGGTTTAAGAGCTTACTCAAAGAGTAAGTTTTCAAAGCTCTAAGAATTCAATACAGTAAAAAAGAGAAGAATATATTCACCACCAGTAGTTTATCATCTGCCCATTTCATTGGCAAACTGATTTCTATCATCTATCTAGTCTCCTCAGTGTTGCACAGATTCCTCATTCTTGAAAGAGTGCAACATGCAAGATAAACCAGAAACTGCCTCTAGCCTACCTGTGTTCTGATGGCTTTGCAAGGTGATTTCTTCACCCATCACTTCTTCTGAAACCTTCAGCTGACACATCCTTGAAGATGCTGCAACTTCAGAGCTTCCTGCTGCCTCTGTCACTGAGTGGTGTCTAGCAGTGATCTGAGGTTTGCATTATAAGCCAAGCTCACCATGAAGGTGAGATTCCTTCTGGGAATCTGCAAAGTGGTCTCTGGAGAATTTGAAGGCATCAGTGGCAACTGCAGTTCTCTCTGTTTCTTTTATTAGGAAGTATAATTGCAAAGCAAACAAAACAAAACAAAAAAACTCTAGAAGTTTGGGAATGTTTCAGTTCTAGCTGGAAATTGTAGCTAGCCAGGGGATATGGGGAAAGATTGTCCATGAAAAATGTAGTAAATTTCTTAAGGTGATGTTAAATCTTCGATTTGCAAAAGAACTTTTGGGAATATATAATGAACTAGTGAGGGTCAAAACTCTGCTACAAAGCAAGATTTGGCTTCCTTTATGTTTTTTTTTGCATTACCATCTGAGGCCTTCCATAGCCTGTGCACATGTCTTCACTTCCTAAATTATTGTACATGGAAACTCTGCAAGCCTTGTGTGTACCAGCACCCCATGGCTTGAATAGAGGATGGTGGAACTGCCATACCCTGCCACTTTAGGGGTAAGACCCCACCCCTAGTCCAAATTGTGAGCTACTTCATCTGTGATTAGTCCTTTTCTAACCCCCAAAGGAACTTGTGGTGTGGGGAAAAGAGAAGGAATGCAGCCTTGCCTCTGATGGAGGTACCTTCACTTGAATGTCCAAAGGAGGCCCTTGCATGTCCACTTTGCAAAGTTGGCAACCCCACTGGGTGTACTTTTGGTGAAGGGTTCTATTAACTAATATGAACAGATTGTTCATAAAGTATGTTGTACATCAAGATGGTGGAAGAAAAGGGAGAAAAGCTCTGACAACGGAAGTATTGGGCATGGGTTCAAATGGGACAAGATGCCCTAAGTGGGGTGGTATGTGAAAATGCAGTTTAAAATGTGAGGCATTGTGTAGTGGATTAAGTGCTGCACTACAACTCTGGAGATCTGGATTTGATTCCCCACTCAGCCATGGAAACCCACTGGGTGACCTTAGGTGTGTCACATACTCTTAGACCCTACATGTCTGTATATATGGGCAGATGACTATATATACATATAGGCCATTTCTGTACTACACTGTAGAATAATAGCACTATAACAGAGTAGTGCAGAAATAGTCACAGTCCCAGTAAGATCAGTGCCAGGGACTATGAGGGCTGATGTGTCAGCTGCATTGGGGTGGGGAGGATTGCTGGCTGGCAAGTGTATTGGCATCTAAGGCTAGCCCCCTCATTCTTGAGATGCCCTTCATGCATCCATTACTACAGAGAGCCCTCTGGCTGAGAAGTCTAAATCCCCCTCCCTAAACTGCAAACCCCAGGATTCCATAGGATGTTGAAAATGGAATAATAGCACTATTACAGTGTAGTGCAGAAAGGCCTGTAATGTTTAGGAGAACAGCTCATCCTCTCAGTCCTTAATGTATCTCACTAATGGATTGAATTAAATTCAAGACAAAATATGTTGCTGCAGCATTTAGGCCAGCCCTCTGCCTGACTGCAAATACATACACTATGATGTACTTTTTGTTTGCCATTTTAAAAAAATTAGTTCTGTCTGATTAGCATGCCTGCTGCTTTTCCTTGTTTTTGTGACTTCTTTTGGAATTTTAATCGTTTTAACTCTATTTCATTATTTTACTGATATATTTGTGTGCAGTCTGGTAATCAGAGGGCTGAATGGTGGTTTATAAAGTTTTAAATAAATAAATCTCCAACATAAATATGAAATAGAACAGAAGCATAGGGCTATCAATTTATTTACACATTTTTATACCTGTTTAAGAGTAAAGCATACCTTTGTTTAAAAATTCCAGTTCCCTTGCTTTGCTTCTGAGAATGAATTCATTCTTAGAACAGCTCATTGCTTTGGTGCAGAGATGTGAAATCTCTAGTCTGTAGGCCAAATTTGTTCTGCCAGGATTTCTCACAACCCCACAGCCTATGTCACTCTGAAGCTTCTTCTTCTCTCCCTAGTATCTAGCCTCCTCAGATAGTGATTGATCCTGGGCTTTCCTTACGTGGAATGTGAATGGCCCTGGTACAGAAAATATTCTAGCCATATTCTCAACATTGATGGTGCACCACACTGTTTTCTTTTATAGTGGTTTGCGTTTTCCTATGTCAGAGAAATGTAATATGTATGTTAAACCAGATGTCAGAAGCCAATCTGCCATGGTCTGCATGAAAGCACAAATTAAAATGTAGGGAGGAATGAAGTGACAAGCTCTGGACACAGTTATCATCTGGGACTAAGGCAAATTCAGTACTAGTGTTGTGAGTCAAAGTGTTCAGAAAGGCTTCAGAGTTCAGCCACTGAACAGCTGTAAAGGAGGATGAGAATGGAGAATGGAATACATCTGAGTGAAGAACCGATACATTTTTAACACAGGGAAAATGCACACTACTAATTTGAAATGTGGTGGAGGAGATTCCACAGTCAACCATGTACTGCCAAAAAGAGAAATAACTTGAGAGCAAATCAAGCCTGAACTCTCACTGGAAGCCAAAACGATTAAACTGAGGCTATCACACTTTGGGCATACTATAAGACAACATGACATATTAGAAAAGATTGTAATGCTCAGCAAAGTGGGAGTTAGTAAGGAAAAAAAGAGCATATTATAGGTGAATAAACTCAAGCCAGGACCCTGAACATGCAAGGTCTTAATAGGGACTGTGTGGGAATTTATTGTTTAACCCAACACTTTTACACCAGGTGTGAGGCTCTGCCTAAACCTTCACTACCACCAGATGTGAAGACTTCTACAAATCTCAGGTTACCGTGAAGAGTGAGGGCTTTCTGAGGTTCTCACTTCTACCACCAGTGTAAGGACCTCTTCTTGTCCTATTGCTGTGGCCACCAACTGTGGGAACCTCCCAGATGATCTCAAGCTGCCTGTATGATATATCACACAACTTATATCCTCACCAGACACCACTCCTCTTTATTCGCTGCTGCCACCATAGACACCTTGTCTGAAACTAAGCTTTGTAATATATAGCACTCTAGGGGGCCAAAAATCCATGACATCACATATTGTTGATAACAAGATGTCTTTGAAATCTCTCTTTCACAGAGATACCATAAGTCAATGCTGATTTGTTGGCAATTAACAACAAAAACAACAAAAATGTACCAGCATATTTACACAGGATTCTATAGTTGTGCAGCTGATTTTGTAACAGGAACCATACCTTGAGTTCACTTCTTGTGCAATGCCCCTTCAACTGATTCAACATGTGTGGGGTGAGTGGGGGACAGTGCTTGTGGAATGATGTGTTTGTAGAATGCTAAGACTCTGATCTTACCTTGGGTCCATCCTCTGTTCCATTTGTGCCTTGATTTGCACTATTCACAGGCTTAGCTTCAGAACTCCAGAGCTTATGAAACAGGTTCTCTTGCTCTGGACATAAGGTACCACGAGTTTAGTCCTCTTAATACCTCTTCTGACAACCACTGCAGACAACATTATGTAATGCCAAGGATGTGCAGAAAAACCTACAGAGTTTGTGGTACAATCTATCTTTGTACTGTCCTGTGAGATGTCAGTTTTTCTCTTGGTCTTATGTAAAGCTGCTTTTGAAAATGCGGATGTTCAATTTGCCTTTCCAATGATGTCAGCTTGCAAGACTACTACTTTAAAACCTTCGGAGTTAACAAACTCCTTGGGTGTTACACATTTGAGATGATATTTGGCTTAGTATTACAAACAAATGATTCGTTTTCCTGACTAAACACAGGTTGAAAGGGTCAACAGTTTTGAAATAAATCAACAGTGGATTCCCTTTTCCATCTCAACAAATCCAAAAGCTGTTAGACAATGCTAGTAGCATTTATATTTCAAATATGCACATGTAAGGGCATATATCTGCATTCATATCCATATCAATGTATCTCATGTGCCTTCTTTGAAAATATTTTCCTATTTAAAGTATTTGCTTGTGTGGATATCTGCAGCATATAGCACCTCTGGCTTTATATGGGTATTGGTCATTACTCCATTAAGGTGTTATCTCGTGTGTCTGGAAACAGCCAGCTTTTTTTAAAAAAAAGTCCCATAAGAAGGTTATCACAAACTTGAGTTTATGGAATTTCTTAAATGAATCCTCATGATGACAGCCATATTCTAGTTATCTCAGCTTCGTAAAGATAATATACAAGCATCTCAACTTTTAATCAACTATGGATCCAGTCTTATTCTTTTTCATCCTAGATTTTCAGACTATCCAGTGGCATGGTATCCAATTTATAATACGTCAATATTGTAAACTGGAAACCATGACCCACATGATAAGAAAGAAAACAATAAAGAGGAAGGCTTTCTGCAAATGCCGATCTCTGCAGGATCTTCTCTTCTAAAATTTAGCCAGTATCACTTTATATAACAAATTTTTGAACACAACTTTGTGCTGTGGAGAATTTATGCTGTGCAAAATATTAAAAGGACCCATTGCAAGATCAGCGATGAGTGGAAGAACTCTCCCCTTATTGTAGAGTCATTACTCATTCTACGACTGGTTTGGTAGAATGGTGGGATAAAAGATCACAGGATCAGGCAAAAGATAAACAAGGATACATTGCAAGAAAGTAGTTTAGAAGTGTAATCTGGCCATTTTTGATAAAGCGGAATTAGTCCAGGGGTTCTCAGAATCAGCCCACCTGTTTAGGCAGGTGTTGGAGGAGATACTAGAGGAATTCAAGCCAAGAATAGGGACATAGCTTCTACAGTATGTGGATGATCTTTTGGTGTCTGGGGAGAAGGGAGAAGCCACCAGGGAGAGTTCCATCAACTTACTGAACTACCTGGGTGCTAGGGGTCTCAGGGTATCTAGGTCCAAGCTACAGTTCATGGAAAGAGAGGTGAAATATCTAGGACATCTAATTAGGGAGGGCCAGAAAAGAATAAACCCCAAAATAATTAAAGCAATTGTCTCTCTCTCTCTCCTCCTTCTAAAGACAAGAGATTTTTGGGGATGCTGGGGTTCTGTAGACTGTGGCTAGAAAGTTATGGCTTACAAACCAAGTTCCTATATGAGAAGCTAGTGGAGGAATCGGAGAAGCCGAGGTGGTGTCAAGGGGAAATCGAGCAATTCAAACAACTAAAGGAGAACCTGGTTAGAACCCCGGTACTGGCCCTGCCCTCTTTAGAAAAACCCTTCCATCTGTTTGTGAATATAGAGGAGGGTGTGGCCTTAGGAGTCCTAGCCCAGACGTGGAGAGGGAAGAAACAGCCAGTGGCTTACCTGTCAAGAATGCTAGACCCCCTTTCCTGCACCCTTTTTGTGGAGGAGACTGAAAGCTAATGTTCAGAGGAGCTCTCATAGTGGCTACCCTGCATGCAGTAAGATCCATCTTAAACCAGAAGTCAAGCCAATGGCTTACAGACTCAAGGATCTTAAAGTATGAGGCCATTATGATGGAGAAAGATGACGTGGTGCTGACTGTAGACAAAAGTGTGAATCCAGGACAATTCCTATGGGCGGGGGAGGAACTACCTGACTTAGAACATGATTGTTTAGACCTAATAGAGTACCAGTGCAAGGTCAGGCCAGATCTGTCAGATTGCCCCCTACTTGAAGGAAGGAACTTCATTGACGGATCTTCCCGATGCATAAATGGGAAATGCCACAGTGGCTATGCTATTGCGGAAGAAAAGAGACATGTGAAGTGCTGGAGAGAGAGAGGTTGCCAAATAACCAGTCAGTCCAGGCCTGCGAGCTATATGCATTGGGAAAGGCCCTCAAGTATCTAGGGGGAAAGGTGGGGACCATATACACAGACTCGAGGTATGTGTTTAGGGTGGTGCACATCTTTGGAAAAATCTGGAAAGAGAGGGGGCTGATCACCTCAAGAGGAAAGGAGCTGGTCCATGAACAACTGGTTACACAAGTTCTCGAAGCCTTGTTGGAACCAAGGGCTATAGCAGTGGTTCATGTGCCAGGTCACCAGAAAGGATTGACCTTAGAGGCTAGGGGAAACCGGCTAGCAGATAACCAAGCGAGGGAAGCAGCCCTGGAACTCATCATAAAGATGTTCAGTCTAATAGCTGTGACAGGACCGCCTCCCAAGAACCCCATATTCACAGAAAGGGAGAAAGAAGAACTGGAAAAGTTGGGAGCAGTAGAAAGGGAGGATGGGAGGTGGTTTCTACCAGATGGTCATCAAATGTTGAATAAAGCAATAACAAGAGAAATATTGGGGGAACTTCATGGTCAGACCCATTGGGGAACACAAACAATGTGTGATACCATATTAAGATTATATGGATGTGTAGGGATCTACACAGTGGCCAAACAGATAGGAGATCGATGTCTAATATGCCAAAAGGTGAATAGGAAGGTGATGAGGAAGGGGCTGTTGGGAGGACGGGAGATAGCATTGAGACCCTTTCAAAGAATCCAGGTGGACTTTACTGAATTTCCCCCTGTTCAAAGGTACAAGTATTTGCTTGTGATAGTGGACCACTTGACCCATTGGGAAGATGGGTTTCCTCTGGATTTTGCCACTGCCTCTGGAGTGGCTAGAGTGATCCTGGAGCAGGTTATTCCCAGGTACAGGATAATAACAATTAGAGACAGTGATCGAGGGAGACACTTCACCTCCAAGGTGTTACAATGCATAACAGAATACCTGGGAATCACCTGGGAATTGCATACTCCCTGGCACCCCCAAAGTTCAGGCCAAGTGGAGAGAATGAACTCAGAAAAAAAGAAACAGACCACTAAATTAATGGTGGAGACCAAACTACCTTGGACAAAGTGTTTGCCTTTGGCCTTGTTGAGGATCAGGACAGCCCCACGAAAAGACATAGGGGTGTCCCCTTACAAGATGTTGTTTGGAATGCCATATCCTGTAAGGGAGGTGGAGGGTGTGTTCCCCTGTTTACTGGAGGTCCCAGGAGGGACACCTAAATGCGCTCACAATTAATTAAGTTTGGAGAAATTAGCTGAGAGCACAAGCTAGCAATGCGAGAGGCAGGGCTATGCAGCAGAATCTTTTATCCAATGTCTACGGGGTCAGGCCACGCCAAGAAGCAAACCAAGTTATAAGAATAATTGAGTTTTTATTAAATACAGACACACAGTGTATGCAACACACAATCACACAAGTAACTAAGGAAAATAAAGGTTGGAGTGGTATAGAGTGATTTTTGAGAGGGATATTTGATTTGAGTGATATGAAACCTGTCCTGAAGCCTGGAAGAATAGAGAGCGATGCTGGGGTTCAATGTGGCTCAGCACGTGGAGCTGAGGGGAAGCTCGCCAAGCAAAGTGGCAGCAAGGCGATCTGGAACTCAGGAGCGATCCGAGGATGGTCTTGGAACCAGGGGTTTTTATAGGGAGAAATGTGACTGCAGGCTATGCCGTACTTGGGGAAAACAATGAGTTTCAGGTGCGAGACAAAGCTTTGGAAAGGTCAAAATTTAGCATGATTAAGTCCGAATTGACAAAGAGGTAGCCAGTATGCAAACACAGAGTGCTTGGCATTTGAGTATTCAGCTTACCAAGTTGCCTGCTTGGGGCAGGAGTTCTTTGTAAACAGCGTGCATACATAATAAGGGTGTTTGCAGAGAGGTCTCCTAAAGCAGTGATCTGGCTGTTTCTGGGCTGCCTGTATTGTCTTGGAATATTGCAGTGTTTGATGGACGAGTCTAGTTCTGTGCTTGTCCGGGGGCCTCACAAACACATGGAGAGGGGTGGTGGAAGAAAGCCAAATTATGATATCAAAATGATATCTTTATGCTATCTCCAAGGAGGCCTAACCTGCAGTAACAGGTGTACCAACATTGGAAATCAACGATGTTTACCTCAGGAGCTATTTACAGGCAGTTTTCAATTCTATTGCAGAACTCAAGCAGCATGGGTTGCTAGCACAGACACCCCCTTTGAAATTCGCTGTCCATTCCATTAAGCCTGGTGATTGGGTCCTGGTGAAGCAGTGGAAAGACTCCAAACTTGAGCTGACCTGGGAAGGACCTCACCTAGTGCTCCTGACTACCGAGACAGTGGTCTGAACAAAGAGAAGGGGTGGACACACATCTGCAGAATCACGGGACCAGTGGCACCCCTGAAAGAGAACCACTGGACTGTCAGGCCCGGATCTCAACCTTTGGCACTGGTATTTTCTAAATGAATGAATATTAGGGTGGAGGGGGTTTGATCTGGGGGAAAAAGGCCGTCCTAACCCTTGTTCTCAATAACAGGAAGCTCGCTGACACAGCTAGCAACTGCACCTTGACATTTCACTCACTTTAAAGCTGCCTCTAAATTTCTTCTACCTAAGCAGAGCTACTACAATAGAACATAAGTCAGTAGGAGGACACACCTGGAAGCCACAGTGGTTTCTAAGGAAGATTGGGGAGTCCCGTGTGGAGGTGTATGAAATCTCTGAGTGGAGTCCCAACAAGAGTTTGGGAAGTGTGAGCCTGAGAATTCCAGTTCTCAGAACGGGTAGCAGAATCAGGTAATCTATGCACCTCCACAGTGGAATAACTACCATGAATGGGTGTGCTGCCAATGCCCAGAAGAGGGAGATGATGGCCGTGGGTGGAACCAGATCTCCTGATGGGGTGTGGATACACTGTATGGTGGATGATATTGATTCTTACATTGATACACATCATAAGTCAGAAATGACTTGAAGGCACACAACAACAAGTCAACTGTGGTCATTATTTTTGTCTTCTTAATATTCAACTGCAGCCCAGCTTTTACACTGTCTTCCTTAACTTACCCCAGTAGTCATTCCAAGTGTTTGCTATTTTTTGTAAGTAATATGGTGCCGTTCTTCATTAATACCCTGTATTAAAGATTTTGAGGGAAACCTTTTTTTCCCTTTGCAAAGAATGACAGATTATGCTTAGCAGCTTCCATGTCAGTGGGGTGGGTGAACTTGCTATGGTTTTCAGTGTACATTTTCAAGGAGTTATCCACTCATCCAAGCACTCATCCATTTGTCTTTTTGATCACTGAACATCTGGGGTTAGCCAGATAGTAGAACAATTGATGTATAAATTCCCACATGGTCACTGAAGAATTCATATTCAAACTGCATTTTGGTCACTTTGCCACAATCAGTCCTTTTTATAACAATGGCCTCCATACGGTAACAGTACCCTACCAGGGAAGAGAAAAGTTATGCTGCTGTTCTCTACTCTTCCTCTGCAGGGAAAAACTCCTGCAAGATCTGTATTTGTTTCACTGCAGCAGTTAATCTACTATCTATTTGGAAATGTATGATTTAGTATTACACTTACCAGATATTGCACCCTTTCATCTGAAAGCTAAGGCAACGGAACATCCACTTTACACCATGCAAGAATACTTCTGGGTTGCTTCCGCCCAGATGGAGGCCACTGAGCACTGCTACTCAAAAGGCATTGTGCAACGAGGGCATCTTTCCTTCCACAGTGGATTTTTCTGTAGAAGAAGGAAGAAGCTGAGAGAAAATGCATGGAACAAGTGGAAATGAAAAACAATTAAATCCTCCCCAAAAAAATCTGTTAATGAAGCAAGGTGACTGGAGAACAAATGTACACAACTCTCACAATGTGATTGCAGCTGGAATCTGCTTCAGAAGAAGCATGTCTGACCTGTAGCTATATCTTTATAGCTATGCTTCCACCAGTGCTATTCCCTCTCTAAACCCAGCACATGAAACAGAATCCCCTACCTGAACATGGCCATTTCCATATCATTGGAAAGCAGGGATATCAACAGAGACACTCCCAATTGTTTTCATGTTGCTCGATGCCCTGCAAAGGCATTCATGGGGAGCTCTGGGGGTCTTGGGGGTGGGTGGAGGAGCAGATGATATCCTTGCAGTGCGTCCAACTACAGAAAAATAGCTGTCTGCATCTCTACTAATCCCCCCTACTCCCTAACATGAAAATCCATTGAATCCATGGAAATGGAAAATGGCTGTATTGGGGTGATGCATTACTTAAAATGTGGATTGGGGGAGATTTTGGTCCTTTTACAGCTGGTAAAGGATTCTGACATCTGAAGCAACCAAAAAAGCGCATCAGTTTCAACTTAGGAATCCTCTGAATGAAAGGGAATCTTCACTGTTACTCCTACTGGAGACTGGAGATAATAGGGACACCTCCATGTGTGTATGTGTGTCTTTGTATGTGTACATAACTTATAGGGACCAAATTAAGCCCTTGGACTAGAGGTTACCATCCCTTGTGGTTGGCTAATTCAGTTTTGGATAATCTATCAGTGTCTGAGCTAGGGGTTTGTTCTTATTGAAGATGACCATCAGTTGTTTCACAGTATACAGTGTAACTTTTTGGGGAAGCCACAATGAGAGGCCATGTGTGGGAAACAAAGTAGGCAATAAACTTAATTTTTTTTATTGTACAACAAAACAAATTAAAAATAAAAAATACATTGAGTTTGTATTGTATTTGACTCTATACAATATAAATGGAAGTAATATCTCAGTCGAGTTGGTAGCAACATATTTACATTAAACACCTGAAACTTACTCTGTTTGAATAGAAGCAAGATTGCCTTATATTTAAAGTATTATTTGACTTTACCAACTCTTTGATTCTACTCTGACTGCTCTGTTTTCCATTATAAAGTATTTAATGTTCATTGCCTATTTTCAACTTCCCTTTTGTTGGATTTGTAACCATATTTCTTCCTGCAACTTCTTTTAGCTTGGTATTGTGAAGTAGGGAATAAACTTTTAAAAACTTCAGACTTTGAAATTAAATAATTGTATACTTCACTTTACTATTGGAGCCATCTATCTTACGCTTATATATTTTCTTGATACTGTTTTTCTTTTTTTCTTACATATTTGTAGAATTTTAGTGTTTTTAGAAACTGTTAATAAAGATATGCACACAGGAGTTGTCTTCCTGAATTTCAGTGTATTATTTTAACTTCTAAGATGCAGGAAGAGGAGGAAGACAGACAAATATATAATTTATAAATGTGACAAAATAAATTTCTGTGTTTTAGAAGTTTAATTTCTCTCTTACAGGCATGAATCCTAAATGCTTTAGTCAGAACTAGAGTAGACATAGTGAATTAACTGTTGAAGGCTGAACCAACATGTAGGTAAGTCCTACTGATTTATGAGATCTACTCTGGCTGAGATAAACAATGGGATTCAGAATATTGAGTGCACTCTGTTCATTATTATATGAATATATATCATTATTTTGTAGGTATGCACCAGGGATCTCTGACAGCTGCTGAGGGCCCCCCTTAATCCCAAAGACAGCACAGGTGAGATTCATGCTGTATTAGTGAGAAGCCCTAGAGTCACCTGGAGTCAGAATAAGTCAGGTTTTCATCCCAAGTGATCTTGCTTTTGGTTTTATGAGGAAGCTGGCTGTAGGTTGTACACAACCTGAACAAAGCAAAATGCTTCAAATGGCCACAGATGCAATCAAATTGAGGAGAAGTGATTAACTTCAGGAGCACTTTTGAGTCTAAGAAAGGGGTTCTTGATGGCAATGTGTGATCTTCTTGGGCATCCATGGATGGACTATAAGTGTAACCAGGTGGGAAAGATTTTTTTCTTTGTTTTCCTCCTGTTATTTTTTTAAAAAATGTGTTTAAGTACATTTTTCCCTGCTAAGGGAAAAATGATTCTCACTAGCCTGTTATGATACAGGCAGGGAAAAATGATTCTCCAATAGGTCCATGACCCCAGAAAGCCTGAGAACCACTGGTCTGAGTCATATCACTGTTTTAGATCTGGGCCATGTTACTGCCCAATTTTTCATAATATGCTTTATCCATCAAGCAACATCATTCCAATAGCTGCTGTTGACAGACTAATATTTAATTTCCGAAAGTATGTGGCAGGGCATATTGTTCATGTCTTCTGAGAAACATTGAGCTCCTCCCAATGCCTATTGACATGGTAGACATTTTGGTGATAAAAACTTCTTGTTGAAAGTTAGCAGCCTATTGACATGATCTTATTACCTCTATGTCTATTGTAGATAAGGGCCCTTTTCGCTGCTTACCTGGTGCTGCTGGCGTTGTGCAGGGATTGCACAAAAAGCCTTGTCCGGGAGGCATTTGCATCCCCTCTGCTTCCCCTCTGCACCAGCTCCCTTCCTTCTGCAGCACAGCCGGATACTTTCCCAGGCTGTGCTGGGGGAGGAAGCACGATGGTTGTATGTCCAGAAGCTCCGCACACAAGGTAAGTGCAGGTGGGGACTGGGAGTGACACATGATCACACATTGTTTTTGGCAACAAGCTGAAAATGATATAATGCATGATCGCCACCTACTGGCCTTGGGATTGTTGTGCGATTGCGAGGACATCCTGTGCAACGGTCCTTGCAAACCCGCAGTGCTCCGGAGACCATTTCATAACAGAACTGGCATGCGAAAAGGGCCAAGGTAGTGTCCCAAGTGTTCTTCTGGATTCTCAGTTGCCTTGAGGTGCTTTTTTATTCTGATTCCTTTTTCTACAGCCTTGTTTATAGAGTCAATGCATTTGTCATTGTCTACTTTCTCGATTTGCTTCACCAACCTAATGTTAATAACAATGATGAAGAAATGTTATAGTCGAAGTCAGAACTGCACTGATGCAATAAGCTATGATTTTCTTTTCCCAGAAAACTCTGTTTTTTAGAGTTGTGTGAACTCGGGTGTTGGTTGGCCTCATATGTCTCTATTATGGAAGCTCCAGTTCATTATGCTTTGTGACATCCATGATGCTTAACTCTGGATCTTGCATTGTATACCACTTTAATTCTCCTCCTGAAACACACTGACTAACCATAATCATAGATTATACTTCAGTTCAACTTGTTTCGCTCATAATCACAGAACATTTAGATGAATGCTCACAATGACTATATGATATATTCAACAAAAATTGTTTTCTTGAAGTAATTATGGAAAATAAACCTAGTGAAGATTTCTCACTGTGAGGCCAATGTTTGTTGTTGTTATTGTATAGCTTCTTGTTGTTTCTGACCTATGCTTACCTAGGATGAACCTATCAGAGTTTTCTGGGACTGAGAATGTGTGATGTGCCCAAGGTCACCCAATAGGTTTCCATAGCCAAGCAGGGAATTGAACTCTGCTCTCCAGCATCGTCGTCCAGTGCTCAAACCACTACACCATGTTAGCTCTCCATAAACTGTTTCAGAAGAATAATCCCCTCTCAGATTCCCATATATGTTTTCTGCCACAAAATTAGAGAGGGACTTGAACTGCTAAGATTTGATAGTCTATGAATATTTTAGATATTACAGAAGAAACAATAATAACAGTTTTATATTTCTAATCTCCATGTTGTTACAGCAATGGAAGGACGAAACAACACACTGGTGAATGACTTTATGCTCACGGGACTGACAGAACTTCCACAGCTGCAGCTCATCCTGTTTGTAATATTTTTTGCTGTTTATGTCTTCAGCCTTTTGGAGAACTTGGGCATGATTGTTTTAATCAAGTCTAGTCCTCAGCTTCACACTCCTATGTTCTTTTTCCTCAGCAACTTGTCTTTCTTGGATATTTGTTATTCATCATGTGTCACCCCAAAGTTCCTGAAGGATCTTTTAAGTGAGAAGAAAGTAATTTCTTTTGCAGGTTGTTTTACTCAATTATGCTTTTATGGCTTATTTGCCACCACTGAGTGCTACCTCCTGGCTGTGATGGCCTATGACCGATACTTAGCCATCTGCAACCCTTTGCTCTATTCCATCACCATGTCTCCCCAAAAATGCATCCAGCTAGTTGTTGTTTCATATCTTGCTGGGACAATAAATGCCTTGGTACACACAGTTGCTGCCTCTAGATTACAGTTCTGTGGCCCAAATATAATTAATAATTTTTACTGTGATGTGCCACCCATACTAGAACTGGCCTGCTCAGACATCAGTCTCAATGATATCTTGATATTTGCATTTGTTGGATTTAATGGAATAACAACTAGTGTGACCATCCTCACCTCCTACATCTACATCCTGGGTACTGTTTTGAAGATCCACTCTGTCAAGAGCTGTCAGAAAACTTTATCCACTTGTACATCTCATCTCATAGTCATCTTCATTTTCTATGGTTGCGTTAGTTTCATATATGCGCAACCAAGCTCTAGTCAAAGTCACAACCATGACAAAATGGCCGCTGTGTTCTATATAATTGTGACCCCCATGCTGAATCCCTTGATCTACGGTCTGAACAACCAGGAAGTCAGAAGTGCCTTAAAAAAAATTCTGGGGAGTAAAGCTAATTTTCAATTTAAAAAATCATTAATTTAACATTCAACATGTACAAAAGCAATAACACCCACACTCACATCATATTCATGTCATTAAAAGAACACTGTTAGGAAAAACTGAATATATAATACCATACATACCTATGTCTGTATACACAAATACAGACATAGGTGTGTTATTGGTACTACAGAAGCCATTATTGTATAGATATAAATAGAAGGCAACTTCAGCTGTTATGCCTGGGTGGTGTACAGCAAAATTGCAAAACCAGATGCTATTGAATCGTAACGGCAGTGTTTTTTTTATCATTGGCTATGGTGGCTTGGGCTGCTGGCTCTTTCAGTCAGTGATGTACTTAAGTCTCAAGTCAAGTCCTAAGTCTTTACCTTCAAGTGTCAAGTCCTTGAACATACTGTCAAGTTCAGTCCAATATGATTTCCACCCATCTGTTAAAGGAACATATGCAAGAGGCTGCATTATTCCAACTCTACCCCCATTGCCATTGCATTGTCCAGATGGAACTCAAGGTTTGTGAATGTGTTATATGAAGAAAATGCTGGCTACATTTGGAATCTGCGATATACAGGTGGACTGGTAGCAGTTGTGTCTTAACAGCTTCCCATTCTGTTCATTCCTTGATATGACTGTGATTGCCTAGGGAGAAATTAGTTTTGCTCTCCAACAGATGGGTGGGCATTTTTTTTCTTCTCCTTAATTTATGGACATCCTCTGCTCAAATCTCTTTTCATCTTCCTTCTCTTTCCAAAAATCGTTGAACAAAAACTTCAATGTCAACTCCTTTCAAATCTTATTAGGATCCACAAGACCTGAATCATACAACCCTCTCAAGTTTTGCTCTCATAAGTAAGTGTGTTTCATTGAGTGATTTTTTTCCACTCATTTTGAAGCAATGGCATTTTACTCATTGAAAGAAACTACTACCTGTAGGAGGGATCAAAAAGACATAAAGATATGATTGAATATTACTATTTATACAAAACAACCAACTGATCACATTTACAAGATATTGATATCATGAATTAGAATATGTCATTTACAATGTAACTCACAATGGAACTGAGTGCTGTAACTATTTTCAACCTTTATCCAATCTTAGGCCCTTTTAACGCCGGCCTATTAAGATGGTGCAGAGCGACCTCCAATGGAGGTCTTCTGCACCGTGGAGTGGACTGGGGCGGACTACTTTTTGTAGTTCCACACCTCAGTCCGCTCCAGAGTGACCCCGTGTCGCTCCATCGCCACACTCCGGTGCAGATTTGCAGGCGCGCACTAGTGCGTGCCTGCAGATCTGCCAGGAGTGGGCTTTAGGCTGGCGAGTTTCTCCAGTTGGTGGAGAGCCTCCACCAACTGGAAGCTGCCATTTTGGACACCGGAGCAGTGCGGAGCGAGCTCGCACTACTTCTCATCCTGACGGACTCGCCCGGATGCTGAAGAAGTCCAGTGAGTCCCGTTTTTGCGCGGTTCCTTTCCCACGTGTGGAAAGGGCCTAAGAGTATATTGCAGAAACCACACACAACAGTACACAGAAAACTATTAATGGTAATAGACAATCAATGGATACTGTTCTATGAAAAAAGAACCAGAAAACCTACTTTATTTAGACATAATGGTAGTGAAAAATTGACAGTATGTCAGTTCTTGGGAATCTTTAAGTGAGATGTTTCAACTGGACTGGTCTTTGTCAATCCATGTTTTTTCTTTGAATGTATGTGGTATGAATTCTCCTCCTTTATTCAGTCTTAAGTCTTCCTTTTTTATTCAGTCCCATCTAGAAATTACTTCCATAAAGTGCTACCATGAGATTTGCTATTCCTTAATACAATCTATATACATATATACATATATACATTGTTCATTAAAATTGTTCACTGAAATAGTTCTTTGTGAGTGTGGGTTACTGGGACCGATTGTTTTAGATTCACTTCTTCCCAGAGATAGAAAAGTTGGTTGGAAAGTGCCACAATATTACATTTACACTAGAAAGCTAAAAAAAGTAGTGACTGCTTGGGGCTTCCATGTCAATGGGATAGTGAGCCCCTTCTAGATTTCAGTCTGAACATTAAGGGGTATGTAAGGTCCTGAACCCTGTTCCTCAAATAAGTTTAGCACCTTGGAGACTTCCTGGTGACTTGATTGCCTCCTAGAATCAAACTGGTTGACCAGTCAAAGTCTCAAGGACTCTGCCTTAAGTCTTGATCTTTCTCTGATCCAATTTATCCCTACTCCACCTCCAACATCTATTTCTTTTTTGTAGAGCAGGGAGAAGTATGGCAAAATACCCACTGGAAACACAAATATGATGGTGTGTGTTACTGTAGTTTCTAGTCCGATCTTGTGGTATATTAGATATCATTTGATATCCAGAATTTGGCCTTCTTTCCCCATTTCTCTCCCTGTGCATGCAAGGCCCCCGGACAAGCACGCACACAGGCATGGCCGAAAATAGCTGAAACATTCAAAACAGATCCAGGCAGGCCAGTAATAGCCAGATTGCAGCTTTAGGAGACTTCCAGGCAAGTACTCTTTAAGATCACATTATGTATGCATGCTGTTTACAAAACACTCCCTGCCCCGAGCAGGCAGCTTGATGAACCAAATACTCAACTGTCAAGCACTTCACGTTTGCATACTGTCTACTTTATTGACAACTCTGTCATAACTCAATCATGCAAAATACTGACCTTTCGCAGGTTTTGTCTCCAGCCCGAAACCCATTGTTATCCCTGGGAACGGACTAGCATACAGGCACATTTTCCCCTATAAGACCCCCTGATTTTGAGCACTTCTTCGGATCACTCGGGTCGCTCTGACTTCCATCCCATCTTGCTGTCGCTCCATTCAGTGAGCCTTCCCCACAGCTCCACGTGCTGAGAATCTCCGCTTCTATGGACTTTTCTTCAGACTACCCGGGCTTCAGGACAGGTGTAGTATTTCCCATGCAAAAATCCCTCTTAAAACCCTCTATCCAACTCCTACCTTTCTTTCAATAGGTCTGTGTGAATGACTGCATACGCTTTGACGTTTTGACTGTGCTTATCAAAAATAAAGAAAACAATTATTATTTACTTCTGTTTGCTCATTGACTCGGCCTGACCCCGTAGACATTGGGTTCAAGATCTCATTAGGTTGCCCTGCTTATTGCATTGCTTAGCTTGTGCTCTTGCTAATTCCCATTCCCCATTGTGAGCACATTGAGGTGTCCTTCCCGGGACCCCAGAAATCTGGGTAACAGATGCATGATTGTATGTTGCTTACTTCCCCAACTGGGAAGCCAAATGGCAAGGAATGGAATTTCACTTACTCCAGAGGCAGATCTTTGGGTTAGGGGAGAAGTATCTCCCAGGCACCACATGACCCGCATCTGAATCCTCTGCTGGCCATATGATGTACATAGGATGGATGTTCTCCTTCCTTAATTCAAATGACTGTATAGACAAGGGAAAGAGATGGCTTTAGTGGAAGCCTTTGCAGTTAACAGGATGAGGGTGGATTACCAAGAAGACCAAAATAAGCTATAAGGGAGATGATGAAAGTCATGGCTGTGCCTACTATTAAGCATACTGAAGCAGACGCCAAGCAGATGATGCTCTGGGAGGGATGGCATTTAGGCAACTACCAAGACTATTTCTACTGAGCTCCCCATCTTTTTCTCTCTGCTAGAGAATAAGACTATGCATGCCAGATAGCCTGCCTCATATCACCAAAGCTTAGCCCACTAGAGCAGATCCCATATGTGGAAGTATTTTTAATAACAACAGCAACAACAACAACAACAATATGTTTTTATTTTTGGGTGGAACTGATTGAAGCATAGGTCCACCAAAGGCCAGGAAAAATAGTTTTGAAAAACACACTCATGTGAAATAGCCACTAACGGTTCTCCAAACATAAATGTGGGGGTTCTTTGAACACAAATATGCTCTTCTGTAAATGAGGCAATCAAGAATCACACCAATATTTGAGATCTGCCTCATGCTGTTCTTCCACACCTCCCCAATAAAATTAGGGTCATGATTTCCAAATTTCAAACTGAGTGACCTCAGCCTAGGGGACGGAACACAGTCACAAGACTTGGTGAGCCATCCAAACCTACTGGGACAATTCAGGATGACCAACTTCTATTCATTCCCTGGGGGTGGGGGGTCTAAAATAGGCCAATATTTGCAAGAGCAGCCCTTTTCCAAAACTGACAATCTAGTCACTTGGTTTCAGAAGAAAAGGAAAGTGAGAAGAAAATCTGAAAATCTGGGAGCAATGTCCTGGAAAATTTGAAAGGCTAGAGGAGGACTTTCCAGGTTCTTCATTAGGCCTCAGTGATTTCAGAGAATAGAAGTCAAGCACTCTCTCTGCAGTGTTCCTTTCCACCATCAGTGACTAGAAGAATTAGAGCAAATTTTGTATACTGAGAACAAAAGATTCCAACCTAATTTATGCATACCATAGAATCTTGACTTTCACGGTATAAAATCTGACTCTTATTTTATTTTATTTTTTAAAAAACATAATCTTGATAGACAATATACCTGAGATAACTGCATTTTTCTGATGATCTCCAATAGTACAGTATTTGATAACATGTTGGGCATCATATTATCAAAAAACTTATCAAAAGATGATACCCCCTGTCACGATATGTAAAAGGTTAATCTGACTTGATGCTGCGCTGCTTCTTCTGACCTTGCCCTTTAAGCACAAGGTGTAGACTGAGATAAGGCTATGCAGCTGTATGTTAAATGTTTAAGTTGTAATTTATGTGTTTGACTGAGGCACATGTAGAGTACCTAATAATGTACAGCTGTGTGGAGTGTATATAAGCTGTTTGGAAAGCACTCCTCTTTCTCTCTCTCTTGTCTTCTTGCCATGCTGGTTTGTATGTTACTCTGCTGTTTTATTGCTAAATTTTACGACGGGCTTTAGCTACATGCCTTAATTGTTACCCGCAATAAACCTATTTGTCTTTTCCTTGTTGTGGTGTGAAGTGGCTGTTTTTCTCCAGGTTGTAGTTTATGCCAAGAGGTTATTTTGGAGGTCGTTGTTTGCTTAAACAAGTACCCCAGTTTTCAGGCTCGTTAGGCAGATAGCTGACACCCCCAAATCTGGGTGACTCAGGGGTCCACCTGTGATGCCAGTAGCTCTGTTCAAAGGTGGGAAATTATTAGCTCAAAATAGGAGACCTGTAAGGGGGGTAACTTAACAAGATCTTTGACACCAATGTTTATGGGGTCTTCTGCAGGGAAGAACCACCCAGAGATTCAAAAGGAAACTGAAATGTATTTTTATTGGGAGAATTAACAGTCACACGCAAGATGCAAGCATTCACACAATTATGTAAGGCTAGCTGAAGGAAAAGGGAAGAAAGATTGAGACCAAAGTTCAAAGGATTAGGTGATAGTTACCAGTCTAGAAGAACAGTGAAGAAACAGTGATGTGACTTAGACTTGCATCTAAGGACAGTACAAATCGGGGTTCAAAGTGACTGTTACCCTGTTTTCTGGGGGTCCCAGGAGGGACACCTAAATGCACTCTCACTTATATAAGTTGGGGAAATTAGTCAAAGAGCACAAGCTAGCAATGCGAGAGGCAGGGCAATGGAACGGAATCTTTTACCTAATGTCTATGGGGTCAGGCCAAGACAAGGAGCAAACAGAATTGAAATAATAAATATTCTTTTATTAAAAATACAAGCAAACAGTGTATGCAACACACTCGCGCAGAGAACTAAGGAAATAAAAGTTGGAGTGGAATAGAGGGATTTTTAGAGGGGTTGTTGGTTTGGGTGATATTACACCTGTCCTGAAACCTGGGTAGTCTGCAACAGAAGTTTGGAGATATGGAGTCTCAGTACATGGGAGTGAGGGGAAGGCTCGCCAAGCAAAGCGGCGGCAAGGCTGGATGGAAGTCGGGAGTAATCCGAGCAATCCGAAGAAGTGCTCAAAGTCAGGGGTTTATATAGGGGAAAATGTAGCCACAGGCTAGTCCATACTTGGGGAAAACAATGAGTTTCGGACTGGAGACAAAGCCTCCGAAAGGCCAGAATTTAGCATGATTGAGTTAAGTCCTAATTGACAAAGGAGTAGCCAGTATGCAGATGCACAGTGCTTGACAGTTGAGTATTCTCCTAATCAAGCCTCCTGCTCGGGGCAGGGAGTTCTTTGTAAGTAGCATGCATACATAATAGGGTACTTGCCTTCAAGGTCTCCTGAAGTAGCGGGACGGCTATTTCTGGCCAGCCTGTATTGTGTTGGAATATTGTAGCGATTAGTGGCCATACCTGTCTGCGAGTTTGTCCGGGGGACCTGAGACACGTGGAGAGGGATGGTAGAAGAAGGCCAAATTATTGATATCAAAAGTGATATCTAATGTTACCCCAAGTGTGGCTTAGGAACTGCAGTAACATGACAAAGTGGCATTCAGCATTTGATGTACTGTGTCTGACTGCTCAAAAACAGGGATTTTTATACCCAGTTTCTACATGGAGGGCATGGGTGTAAATAGCTCCCCAACTGAGTAGACAATGGAGTTTGCAGTGAATACAATGAGGTCTGGAATAAGTTGATGGTCTTACTGTTTCGTGACAAAATATTGATGGGAGTCCTGACAGTTTCTCAATGTCTTGGTTGAGTAATGTGTCTGGGGAAGGCTTTGGTAGGAAATGCACATAACAAGGGTGCTTGCCTGCTGCACTGGGCCTTTTCTTTGATTATTGTTTTCTGAGGTCAGGAGGTTGAAAGGACTAGCTTAGAGCCATTAAATCAGGCTTTCCCAGCTAATCCAAAACAGATTTATGACCTGGTCATGCTGAGGTCACCTCTGATCTACTTTTGCACATCTTCTCAGTCAGCATCCCTTCTCCATATGGCCTTTCAGTAATAAGCATATTACTTTTATATGGTCTAAAAGTGTGGGGGTGTATGGCTGGTAACACAGAAATAATGATTTATGTTATGTGTTTGTCTGTATCTTAGGTGCAGAACGTGAAAAAAATACTTATTTTATACTTATTACATACTCTCCAATGGTCCCAATTTGGCAGGGACAGTTGCAGTTAATCCTTTGTTGTTCCACTTTTCCACCTGCTTTTAAAAGGTCTCAGTTTATCACTCCATCTCCAACTTTGTCACTTTGTCTCCAACTTCAATTGCTGCAAACTGATCTCAAAAGAGCAAAAATAGTTTGCAACTCAGTGGAGAGGGAGGATACAGGGGTCAGAATCTTACCCATCCCAGTAGGCTCAGGCAAAAAGCAAACTACTGCAGCCTTTACTACCTTATCTGTTCTTCCTCCCTAATGACCTTTGTTTTCTTGACCACACTGATTTTGCTTGGTAACATGTATACTGGTTTTCATCTGTAAAAACTTGGAGGGCAATTTATTTGAACTGTAGCTCCCAGAATCCCTCAAACACCATTGCCATGCTAATCAGCAAGCTATAATCCAAAAAGTAATTTTTCGAAACTCTTCTTGGAACTTCTATCAGGTATTACACATATCGAATACTGAAATCACCCCAGTGTGCTCATTGCATTTGTGAAATCACTTAATGGCCTGATTTCAGATTCTTGCTCCATTTTGACAAGCCTAATAATTACAGTGGCACAAAAGTTTTCATCTTTGTACAAAGTCCTAATTAGCCCTTAAGGAGCTTGTTTAGAAGAAGGCAGAGAAGAAGAAAAACCTTCATTGGCAAGCTGGTCCCCTGACAGCACTGCATTTAACTAGGCCCAAGGCAGATTGTTAAAATGGAAGTCAACAGCTTGAAGAGTCTCAGAAAGCATCTTTCACTGAGCCTCTGCAAAATAATGTTGCATTACCAAAGTTATTATAGATCTCTCATACCAATAAATTTAATGACTTCTTTGCAATATTCAGAAAGAAGTCACTTGAGACCCTGATTGTACTGAAAAGTAACATTTCTTGCAGTCTACCTGAGCTCTACTGAGTTTCTGAATTCAAAGTGTTTTCAGATTTAGGGGAGAGAAAGACTATGGTTTTATTTTGTTGGAGCTGACGGTTGTAGAGAACAGACACTGCTGACCATGGTGTACACTCTCATCTCTCAGATTCTGAGCAAATTCACACAGGATATATATTTTGCATATCTTTAAATGCTTCTGTTACAGACTTTTTCTTTGTATTGTATAAATTCATATTAATTCACTTTGACTATTCACACTTGCATTCTTTGAATTTTCCTTCTGTTGTACAATTGTTACCCTGTTTTCTAGGGGTCCTAGGAGGGACACCTAAATGTGCTCTCAATTATTAAAAGATGGGGAAATTAGCCAAGAGCACACGTTAGCAATGCGAGAGGCAGCGCAACAGAGCGGAATCTTTTACCCAATGTCTACGGGGTCAGACCAAGACAAGAAGTAAACAGGATTGAAATAATGAATGTTGTTTTATTAAAAATACAATCAAACAGTGTATGCAACACACTCATGCAGAGAACTAAAGAAATAAAGGTTGGAGTGAGATAGAGGGACTTTTAGAGAAGTTGTTGGTTTGGGTGATACTATACCTGTCCTGAAGCCCGGGTAGTCTGAAGATTGAGTTTGGCAATACGGAGTCTCAGTATGTGGGACTGAGGGGAAGGCTCGCCAGGCAAAGTGGCAAGAAGGCTGGATGGAAGTCGGGAGGGATCCCAAGAAGCTCACAAAGTCAGGAGTTTATATAGGGACAAATGTAGCCACAGGCTAGTCCATACTTGGGGGAAACAATGAGTTTCGGGCTGGAGACAAAGCCTCCGAAAGGTCAGAATTTAGCATGATTGAGTTAAGTCTGAATTGACAAAGGAGTAGACAGTATGCAAACGCAGAGTGCTTGACAGATGAGGATTCTCCTAATCAAGCCTCCTGCTCGGGGAAGGGAGTTCTTTGTAAGTAGTGTGTATACATAATAGAGTACATGCCTTTGAGGTCTCCTGAAGCAGCGGGATGGCTATTTCTGGCCAGCCTGTATTGTGTTGGAATATTACAGCGATTAGTGGCCGTGCCTGTCTGCGAGCTTGTCTGGGAGACCTCAAGGAACGTGGAGAGGGATGGTAGAAGAAAGCCAAATTATTGATATTAAAGTGATATCTAACATCCCACAAATCCAGGCTAGCAACTGCAGTAACACAATGAATCTCTATGGCTTATTCACATGGTCTCTAATTGGTGAAATTGTTTTCATAATGGGATTGGCCTGGATTGTATAGGAATGTGAAATTGCTGGCATGCTCTTGTCCTAGCACATCACACCCTCTTTTCCCTCCACATTGGGATAACCATGATGATGTCATGACAGCTGGACAACATAGGACATTGACACTTTATTGCCAACATGTGGAGCACCATGTTCTAGCTTTTTAACAGGCATTAGGTGCAATATAGATTATAATCCTTGTGAGGGTTCCAGAATGTGGATTCTATAAAGCACAATGACTACAACCTAACCCTTTTGTAGATTTGCCCTTTGGTGGCAAAGACAGAATATGGTCTTCACTCATTTAGAGTAGGAGTACGAGAAGTAAGGCCTGCAGGTAGCATTCTGCCTCTAGGGTCATTTCTGTGGGTCCCTTAGGGTTCCATTTTTTAAATTCCAAAATGCCTATAAATGCCACTGGGGGGCATTTTTTTTGCCATGTTTTTGGGCTTCCCTTGGCCATTTTAGGCCCAGAAGATGCCTTTATGTAAAAAGGAAGTGAACAGGAAGTAGTCCTGGGTCACTATTGTAAAAACAGTATCTCTTGGGCAAAAATGGCCCAGGGAATTCCAAAAACATGTTTGGCAGCATTTAGAGATCTATGGGTTTTTTTTGCAGGGGTGTGTGTGGTGTGGGTGCAGTCCTCCAAGGTCTCCTGAGGGTGGCCCATGCAGCTTCCTAGCCTCTGACAATTGTCTGTCAAGGTTGTTGCCGGGCAGGCAAGGTTTCCTCTGAGTGGACGGTAGAGGGAAGGGCTGATGTGGCCAGACAGCCAGGTGCAAAGCCAGCAGAAATGTTATGGCTATGTTTTGTATATTAGAGAAGACCACATGCCAGAGCACTGCTTGGGTCACCCCACTTGTTTCAGGGTGACAAGGTAGTATAAAAAAGCTGGAGTTTGCCTTGACCAGCTGCCAGTTAGTTACCCTAGCTGGACCAGTCATGCTACTGGCAGCATACTGATTGTAAGGGGAGATGCTGCCCGATTTTCCCCGTTATCTTCTGTTATTCCTATTTATCTAATTGCTGGAATGCTGGTATGTTTTTGTTAAGTCTTATCTTAGAGTGAGGCAATAAATTTAGCCTCTAACTCCTACTTAATGAGCCTCTGGAATTGACATTGTTTACTCTGATTTAGAGTCTTGCAGTGCTCTCAGACTTCATGCAGCATCAGAATTGGTTTTGCTGTCTGAAAGATCCTCATGACCTCCAAAAAGTGGGTCATAAGGTAAAGCAACATGCTGGGGTGGAGAATCTGCAGTTGCAGACATAGTTAATCTATGGGTGCCACTGTTACTGCAGGTTAGGCCTCCTTGGAGATAGCATAAAGATATCATTTTGATATCAATAATTTGGCTCTTTTCCGCCACCCCTCTCCACATGCTTGAGAGGCCCCCGGACAAGCACAGAACTAGGTTCGGCCATCAAACACTGCAATATCCCAAGACAATACAGGCAGCCCAGAAATAGCCAGATCACCGCTTTAGGAGACCTCTCTGCAAACACCCTCATTATGTATGCACACTGTTTACAAAGGACTCCTTGTCCCGAGCAGGCAACTTGACTAGCTGGATACTCAAATGCCAAGCACTCTGCGTTTGCATACTGGCTACCTCTTTGTCAATTCGGACTTAACTCAATCACGCTAAATTTTGACCTTTTCAAAGCTTTGTCCCGCGCCCGAAACTCATTGTTTTCCCCAAGTATGGAATAGCCTGCATTCACATTTCTCCCTATAAAAACCCCTGATTCTGAGACCTTCCTCGGATCGCTCCTGAGTTCCAGACCGCCTTGCTACCCCTTTGCTTGGCGAGCTTCCCCTCAGCTCCATGTGCTGAGCCACATCGAACCCCAGCATTGCTCTCTATTCTTCCGGGCTTCAGGACAGGTTTTGTATCACCCAATTCAACAATCCGTCTCAAAAATCCCTCTATACCATTCCAACCTTTATTTTCCTTAGTTACTTGTGTGATTGTGTGTTGCATACATCATGTGTCTGTATTTAATAAAATCTCACTTATTCTTATAACTTGGTTTGCTTCTTGGCGTGGCCTGACCCCATAGACATTGGGTAAAAGATTCCACTGCGTTGCCCTGCCTCTTGCATTGCTAGCTTGTGCTCTTTGACTAATTTCCCCTAACTTGTTTAATTGTGAGCACATTTAGGTGTCCCTCCCGGGACCCCCGGTAAACAGGGTAACACCACCTTCTGGTAAAAACAAAGATCTAATGCAATGAACCACTATGAAGCTTGCACACTAATGGTAAAGAAAAGAATAACAGTTTGAAATTGAAAATCCTATCTTATAGCCCCACAAAACACAGAATATGTGTACACACATTGGATGCCATGACAATAGAAGATGACAGCATTAGTGCTTTAATAGTGTGTGTGTTTGTGGTACAGTAATACACATATAAATGAAAAAGCTACTGTAGTTGAGATAAATTTAAACTTTTGTCTATCACAGAAAGAGTGTGTATTGGTCATTCTGGGAATGGTTGCAGGGTATTTTCAAGTGAGAGTGTGTATTGTGTACATTGAACACAAGAAGACAGGAACAATGGTATGTAACAAGATATTGAAAGTATATTATTTCCCCTGTCTCAGTTTGGCATCTTGTAAATGTTTTTTCAGGTTTTCAAAAACATGCTTAAACCTGTTTACCACCTGTGACATCAGGACTAAAAGAAAGTGTGTCATCACAAGATAAAACAACTATTGTGCCATCTGCAATTATTCTCTTTTCCCATCCTTACTGGCATGTCTGACCCTATATTTACTGTGTCTACAGATTGTCATTCTTTTAAAATTCACAAGGGGTTGGGATGATAGATTTTGCAAGAGAATGAATAACCCTTTTGAATTACCTGGAAGTAGAAAGGAGCTGTCCCATTACTCCTTGTAGAAATAGGGTACAAGTGAGGGGCGTGATTTGATTACATTTAGTTGGCATCACAGAGTGAGATTTTGGAATGAAATAGGGTCTCCCTAGCTTTCCCCCTATAATTTTTAGCTCTGATTCATAGCATGTCTCTCAGCAACAATGAGAACTCAGTTTTATCCTGCTTTCTAGTGTGAATGATTGATGTATATTTCAGGAAGTAGAATGCTGATTCAGCCTTTAGCTGGAAAACAGAGTTTGTACCCATTATTTTAATTGTGCAGGAGCAGTCTCATATCCTACTCTTTAGGCATTACATTGTTTACAGAAACAGATAGCTTTGGTGGGTACTTATTTGAAATAATTAGCCAACAGTATCAACATATGAATAGTGAGTGGGATTGAGGTGACTTGGGTCACCCTGATATAATACTCATCTGCCCTCCCCATCCTGTAATGTTGGCACTTGTAGTCCAAATGTCTTCTAGGAGGACATCTACGTGCACATTGTGGCATATCCAAAGGCTTTCACATGGGCCAAAACCCTGATCACCCAAAATTTTAGATCAGATTAATGCCTTAATATGCACAGTAGTAAACTGCCTTGCTCTGTTCAAGGACTCCCATTAGCAATTAGGTGAGAGGGCACTAGTAACTTGAACTGGCACTCCAGATTTGAAATGGTGCAGGTTTAGCACCATGGACAGTGCTGCAGATACTAGTCTATCTTTTAATTTTTTTATTCAGAACCATGGCTAGCTCCCCAGCCACTGGAAAATGGATATAAGTTCCCCTGACCCTGACCTGGAACAATTATTAGGGTTTATAGGAGTGTCCTTCTCTCCTGTAACATAGTCCTTCCAGAAACCTCTCCCAGTCCCCCCAGCTGCTGCATCTAGTTATTAACTGATAGACTATTTAATATAACTTTAATCTTTTAAAATTATTATTATTTTGTTTTGGATTGATTTTATTTTAAGCTACTCTGAGATTTTCAGATATAGGGGGATATAAATATTTTAATATATACAATATAATAACAGGCTAGCATCTTTTTCTTATAGTCATTGGCTTATTCAGGTGGATGAGAGTCTGGGTTGGGCAATGCAGTCTAGGGCCTTCCTGTTCAATGGTTTAATCAGAAGCTTAATTCTTGGAATCAGAGAGCAGTGATACTTTACTTGGATTTAGTGGATGGTTTCCAGGGTGTAAGATGGAAGGCATCTGAGAGGGATCAGTGACCAGTGCTGATTTCTCTTTGGAGCTTCTGCTTCAAGAGAATACAGCCTCTGGGTTCTTGATCCTGGGTCATGACACAAACTTTGATGATCTGTGTACAAATATCATGAAGTGGACCAAACCAACATGCCTGATGTTGGAGGGCTATTCAACCTTGTTCCCTGTTCACTTGTCAATTCAGTGCATTGGTGCTGTTTCTGAACACAGCTTTTGTCTCTCCTCTAAGAGGAAGAAAAATCTGACACAATCTGAAATGCTTTCAAAACTGTTAAAATAAGTTTAATGAGAGACCAAAATGTTATGGAAAAAAAGTGTGTAATATGTTATTCTTTCTTTTTCTTTGCCTCTCCCTCTCCCTCCCCCCTCACACACACACGCATACACACACATACATGTATACAAAGATATCAAAGCAGTGGTGAGAGAGTAGCCCAAAGGCCACATGCCATTGAAAGCATCCCTCAGCTCTCTTGTTTATTTGGAAACTTGCATTCTGGAAGCAGAATGAAAGTAAAATAAATGGAATAGAAATAAAATGAAAAGATTATCCTGATCTTTCAGATTCAAAGAGGCTATACACAGAGAACAAAAATGGTATCTCTTTCTTTTTATTGGGCTGGATCCAGAGTTTTTGCCCTCACCCATAGAAGCTTCCTTGAAAAGAGTTCTGCCGAGAATTCATTTGTTAGTAGAAGACAGGGTAGAACATTCCTTTGCAACATTCAGTGTCACCTGCCTCTCTATTCTATAGGGTCCCCCCCAAACCCTCTGGGGCAGATTTTATTTTATTTTGTGGAGGATGCAAAGAACTTCAGATAGCAGGGACTACTGATTAAGATAGCCACTACTTATGTTCCACATAACCAGAAAAGTGCTCCGTATTCACAGAGGAATTTTGCTGGAGACAACCCCTATCCCTAAACATTTCATTTGCTGTTGTTTGTTATTTGCTGTCAAGTTGACTTTGATTTATGGTAACCCTGTGAATTAGAAACTTCTAAGAACTCTCGTTATCAAACCCCTTCCTCAGGTCTTGCAAACTCAGGACCATGGCTTCCTTGATTGAATCAATCAATTCGTAATGTGGTCCCCCTCTTTTTCTACTGTCTTCTGCTTTATCAGGTATTATTGTCTTTTAGACAGTAGGAACAACACCAATGCTGAGAAATGAATGATTAGAAAAATATAAAGGTCTGTTTATATCCAAATGGGCTAAAACTTGGAGAATGGTCTTACAAATAATCCTTTCCTAATGGAAAAAAACAATAATCAAGGATGCACATGTAAAGAGTATGCAGGTATCCCATCACTTACATTGCAGCCATATTAACCCTAGCCCTTCAATTAAAATAAAAGACTACAATCTACATGGGTAAAATTTCAAAAGGGTCATTGGGTTACACTATTGTAGGTAAAATAACATGTTCGTAGTCCTGTGGTATATTAAAGGAAGGAAATTAACTATAGTACCAACTTTAATGTACACAGTGGGAAATAAATATTCTGCAAGTTTGGTAATACATCCATAAACCATGTGGAAGTTTTTGCAGTGTTCCATGACAGTGCAGATGCTCCTGGAAAGGAAAATGAGACAGAATCTGTGGCCATTTCTGCACTACACTGTTATAGTGCTATTATTCCACTTTCAATATCCTATGGAATCATGGGCTTTGCAGTTTAGGGAGGGGCATCTTTGGTCTCAGTAAACTCCAAACTCCAGAATTCCACAGGATGTTGAAAGTGGAATAATAACACTATAACAGTGTAGCGTGGCAATGGCCCATGTTATTTGAATATACAGTTTATTTTAGTAACATGCAGAATGAATACATATGTAGTGTTTAGTTCTGGTGAGCTATGATTTGGAGGGAGAGGGATGGACAGATATGAGACAGATATAGGAATTCTGATGCATGTGTGTGCACGTAATGAATGGCAAGTAAGGGGATTGATGGGTAATGGAAAGTTAGATATATGCCAGAAAAACAAACCAGGCTGGTGAAAGTCACCAAAAAGCAATTAAGATCTCACCAAAGATTGAAAGCAGATTGGTATAATACCGTGTAACTAAAATAAACCAAACCGACTATCCTACTGAACTTGTCCTATTTTTGGATTCATACTTCCTTGTAGCTGTATGTTATTTTTTTGTTACCTGTTAAAATTATTCCATCTTTATGAAGTAGCAGGAGTCCTGTATCCAAAAGTTTCTTCAATGAACATACAAAAACCTTTTATCTCCTTACCCCACAAAAAATTCCCCCAGAGATGACACAGGTAAGTGCTTGGGTATTTAGAAAGGCATGAGATACAAATTAACTAAAAGAAATAAGAATCTCAGATGAAGATATTTCCTGTTTTCAAGGCAGTGGTGTTAGAAAGAAGCTGTTCTTTGAGGCGGGGTCTGCTGTGAACTGGAAGATAGTCCTTCATACTGGGATATTGGAACCATGTATATTATTCCTTACAATTAACCAGTTACTAGAACATACTAGTATTGGTTAGCAATCACATTTTCCTACAAATGCCAGATCCTTGAATTTCCCCTTCAGCCTCATATGGTATGGAAATATCTGCCACAAAAACCCCAGATTCATTTATAACTTCTGAGGTGGTATTTGTGCGTGTGCTTTCAAATCGCCTATCCATTTATAGTGATTCCATGAATTTCATAGGGCTTTCTTAGGCAAGGAGTACTCAGAGGTGGCTTTCCCAGTTCCTTTCTCTCCAAGTACCTGGTATTTCTTGGCAGTCTGTCATCCAAAGACTAACCAGGGCTGAGCCTGCTTAGCTTCCAAAATCAGACAGGATCTGGTGTCTTTAGGGTATTTAGTCTGAGGTGGTACAAGAAAAGAATATGGTGAAGGAAAAGAAGAAGAAGGAAAACCTTCAAGGTAAAAAGGGATTAACAAAGTTACTAGGTGTAGTGAGAATTTTCTTTTAAAGATTTGATTTGGGGGAAGTAAATGGGAAAGACTTCACTAAACAAAGTGGAAAATGGGGATAAATGGTAGTGTAAGTATCAATTTTTCCATCATGTGGATTAGGTGCAAAAAGGCTAGCATGTGCAGAGTGCAAAAAGGCTAGCATTGTGCTTCTTTTGGGTTCAGCGTCTAGGTCTTGTGCTAGTATGTCGCTGTATCCAATAAATTGACTTAAACCCAATTATCCTTTTCAACTAGAGTAGCCCCACTGAATGAATGGAAGCTATAGAAGTGTTAATAGACCAAGTTCACATTGATTTAACCTCCTCAAAGACAATTCAATGAGTCTTTTATGACAGCTGATTGGACAAGAGCTAAGTGGAGGGATAGGATTCCTACGCTGCCTTCTAAAGGTCTCATGCCGGGTAAATAGAGGGTGGAAACCACTCCTATTGCCCATGCCAGTAGAGGGGAGCCAGAATTACAGAGTAAGCTGCTCAGAGGTGTGTGTGTGGTGGTGGGGGGGCTGATGAGATTTTGGAGTCAGGGGCTAGGGAAACCTATTCCAATCCCATGGAACATAGCTCCTCGGCTATAGTACACATGGTCCATTAATTATGTGTCATGTATTTTACAAGATAAGAGCAAAATATAAAAAAGGCACTTTGGACGCAGAGGTAAAAAACATGAAATAATCATCTGAAGTAGGCAACATTCACAGTCTCTAGGCTTCAAAAAGCATATTAATGCATTTCATTTATTGGATAAGGAGGAAAAGAATTAGTGGCAACAATCTGCTTGAAAAGAAACTTATGCTCTGATCAAGCCATTCTCTTCAATATTTGGTAGGGTTTTTGTGGAACATATGATCTACCTAAGAAATACTTTGTAGGATCTCCTTGCATTTAGAATAGTAGTGGACATCTATTTCCTTGACTTCTACACATGGAAATTCATAAAATGATCCTGGTAAAGACAGGAATTATGTTCATCCACACAACTAATCTATGAAAGTGCAACATGGTATATGTATGGAAATAGGTATAACAAAATACCATGTGAATAGCTGGTTTTACCTTCTTGGTCTTAATATAGATGTGAGTTAAATCTACATCAAAGTACTGCACAGAATGCTAGTTTTGATTGTACTCTTTTGTGAAGGAATACCTTTAACTCTGAAGAGGTCTTCAGACCTCTTACGCTGATATTATATGCATCTGACCTTATGATTCAGTGTAAATGCTTATGAAATTGTAAATTAAATTGCATACAAGTAGTCACACAAGAAATCTGTGGTTGAACTCTTTTGCTCCCTGGTTAGTGGAATTCTGAGGATAATTTAGAAGTTGAAAGAGATAATGCAGGACAACTACGTTCTAATTATACATCTCTCTCTCCTCTCTCCTTATACCCTCCCCCCTACACTCCCAACGCATGCAAGCAGAAGTTGGGATGAGATCTGCATCTCAGAATAGCACAGTCTTCAGCTTCTTTTTGATGAGTTTTCTAAAAGCTTCTTTTACATCCTTGTTCCTCAAGCTGTAGACCAAGGGATTGAGCATGGGAATTACCATGGTGTAGAACACAGAGGCCCATTTGTCTTGATCCATGGAATAAAGAGAAGAGGGTCGTAGATACATAAATATTGCAGTCCCATAGAACAAAGTGACCCCAGTGAAATGAGACCCACAGGTAGACAAGGCTTTGAGTCTCCCTGAGGCAGAGTTCATTCTGACAACAGCTGCTAAGATGAAAATGTAAGACACAAGGATGATCGAAAGAGAGCTCATCCCAACAAAGCCAGCAAATACAAAAAGCAAGAACTCATTGACATGGGTGTCAGAGCAAGAAATTGCCAAGAGTGGAGGAACATCACAGAAAAAATGATTGATGAGGTTAGAATGGCAGAAGCACAGGCTGAAAGTAGCTGTTGTGTGTATGATGGCATTAGCTGTGCCAGCAATATATGATCCAAATAAGAGCTGGATACAGAGAGACTTGGACATAGCAGAGGAATAGTGCAGTGGTTTGCAAATGGCCACATAACGGTCATAGGCCATCACTGCCAAAATATAACACTCCACATCTACAAAGGCAGCAAAGAAGTACAACTGGGCAGTACAACCAGGGAAAGAGATAGTTCTGCTCTCAGATAACAGGTCAGACAACATTCTTGGGGTAATAGCAGATGAGTAGCAGATATCACAGAAGGACAAGTGCCACAGAAAAAAGTACATTGGGTTACGAAGTTGCGCATTGAATGAGATCAGAAGGATCATACTCAGGTTCCCTGCAACATTGACCAGATAGACAATCAGGAACACTACAAAGAGTATGATTTGCACTTGTGGATTTTCTGTGATGCCTAGGAGAATGAATTCAGTGACAGCAGTACTGTTTCTTTCAACCATTTTCAGGAAAGTTTAAGATATGCTGAAGAGATGTAGGAAACAACTACTGTGATCCCTGGTATTGGGAGGCAGGATTTTTTTCAACAAACTAACAATGGTAGCTTTCCTTTTCTAATCCTCCAAACTGCTTGGGATGCAGGGATAAATAAATCAATGAAAGATTTGCTAGGCCTTCAATTACTGTAGATGGCTGCTGATGCCAGAAGTTCATCTTACCTAGGTTCTTTCCAAAGACTTTTCAAGGTCTAGAACTGCTGAGAAAGCTTTCTTTTTCTCTTCCGCTTGTATTCTCCTATAGGTGGCACGTAGAGAATCCAAGGTTTTGTCCATAGGGTGAGCAAACATTCTGCTGATACCAATAAACTTCTGAGTGTCTCTAGATTCTCAGTAAAATGGATACTGTTTATTAGGCAGTGTTTATTAATGATGTAATTATTATGAAGAAAGGGATGCAGAGGCTGAAAGGTTCGGCTCCCAAAGGATCTCTGACCTCCGATTCCCATATCAGAAGACTCATGTTTTGCATAAACTTTTTTTAAATGATATAATCACCCCATTGAATTTACTTTCCAGGTCTCCTTGGTATTGCTTTTCCTCCTTAATTGAGGAGGCCTTCATAATTCCTGTGCAGGAAAATAGATGGCATTGACTTCTCTCCCACCCCAGCCCAAGTTTTCTATGACATTCAAAAATCATAGCAGAAAAAACTAGCTTTCTGTTAGAGAATGGTTAACAGAGTGAGGCATATTGAATGCTTAGTGGTGTATTTTTTAACAATCATTGGTCTGAGAGACATACAATTAAAATGAGAGAAGGCATGGAGAGTGGAGCCCTATATACATGCAAAATGGACATATCAATCCTTAATATAGTATTTCTCAAACAATACATTATGCAAAGGGATTTCTGAGGGGCAATTTATGTACAAATACATGGCAAGTCTTATTAAGAAAAATATATAACAGCATTTTTACTAATAGATACAAAAATGCACCCATTTTTGTTTTACTGAAGAAGGTTTTACTAAAAATAGACCAAATATGCAAACATCCAGTTGTACGTTTATGCTCCCCTGCATTTTGTGTTTAGTTTCTTTAAAGCATCTTTTACCTCCTTGTTTCTGAGGCTGTAGATGAGAGGATTTAGCATAGGGAACACTACTGTATAGAAAACGGACACCACTTTGTCCCTCTCCAGGGCATAGCTGGAACTAGGGCGGGAGTAGATGAAGAGGATGGAGCCGTAGTACAAAGTGACAGCAGTCAGGTGAGCTGCACAGGTGGAAAAGGCTTTCAGTCTCCCTTCAGTGGAACGGATTCTCAAGATGGCTGCCAGGATGAAGGCATAGGAGGCCAGGATAAGAGCAGAGGGGGTAATTACATTTGAGGCCAGGATGAAGTACAACACAGACTGATAGCTCTTAGGAACATCACAGGCTAACTTGACTAATGGAGGTAAGTCACAGAAGAAGTCATCAATGACATTGCCATCACAGAAGCTCAATGTGAAGGTTTCAGTAGTGATTATTGTGGCATTTATGAAACCAGATAGATAGGAAAGGGCCACCAAACCAGTACAGACCTTTCTAGACATGACAGTGTTATATAGCAGTGGCTTGGCAATGGCTATGTATCGGTCATAAGCCATAGCTGCAAGAAGGTAGCATTCACTATATGCAAGGCCAGCAGAAAAGAAGAACTGAGTAGCACAACCTCGAAAGGAAATGCTCTTGTCTTCTAAGATACAGTTCATTAGGATCTTTGGAGTATACACTGAGGAATACCAGAGGTCCAGGAAGGACAAGTTCCCAATGAAGAAATACATAGGGGTATGGAGACGAGAGCTGCTACAGATGAGCAAAATTAGTGTGACGTTCCCTGCCATGCTGAGGAGATATATTATTAGAAATACTGCAAACAAGATCAGTTGTAGTGTGATGTTTGTTGTAAATCCCAGAAGGATGAAGTCAGTTCCTGTGGTATGATTTCTTTCTTCCATAAAACTATGAATGACAGCTGTTAAAGAAACAGAAGATATACACTGCAGTTATTACACTCCCCATTTCCTTGTACCTTTCCTATGAGCTTATCAATAACAGGAGACAGGGAAACCTCCATTTCAATTCTCCACAATGCCCCACAGCACCCAATGTAACATCACCTCAGAATTATGTGGGAAGTTTAAAATGGTGGCTTCTCTTAGCATTTGATGCAGGAAATCTGTTTTTTGGACACTACTTGGTTTCATTTGGTCTAGGAAATTATTCTTATACGACATGGAGCAGCATGTATACCAGAAGTACTGGATGCACTAATTTTATAGCGATGTTTATTACAATTTTACCTTTTTTTTTAAACGTATATGTACTGGGAAGCCATTGGCCTGAATCTTATTGCTTAGTCCCAACCAGAGTACATGTAAAACCAGTTGTCAAAATGTGAGCGAACATTTAGGTAAATCTCATTGATTCAATAATCTATTTATTTGGGCACTACAAATAGCATTCAGGCCACTGTTTCTTCTGCCTGGACAATGTATTGGCTGAGATCTTATTTTATGCTGGTGGAGTGTAAACTACCAGTGTATTTACAAACGAGGTCCAGAGGGTGATGGCTTCCAGCCAGCTAAAGGCACAAAGGGTAATACCAGCATATTTCCTGACCAATGAGTGGCCATTTCAATCAGGGACACTGGGACTATTTGACAGACATTGTGAAGCTGGGAAAATATTATGCAAGGTGGTATTGGATACCTTCTTGTGCAAAACCTGAAAAGTACTTTGGAGAGCATAACTCCTGGTTAGCTACCATAAGTCACCAAGAGGGTTCTAGCCATTATCTGCTCAAGGTATCTGTTGATATACCCATGATAAAAAAATATGGAAATTAATTTTGATATTCAAAACAACAATTTATAAAACAACCCAAACTCTCCAAAATTCACAATTTATAAAGGGACGTGCTCCTTCTCCCACTCTGACTGTCATGTAAAGATATAACTTGCCAAAAGATTTGGTTTCTCTGCTTATGCCTCCCATTTTAAATACCCTTCCCCTCATTGGGATACCTTGAGATTCGGAAGAAGTATGAAACACAAAACAATACTAAAAGTGCTAATGAAGGAAAATGAAAGGTACTTTAAAAGGGTGTAGGGAGTAGATCATTGCTTCCTTTTTAAATGCCCCACTGCCTCCCCACTCTCAGTCTTAAGGAACAAGTACAAAGTGGGATTTCCGTGCAAAGGACTTGTTTTAATGGAAGTTTCCTTGAAGCCAGGGGTGCAATTCACTAAGGCAGTTATAAATGTATGACCATCTTAGTGTCAGGAATCTCTCCCTGCCTGGCTGCAGCCAGCAAGGGGGAGAGAGGTCAAGAACACTTGGGGAGTCCAAATATACCAAACACCAGGAAAACACAAGCCGAGCCAGGTCAAGGTCCAGTCCAAAGGTTCAGGAGACAGAGTTCCCTCTGTAGGGTTTCAGGGGGCAGGAGACACAAATACTGTGAGGGCTTGCTAATAATTTGCTGCAAGCAAGGAGCAGCCACACCGGCAAATAGCCCCTGTGAGTAGGTCCTGCTCATTATTGTTTCCTCAGCCTAGTCCAAGCAGCCTCTCAGCAGCCCATTTCAGCCTTCTGTGTGATTGAGGTCTGATGGGCACAGCTGGCTGCAACTCCTCTGCATCACCGCTGGTCCCCTCTCTGTCATGAGCTGGCTGGGGCAACTCAGTCTTTGTTTGACCTTCCAGTGCAGGGAATGTTTGCAGGTTGACTTGTTCACTCACTGGCTCGGCCCCCTGCACAATCAGTTGCTCCTCAATCACAGCATCATTATCTATCACACTCAGTTACATAGCTATGTATTGTCTTCCAGCTTACTCCCCTCCCCCTGCAATCCTCACTGACCAGGCAGCAGCTGCTGTGAGCAACAGCTACCTGTTCCCCTGTCAATCTGAAAGTGGTTGATGGATGTTTTCATCCTATTCCATAAGCAATTTCCAGTGCAAGAGTCTGTATTGCTCATATTGAGGTGGGGTGGGAAAAACCAGTCAGCTGCTTCCCAATCAACAAGGGAAAGACCTCTGTTGCTTGCAGTGGTTGCAACCTGGTAAGTGAGGATTGGGAGACTTTCATGGTCCCTACCTATTCCCTAAACTAGTAAACACATAGGGATTATGAATATAAACCAATCATGAAGGTATAGTTCTAGTTTATGCATTCATGACTTCCTTAGTGAATTCCAGTTCCTATTTATTATGCTGTGTCAGTCACTCTATTTCTTTTTAAAATCCAAGTTTAAAGTCGAAGGGCACACATGTGGAAGTTGTCTCAGTATATTTTTAAAGCACCATGACAATCAGTCATTGCTGCCATCACAATTACAGCCATGACCTTAATTTTGGCACTAAGCTCCATGAAATATTTCAGGCTTACCTTGTCAAGCCCAGGTGAATAGATCCATCACTAGCTTTATCGTCCCTGTTTGTTCCAGGCAGCTTTCCATGTCAGGAAGGGAAACAAACAAAATGGAGAAGAATATTAGAATATGGAGAATATTAGTTTCACAACTGATTTCCAGATGGTTTTCATTCTGCTTTAGGCTTTGTGGTGTAATAAACAAACAGGTGCCCATGCAGAGAGAAGAGAAATGGGTCTCTTTTGTGTCTAATTCAGATGGTCATCTGCACAGTTAAGAAAACTGGACTTGTCATATGATAAATCTCTTCCACAAAGCTTAGTTCTCTTACTCCCAGTAAGCACCCTGATGCCTAGGGTGCAACATTTTTGTTATAAAACCTGTTAATATGAGAGGACATGATTGTTCCAGAACAGTATACATTTGCCTAAGCATCCCTGAGCAAATTTATACTATTAAGTATGGAATAGAGTGGTAGATGCTGATTAGAAAATTCTGGTGGGTATTTATCAAGAGCAATCTGTTGTCTCTAAAGCATGTCACCCCAGTGGCCTCTTTAATGGCACAAAACTTTAGTGCTCTGCTGGGATTAAAGATTAGTTTTTGTGCTTCTAGAAGAACCTGGTTTATGAAATAGATGCATTTATAACAAGTGTTGTTTAGAGGATTTCCTCCCTCTTATTGAGTAAAGAGACCTTGAGAGCCCTTTCCCCACAGTTCCCTATCAAATATTACTTTGTGTTAAAGTCATCTAGCTAGAGATCTGTTAGATCTGATGCCTATCCTATCTCATTTAATGTCATGATCCTGGATTTTGAATATCTCATTGCTTTTTAAAGATGTCATATCATTAATTAATTAATTAAGAACTAAGTAAATAAGCAAGTAAGTAAGTAGTTTATGGAAACCATTTTTACCTAGAACCACTCACATGAAACCAAGGGCTAATGCCCTGCTTTGGGAGACACAACCAAGATGACAGAAGTCCATCACTGTAGCTACCTTTTTGTGTTCCACAAAATTTGCCTTAGAAGCTGGGCAGTCACATATGGATTTCCAAGGCTCTGGAGGGCAGGTCTGTGAATGAAGAAGCATACAGCCTTCTCTTGGCTGTGAGGTACTTCGTGGCAGGAAGTTGTGACAAGACTACAGAGGGTCCCCATGGCTGCCTGTCACACAGTGCTTAGCTGCTGGGAGAGGGCTCGATGCTTCTTCACTCATTGCCCCACTCTCCGGAGCTATTGCTGCCAAGCTTCTAAAGTAGGTTTTATTTGTGCGGGGGCACTACCCGCCAAGACAGAAAAGCTGGACACAAAAGAAAGAAGAGGTGAGGAGGAAAAAAAAAAGATGGGGGAGAAATTCTAGTATCAATTCTTAAATATGTTAAGATGATATATTCACAGTTGAGGACATTTGATTATTTCCCCCCCCCAATCTTTTACATATTATCACTAAGTGAATAACTAGTATTAAGTGGTCCACACCTAAAGTTATTGTTTGGGTGATAACCACCACAAATGACACAGAGTGACAGAATTCTCAGACTCATTATTTTTCTTTTAATGGGCCATCCATTCATTTTTAAATGTAACTTTGAAGCAAATTTTCTTACCATCTCATGTTACTGATTAGTCAAATATGTTATTTATTTATTTTGGCAATGTACAACAGGCAAAGACCCCTTAAAACATATAGGCTGGAAATCATTTGGGGACTTGCGTCTTTGTAAGTGAACTTAATGTTTGTGGTAAATAGAAAGAGAATGGAGCAGTTTTGCAACATCTGTATTCAGCAAGGAGCTCCTGCTACATCATTTATATAGGGGAGCCAGCAAAGTAAGTGCTGCACACCAGGACCCAATGTGCAATGGGACTGATGCACATCGGATACTAGCTAGGTAGTGGTGATGTGCACTGGGACTTTCTTGCTGATGCCCTGATAGGTGTCTTGGCAAGTCACTTGTAGGGTTCCTTAGTGCCTCTGCTATGTAGCTAAGTACGCACAGTTATGCAATGTAGACTGTGATATAGAATCACAGAAAAAATAAATAATTAAAATCCAATGGAAGCACTCAAGGGAGAGGGAGCAAGCTTATTTTCTGCTTTTCCAGAGACTAGAACAAGGAGCAATGGATTCAAACTAAAGAAAATAGATTCCACCTAAACTTCACGAAGAACTTCCCGACAGTCAGAGCTGTTCTGCAGCGAAATATGCTGCCTTGGCGTGTAGTGGAGTCTCCTTCTTTTGAGGTTTGTAAGCAGGGGCTGGATGGCCATCTGTCGGGATGCTTTGATGTGTGTTCCTACATGGCAGGGGTTGGACTGAATGGCCCCTATGGTTTCTTCCAACTCTATGATTCCAACACCAACAATTTTAAGATCCAAAGGCCAACCCAAACAGCATAGTCTTCACTGCTTGATGCAAACTCAGAAGAGATGGATCCAGCCTGACATTGGGGAGGGCAGTTCCACAGGCAGGGTGCTGCTACAAAGTAAGCCCTGCCATGTGTATCTGCCAACCTAGTTTCACAGGCTGGTGGGAGGTGTAACAGGGACTTGACAGCTGCTGGGTGCACAATATTTTTGGATGGAGAAGCAAAGGCAAGAGAACAATCTTATCTACCCCATCCAAAAAGAGACTTAGGTGTATGGAAGCTGCACTCATGCATGCAGAACAGGATGCAGACCATAGTCTGATAGCCTGTATCATATTGTGCTGGTACGACAGATAAAAAGCTGTTTTTCTGTGACAGAGAAAGTGTTTGTTATCAGAACTATGCCCACCTCTATTCTCCCCACAGGTCTTAAAGATGAACATTATATTTTATGTATCTCTGCAGTTCACACTTACAGTGATGTATGGGTGACTGCATAGATACCAATAGTAATATGAAAGTTCTCTGCATGTTCAGTGATTAATTACACAAGTGATGTACATATACACAAAATCTGTAGATTATGCCACTGTGATATATGCTGCTGATAGGCTACTCAAGGGTTTTTGCCTTGAGAGGTAAAGAATGTTTATTTATTTCTAAATTTTCTTTTTTTAATGCTCCTTATCCAAAATCTCATGGCAGTTTATAATGATTAAAAGAGTTCAGTAAATAACATTTGTGTTTATTACTCATATCTGTGCCCGTCTCTAGGGACAGATGTTACCCTGTTTACTGGGGGTCCCGGGGGGGACACCTATATGCGCTCTCAATTAAGTAAGTTTGGGGAAATTAGCTAAGAGCACAGCTAGCAATGCGAGAGGCAGGGCAACGCAGTGGAATCTTCTACCCAATGTCTACGGGGTCAGGCCAAGCCAAGGAGCACACTGGAGTTTAAGAATAACTGAGATCTTTATTAAATACAGACAAACAGTGTATGCAACACACACACTCAGATAACTGTAGAAAAAAAAAAGGTTGGAGTGGGACAGAGGGAATTTTAAAGGGATTGTTGAATTGGATGATACGACACCTGTCCTGAAGCCCAGAGAGATCACTGTGAAGGTCCGAAGTTACGCAGTCTCAGCCACTGGAACTGAGGGGAAGGCTCGCCAAGCAAAGCGGCGGCAAGGCGGGATGGAACTTAGGAGTGATCCGAGGAAGGTCTCGGAATCAGGGATTTTTACAGGGAGAAATGTGACCGCGGGCTATTCCGTACTTGGGGAAAACAATGAGCATAGGGCTGGAGTCAAAGCCTCTGAAAGATCAGAATTTAACATGATTAAGTTAGGTCGGAACTGACAATAGAGTAGCCAGTATGCAGATGCACAGTGCTTGGCATTTGAGTATCCAGCTAGTCAAGCTGCCTGTTCGGGGCAGGGAGTCCTTTGTAAGTAGCGTGCATACATAATAGAGTGTTTGCAGAGAGATCTCCTAAAGTGGCGATCTGGCTATTTCTGGCCTGCCTGTATTGTGTTGGGATATTGCAGCGTTTAGTGGCTGAGCCTAGTTCTGTGCTTGTCCGGGGGCCTCCCAAACACGTGGAGAGGGGTGGTGGAAGAAAGCCAAATTATTGATATCAAAATGATATCTAATATCCCACAAATCCGGGCTAGCAAATGCAGTAACACAGATATTGTTCTAATATTTTTATCTACACCACTTGGCGATGCTCCTACAAAAATAAAAATATTCCACAAAAAAACAAACAAACTAACAACCATAATTAAGTGTTAATACAGCACTGTTTCTACAACAGACTGGGAGGTTTACCTTCATATCTTTCAACTCATTTGGCCTGAAAATATCTAGCTTTCTGGAGTAGAGAATTCACAAGCTATCATCTCCTATAGTTTCTTTCATATGAGGTACCCATATGGAACAAATTTCTCTGGATGATATAAACAGATAGCATGCCTAACAGTTTCTTATTTTTGCTAAAAGTGAAACCCGGGTGTTACTGCGGTCCAGGTCTACCCGGAGATAGCACACAACATCTCTTTTGATAGCAAACCATTCGGCTTTCCTCTGCCACCCTGCTCCACGTGTTTGCAAGGCCTTTGGACAAGCACGTAAACAGGTGCAGCCGATAATTGCTGGACATTCCATTCTCCACCGAAGCAGGCCAGTCAGAGCCAGTTCGTTACTTCAGGGACCTCTCCAGGAAACACCTCCTTGCTTATGCACGATACTAACAAAGGCTCCCGGCCCCGAGCAGGTAGCCTCACAAAGCTGTACTATTTGCATAATGGCTACATTATTAATTCAACCCTAAGCCAATCATGCTAAACCCTGACCTTTCCAAGGCTTTGTCCTGCTCTTAAATCGCATTGTTATCACAGAGTAAGGTATGGCCTGCAGTCACAATTCACCCTATAAACCCCCCCCGATTCCGAGACCATCCTCGGATCACTCCTGAGTTCCAGACCACCTTGCTGCCGCTTTGTTTGGCAAGCTCCCCTCAGCGAACCGTACTGAGCTTCTTCTCTGCATCCCAATGAACTCTATCTTCATTCCTCTCCAGGACTACGAGACAGGTCTCGTATCACCCATTTCCCTCAGAAACTCCCTATTTCCAATTCTTTAGTTAGCTGTGTGACTGTGTTGTCTTTAATACTTGTCTGTACTTAATAAAACATCATTTTCGCTATTTTAAACCATCTGACTGCTTGACTGACCTGACCCCATAGATGCTGGGTTGCAACATCCTGCTAAGTTACCCTGCCTCTCACTAGCTTTAGTGAATGCTCCAGCTAATTTCCCCCAAAGTTGTTGTTGTTGTTTCGTTATTTGGGCGCCCTCTTGGGACCCCCAGAGATCAGGGTAATATGGGAAAACATCAGCACCTCTACCCCAACCTTTTCTCATTCTCCCAATTTGCTCAATAGGAAGAGATTATTTCACCCAGTGGCATTCAACTATCCTGGTGCTTCCAAAGACAAAACTGAGCAGCTGAGGACCTGAAGCATTACTGTCAATGACCCTGCCCTTTGTCGTACGTCAGGTCAGAATAAAGGAGGAGGAGATGCCAAGAGTATAGAAAAGTAGGGAAATTTCTTGGGGATTCGGTGTGTCTGAAGGATCATTTCTGTTGCAGCACACATACACCAAAAGTATTGTGACAGTTTAAAGGTTAACATTATTACTGCATCATAAGCTTTCTTTGACTATAGCTCCCGTCATCATGAAGTATAAAGAGACAGATAGTCTGATTCAAGCCCTTGGTACCCATGCTACTGAATATGAAAAGACAGAAGTGGGATGTGAGATGGCAGCTGTGCTTCCTCAACAACAATCTGTGCATCCTAGGTAACACATCATTTGCTTGATCTAGTCTGAAAGAGGTCATGAGGGCTATCGTCTGTGCATGGAGAGTTTGCAACAAAGGTCTGGGAACCCTGGTAAATAGAGATTCCTGTTCACAGGAAGAAAACCTATGCATTCATAGTGAGTTGAAAACCTGCTAATGGGCATGGAGAGTGATGGTATCATCTATAAGGCTAGCCTTCCCCATTCCTTCCCAGAATATTAGATAAACACATACTATTGTAAATAGTGAAATGGAAAAGGCCACAAAATGCAGGAGATACAGCCATTGGCATTTCTATGCTAGTATGACACATATAGAAGACTGAATGTCTGCAGAAGCAGAATGGTAGTAATAATACAATCAACCCAACCTTGTTGTAGTCATTTAATACCTTAAATAAAAGCAAAAATCTTTGGGACTGCAGATTTAGTCCTAGTATTGTCTTGCTTGATGCTCAAAATAAGCCATATTGTTTGGGTAGTTCTTCTTAGGTCCTGAACAAGAACATACGAATACAGGGGACCTTACATCAGCATGTTATTTACTGGAAGTGATAGACCATCGACAATATTTGCCAGCTGACTGCAGCCCCCCTTTTGTTGGCTATTTCACAGGTAACCGCAATAATTCAGTAAGGAGTTGTTAACAGGCCGTAACACCCCCACACCATGATATGGTTTAATTGGCAAATATTTAAGTGGCATGAGATATAAATCATACACTGCCATGGCTGGAACACCATGCTGGCAAGAGAGAACTGGCTGAATGTGTGTGATGCAAAATTAGGTCAGATGGGACTTTAGGGCATGACCAGATCATAGTCAGGGAAACTCCAGTGATAATGGATTTGCAGATGTCTGTCCATGACTCGATCTTTAGCAACTTAGCACCCAAGACTGCCTCCACAGAGCAACTGGCTGTCGTTGACCCTCTTCCTCTGTTCACCAAAATCAGTCCTTTATCATTGATGCCAAGGCCATTAATTTGTTCTGGACCACCTTATCTATTTTGCCAGAGAGCCATTAACACCTTTCCCCTCAGGGTGGACAAAGAATATTTAAACCCTGGCTATGGGCCAGATAGCTCATAGTGCTGTGGAGACAGGCCATCACTCTGCTTTTCTGATTCCTATTCCTGTACTATCCTCAGGTCCTAGTCCAAGCCACATTGCTTCACCTCTTCTCTCCGGATAGGTAAATATCACCCATTTTGCCCTAACTTCTTGCTCTCCAATATTTCCTCCCTTTTCCTTCAGTTAGCTTTGTGTGATTGTGAGACTGCTTGGATCTTGTGTGCGTGTTGTTGTTTATTCCCCCAATAAAACAAATACTCTTTGAATCTCCAGCTGGTGTTCCTGTATTGGTATAAAAGATCCTGCTAGGTTACCCTCCTCTTGTAGGCCTCCTCTTAGAGCTAAGATTCACAGAGGCACTGGAATCACAGGTGGACCTCTGAGCCATTCGCGTTTTGGGTAACAGTGCCGATCCTTTTTAAAGTTCCATTTTTGTGGCAGCAAAATCAGAATTAGGTTATTGAGCTGTACTCTACATGGGGCTGCCCTTGAAGACATGGAGACTGCAGATTGTGCAAAATGCAGCAACAAGTGTGTGTTGACTGGCTTGGCAGTGCTGAATTGCTTAATATTGGTTCTTAAATGGCTGTTCGGGCTGCCTGTTTGTCAGTGATCCCAGTTTCAACTGGTAGCTCTGATATATTGTACCATAAATATTTCTTCTCGTAATACTCTGCTATTAATCTGAGATCTGCTGGGAAAGCCCTTTTGGTAACTCCAATAAAGGCTGGGATTTAGAATGGGACCCTCTAGCTGTGGAATACTGAAAGTTACATTGCCTCCAATACTGTTTAGTTTTCAAAAGCAGGTAAAAACAGTGCTGTTTTGTGAGACTTTTTGATTAAATTGTTACTCCCATGTCTTAGAAGCTTTAGAACGTATTGCATTGGGACACTGACTGGTTGCTGTGTGTTTATTGATTTAATAATTATAGATTGTATATTGTGATTCACCCTGGGATCATTTAATGAAGAAGGATGAGATACAAATATTATAAATCAATAGATATGCCAAATGTTCATTTGGCATTAAATTGTTAGTGGAATGATGAATATAACACTGTCACTAATGTCAATAGGTTGTAGTGAAGAATTTCAGCAATAATGTTCACAATACACCAAATCTATAGATCCTGTTGGTATCCAGTTGTTATATTCCAGTCTAGACTCGTAAATAAACAACATAGGAGAAATCCCAAAGAAAGCAAAAGATGCCAGTCCTATTCAAATCCTTGCCAAAGTGACACACTGTGGTTTGTCCAAAAAGAAGAGGAAAGGCAAGACATGAAACAGTACTGTTCACCACAAACTAGTTTACCGGTGGGCTGCTTTGTAGAAGATGTATTAGCTGAAGGTTGTATAGACACTAGGGTATTTATCTGGCATTGCCCAGGGTTTTAATTTTCCTCTTAAGAATTCACCAAATTGTCTTCCCTATTTCCTGTAACTTTGCTCCATATTTCCCAATGTAATCTGTATTCAGAGTTATTTACATACACAGTTTGGGTTCCTGAGGGAGTACACTGTCCTCCTCCTTGCTGCTAGACCTCATCTCCATAGCAACTGGCCTATTCCAGTACCTGTAACTTTCCCCCATATTCCACAATTTAATCAGTGTTGTCTGGTGATGTTGATGTACTGACTTTTGTTTTTTTTTGTATAGACAGTAGCATATTTACTCGGCATTGCCCGGGTTTTAATTTTCATCTTAAGAATTTACCATACTGTCTTCTCCATTTCCTGTAACTTTGCTCCATATTTCCCAATGTAATCTGTATTCAGAGTTATTTACATTCACAGTTTGGGTTCCTGAGGGAGTACACTGTCCTCCTCCTTGCTGCTAGGCCTCATCTCCATAGGAACTAGCTGTCCCAATGTTGTTCAATCTCTATGTTAATGATATTCCTGAATTTCTTTATTCCACAGATGTACGCATGCCAAAGATTCTAAACAGGCATATTAATATCCTTCTATATGCATATGATATGGTTCTAATGGCTCATTCCCAAGTAGGCCTGAGAAGATTGTTGAGGAAATTCAGAGCATATTGTGCCGCCGACTGTTTGAACATCAATAAGTCCAAATCCAAAGTGGTGGTATTTGGGAAAAGACGGGTCAAATATAACTGGTTCTTGGATGGGCAGTCTATAAATCAAACCAATTGCTTTTCATATCTAGGGGTTGTTTTTATAGATACAGGGCCTTGGACTAATCATTTCAAACAAAGTTCCACAAAGGCTACAGCAGGTTCCAAAATGTTAATTAAATTGCTCAGTTATAATCACCCAACTTCCTTGCTCCCCATTCTGAAGGTATATAAGGCAAAAATTACACCAGTTCTAACATATGGTGCTGTATTGTGGGGGCTATCAAAGGCTCTCCCACTTGAACAAAATCAAGCACGTTTCTTAAGGACTGTTCTGTGGACCAATAGGAATACTCCTGTAGCAGCAGTAAGAGCTGAAACAGGCACCCATTCAATTTACAGTCTAACTATAATCAAAGTTTTCAGTTACTGGTGGAAGATCCTTTCATTGGATTCTGACAGATTTCCAAAAATGTGCCTGGAAGAACAAATGGACAGTTTTCAACACACTTCATGGGTTAGCCAGGTTTATCAAATTATTGCACATCTTGGTTTTTCAATGCAATATCTATTTTCGGTTAGACATCAGGCCATAGGAATATTTAAACAAAGAGTTATGGATGTAAATGCCCAAACTGATATTGAGAAACTCACAAATATTAGGTTGATTAAATGGTTGGCCCAAAATAAAAAGTCTTTTCAAATAGAAAAATATCTGACAACGGGCCTGACCCAATATCATAGAACAGCTTTAACCAAAGCAAGATTTGAGCAGGTAGATTCCATGGTCAGATATGGACGATTCCATGAAGTGCCATATATCGAGAGAACATGTGTCTGTGGGGCATCTGAAATAGAAGATATTGAGTATGTTCTACTCAGCTGCAAACTATACAACACAGTAAGGGCCCAATATCTACAGACAATACTCAACAGAATTACATACTGGGACCGTAATAAACAGTTAGCCCACTTCCTTCAAAGTACAAATACGTATGTTGTAACTAGAACTGCTAAATTCATAGGTAGGGCTATTCAACTGAGAAAATGTTTTATTGAGCATATTGGGCATGTAAAGGTGATGAATTTATCTAAACATAGACTGGTTCTGTATTTTATTACCTTTTAGTTTATTATAAGATGATAACTTATTACTATTAATTTAATTAATATAATATATGTCATTCTATTTTGTCTAATTTATCTTATCCCATGACATTTTATGCATTGTATCCTATGTATTGTGCTTTTACATTTTATCATGTTTGCTGTTAATTGTTTGATATGGTCAATTGACTAATCAATAAACTTTTAACTAACTAACTAACATAGCAACCAGCCTCTTTCTGTATCTGTAAATTTTCCCCATATTCCCCAATCCAATCTTTATTCTGAGTTGTTAACATTCAGAGGTTGGGTTCCCGAGGGAATACACTGTCCTTCTCCTTGCTGCTAGGTCTCATCTCCGTAGCAACTGGCCTATTCCAGTACCTAGAATTTATCTCCATATTCCCCAATCCAACCTGTATTCGTAGTTGTTGACATACAGACGTTGGGTTCCTCTGGGAATACATTGTGCTCCTCCTTGCTGCTAGGCACCGTCTCCATAGCAACCAGCCTATTCCGGTACCTGTGACTTTTCCCCATATTCCCCAATCTAATCTGTATTCAGAGTTGTTAACATACAGAGGTTGGGTTCCTGTGGGAATACACTGTCCTTCTCCTTGCTGCTAGGCATTTTTTGTTTTGATTCCTCACATATGGAACCCCTACAATCTACTGTGTGAGTTGAGAAGACTTTGTAACTATGTTGTGTATGTTACTTTAATTTTTCTCACATATGCCTTTCAAATACTTTCTGGCATCCTTATTGCTGCTTGGCCTCATGTCCATAGCAACTGGCCTGAGGCCCAAGAACTCTTGGCAGAGAATTCCAAAGGCCCCTTCCTAAATTGTCAACTCCAGGATTCCATAGAATCTTCATAGCCAGCCAATCACATGAGGTCTTCACCTGCCTGACGCAGACAGACAAACTGACAGATAAACTTTGACTTTTATATATTAGATGAGAACAGGTTAAAAATATAAATCTAATGGTCTTTTGCAGTTGACTACTAAGGCACCGGATTTGTTTTACCGTGACGAACTAAAATTGAGGTGTGCCAAAGTGTTCTATTTGCTGCACACAGCACCAACTCCCTCAATCCTTCCTGGCTTCTGCCAGAGTTTGGACCCTTATTTTTAAAAAACAATAATTCCAAATACTGCAAATACGCCCCCAAATGCAGTCATTTGTTTTGGTCGATCCCAAAATCCCTCCCATCTGACATTTGGCCAAAATACAAGAAGAGAAAAGTAGGAGTAATTTATGTCTAATTTCTGGGCACATTTTTTGGCCAACAGAAAATAAGACCTGTTGGATCGAGGAACAGAAAAACTGCCTACTTTCCTCTGTAGTTGTCCACTCCAATCTTTAGAGTTGCAGAATTTACTGTAGGACTTTGTTATATTAGTGCTAACACAGTATAAAAACTGGTGAATAAAGGCACATATGGAGTTTGATTTTTAGCTCAACATCGATTAAGATCTTGATTGTTCAGAAAGAAAGGAATGAATTACCATCAGAGAAAAATGGTTGCCTTGTCCTAAATCCAATACTAATCACAACTGATTGCTAATCCCAGTTGCTGATCCAGTTGAATCCATGACATTTGCCTAACTGTTGATTTCCTTTTTACCAGTGGTGCCAAAGGGTCTACTTTAGATGGGACTAGCAAATGTAATTAAAACATCAAACATGGTAAATGGTTACATTAAACATGTGTGATGCTAAATACGTTGGTTGGCATACTGTTAATAAGTCACAGTGTTGTAAGTCTGTCTTACAACATCACAACTTGCCTTTTCAATAGGGCAGAATTAGGTTCTGACCATGCAATGAGCAACCTTCCCAGCCCACATTAGAAGCCACATACCTCTCCCACCCCCAACATGGTCTTTTTTGGGTTCTTGGAGAGTGAGGGGATCAGTGACAGCACATCCAGCTATTTTCCTTTGACTGGGTTTATAGCAAGGATGTTACCTGAATGGATATCCCAAGGAACCCCCAAGGGTTCATGCTGTTGAAACACATCCAGCCAAAGGAAAGGAGCTGGATGCATCCCCACTAAGTCCCTTGCTCTATGATAGCCCTGAAAGGGCTGTGTTGGGGAGGGGGAAAGCAAGGATTACAAAATGGGGTTGTAGGCACTGTAGAAGATGTATGAAGGTTTAGCTGGGTGTGACATGTAAGATCTCAGCCATTGTTTAATGCATCTTCTGAGAAGCAAGAACAAATTGTATCAGTTTCTGATTGAGAATAAGCTCACTCTGTACCTTTCAAGCCTCTTTTTGCTCTGACAGGGAGACTTTTCTACTCTGAGCAACTGTTGCTTTCCAAACATGGGGAGCTTGGAAGCATCTCAGTATCCACTTTTATGGGTAAAGAAGTATATTTTGTGTAAACTGTTTGGTTATCTGCAAATCCATCTGTACGTGGCTAATATTATATTATTTTATAGGAATAAAAAGAAAGACGATGTGCAATTTTATAAGACTGTAAAAGACATTCATAAATAAAATTCCCCAATCTGCTTATCTGGATACTTGAATTTGTGACTGTTGTATGATAGGTATTTACGTATTCATGTATTCAAAATGATAGTGTCATCTTCACTTTCAAATCATAGCCATCTAAAAGATGGGAATATCGAGGGCTGCATGAGTCTCACTCTTGCTCTATTGGAGCTCTCAATCAGATGTGATAAAGAGTTCTCACAAACTTACATTATGTTGTGCCATTTTTGACATCCCTTTCTGATTGCTGCTACTTCATTGGTATGGGTAAAATCAGCATGGAGGGAATAGAAATGTTTGGGCAAAACAAGCAAACGCTCTGCAATAAATGATACCAATTTAATAAAAATGGATGCAAATGCTCCGGAATGTGTCAAAAAGTTGTATATGTGGATTATGCGCAAATGTGAAAGTTTTCTCACAGTTTTAGGCCCTTTCCACACGTGGGCGGAGAAACGGGGTAAGCCACGCTGAAATGGAACTTACCTTAGTCCGTCACCGCATGGAGCAGCGCGTTTCGCTGCTCCACACTCGTCAGTGTCCCGTGGTGTCCGGCAGCGCCCAAAATGGCGGCTGATGACTGGCGGAAGCTCTCCACCAACTGGAGAACCTTGCCAGCTGGAAATCCTGCCACCGGCAGATCTGCAGGCACGCCCTTGCGCGTGCCTGCAAATCCACACCGGGGGCTGCACGTTTCATGCCTTTTAAAAACCACATAAAAAGTGGTTTTTAAAAAGCATGCGGCACCACCACTTCCGGGCACCCTAGCACAGATTAGGGTGTGGAATTACTCTAAAGTAAACCACCCCAATCCACTTTACGGTGTAAATGACCTCCCACGGAGGTTGCGCTACCACGTGTTATTTCCCCGTGTGGAAAGGGCCTTAGTCATAGGATTTTAAATGCCAGTCAGAATCTTTTATTCCTCTGATGCATCCTTCATTGCACAAAACCACAGTTGTCATCTAGATTAAAAGGCAGGTTTTACCGAGAAATAGCAATTTGCTTGTCTTTGATGAATTGCACGTTGTAATATGTTTTACTTTACTGGAATTTTAAAGTGGCTTTTAACTTGCTTCATAGTATTTTAACATTGTATATTGAATATTAAAGTATATTGTGTATTAAAATACACATTTCAGAATAGTAATGTGTATCTAATCTGTATAACTGATTTAACTTTCATGCATTGGGATTATTTGTGTGAAGTGTAGAGTATATTCTGCACCCAATAATAATCCCATTGTATGGGGGACTAGGGTTAGGGTTTAACAAATACTTTCTGTAGTATGGGATATTTCTTGACCCTAATTAGAATCCCAAAGTTTCCCCCAGTGGAAGAATTCCAGTTTCCAAAGTTGAGCACATAATTTCTCTCTCACTGCATCATGGCTTACTGAAGAAATTACAAATATATTTCTCCCACCCTCCCAACATAACACTAGTTGGGTTCTTTTTTTTTTTTTTTACACGTCTTGAGGTGACAGTGCTGCAGAATGCTTCCACTGCTCATATGGTTATGTGTAGCTTCTGAGACAAAAAGGGATTCTAGGGTGGACCAAATTAGCTCTAGAGCCAGTGTTAAAAAGACAGTCATAAATTTAATTCACTGTAGGTTTAAGTCATCTTCAGAGTATTGGCAAATGGGTTGTATATTGTTCTAAACATTCAAAGCATAATTTGCCAGAAAAGTTTGACCAGATGGTGGGTTAAATCCGGAGTTCACATGAGGAACCTAAGTAATAAGGGGCCTCTAGTTTTCTTCCAGTTTATCCTCTTTGACTTCTCTTCTTGTTAACCTCATTTTATATGTTATATTTTTATAGTACTATACATCACATTCTATTTATCCACTTTCGTTTTGAAAGATCTGCTAAAGTTTTCATGATTTCACAGTTTGTAATCCTGAAGCACTTAAGAGGAGTGCTATGAGAAACGACTTCTTGGCAATCTTCCATTTTCATTTTCCAATATGGAAATTAAAAATAATGCTCCTCTATAACATACTCTTTGTTCTAATATTTTACTTTCCTAGTTTAGTATTATTCCCACAGAAACTATCTCCCTGCTAAGAATACCTGTAGGCATGTACATGAGAGAGTGTATGGGAGAGCAGAGGGAACTGGGATATAGACAAATTTGGACCACTAAGGCACATACATATACTTTATTAGACAAAACAAAACAGCATTCTCAAACTGCTCTCTGTAACACTCATTAGTCTGAGAGACATACAATTAAAATGAGAGAAGGCATGGAGAGTGGAGCCCTAGATACATGCAAAATGGACATATCAATCCTTAATATAGTATCTCTCAAACAATACATTATGCAAAGGGATTTCTGAGGGGCAATTTATGTACAATACATACCAAATCTTATTAAGGAAAATATATAACAGCATTTTTACTAATAGATGCAAAAATGTACCTACTTTTGTTTTACTGAAGAAAGTTTTACTAAAAATAGACCAAATATGCAAACATCCAGTTGTACATTTATGCTCCCCTCCATTTCGTGTTTAGTTTCTTCAAAGCATCTTTTACCTCCTTGTTTCTGAGGCTGTAGATGAGAGGATTTAGCATAGGGATCACTACTGTATAGAAAACAGACACCACTTTGTCCCTCTCCAGGGCATAGCTGGAACTAGGGCGGGAGTAGATGAAGAGAATGGAGCCGTAGTACAAAGTGACAGCAGTCAGGTGAGCTGCACAGGTGGAAAAGGCTTTCAGTCTCCCTTCAGTGGAACGGATTCTCAAGATGGCTGCCAGGATGAAGGCATAGGAGGCCAGGATAAGAGCAGAGGGGGTAATTACATTTGAGACCAGGATGAAGTACAACACAGACTGATAGCTCTTAGGAACATCACAGGCTAACTTGACTAATGGAGGTAAGTCACAGAAGAAGTCATCAATGACATTGCCATCACAGAAGCTCAATGTGAAGGTTTCAGTAGTGATTATTGTGGCATTTATGAAACCAGATAGATAGGAAAGGGCCACCAATCCAGTACAGACCTTTCTAGACATGACAGTGTTATATAGCAGTGGCTTGGCAATGGCTATGTATCGGTCATAAGCCATAGCTGCAAGAAGGTAGCATTCACTATATGCAAGGCCAGCAGAAAAGAAGAACTGGGCAGCACAACCTCCAAAAGAAATGCTCTTGTCTTCAGAGATACAGTTCATTAGGATCTTTGGAGTGTACACTGAGGAATACCAGAGGTCCAGGAAGGACAAGTTCCCAATGAAGAAATACATAGGGGTATGGAGACGAGAGCTGCTACAGATGAGTGAAATTAGTGTGATGTTCCCTGTCAAGCTGATGAGATATATTATTAGAAATATTACAGACAAGACCACTTGTAGTTTGAGGTTTGTCGTAAACCCCAGAAGGATGAAGCCAGTTATTGTGGTATGATTCTTTTCTTCCATGAAACTATAAATGACCACTGTTAAAGAAACAGAAGACATACATTGCTGTTATTACATATCAGGGTGGCCTCACTCAGCTACAATTTGAGCATTTTTAGCATGGAGAAATCAAGCATCGTGAAAAGGGATGCATTTCCATTTCATATGGGAACATCACTATGGTCTGATAGTAGGAATAAATCCAATATTGAGAAGCCCCTCAGGAAAGTACTGCCCTGTGGTCCTCCTCCTGTTTCCTTGTACCTTTACAATGAGTTTACCAATAACAGGGGACTGGGAAGCCGTCGTTTTAATTCTCCACAATGCTCCACAGCACCCAATATAACATCACCTGAGGATTATGTGGGAAGTTTAAAACAGTGGCTTCTCTTAGCATTTGATGCAGGAAATCATCTGATTTTTAGTCACTAGTTGGTTTCATTTGGTCCAGAAAATTATTCTTATAGGACATGTAGCAGCACATATAGCAGAAATATTGGATGTACTAATTTTATAGAGAGGTTTATTACATTTTTACTTTATTCAGCCACTGGAAAGCCACTGGCTTGAATCCTATTGCTTAGTTCCAACCAGAGTAAACTTGTAGAACCAGTTGTCAAAATGTGAGTCAACATTGAGATAAATCCCATTGATTCATGGATCTACTCTATTTGGGAACTACAAGTAGCATTTGGGCTACTGTTTCTGCTGCCTGAACAATGTATTGGCTGAGGTCTTATTTTATATTGGTAAAGTGTAAGTGTCTACCAGTGTACTTACAGACAAGGTCCAGAAGTAGATGGCTTCCAGCCAGACAAAGGCACAAAAGGCAATACCAGCACATTTCCTGGCCAATGAGTGGCTATTTCAATCAGGAATACTGGGACTATTTGGCAGTCATTGTGAAGTGCAAGCTGCTATTGGATGCCTCCTTGTGCAATGTCTGAAACATACTTAGGCTAGCATAACTCCTGGTTAACTACCATAAG